>OZ012700.1:18544878-18641088 GCA_963942565.1 Maea johnstoni | reverse complement strand
ATTGGCCCAGTTTTGTATTATTTATAGTAAGGCTTTTTTGAGATTTATTTATAAACACGCATGTATCCTCCATGGCACAACATATGCTGTGCTACAGGATTATTACATTTAGACACCATTGTAAGGGCAAAATTCTAAAATAAATGTTTTAAATGATTAATTCCAGATAAAATGATAAATTTTCGAATTGTGCTTTCCGATATAAATTATTAAATATCCATCTTCAGTTTCTGATTTATGCTAGTACCTTTCATTTCTAGTGACTTCAAAAGGTGGCGCCACCAACAGATCCATCACAGTCTGATTTTTGATCTTTAGCTAGTCGTTTTACTGGTTACTTGACCACATTTAGTTCTTACAAATACTGTTACACTTGAATAGGGTGGAAATCAGATGAAATGTATCTTACGTTATATCGCATTCTTATATAATATCATTATAATTGGATTCAAATATCAGGCCAAAGTTACTGCAATAAACATGAAGGATAACAATGCCTATGATTAGAATATGAAGACTGGATATCATGTTATCAAATTGAACCTTGAAAATCGAAAAACAATAAAAACTAACCTGTAAAAAGAAAAACACAGACATGTATGTAATATATATATATATATATATATATATATATATATATATATATATATATATATATATATATACATATATATATATATATATTTATATATATACATATATATATATATATATATATATATATGTATATATATATATATATATATATATATATATATATATATATATATATATATATAAATTTATATATATATATATATATATATATATATATATATATATATATATATATATATATATATATATATATATATGTACTGCTTCCACAACTCCTATACGGTTATGATCGCTATTATTATTATTATTATTATTTCTATCTTCGTAATCATTACTATCATTATCATTATTATATTGGTAGAAGTAATAGTAGACTAGTAGTAGTCAAAGTAGTAGTACTAGTGGTGGTGGTGGTAGTAGTAGTCGCCATAGTAGTTGTAGTAGCAATATATAATTATTTTTAGTCATCATTATCATTGGTGTACTGGAGGTGAACAGGTGCTTTAAAAGAAATGGACAGATAAAGGCCTCATTTCATTCATAATAAATAAGAAACCACACGAAAATAGTAAAAAGGGATCAATAATTTAAAAAAAACTCATGTACATTGTAGACCTGATCATGTGTGTCCTTGGGGCTGATTCATGTGAATATGTAGAATATGGGACATGACAAAATATGATATAAAAGAGTTATCATTTACATGTAACACCTCTTTCTCTTTCCCCTGATATCAGTTTTTATTTAATACCCTATTTGACTTTATTTAATTGGGGAAAATACCTGGTCTAAACCTGGAGAATATGTTTGAAAATATATGTTACATAATTTAAAAAATAAACATGAATTTGCAAATTATTTGCAGGAGAGTTTGTTCTTTGTATTGGGACTGGTTAACATTTCTTCCTCATTTTTTTCTGGACTGGTACTTATGTCGGTGCCTGGGGAAGATGTATGATGGGATAAACAAATCAATTTGATGACAACTGTATAAATAAACTCTAATAAAGTTATACTTCTACCTTTATTCAACGCATTTTCAAGAATAAACAACCTATCAAAAATAGAAAACAAAACTAAGTGAGCACATATACACACACCTTCCCTTTGCGCAGAGATTACTTTAAACAATTAAACAATTTATAAAATAGAGTAACAGAAAACACACCATCTTTGGTTACTGTGCTTTAACCCATTCACACTCAGAGTTCCCCAGGAAAGTATCGTCTGCTATTTTCATACTTTTGAAAATAACTAGAAAATAAAGCAAATTCTCACAAAATGTTTGAAGGAGAGTTGTTGTTAATATTCTGATAAACATTTCTCCTTCAAATATTTTTGATAAAAACGCTTTTGTGAGGAAAATATCAACAAAATAGTCAGGCCTGTTTTGGTCGCTCTGAGTGCCAATGGGTTAAACCCATAATTGTATCTCAAGACCTCAAAATTCTCTAACATCGACCAATAGTTGTCAAAATACCATGCAGTTACAGGATCAAAAGGTTGATGGATTCCTAGAAATAAGGGAGGCATAAAATGCAGTCAAACATTTCAAAATACGTTTATTCTAGTGGAAAGGGTAGGTCACGTGAAATGAAGCATACATGACACTATCCCTTTCACAGAGATGACATTCTTAGGACAACCACTTAAAGGATAGATGGATTAGAGTTCCTGAGCAAAAGCCCTATATTCAGAATGATGATCGAGTTACAATTATTCACTAATTATCACTATTTATGATCAAATGAAAAGATATTATGTTAATTCATCAAAATCTAACCCCACTGCTACTGGTGGCTTATTTGTTCAAAGTGAAACAATGCGAAAGAGGTGGAAAATACCTGAAACCATGACATATTGGCATCCATCTGATAACTCAACGAGAGCTTTCAAATGAATACCAAAATGACAGGGTTAACGCTTATGCAGATGGTGGCTAACTTTGCCAATACAAAATCATGCAAAAATGCTGAGAAATGACTGAAATCCTAGTGTATGGGTACTCATCTGAGACTGCTCCGTAAGAGCTATCTAATAAAGGAAAACCAATAGACATGGTTTAGATGGTCTTAAAAAATCTTTGCATCCTTGTGCTTTAGACGAAAGTAGCCTCAGTATTGGAATGGGTAGGATAGATTTTAAATATGTTTGCAGTCTTGTGCCTTGGACAAATGAAGCCTCAGCAACAAAAGTGATAAGCAGTTTCTAGACTTGCTTTGGAATGTTACATATACAACTACAAACAGCTTTAAAAGACCTATATTAATAAGGATCAAGATTTCTAGGGAAGTTTTGCAATCATAATGCATGCATTAAATGTAAACTTCTTTACCAATTATCAATCTTGCCACTGATAATTAAATATCAAAAACAAATGCACATTGCTCCTCTGTTCACTTTTAACATGTAAATGGGGGTAGAAAGTTGATTCCTTTCATTTCGACTGTCCATGTCATGATTTGCATCTATTATATTATTGTAAGACTTAAATCATCTTTAATAACTCATTTAATACCAGGGCTCAAAGATGGCCTCTTTATTTCAGAAAGAAGTTTTCAATAAGAATTCAGAAGCCAAAATGTATCGTTTCAACAGTTTTTTTGTACCTTCAAAATTTCACACATGATAAGTACCACAACAGCAAATGAAAAAATCTTCATTAAGAGTTATAAGGCAAAAATGTTCCAATTAAACATACTTTTTATTCCTTCACATTTAAACAGAGGAGCATGGCAAGTGCTACAAAATATACAGATTTCTGGAATAAAACTAAAATTCATACTAAATAAACCATCCTTTCCACTAAATGTGAACTTGGCAACTTGCTCTAGGTAATTTACATCCTTCTTTGACATTATATACACACACAGGTATTTATAATGTAAATGGCTATCACAGACATGGTTCATTTACCAAGTTCTCATACCTCTTTATCATCACACACTTTGTTTGTTTGTATATATGTACTCTGAATCGTAACTGTGATAAATTATCAAAAAGATTGCAAATTTAAATGTATCCTTCAATTTTTTTCTAAAAGATGCCTCTATTGGGATTATATCCCAATTCCTAAGAATAGTCAAAACTTTGTTATAAATGGATATTATTATCATATTATGTATTATATATTATACCAACACTTACTGATGTGCAATAAAATAATGCTTGAAAGTGTGGCATTGGTTTATAATCCAATAATGCAGACAAAAAGGGCCATGTTGACCAGTGATGGCTGTCCAATGAAAATATCTTTCAAAGAATATTTGAAGGAGAAATGTACTCCACAACTCTGCTTACAGCCCTGCTGCTTTTAAAACTTTGTGAATTCACACTTTATTGTAAAGTAATTTTCAAAAGTATCACAGATCAAGATGAATCTAGGTTTGATTTGGTTATGTTAACTAATAAAAATATGCATTTTCAGCATGTAATACAAATTTCACAAAATAAGAATGCAATTTTCAAGGGGTTTTCATTATCTTAATACAATAATCATTCACATTCTAGTGTTTGTTCATATTTGGGATATCACAATTTGCATAATTTACTTCTTTTAAGGAGATCACTTAGCATGTATCTTAAGGCACACATTTGTGACATACCTTATTATAAAGAACACCTTTGACAAAGAACATATTTACTCCATCACAACACCATTTAATCCTAAACACTTTATTTGGATAAATAAATTATTTGTATGTTCACCATATTCAACTACTTGTTCTCCATTCCATTGCAAAAGTTGATTTTGAGGGTGAGCCAGCCGAAATGGTAGAATTTCTTTAATAAGTTTTTAAAAAATGACAGTTACTTATAAAAAAAATGCATAAGTAATGAAATTGAAAAGGAATAAATGTCTGCATTTATTGTAGGGCATAGATAAATCCATAAACACACCAGTGTTGAAACTTTGCAAACATTACAAGAAACACATAACAGACCAAATACAGGGAAAAATCTTAAGTTCTCCTTTCACTTTAAAACACAACAGTAACAGATTTCAATTGTATTGATATAAGTATTTGTTAAGTAATTAATAAGAATTATATTAGTTCAAACTAAAACACATTTGTATCAATGAGCAAGTGAGACTAACTGTACATGAAGTGATTTAATCACAACTACTACTAGCAGTACCTCATATGTAAATCACATGAAGTCAAAAATGGACTTAAATATAAATCCTCCTAAAAAGTGTAAAGTGCATACTTGCATAAGTTGCATGTGCGTTGTTTGTGTACATTTCTTTTTTGTAATACGTGTACTTCCTAAATTGAAAAATCATAGAAGTCATTTTCTTGGAAATATAAATTAACCAAGAAATATAATGCAAGCCAGGTGCTCTAATTGATTAAATATTATCTTTTGTGAATTGTAACATTGCTTGATTTCAATTAACATTATCCCCAAGGGAATTATATACAAAGTAGGACAAAAAAGTAATTGCTCTCAGTGCCTTTTAAAAGGTCTTAAAGCTATGATCAAGTGCATGCTATCAGTGGTGAAAATAGACAGTAGCCCACCTGTCCGTTTCTACCAAAAATTTGAATGGGCTAGTAAAAGTCTATGTTTACTTGCCCAGAAAGTCTACTAAATATTCTGACCTTTTTAATTTAGTAAGCATCACATCTAGTTTCACATTTCTTCTACATTTTTTTATAACTGTCACAATTCATAAATTTAGCACAATTAACCATGAATGTTCAGTTATGAAAATGGCTGTTGGCTACAATTTTGGTTATCAAAGTGATATGGACCAGTGGACCACTAATTTTTCTGGTGGACCACTAAACGATTCATTTTGATGAACCGTTTGACCACCAAGGCTTAGCAAACTGTTTTCAGCACTGTGCTATTATTTTCAAATTCAATATTTGTTTTTCACTTTTTGTGTCCACTGTGATATATAGTTACAGTCTAGAACTGTTACAGTGGGACTGGAAGGATGGATACACAATAGAATGACTGCCAATAAGAAGGAAAGACTCCCTGCAATAGGCTATCGATTTGGTTCAAAAATTCCATTAACCACGCAACATGAAATCACAATCAGCCTCTTTGGTCAGACTCCTTGCTAAAATGACAGTCATACATGAACTTTCCATCCCTTCGTAGTAAATCTACATATATATATATATCAATGTACATACAACTGTATATAGTGTATACCATGTTTATATTGCCCAGTTTAATTATTGGCATAATTTATTGCATAATTTGCAGACCCTTGGAGTCTGTATTCATTAAACTGAGCACCATTATTGGGTCACCCGATCCCTATGCTAGGATCATACATGCCAACAGGTTCAATACCAGTACGCAAAAATTAAACGGCACATCAAAGGCAGCTGTCTGCCAAGCACATTTCTTTATATCTATGCGCAAAATTAACATGGTATACAGCATATGATAGTGGTATCAATTATTATTCACATCTAGTTTCTGCAAGAATTTTAAGTGCACTTAGAACATGTGTGAAAGAGGTCTACCACTTCTATACCAATCTAGATATTGGAATTTATGAAATCTGATCATCAGCTTATCAATTCAACTATGAGTCTATGACAAGGTTTGAAATTTAAAAAAAACACTGGCCATGGAGCTGACCAGTCTATACTTAAACCTGTTTGGCATAGAATTTAGATAGAGGAGTGATAGTTATCCCATGATCAGCTTAGGATATCCTATGAATACTTTGTTTAAAAAGATATAAAATGGTGAGTAAATCTTGGGTCTTAGCCAAGAATTAGAAACTGGGTGCCCAAAATTGGCAATTGTAGACTTTTTGGGCATCCTATTTTTCACAGTAGAACCAGATTACAGCCATAAACAAATAGTAAATATTATTTACAAATGGAATAAGGCATTATGTCCATACACAATGCCATGGGAATTCTATTAAGATGAAAGAAAATCCAATTGTATATACTAAAAAATGACATTTTAAGAAATTCCTCGGCACAAATGTTGGGTGTCCTAGAGGGTGGTTTTTGAGGGTTTAGGTGTCCAAATGACGCCCAGACACCCTGCTGGCTAGGGCTATGGCGAGTATGTTGAACCCAAGAGGAGTTCCTGTTAAATTTCAAGTCCTGCAAGTTCTCATCTTTACATATCAGCTCATAGCATTTTTAACAGTTCCTATATACGCCAATCAATGGCAGTAAGACAACCTTTTTAAAAAGGGATTCCTGATAACCTTAATTCTAAGTCCTACAAGTTCAGCCTACTACACATATTTCACATTCCAGCTCACACCATCTCCTGGAACCTTAAACCAGACCATAGGAAAGAAAAAGTTCAGGAACCAATAATTGCCAAAGACGGCCCGGAGGTGATGAGAAACACTTCCTTTGTAACATACGACACCTGAGAGGAATTCATAAGTTGTTTGACCACGTAGGACCAGGAACATCTGAAATAGCATATACCATGCACCTCCGAGGCTCGACGCTGCACACATCCACATATGGAGGATGAGGAAAACGTTGATGGTATCCAAGTAGCCGAAGATGTACTCAACACAGGTGATGGGTGGAATGAAGTGATACCAGTCTGCGCTGAACATAGAAGCGAACTCTGTTTCTAAGAACTGCTTCATGTGCCACGTACCCCATGCGCAGCCGATCATGGCGTAAAAACAAAAGACAATGAAATAACGCTGGTTGTGGAATCCTATACAGGCACCGGTGAAAAAACAATGATGATCGCGGCGCAAAATGCACCGCTTGCACATGATGCAGTGATGCGCGCGAGCGGGTATCTGTTGGTTGCATTTATCGCAGTGCCCACTCTCGTTCCTATGCATGGGTAAACCATCATTGAAGCTTGTTCTATAGTAACTGTTCATGCACATGGTCAAAAAGTAGTTGAGATTCAGGTTTATGTAGATGAAGACTGCAAAGTACCGGGCAATGGAGAGTGATGATGGGTCGGTGTAGTAATGCGGCAGCAAAATAAACCATCCAGCAGTCATGAGTGTTGTAGATATGAATATGTAGAAAAATACTCCAAGACACTGGATGAATTTCAAAATGTACATCTTGCTCTCAAGAAGCTGTGGGCTTATGTTATTGAGAGGATCTTTCTTCAGTCCTTCAATAAACTGCTCCATCTTGATTTGTTGTTTGTGCAGAAGTGCAAATATAAATCTCTAAGTCACACAGAAATAGAATCTTATGTTTAGAACCACTAACAGTGCCTGGTTTCCCTATGTGAGTGGCCTGCAATGTTTACCATGGAGATTTGCTGCCCACCGGAAGTGTCCGCCCCAGATTTTTCGCGCATGCGTTGTGCCAGCGTCATTTACGGAAAAATTTAGCTCCACGCCAACGACTTCGTCGTTACCGATCTACACTGCTTACAATTCATCTGAAAGGTACATATTCATATTCCATGTATTTGAATGAATCGATCCATCTGGGTTGTATTGATTCCTAATCTTAAAGGACGCCTTTAAATGACGGTTAAAGATTGTATATTCCTTTCCTGGAATCCCGCCATGTTTTACACTCAGCCATCTTGGTAACGATTCCATAATTTACAACTAACTTTCTAAAAACATACTTCCCCATAGAACTGGTTGTTATCTGTTTGAAATCGAATAACAGTGATTTTAAACAACTGTATGTTTTGAAATATGACTGTTTCACACTGTCGGAAGTTCTTGAGTGTTTTCAAAACCTGCACTTATCCTTGAGACGAAGGAGAAGACCTTATTTGTCCTTGCAAAGCTCCATGGAACCACTTATTATCGCCCATTTTGACTTATTTCCATGGGTTCCTAGTCTTTACGGCCCACCACCCGAACGGCCCACTACCTGAACGGCCAATTTTCTGGTCACAACGGCCCCCTCCAGTTGGTCACAACGGCCCACTCCTCCATAAAAAGGTGATATAAGGCAAGTTATCATTAATAAAGATTTAAAAGAAAGAAATGGTAAAACATACATGAATTCAGTCACTTTAAGAGTGCTTTTAGGACTAATGATAGAGGTTTTAGGAAGGAAAGTGGGTCACCATTGTTTGCACTGCTCACAATTGTCAAGAACCTCCATTACTGAGTAGTGTACACTTTGGATTTGAAGTTTAGGGTATGACTAATAATGACTTTATGATATGAAAGACTGAATGAAATAAATACATATGATTTATATGAAATATGTTTTGTTGGTATTTATTAATAATGAGGAGTTGAGGGGAACCCAGTGCAATAAATTGTAGGATACTGATGGTACACATTGATACTTTCTGAATTCATTTTTTCTCAATTGCATAGAATAAACACATTTGTTAAAGGTATGAATAATAATGACTTTATAATATGAAAGACTGAATGAAATAAATACATATGATTGATATGAAATATATGTTTAGTTGGTATTTATTATTGATATATTTTGTTCATGCAGTATTTTGTCTATTGCAAGGCATGGTACTAATGTTTGCACAACTCATAACTGCAAACATTACTCCTAACTGAATTTTGTAAACATTTGACTGGAAGTTCAGGATTATAGCATAATACAGTCATTATATTTGATGAAATATATATGGTTTCTTTTCCTGGTCATGTCACTTTCAGTCAAATGTTTGCACAATTCAGTAAGGAGTAATGTTTGCAGTTATGAGTTGTGCAAACATTAGTACCCTGCCTTGTATTAGACAAAATACTGCATGAACAAAATATATCATAATTATGTTTGAGTGCATGATAAAATATGTATATTTTAACATATCTACACTTATTATGGTTCAAATGTGTTTATTCTATGCAATTGAGAAAAAATGAATTCAGAATGTATCAATGTGTACCATCAGTACCCTACAATTTATTGCATTGGGTTCCCCTCAACTCCTCTTTATTAAAAAATACCAACAAAACATATATTTCATATCAATCATATGTATTTATTTCATTCAGTCTTTCATATTATAAAGTCATTATTATTCATACCTTAAACAAATGTGTTTATTCTATGCAATTGAGAAAAAATGAATTCAGAAAGTATCAATGTGTACCATCAGTATCCTACAATTTATTGCACTGGGTTCCCCTCAACTCCTCATTATTAATAAATACCAACAAAACATATTTCATATAAATCATATGTATTTATTTCATTCAGTCTTTCATATCATAAAGTCATTATTAGTCATACCCTAAACTTCAAATCCAAAGTGTACACTACTCAGTAATGGAGGTTCTTGACAATTGTGAGCAGTGCAAACAATGGTGACCCACTTTCCTTCCTAAAACCTCTATCATTTTTCCTAAAAGCACTCTTAAAGTGACTGAATTCATGTATGTTTTACCATTTCTTTCTTTTAAATCTTTATTAATGATAACTTGCCTTATATCACCTTTTTATGGAGGAGTGGGCCGTTGTGACCAACTGGAGGGGGCCGTTGTGACCAGAAAATTGGCCGTTCAGGTAGTGGGCCGTTCGGGTGGTGGGCCGTAAAGACCTGATACCATTTCCATGCTACATGTTGCTCAAAGAGTAAGTCTGATTTTTAGTGGGTACTGTTCAATCAGTGAACGCCAGGATTTTGAAACAGCTAGGGTGCTTAAAATAGCCAATTCAATTGGCAATTGTAAAACTTTTTCTTCATCCAAGATGGTTCTAAATGAAAAAAAACAAACAATTAATATGACGCTGGCATTGCCAGGAAGCGAGCGAAGCTTTGGATGATCATTTTTTTTTTACTTCTGACCAAAATACAGCATTGAATGACCGTAAATTAATGGCATACAAAACATTACGATTTTAAACTGTCTTAAAAATTAATTTTTAAATATTTCGCAACTGATTTTGACGAGAATTCAATGGCCAGTAGAATGAATTCAATGGCCAGTAGAATGAATTCTGGCGGTTCTATCGATCTAAACCGCATGAAACTTGACCCACGGACAGACGAGAAATTCAGTTTTAACTTGGATATAGTAGCGGCCACGGCGTGGTATGGCCAGGAAGCGAGCCGAGAATTGAGCCACGGACGGGCGAGAAATTCAGGTATGGCCAGGAAGCGAGCCGAAATCAATGGTCAGTAGAATGAATTCTGGCGGTTCTAAACTGCATTAGAATTGAGCCACGGACGGGCGAGAAATTAAGTTTTAACGTGAATATACATGTAGTAGCGGCCACTTTCAATCACGCACGTGCATTCGTACATTTCATCCAATGGGAGGGCGTGTTTGTTATTGTACTGCACAGTACGTCATTGTCGACCAATGAAATCGGTCGTTACTTAACCTACTAAAGAAATCCTCCAGAACGGAAGTCGTCCGCACGTTGAGTGATATTGTTGGACGGTTGACAACTTTCTGGGTCCCTGTATGTATTTCTTATAGTGACGTCATATACACTCACGCGCAATTGACGGATTGCGAGCTTCGCTCGCTATAAATAGATATGCTTAAATTAGCATTTTATTTACGTACTCCCAAAGACATAAATGTGGATGCTCTGAGCCTGCTGAGGGGTGATTTTTAAGGTTTTTGGCCGGGCCTTTGAGGTCCAAATGATACCCAGATATTGTGCTGGCTTATAAAGACCCTGGACCACCACTCAACTTCTATTAAGTGTATTTCTGCTATTTAAAATATTTTAAGTTCAGGGTTAAGTAAATTGTCTCTGGTGAAGTCAAACATTTTATCGCTTATCAGGGGTGTCCATGTTAAAAAAATCAATAGCATGGAAAACATGACGGAATGGTCATATTGAACTTATGATAGTCACTAAATTACAAAGTTCTGTCAACCCACAAGGGCACTCAAAAAACTTGTATATTATTAAGCTGCAAGCTGGTGTATTATATACTTCTTTACCTAAATATCCCACTTTTTTATAAATCATTTCTAATAAAACTGCTTATATACTCAATTTTCTTCTATGAGTGGAAATATGCCGTGGATCTGCTGCGGGGAGCTATTGATTCCTCAAGAGCTACCGACCCAGGAAGTTGGGTTCGAGCAACAGTTTGCAAGCCATGTGCTTGTTTCCTGGCATGAAATTTGTCCCATGGCACAGCAATCTTAGCTGGCTGCTTCACATGGGACAATCAATTGAATAAAACTGTTGGCTCTGTTTTGGTTAGTGTGAATTCCTGCAATTCAGAGGTGCCCAAAACATAATGAACAAACCCCCAAATAGGCTCCCGAACAGACTGTATAGGCTCCCGAATAGTTCCCCAAAAAGATGTCGCAAACATGTTTTAATGCCTTCTTTGCATGAGAGTAGTTAATCTTCCTTTGATATCGGGGATATAAGTTGTTTAGCATTTCTTGTGCACAGCAAATGGACAATTTAAGGTGACATGTATTAAAATACAGCTGGCTAACAGTGCATCTAAAGATAATTTAACTTTTATGCTGCTGGTGGCTATAAATTCGCCAAGAGAAAATGATGCAAAAACTTTCAAAATGACTGAAACCATGGCACATGGGTACTCATCTGAGAGTGCTCAGGGACAGCTATTCATTGAATACCAACATGACAGGGTTTAGATGTTTTTTCAAAAATATTTGCATCCTTGCGCTTTGGATGAAAGAAGCCTCAGGCCCTCAGCATTGGAACTTTGGAAGGTTTAGACATGAACTCCCAGGGCTCAACATTAACCTGTGAAGGCACTTGCCAAATAGGGCACAATTGTAAACTTTAATTTCTAGATACCTGCCCGACACAATCTTGACCTGCCCTGCAAAAGGTGTGATAGAATGAATGTGAAAGTGACTTTTCTGTATGTACTATACTTGTACCAATTAACTGTTTTCCTGCTATATATAAATATATAACATAGCTATATCTGTACTGTTTAAAATCTATTTGATTTGCCTTGCGTTTTTGTATCTCTGAAGATACATGATACAATACCTGCCATGTAGGGCAGACACAATCTTATTTTTACCTGCCATTCAGCCATTTTGAAAAATTTTACCTGCCCGGGGCAGTAGGGCAGCCCTTAATGTCAAACCCAGACTCCTCCTCAGTGTCTTAGAGATCTAGAGACTGGGTGCCTAAAATTGGCAGTTGTAAAATTTTGGGGTGTCCAAATTTTTAAGGGGGATCACAATATACACATATTTCAACCATAAACATACATGTATAAATTCATCAAAATAAGGCATGATATCATTAAACAATGTTATGGGAATTATAAGGAGATGAAAACATTCAATTATAAGCTTGAGATTGAGATTTTTAGAAATTCCACACTAAAATATTTGGGTGTCCTGAGGGGTTCTTTTTAAGGGTCTGGGTGTCCAAAAAGGCACCCAGACGCCCTGCTGGATAAGACCATGCTCCTCCTTGTTGACATTGTTTTCCAGACCCTGGTTGAGGGTTGATGAGTCTTGTTCATTTATCATGACTGGTGTACTTATTATGCTCAGCATTGCATGTGAACATAGTCCAGGCTTACTGTAAGGCCTAAAAAAAGAAATTGTTTGTTTCCTGTAACGGTCCGAAAAAAGGGTAGGTAGGTCGGTAAAAAATTTTTTTTTGCATTATTCTTTTGGTCAAAAATGTGTGTTTTATGCATGTTTTACACTGATTGGGAGTTGGGAGGGCAGAAAAAACTTTAAGGTAGGGATTTTTTTGAATAAAAACTTGTTAGGGTAGGGTTACAGGAAACAAACAACTTTTTTTTAGGCCTAAACATCTAGGACCAGATGTCTAGGACAGACCGTGTTAGTTATACGTTAACCCATCCAATGCTGAGGCTACTTTTGCCAAAGGATAAGGACACACAAAGATTTTTGATAACCATCTAAACCCTGCCATGTTGGCATTCATTGGATAGCTCTTGCTGAGTACTCTCTGTCAGGGGTTTGGTCATTTTTCAGGATTCTTGCATCATTTTGTTATGTATTGGCCAGATTAGCCACCAGCAGCACAAGGGTTATTATTAAAGGACTTTGAGTTGTTGATTACAATGCTGTAAATGCCAAATACAAGTTGAGGACTTGTTCAGCTTCCCTGAAATGCCATTTTTCCATGTTTAGTCATAACTATGGAGCTATCTGTAAATGTTGAGCCCTGCAATGCTGTAGATACCAGGCATTTATTCATGCCTGCACTCCTGTAGGCTGTAGGGCCTAAAATCCACCTGACATTTTTTCTTTGATATCTCTCTAGCAAAAGCACTTCTCAAAAGGTATTGGAAGTAGAACACTTGATCACAAGTATTCACAACCCAACCAATTTGGCAAATTTGTGACTAATTCCAAAGACCTAAGTTTCTTTCAAAAGTGTTAAAGGTCGAGAAGATCTCTGGGCATGAATGGGTTAAGGTATGGGTTGGGAAATACAGGTATGGGGTATCTGATATTCATAGTTAATGGTAAATAACTAAATATTCTAAAGGTAACTCATCTATTTTCTTTCCAGAAGTCTGTGGCCAAAGACTGCAGGATCTGAGACCTAGTCTGGTGGGTCTTGGGTATTAGACCAAGAACGCAGTATGGAACAGGATATCAACTATCAAGGTAAATTTTCTACACTGGAAGTTGACAGTCCTGTTGTTATTAATGTGAATTCCGTGGTAATTGACAATCACTTTAAGTCCCAAGAAAAGGGTGAAGAATGTGAACCGTGGCAGGTCCCTGGGAAAGGCTAGTACTGGAATTTGCCCATCTTATCTGAAGCATGGAACTACAGAAGTGCATCTGGATCATTTATGGTTGTAATATAAATATGTGGTCTCCCTTGAAGAATTTGGGCACCCTAAAATTTCCAGGCCTCAACGCTAACTCAAAATGATACTGGCCCTGTAGGACCAGTAACACCAAGCATCTACTGGTCCTGCAAAATGTTTACTGGCCCTACATTTTTTCTTTAACATAAGAAGAAAAAACATTGCATAAGATTCACCACAATACTTATCTTTATAAAGTTTATCTTCATTTATTTCAAAAACAATTGGGGACATTCTCAGGGGGAACTTTTTAACAAGAATGTCTCCAAATGTTTACTGGCCCTGTAGGACCAGTTGAGGTCTTTTTTTACTGGCCCGAAGCAGTGTCTTAGCCAGGATTTAGAAACTGGGTGCCTAAAATTGGCAGTTGTGAAATTTTTGGGCGTCCAATTTTTTAAGGGGGATCACAATTTACTCATATTTTAACCATAAACATGTATAAATTCATCGAAGTAAGACATGATACCATTAAACAATGTCATGGGAATTATAATGAGATGAAAAAATTCAATTATAAGCTTGAGATTGAGATTTTTAGAAATTCCACACAAAAATAATTGGGTGTCCTGAGGGGTCATTTTTAAGGGTTTGGATGTCCAAAAAGGCACCCAGACGCCCTGCTGGCTAAGACCATGGCCCGAAGCAGTTTTTGGGAATTTTTACTGGCCTGGGGCCATAGGTTCACCCTTAGCGTCAAGCCCTGATTTCATTAAATATATGCCAGTTTTTGGCACCCAGTTATAGTTTCTAAATCCTGGCCAAGACCTTGTATTGAATGTAAGGCCCATTTGTTATGACATAAAATTGTATTTATCATGGTATGGGTAATGGGTTTCCGTGCATAGGTTTTAGAACCCATTTGTACTTATAGAAGGATTGTATGAAATTCATTTTATTTGTAGGTTGTGATATTTGTGGTGGAGACTGCAATATCATGCCAATATGATATTTCAAATATTAAATTACATATATGTTGAAATGATTGGCCAAAGATGATAGACATAGTATGCATGTCCATGCCTTGAATCTAAGGTTAATTTTTATGACTTGAAATTGTATTCATTTTATTTGTAGGTTGTGATATTTGTGGTGGTGACCACGACACAGAGATCTGCCCAGAGCTAGGTCTGGGTGTGGAGGAGACCAGCCAACAGTTACTCTCAAAGTAGGTCATGGAGTCAGGCTAGCCACTAGCACCTAGTGCTGAGAATCGTTAGAAATTTTCAGCTTGATTAATCATATAAATTTTTTTATCAATTAATCCATTGAAATTGATTATCAAAATTTGATATGTCTTCTTGCCAGTGTCCCATATAATCATATATGGCATACTACCCTAAATTTTGAATGATCAATGGTCTTGAACTCTTAGTTCATGTTTATTACACTAATCTTTTACACTTATGCATGGTTTATTGTAAATAAGGCCCCTATGTGGGCGACACTAACTAACCTGCTGTGCATAGCCAGGAAATAGCCATGTGCACTTTCTGAACTGCTAATGACCGTTTGGCTAAGTTTGTCTATAGGACCCCTCACAGATCCTGTACATGACCCAAAGCAGCTCCACTTTATGAAAGACCTTCCTTAGACAATTTTGATCATAGTCTTAGCCAGCAGGGCGTCTGGGTGTCTTTTTGGACACCCAAAAACCTTAAAAAACACCCCTCAGGACACCCAAAACATTTTATGAAGAATTTCTTAAAATGTCAATCTCAAGCATATAATTGAATTTTTTATCTCCATATAATTCCCATGACAATGTATAAGGATATTGTGCCTTATTTTGATAAATTCATACATGTTTATGGTTGAAATATGAGTATATTGTTGTCTCCATTAAAATTTTGGACGCCCCAAAATTTCACAATTGCCAATTTTAGGCACCCAGTTTCCAAATCCTGGCTAAGACCCTGATTTTGATACATGGCAAGTATGTGGTAACTCATGAAAAATTTGTGCCCCTAAAACCCTCAATGGTCAACTATGCCTTTAGGGACCAAAAACAACGCAGTTGTCAGGGTAGGTTTCATTCAGCAATTCAGCAGGACAAGGTTTAGGGCATTGTGTGGAATCTAGGTGAGAGTTTACTTTACATAGCAGGGTTTGACTTAAGTGGGTGTCCGGGCGGTATTCACGCCCTGAAATGTGTCCGGCCGACCCAAGACTATCATTTATCATATGAGATCGCCTGAAAAAATTTCTTAAGTCAATCCCTGCATAGTCAAAACATCCTGTTGTGTTGATGCCATGTCAAAATGCTATAGTATTGGAACTATGTCTTGTTTTCAGAGCTCGTTTGACCCTCCCCCACAGCCTCAGTGCTATAGATGGAGAGGATGGCAGTGTTGTGGTCGTTGCCAAGGAGAAAATTCCAGCCAAAACAAAGTTTGGTCCGTTTGAGGCAAGAAAGACAACTGCTGATATTGTTATTGACAATGGCTTTGTGTTAAAGGTAACGATTTGCGCTATTTATTTGATTTTGACTACTGCATACCGTGTTAACCCTTATGCTGCCTGTGGCCGTTACAAAATGATGCAAAAAACCTGAAATATGACTGAAACCCTGGCACATGGGCATGCATTTAGGCAGCGACCCGTCTGCCCGTCATTTGGGCGGGAAGATTAAGCCAAATTCAATTAAATGGCGGGCGGGAGGTTCTCCTAAAAGTTGATCAAATTTGACAAAACTAGGAAAATAACTATGAAATATATTATTCACACTGATAAAACATACATTTCAAAATGTAAAATATATGAAAATATGTGCCAGGAAAAGCCAGAGAATGCATTTCAGAGCATTTAGACCCCTCTGGCTTCTGGGGCCAGGTAGAATGATAGAAATGTAATAATTATCAACTGATTTTTTTTGTTTAGATATTTGGAAAGGATGGCATGGTGGTCTCTCTGGATACGTCTGAGGAGCAGGAATGCAACTGGATGTGTCTTGTTCCGACAGCGCAGGACGCCGACACCCAAAACTGTATGGCATTCCAGCTGGGTACAGATATCTACTTCAGCACCCTTAAGGAGGTGCCCGTTTTGGGGCAGCTACGGGTATGGTACGCGCCGCATTATGCCAAGAAGCTCGGGAAGCCAGCCCAGCCTGATGGAAGTTTCCAGAGTAAGTAAAATTATGGGGTATGTATAGGAAATTCTCAGAAACTTAGACCTTCCTAGGAATTTGGGCCACTGATTATTTTGCAGAATGATTATTGGGAATTATGGACCACCCTCAGGGCACGACATTAACTTTTGCGGCGACTTGCCCATTAGGGCAAGTGAGATTCTACTTTCACCTGCCCTTGAAAAATTGTATGTTTTATAATGTTCCATTTAAAACCAAGTAGAACATGATGCTTGCATGAGAAAGCATATTTTCTAGGACACACTTGGATGCCAGACCACAAAACTTGCACACATTCTCAAAAGTAAACCAGAAATATATACAGCGTACTTGCCCATATATTAATGAGTTTAGAATCTGTTTCCATGGTGATTCCTTTTAAATTTCTGTGTGTTTTTTTATACTGTTACTTTCTGTTGTTTTCCTAACAATGGTTTTCTATTGTTTTTCATTTTCTATTGTTTTTCCTTTTCTATTGTTTTTTCTTACAATAGTTTGCTATTGTTTTGCAGGCCTGCTAGGTATGCAGCTCCTCCAGGTGAGCACACCTGTCACACCTGTGCCAGTCACCCCCAGCAAAGCTGCAGGTATGTTAAGAATGCATCTCTACTTGCATAGGTAGTAGTGTTGGGACTCGGCAATGTTTTGAAATTTGAGCGCTCGTCAAATTTTATGATTATTTCACTGAGCGGCTCGTAATTGTAGACTCCACATTCCCCATCCCACCATAAACCACTATATGAAGCCCTGTGAAAATAGGTGCCAGTGTCTTAGCCAGGATTTAGAAACTGGGTGCCTAAAATTGGTAGTTGTAAAATTTTGGGGCGTCCAAATTTTTAAGGGGGATCACAATATACTCATATTCCAACCATAAACATGTATAAATTCACCAAAATAAGGCATGATATCATTAACCCATTAATGCTTAAGAGTTACTTTTGAAATTGTTGTCTGGGTCTTTGACATTTTTGACAATAACTCAGAAATTAAGAATGCTTTTAGAAAACATTTGAAGGAGAGTTGTTGGTAATATTCTGATGTACATTTCCCCTTCAAATATTTCCTGAAATATGCTTTTGGCTAAAAGATTTCATCAGGATCATCAGGCTGTTTTGGCTGCTGTGAGCATTAATGGGTTAAACAATGTCATGGGAGTTATAAGGAGATGAAAAAATTCAATTATAAGCTTGAGATTGAGATTTTTAGAAATTCCACACTAAATTATTTGGGTGTCCTGATGGGTGCTTTTTAAGGGTTTGGGTGTCCAAAAAGACACCCAGACGCCCTGCTAGCTAAGACGATGACCTTAGTAATAAGGGTGCAACATAGTTTCTTAAACATTTCTGGGTCAAGCTGCCCCTAAAGTGTATTTTGCCCTGCCTGCACTTCCACTTGCCCCACCAATCTGTTATAACAAGGGTGCTTGCCGATTGTCGTTTTTTGCCTAATTCCCTTACAACTTGCGACAGGGTTATGTTTTCGGGCCCCTAGCCTGAAATCTAAGTGTCAGACCCTGCATGATGGTAATACTTGTCTTTGCTCTTAATTTCAGGCGATGTTCAGATTGTACATGTTTTTACCTGCCCCAACTGTTCCGAGAAGTTTAACTCCTGGCAGCTATTCCAATCTCACCTGTCTACACATGACACACCAAAACAGGATACAGGTAGGTTTATCCGCTAACTACATTTTTTTACCTCAACCCTTTAAATGCTGAGGCTACTTTCGTCCAAAGCACAAGAACGCAAAGATTTCTGAAAACTATTCAAGCCCTGTCATGTTGGTATTCATTGGATAGCTCTCGCTGAGTACTCTCATATGAGTACCCATGTGCCAGGGTTTCATTCATTTTAAAGTTTTTTTGCACCATTTTGTATTGGCCAATTTAGCCACCAGCAGCGTAAGAATCACCTTTTTATGTTTTACAAGTTGGTATTCAATTTTACTTGGCTTGTTATGAAAAATGATTAGGTAATATCAATACCTTTAAGTCTCAGATTTTTGTACCAGAAAGAAATAATTCATTATATGCATTGTTATTGCCCAAACCACATTTCTGTGTACATTTATTGATAACTCTTGTAAGTACAAATTGTAATTTTCCCCACAAATGTCTGATGCCAAATTGTAATGGTGATTATTGGCTAACATCCAGTCCCAGTTTGTTCATGTTTGACAACCTTATAAAATTCTGGTCCTCCATAGTTATATGACATATCAAAACGAAACCTGAATTGAGTTGAGCATATTTGCGTGTGTGGCATTAGAAGGGATCAGATTTATCCAATGTTTTACCGTTTCTAGTTGTGTCAATGAAGGTGAAGGAGGAAACCGTAGATGATGACCGTGATGTCTATTACCAAGGCCCTCAGGAGGCTGAGTTACCCAACAAATGCCGGGAGTGCAAGCAACAGTTCGAGACTGAGTACGCCCTGGCAGCTCACCTCAAGAAACACATAGAGAAAATCGTCTATCCCCATCAGGAAAACCCAAAACAGACAAGTGAGTATGTCACATGTGGCTTAGGCCACAAACATTAAAAAAAAGGTTACATCACCTTTTTTATCTTTAAACGTGGCTTGAGACACATAGAAAGGTGAGTTTAAGTGACTAACATATCATGACTGATGATAGGACTTTGCGTCCTTGTGATTTGGATGGAAGTTGCCTGAGCATTGGAAGGGTAAGAGGCAGAGAGTAAGATATTCATATAAAAATCACATGCATAGATCATGAATATTAAGACACATTTTCAAGTGGCACAACAAGATATTCACAAATATAACCAGTTTCTACTTCCAAATTCTTTAGTTATTTCCTTTGTGTGTGTGTTTTAATTATTTGGCAGATGATGTTATTGTGTACATTTCCAGGTGAGGTACAGGAGCCAATCGTACGTAGGAAAAGAGGAAGGCCGAGGAAAACCCCGCCTGTAGTTGACCTTGACATTGCACCCACACCCGACATTGACCTTGACCCCAAGTCGCAGCCAGCGCCTCCATCTACCCCTCTTCTATCCGGGAGGACGAAATGTGAATTCTGTGCACTCTACTTTTCTCGGCATGCTACCATGCAGAAACATCTCAGGGAGAAACACTCACGCCCGGGGGATGAAAATGTCCCCGAGGTCAAAGCCAAGGTCAAGGTCAAAAAGGAGACGAGGGGAAGAAAAAGAAAGCGGAAAATAACGGATGACGTCAGCCATGTTGAGAGTGAGGAGGTAGAAACGGCTGGTGGTGAAGAAAACGGACCCTCAAAATCAGCAGGTAAAATAATATATACCAATTTAACCCACCACAGGGGTGTTCATGAATAAAAGTCCTGGAGAACAGATGATCAGCCCTGTAGCACAGGATCTATATTGCTTTTTTTTACTTTTTTGGGTTTATACTGTAGAACACACAATGTACGCATCTGTTTATATATAGCGTACATAGCGTGTGGTGTTAAAAACCGCTGTACTTTTTTTCTGTACTTTTGCGCTGTCAGCGGCGGCTACCGTCGCTAACATAAAGATACGCTATGATGCCAAAACTCCCCAATTCGCTATATTTGGGACACGCGTCATATGTGTGTTCTACAGTAACCAAACCTTTTTTTAACAGACCATCTTCTAGAACATAGCCAAAATGTAAATTGCCCTCTTTGACACAAAAGGCTATTAATACTAGTTGGTATAAGGATTTGATGTAGCCGATTATCTAAATCAGGAAGTACAGAAATTTTGGTATTGCTGTTTTGGACAGGCATTTTTGAAATCCTGGCTGAGACCCTGGCAGGAAACTGAACTGAAAAAGCCTGACTCTGTTTTGGACAGACATTTTTTTAAATCCTGACTAAGACCCTGGCAGGAGACTAAACTTCTTAGATAATTGCCAGACTCTGCAAATTTAGGTATTTTCTAATGACATGTTTTCTCTCCTTCAGGTGATGAAGAGTTCCCTGTCGGGGAAATGGAGAAGGGCGTTGATGACGGTGAGGATCCCGACTTTGAACCCCAGAAAAAAAAACAGTCGCAAGAAAATAAAGAATTGGCTGAGAGTTACACCCTTAAAGAACACTACTTCCGACTAGAAATGGAGGGGATCGTATATTTCAAATGTAAACATTGCAGTTTCACGCATACCGAGGAAAGAAAGATGAACTCCCATTGTGCCGTACATACAGATCTGCATTGCTTTGAATGCCGACTGACTGTGGGTAAGAAGGAGGACCTTATGGAGCACAACTGTAACGAAACACTGAAAGACAGCAAAAACGATGAAGAACTCTACAGTGTAGTGGATCCGACGATCGATCATTGTACAAAAACAGAACAGGACGGGGTGGAGGTTTTCACCTGTAATGACTGTGATGAGAAATTTGAATCGATGGAAGCATTCCTTGAACACTATATCGTCCACATTCCGCGGTATTTCTGCGCGAAATGCCTGCGTAGCTTTGAGGAAGAGGTGGTGCTTAAGAAACACAATTGCTGCGAGAAAGGGAAGATTATCCTGCGACCGGAGGTAGACCTCTCAGAGGAGTACACCACCATCGAGAAAGATGGGAAGACATTGTATAGATGCAAGAGGTGTTCGTACAAGACAAACGCAATGAGTAACTTTCGGCGACACATCGACCTTCACCTTGATCGCTTCAAGTGCGAGAAATGTATGAGATGCTTCTCGCGCAAGGACAGTCTCATGATCCACATTAAGAATAACTCCTGTAAGCGCAACACCAGCAAGTACGAGGTCCCGGGAGGCTTCCGATGTAGCGTCTGCGATAAGGTCCTCGTCAACAAGGCCAGCTTCATTCTCCATCTAGAGGGTCACGATCAGGTCAACCAGTGTCCGCATTGCGAGAAAAAATTCACACGTAAGATATCGCTCGAGCACCATGTCCCTATGTGTATGAAGGCGCAAACGAAAAAATATCACCAATGCCAACTCTGTCCGGCGGTTTTCGGAAAGGCAAAGTACCTCCTGCGACATATGGATGCACATACGGGCCAGCATACGTGTAAGCGCTGTGGCAAGAATTTCTCGCGTAAAGAGAGTCTTGCGATCCATGTGGTCAAGTGCGACCCCTTGTGCGAGGACAACACCGATTTCGACAAGTCCAATTTATTTCCGTGTCCACTCTGTCCGAAAGTTCTCTTCAGGCAGATCACCTACGAAAACCACATGAAGAAGCACAAGAATGTTTCGTGGTCCATGTGTGATAAATGCGAGCAGTGGTTCGGGGACCCAGCGACGTTAACCGCCCACTACGTGTCATGCGCTGGCGAGAATGCATTTACATGTGACAAGTGTGAAATCGCATTCGAGGCGGAGGGAGAATTTCGAAAACACATCGTGGAGCATTCCGAGAATTACACGTGTCACGTTTGCACCAAAGATTTCACGCGAGAAGATCTGGTTCGCCATCTTTGCGAATGCGAGGGAGCAGTGATGGAGGAATTAGGAGGACTGCTGAAATGTCCCGCCTGTGAAAAAGAGTTTAGAGATCCTTCAGAGTTTGCAGAACATGCTTGTGACGGGCACATGTTTACGTATACCTGCAATAAATGTGGACTGCAGTATCTCTTCCGGCAAGGTTACGAGGTACACACGAAACAGTGCAATGGCGCACAGGAAAACGCCAAGCTGAAATGTCCTATTTGTGATCTAAAATTCAGCACACAGCAAGCCCTGACTAGTCACACCTTCGAGCATCGAGAGTCTGGTTTCGAGTGTGGTGATTGTGGGAAGACATTCACCCGGCGAGATTACTCAAATTTCCATACCTGTAGACGGTCTGACGGCTCCTGTGTCCGCATTAAGCTGAAGTCTGGGGAGCACATGGTGCTTCCGCAATTGGTCTGCCATCTTTGCGGGAAAAGCTTCGTCAACACGACAAATCTAAATCGTCACATTCTGACGCACGGACAGAAGAGTATTCCATGTGATCTCTGTGGAAAGATGTTCACCCATATGTATGCGATGAAAGACCATCGTAAGCAGGTCCACAGCTCGGGGTACCTGTTCCAGTGTTATAAGGTAAGATTCATGCAATGTCACATCAGATATACTGTATATAGGGTAATGTTAACGTGTGCTTAATCTTCCCGAATTTACCGAATTGGTTTGAGACGGGAACAATAAAAACGTTATCTTTAATCATTTTTGTTGGTATGCTGGGGCAAGCGATGTTCGTATTGAGATTGAGTAATACAGCCGTATATTTAAGTAATTGGCTTGCCCAGCAGATGGCGACTTATGTTATCTAAATAGTAGCGTTTTTTATGTCCAAAAGTCAACAAACAACGATACACAGTAAAACATATTCATTTGGCTAAAACATTGATGACAGTAAGTGAGTAGTAACTCACAATCATATCAAATAGACATTTTAAAGCTGTCCAGTATAAGGCGCCCCATGTATTGATGCATAAATTCAGGCGGACTGATAATTTGAGTGTATTCTAGTACTGTTTGCAGTACTCACAAAGTTTCTCAACCTGCCCACGAACCGGTCCGACTTGGAATTCTGCTGCTCTAATTGCTATTAATGCGCAGAACAATAGAGCCAGCCATGTCAGCTCAATTGAGCTGAGATGGCTTTGTTGTTCTGCACACCACGGCACATTCAGTGCATACAACATTCGTCTGCACTAATAGATTCAGAAGCGAAAACAAACACTTTTCCGGTAAATTTAATATCAGTGCAGCCATGTGCACGACGGGAAATTAAAAAACGGGAAAAAGTAGTAAACATCATTTTTCGGGAAATAAAAGTCCCGGGAAATATACCCGTTATACAGTATTTAAAAGTTATTATAGAAAGACAGGGAGAGTGAGTCTCAGTTTCTATTCATCTTGGCATTCTTAGATTTTTATTACCCCCCCCCCCCCCTCCCCCCCCTTAGAATTTAGGCCACTATGATTATTGTGCAAAATAATTTGAGGGTAATCTGGGATAATAAGAACTCCCTGGGAAGCCACCTAAATATCATGTATAGTTGATTTTTTCAATGTGGCAAGCCTTTGAAGAATAAGAACTCGGAGAGCTACCTTAATGTTATCTGTAGTGATGGCAGAATTATTCTATAGTGTTTGTTGTATTTGTTTTCTCAGTGTGGCAAGCTGTTGAAGAGTAAGAAGTCCCTGGTGATCCACCTTAATTTTATGTATATGTATATATATATATATATATATATATATATATATATATATATATATATATATATATATATATATATATATATATATATTTATATATATATATATATATATATATATATATATATATAATATATGTATAGTGATCGCAGAATTATTCAATGGTCTTTGTATTTGTTTTCTCAGCGTGGCAAGCTTTTGAAGAATAAGAACTCTCTAGGAAGCCACCTTAATATTAGGCCTAAAATATATATATATTGTTTGTTTCCTGTAACATCCCAAGAATTATTAAGGTAGGTAGGTAGGAAAATGTTTTTATTTCAAGATTTTTTTTGGTGATAATTGGTAGGCTGGTGGTTGAGATGTTCATTTTTTCATTCATAATACCATGTTTTTGATTCAAAATCTGATAAAAAGATTTAGGATAGGGCCAATAAAATAGGGTATGTAGGGTAACAGGAAACAGACAATTAGTATTTATGTCTTATGTGTAGTGATGTCAGAATTATTCATTATTTTTTGTTGTATTTATTTTCACAGTGTGGCAAGCTGTTGAAGAATAAGAACTCTCTGGCGAGCCACCTTAATATTATGTGAGGTGATGGCAGAATTATTCAATAGTGATTGTTGTATTTGTTTTTTCAGTGTGGCAAGCTGTTGAAGAATAAGAACTCTCTGGCGAGCCACCTTAATATTATGTGTAGACAGTGTAGTGATGGCAGAATTATTCAATAGTGATTGTTGTATTTCATTTCAGTGTGGCAAGCTGTTGAAGAATAAGAACTCTCTGGGCAGCCACCTTAAGATGATGCACAGTGAGGACAATGATGGCTACAAGTACCACTGTATGGAGTGCGGGAAGAGCTTCAGGCAGAAAGGTAGGCCGACCGGTCCCTGCTCGCAGAATTCAGGGTCTTACCCTTTCCAATGCTGAGGCTACTATCGTCCGAAGCACAAGGACGCAATGACTTTTGAAAATCATCTAAACCCTATCATGATGGTATTCATTGGATAGCTCTCTCTGAGTACTCTAAGATGAGTACCCATATATCAGGTTTTCAACCATTTTGTAGGTTTTTTTACGTCATTTTGTATTGGCCAAATTAGGGTTAACCAGCAGCATGTCTTTTGGACACACAAACCTTCAAAAACCAAACATAAAATTTCACAATTGCCAATGTCATTTTGACACCTAAACCCTCAAAAATCATGTCTCAGGACACCCACTTTTTCTGTGAGTAATTTCTCAAAATGTCAATTTCGAGCATATAATTGAATTTTTCTACCTCAATGTTTTTCTCATGGCTTTGTATTAGAGCTGCACTCACCACTCACAAACTTGAGGGGCTCGAGCACTGGGGCAGGCGAGCCGAGCTCGAATTGAAGTGGTAAACTCCTGAACTTTTTATGTTTATGTTTGTAATCTAAGTATATTGTATTCTCCATAAAAAAAAAGGACGCCCCCAAAAATTTTACAATTGCCAATTTTGGGCACCAAGTTTCTAAATCCTGGCTAAGACCCTGGTTTGAACATTATGTTGAGTGGAACAAGATGGTGTACTGTAGAATAGGAAATTAATCTGAGTGGTTTATTCTGCTGAACTTTTCCGAGTGGGGTCAGATCGGTATAATAAAAGTCAGAATATCAACCTTCAATATTGGCTTTTCGGAATAAAAAATCTCGGAAAAATCCAAAATCAGATATTCGGTTAATTTACAATTCAGATCATTTTCCTATTGTACAGTATATTAACCCAATATTTATTTTGTTATCATTATATTCCAATTGACCTTTGCAGGAAATTTGAAGAAACACAAGCTGTCGCATATTAAAGCGAGGAACTTCACATGCACAGTATGCGACAAGGCATTCAAGTATCCCGAGCAGCTTAGCCGACATATCCGCGGCCACGATCCTGGAGGGCTCAAGTACCCATGTGACAAGTGCGACCGCGCCTTCGTCGTAAAATCTGACCTACTTCGTCATCAGGCACTTCACAGTGGATCAGTTTATAGGTAAGTATGGCCAATACAAAAAAAATGCAAAAAACCTGGAGATGACTAAAAATTCTGCCACATGCCTATACATCTCAAAGTACCCAGCGAGAGCTCTCCAATGAATACCAACATGGCAGGGTTTAGATGGTCTTCCAAAACCTTTGCGCCTTTGTGCTTTGGACTGAAGTAGCCTCAGCATTGGAAGGGTTAAGGCTACATTTGTCCAAAGCAGGAGGGCCCAAAGATTTTTGAAAACCATCTAAACCCTGTCATGTCTGTATAAATTGGAGTACCAATGTGCCAGGCAAAGTCTGGACGAGCAGAAATTTCGGAATTGCTATTTTGGACAGGCATTTTTACATTCCTGGCTAAGACCCTGGCTTCTACCCTGTGGTACTGATTAGTAATAACCCAGCCTTAGACTAGCGGAAAAGTGGGCGAACTGTGGTACCCTTCCTTCACCATTGTTTCCTTCTTTTTTCAGGTGCGAATACTGCAGCACGGAATGCCGCTACTATCACACAATGACGCGCCATATTCGACGCCGTCACCCGGAGAGGGTGAAGAGAGGCAAGGAACAAATCAAATACATCAAGTCCCTTCTCTCCGTATCCAAGAACCAAAACCCTCCAGTTAACCACGGCGCAGCGCAGATCGTGAAAGAAGAGATTGTCTTAAAACAGAGCAGTATTCTTGATACGGTCGAATATGACCTTCAAAGTCTCCAAGGCGACGCCCTAGTCTCGCAAGAGGTCGCAGAGGCTTTGCGGACTCTCTCTGGTACCGCTATGACCTCCACACATATAGAGGGCGCCACTGCTCAAGGTCAAGTGATTGACCTCTCGGCAATCCCGGGGCTTGGGTCGGTAAATATCAGCGTGGTGAAAGATGGTCATTACGTTATCGTTCCGATGACCAATCAGGGACAGGAGGAGGAGATCAGCGTTACCGTGGCAACCTCTTAACCCTTTCATTACCAAAGTTCCAATTGGAAACTCTGGATGTTTGATACTTCTGAAATTTACTTGTTGATAGAACATGTTGTTGAGAAATATTTGAAGGAAAGTTGTTGGTTTGGTTGATATTACCCCTTCCAATGCTGAGGCTACTTTCGTCCAAAGCACAAGGATGCAAAGTTTTTTGAGAAACATTTTAACCCTGTCATGTTGGTATTCATTGGATTGATCTCACTGAGCACTCATGTGCCAGGGTTTCGGTCATTTTTAAGGTCTTTTGAAATGGCCAAATTAGCCACCAGCAGCTTAAGGGTTAACCCTTTCAAGACCAAAGTTTCAATTGGAAACTCTTTAGATGTTTGATACTTCTGAAATTTACTTGTTAATAGAGTATGTTGTTGACAAATATTTGAAGGAAAGTTGTTGGTTTTGGTTTGATTGATATTAC
Source organism: Maea johnstoni (assembly GCA_963942565.1). Taxonomy (NCBI): domain Eukaryota; kingdom Metazoa; phylum Annelida; class Polychaeta; order Spionida; family Magelonidae; genus Maea; species Maea johnstoni. The sequence continues at coordinate 18,613,119 of OZ012700.1, read as the reverse complement.
TAATTCAAACATTTTGCAAATGGTGTTTTCAAATGAATATTTCTCCCAATATGGAAATACAGCTCATGTGTTGATCAAATTGTTCAAAACAAAATCATATTTCAAAAGATTTGGACAAAACAGCTGACCCCTTCTGGGTAATTATATGATATTTAGCCATTTGAGTTAAACGTTTGTGGTTAAAGTATGTAACATATTTGAAATTGAGCATATTCAAGAATGGGGCAAACCTCACCGGTACCTGGTTGAAATTAAGAACTCCAGGATACAAGTAGTTATAGAATGTTATTTGTGGAATGTTACTCAAGAGATTGTGAAGTAAATGGTTTAATAGGTGTTATTCACTATGCATTTGCACTTGAATTTTTTGTGTGAAATAAAAGTGTCACATGGAAGAATGCATATCACTTATGCATACTGTAGAATGGCTAATTTTTAATGAAATTTTATTTTCCCGCTTTTTCCCGAATGCTTTCACACAGGAATTAACAACACAGGAAAAAACAATACAGTACATGTCTGGACTTAATAAACACAAAGAAATCCTGACCTTAGTCTTATAGGCTATACTCTTTTGTATACTAAAATTTAAAATCTACATAAAACGGAAACATTAGAAACGGACAAAAAGATATGTCCTCTCTTCGGGAATATTAGAAACGGAAACAACCAAAAATGAAAAATTAGGGAAAATTGTTACACGGAAACATTATCCATTTTACAGTATATGATGTGTCAGTGTGGTGTTGGCACAATCAACCGAGTACCCAAAATTGCCAAATGGAAAAATTATTGGGTGTCCAATTTTTCAAGGGAGACCACACCTTACTCAGATTACAACCATAAAGATGTATTTACTTATAGAAATAAGGCGTAATATTCTTATCTATGTCATGGGATTTATATTGGAGTTAAAAATATTCAATTATATGTTTTCAAAATGAAATTTTAAGAGGTTACTGCTGGGTTGTACTGAGGGTGATTTTTGAGGGCTTGGTTGTCCAAGTGATGCCCTGTTGGGCGTCGGCTAAGACTGATTTGACGAGTTATGCTCACATGTTGTTAGATCTCCCATGCACTCCATAGCCAATAGGTTAAAACACTCTTTGCAAGTCTAAATTACATATTTAACTCTTGTGTAAGGATTGAAAAACCTCCCATTTTAAAAGAGTATGCCTTAAACAGTCTATACCAACCAATATTTGTCTCTATTTACGAATATTGATATCTTCACATGAATTGTGAGATTTTTTCTGCAAAAGATATATTTTTATTGTATGAAGTGGAGGCTTTGTGTACATTTCCATGGAAATATGAACTTGTTATTTGAAAACTCGAACTTGTGAATAAAGTTGCATTTTTGTGATATAAATCATATAACTGTTCTTATTTATTGGTCATTTGCTGTCAAAAAGCATTGAAGCAAATGCTAACTCCCCCCCCCCCTGCCTCATCCACTAGTTAGACAGTTCACTGGAATATAGGATTATATCTATTTGTTTGGATGTTTGTTGCCCCAGACAGTTAGGATCATTATCATTATGAAATAAAAAAGTTATTTCCAAATCATCATAGATCCAGAATACTGAAATAATATGAATAATGTGTTAACAATTAACAATAAATGTTGAATATGTATTCACACTATTTTTGAAAAAAAATGAAAAAAGGATAAATTCATAAACTATTGAAGGGAAGTAGTTGAATTTGAAGGTTTGGGATAACTCCCTCCCCCCTCCGTATCCGTGCTTAGCTTAGGCCCCATCTTGGTCAGATAGTCAATAAAGCAACAAAGAATGTGTTAAGAATCATAAAAAGTTTATTTCAATTATTAGGTATAATTTGGCAGCAGAAATTTGGCATTCTAGATAGACATACATCATATGTACCCAACTATAAGATGTGATGTTATTTTGTGTATAAAAGGTTATGCAGCAATATCAAACATTATGAACAAGCTGATTCACAGTAAATATCTAACATTCGTTAATCCAAGCAGAGGTGTATGGACCTATATAATTTAACCTATTAATGCTCGAAGCAGCCAAAAGCAGCCTGACAATCTTGATGAAATCTTTCAGCCAAAAGCATATATGTGAAAACATTTGAAGGGGAAATGTATACCAGATCATTACCAACAAGACTTTCAAATATTTGGTAAAATCATTCTCAATTCCAAGTTAATGTCCAAGGTATCAAAGATGCAGACACATATCTCAAAGAGTAATTCCTAGGCATTAATGGGTTAAAAGACCACTAGTTAGAAGAATCAGTCCAAAAAGGACAGGACTGTTGCTCATCACCAACAAGTTAAATGCATATTTCCTCATTGGAATATATAGACATGTGGTCCTAAACAATAGGTGTTAATAATCCACCCTTGGAATTATAGAGACGGACGGGTGGTTTTAACTCACATCCAAGTAGATGGATTCTTAAAGTGTAAAAATAAATAATTGTATAGAACACGATATATTGAATGTGCTGTGATTAGCATTAAACATAACAGGATAAGTATAAATAATCATTAATACATGGTTTATAAATTAAAAATATACTACACCTGAGAATCATGAAAGATGCTTCACAGAAAACAAAAGAAATCAAAAGATTATAGTGATAACTAGAAAGAAAATACATGTCCGAAATTAATCATTAAACTGCTACTGATTGCATTTTATTCACATACACTACATTATATTACTTATAAAGTATATCATAGTATCATTTTTAAGTAGATCCAATGTTACGTGTCCTTCTTATTGCGTCCTCTGAAATTATCCATGGATTCAGTCGCACCGAAGAAACGCAGAACTGGCAGGTAGGCACTGCTAGGCAGAACGCTGAAAAACAAAGAAAAATGGATATTATTGTCGTCTGGATTGAAAATACTTTTGACGATAACTTTTGAATTAAGAATGACTTCACAAAATATTTGAAGGAGATTTATTGGTGATGTTCTGATCTACATTTCTCCTTCAAATATTTTGCCAATTATGCTTTAGCCTGAGAGATTTCATCAAAATTGGCAAGGTGGTTTCGGCCGCTGTGAACATTAATAGGTCAAGCCACTGACCCAACTTAAAGGTTTTACTAATTACAGGGAGGGTATTAAAGAAGTTAGTAACTTGAAAGAGAGCAAAATCATTAAATATTCCAATTTTTAGCAAAATGAAAATGTTCCCTTACCTTTTCAAATGGGACTCTCACAAAACGTTTAATGATCATATTTTCACCGCTATAGGCCATATATTTTTTGTATCTAAGCGCAATTGCTCAAGCGTCCAATCAGGCATGGCATAACAAAAGCAAAGGAATGCAATCAAGCACGTAGCGTGCAAGCTCGTAGTGGCCGTGGGGTGTGGCCATAAGGATGCCAATACCCCTTCTAGTAAAGTCGTTCCTAACCTGTTACCCGCACTGCACTTAAAGGGGAACTAAAGGCTCACATACATATTAGCAATTGAAGAACATGGCTGCTACCAGGGGCTGGGCAGGCTGGTGGCAATATGCAAATGCTCCCCTCATGGGATCACTGAGAGAAAAGGGAGGATAGCATCCTATTCCTGAAGTGAATTACTTTCATATAAGCTAATATGTATGTGAGCCTTTAGTTCCCCTTTAAATGTAGGAATACGGTAAGTTTTAAGGATTCCAAAGTCTAGGTAGAAATTAGTCTAGACCCACACAACCGTACCTTGCTTGGTCTTGAACTGCGAAAGTAGGTCAACAACAGTTAGAGACAGCAATTCACCCATACGGGGTCACTTGCTGTCGCTATGTGTTGTTGACCTACTTTTCATAGGTAAGACTTTACCAAAATTGGGTGCTGTAAGGCATTATCTTGCTGGAACTCCACATTTTCCTACTACTTAATATCCTTACCTAGTGTATATAGCAGACGTGCATTGTATTTAAAATTCAAATGAACCCTTTATTGATCAAGAATATGTCATTTGAGGTAAAAACATTGTAAAATAGAATATTATGTAGTCCTATTCAGTTAAGCTCAAGCAGCTAATTAAAGAAAATTTATCGTCGAAATACCAGGACCAACGGGATTGGATAACAATATTTAGAAAGGGGACAAGAGTGCTTAACTAGGAGAGGGGTTAATTTGAGTGTGTTACCACCATCACAGCCTTAAGCAGACCAGGTTTTCAATCACAGGGAAAAGCAATTAAAAGCAGTAGGGCCATCTTTAGAGAGGAATGCTCTAAAGTATCGTTAACGGTACCCTCAATATACAGTACCATTTTATTGGTATCGGTACTGGTACCGCACTGTTTCGCCCCTTAACCATTCCAATGTTGAGGCTACTTTTGTCCAAAGCACAAGGACGCAAAGTTTTTTGAAAACCATTTAACCCCTGTCATGTTGGTATTCATTGGAAAGTCCTTGCTAAGTACTCTCAGATGAATGCCCATGTGCAAGGGTTTCAATCATTTTTCAGTTTTTTTTGCATCATTTTGTATTGGCCAAATTAGTCACCAGCAGCATAAGGGTTAAGATATGCAGACCTATATGTAAATGGCAATTTCCTTATAATTATCATTAAATAGCTGTTTTGGAGGAGTAGGGCGAAGCAATAATGGATGCTATAACTATATAATTACATACTATCTGCTTGAAATCACCACAATGCATATGATCACAAGAGGATTTCATCCAGAGCTTTTTAAGCGCTTTTATCCTAATTATCATTATTATCTTTTTTCAGTAGCAGGGCGAAGCAAGAATGTATGCTACAACTCTACATTTACATAAGCAATACCACTAGTCATTCTTCTTGGGCTGGGCATCGTCGCGCCCTTTGAAATCGTCCATAGTGTTAGCTATACCAAGGAATGTCAATAGTGTCCTCCCAACAGAGCAAGGAGCAAGTCTTAAAAAATAAAAATTAATCAAAGTCAAATTGATTCCTTAACCCGTTAATGCTCACCGCGGCCAAAAGCAGCCTGACAACTTTGATCAAATCTTACAGGCAAATGAATTTTTTGGTAAATATTTGATGGAGAAACGTTACTGAAAACATTACCAAGAACTCTCCTTCAAATAATTTTTAAGATCGTTCTCAATTAAAAAGATATTGCCAAATGTATCACAGTTCCAGACGACAATTTCTGGAGGAACTCTTGAGCATTAATGGGTTAAGGTAGCTTGCAACAGTGTAGTGAAAAGACTTCTACTGTTTGGGATTTAATATGTGTTGTTTTTTTTCGTAAAAAAAAAATGTAGGTTTATAAATGAATCCTCCCAATAGAACTAGGCATATATGTTAAAAAAATAAAAAGCAATCAAAGTCAAATTAATTCCTTAAGGTAGCTTGCAACAGTGTAGTGAAATAAGTTCTACTGTCTAGGATTTCATACTTTTTGTTGTTGTTTTCGTAAAAAATACTATGTAGGTTAAATAAATGAGGAATAAAAAGTTTCAAATACGAGGAATGGGGAAGGGTAGAATTAATGTTTATTTTGTAAAAGAAATATATAGTTTAATATATGAGGAAGAAAAGGTATCAGAAACAAGTGGAGGGATAGAGTGCATATATCTTGGGTTGCAATTTAAGCTTCAAGCTATGGAAACTATTCAGTTTTAAACCTTCAATGATAAGAAAAGGTGCCGATATGGTGAAAAAAAATAATACAACTTTTTCTGTAATGTTTAGGATTTTTGAAAAAATTTCTTGAGATTTAGACACCATCAAGGAGGTTCAATAGATGTAGAGAAAATATGTTAGCATTCTCATTAAGACTTTAAAAACATAACTTAAAATGTAAAAAAAAATAATAACTGAAACCTACAATTGAAATAACATTGGAAATAATCAGATGTATCATTTTAAGGAAAAGCAGAAGCATCTAACTTTACCCCATATAATATCCTGTTTATTGCCAAAAGCAAAATGGGATGGACAACAATGCCCGCAAATGATATTATACCATTTCTTGTGGATCACAATCATTTCATTTCATTAGGTTACCAGATGGGCAGAAAAATAAGATTTCCTATAAGGCACATTTGTATAAAAACAACAATTCTAATTTTGAAAAAGCATGAAATTGGTTCAATCAAAAACTAAAAAAAATTCTGAAGAAAAAGAATTTCCTTTACAAAAAATAGCTTGTAAACATCTAAAGAAAATATCTTACATAGAGAATTTTAAATTATTTTCCTTGTGGAGTCATACATAGAGTTGTTTTAATATCTTTAACCCTTGAGAGGCCAAATTGTAATTTTGTCCCGCAGACCCCTGATGCCAAATTGTTATGAAGTATTGGCAAAATTTAAGTACCAGGTTGTTTATGCAATACAAGTCATCAATAGCTTTTTTTTCTATTAAAGGGTGTGAGCACTTATAAATGTACTTATATCCTATAATCTGGGTGGGAAAATAAGATAAATACTATCGTACTTATATCCTATAAACTGGGTGGGAAAATGAGATAAATACTATTAAGACAATAAAGGAGATAGAAGTATGCCATGCCAAAAGAATCATATGGGAGGTTAGCAATGATGATGATAAATTTGAATATTCAAATCTTACCCTTTCAGTGCCATCATAAGATACAGACTTCTTGGCATCATGAGAATTAGCTTGTTTGTAAGGACCGCATCAATAATAGTATCAGTGGCGTATTCTTGATCTAGGATGGGCAAAATGAGAGGGAATCTGAAAAACACAATAGGAAAAAGATCTATAACAGAAATATGTTATGGATTAAAATATAACAGAAATGTATGGATTATAAGGAGTTAATTGCATACCCCTCCTCATCAAGGGAGATCATTTAGTTTACCATTACTTTTTCTGCCATTTGTGTGCTTCTAATGTTATCTAGTGTCTTGCTATATTTTTATCACCTCATATTTAATTTACTATTTAATCATTTGTGTGCTTCTAATGTTATCTAGTGTCCTGCTAGATTTATATCACCTCATATTTAATTTACTATTTAATTTTTGCCATATGTGTGCTATTTGTTTTATGGATTGTTCTGGCTAGAATTATATCACCTCATATGTTATAGTTATTCATCAACGACCTTGTTATATGACCTAATTTTCGATGACCTACTAAGCTAAAAGTGATAGATAGTGTCACATGTCAAATTTATCAAAAATCCAGAAATACTCTAGATAAGACAGATATTTAATAAGCTTAAGTAGAATAGTTTCAATTGACAGGGACGGAGATATTTTTTTCGATTGACGGACAATGCTGGGCATGTGTATACAATTTTAATATTGCGGCAGTTTAGTTAATGTGCACTTTGGACTGCGCACTATTACTTGGACATGCGATTCATATGCTAGTATCGTACAACACACTGACATGATAGCTTGTCATTCAATATCAGAACATAAAAATCAAACTGTTTATCAAACGCAACTGCCTGCTGAGTACATTTTTTATACACGCAAAAATAACACAGTATACAGTAATAGATTTTTACAATTTTTTACTCAGTTCAAATATCAATCTTGATGTTGTAGATCTATATTTCAATATTGTATAATTTATTTTTTGTTTCAATATGCAAAAGGCTTGGTAATGTATATTGATTCCATTTATGCAATCTATTTATTTGATTATTCAATCAAAAACCAAAAAGTTTGGAAACTTCAACTTCAAGCAAGTAAGTGATGGTTTCCACTTTTATAGATAAAAAGGCAAAACATTTCCTGCCTGCCTGAAAAAAAACTTCCAGCCCAAACAATTTTAGTTTGTGTAGAGCATGCAAAAATATGCGGTTTGTATTTTGTTATTATTGTTTTTTTTTACTCTTTTGTATTTTTTTTTTCACTTTTTGTTATCATTACATTTATTCCAGGTCACAATGGATCTGCTCTCTCAACAAGTTGTAAGTAATGATTCAGCATGGATAGCAGAAATAATGACAACAAATGAAAATTATATTCATACTCTCATTGCATCATTTTGCATTTAATAATATCCTTTGATGTTTAGTACTTGATATTGATGTTTAGTACTTACTTTGTCTTGACTCCGTCAAACATTCCTGTGTTGATATAATAAGGACAAACCACCGTTGTCTTTACCCCTGATTTTCCGGTCACCTCCAACTCAAAGCGCAGTGATTCGTCGAATCCAACGGCACCGAATTTACTCGCGCAATAATCAGCCAGACCGTTCACGCCGCACAGACCTGCGGAACTCGCAATGTTGACAATATGGCCGTGATTCTTCTCCAGCATGTAAGGTAGGAAAGAGCGCACCGTCTGCAAGAAAGATAAACCTTAGATGAATAAAAGAATGGATATGTAGCGAGAGACCAATTACCATATGCGCTATAGTGAAGACCTGGCTATCCGAACCTCGTCTCAGTGTAAAGTCACTAGGGGACAAAGACCAATGAGGGCTCTTGTATTGTTTATATTATTAAAAAAGTGGCACACCAACATGCGCAGAACGCAACTTTTGGCTATTCGCCGCAGCCATGTTGTTTAGGGTGCCAGTTGTGTATCAAGTGGATTGAGATTAGTGGATAAACTCAGGTGACTGCATGCAGATATACATGGTTGTGTTACAACAATTTAAAAATGTCAAACCTGAACAATGTAGACAGGCCTCAACGCTAACTCAAACTGTTACTGGCCCCGTAGGACCAGTAATACCTAGGATCTAGGTAAAAAAAAACTTGCATAAAATCCACAGATAACATTCATTTTTATCTATTTCATCTCCATTTATTTCAAAAACATTTGGCACATTCTTGAGGGGAAATTTGTTGACAAGAATGTCCCCAGATGTTTACTGGCCCTGTAGGACCAGTTGAGGCCTTTTTTTTACTGGCCCTAAGCCATTTTGTGAATTGTTTACTGGCCTGGGGCCATAGGACAAATGTTAGCGTCGAGCCCTGGTAGAGTTAACCCTATTACATCTGAACACTCTTCAACGGCCTGATTACTCTTGTCATTCATTTATTTTGGTCATTTATTTTGCTTATTTCCCAAGCAATCGAAAGGAAATTAACTTTATTTTAGTTATTTCAAAATGTATCAACCAGACACTGGCAGACAGTGAATTTTAAGAGTTTAATATGAAAGAAAAAATTGCATCCAAAAAAGTTGCACTTAACAGACTGTCTGGTGTAAAAATAATGTAAGTTTCAGATCATTTCCTAAAAAATGATAACACTGAATTTAACCAACAACTCTCCATAAAAAATTTCAAGAATTCATGCTAGTTATTTCTAATACTAACATAGATTCAGAGTAAACATTTTAAGGGGGAGCACTTTACATGAGAGAGACAATACAACCTGCAATGAATACGGAATGTGAAGAACTAACAATAAATGGGGTTATTTGTCAGGTTTCAACTTACAGGTTATTAACCCTTTTGCTGCTGGTTGCTAATTTGGTCAATATCAAATGATGACAAAAAGCTAAGAAATGACTGAAACCATGGCAAATGGGTACTCATATGAATGATATGATAGTACTCAGTGAGAGCTTTCCAATAAATACCAACATGACAGGTTTAAAGATGATTTTCATTATTTTTTGCTTTTTTGTGCATTGGACGAAAATAGCCTCAGCATTGGAAGGGTTAAAAATTCCCAGCCAAAACCATCTTTGAATTTGTCATCCATAAACTTTGTGCCAATATTGCAAAAAACATGTTTTCATTCATTTTCTAATAAAATTTGTTCAAAAAATATTCTTCATTCTTATCTTGAAACTCATTGCGTAACATTCTTGTGTCCAACAATTGCTGAAGTCCAGTTTTTCATCCCTATTGTTGCATGTTACCCACAGTAGAATGAAATAAAAAACCTACCCAAAAATGTGCCATAGTGTTGACTTCCATTGTCTTCTGAATAAGCTGATCTGAGCAGTCCATGAACTTCTTACCGGTAACAATACCCGCATTGTTAATGAGGATGTTCACATTTCCGACGTCTTTCTTAACCTGGAAATAAACAAAAGTATCAACTGCATGCCCGCGCTACTTCTAGCAAAGTAACAGAATGGTGACAGTTTATACAAAAGCAGTTCATTTACAGAGGTTTTATTTCAATATTTTTCTTGCCAGTTCGACAAACTTGCTGCTTCCCAATTCAGCATTTTTTTAAAAGTTTTGCCACTTAATGACCCCAAGAAGAGGGTGTGATATACTTGAATCCCTGCCAGTCAGGGTCTTAGCCAGGATTTAGAAACTGGGTGCCTAAAATTGGCAGTTGTAAAATTTTTGGGCATCCAAATTTTTAAGTGGGATCACAATATACTCATATTTCAACCATAAACATGTATAAATTCATTAAAATAAGGCATGATATTATTAAACAATGTCATGGGAATTATAAGGAGATGAAAAAATTCAATTATAAGCTTGAGATTGGGATTTTTAGAAATTCCACACAAAAATATTTGGGTGTCCTGAGGGGTTCTTTTTAAGGGTTTGGGTGTCCAAAAAGGCACCCAGACGCCCTGCTGGCTAAGACCATGCTGCCAGTCCCTCTAAAGGCTTCAATATTATTATTAGGATATGTCCTTCCTGGGCATAAATTCACCAGTATGTACCAACAGACTGACGGGAATGTAGACCTCTGCATTTATTAAATTATTGCTTCATTGTCAAGATACTTCAGGCACCAACATAAGTTTCAGAACTAACTTGCCATGCCGGGCAAGTGGTTGATGATTCTTACTTGCCTGACATGATTTTGGGCTTGCCCGAAAAAAGTTGTAACATATGCTAAAATGGCACATATTATTTTTTATGGATTTAATGAATTTCAAAACCAATTTCTTTTAAATTGTGTTGCATTGTTAGCATATTTCTGGGTATTTGTGCCATTTTTCTATTAAAAAATGTGTAGTGCTCAAAAAATCAGCTTGCCCATGCGGGCAAGTGAAACCTAAAATGTACTTGCACGAAAGCCCTTTTTTCAAAATTTCACTTGCCGGGGCAAGCGGGCAAGTACTTATGTCGAACCCTGTACTTTCATATAAGACAGACCGTATGTATGAATAGGTTATTGAAGGACTATTGGTGATTTGAGCAGGGCTTGTACTCGTGTGCCTGCTACTAGCCTTTCTGTTCAACTAAACACTGTTCAACTATTTGCAGACCATAAATGAATTGACTAAGTGATGAGTGTAAGAATATCTAGATAGAATATAAACAATGATGGGCAAGTTTTCCCATATTCAGGAAAGGTATTCTTTTTGTACTAAGGTCTTGTATGTTACAAAGGTAGGTAGGTAGGTAATGATCGGCAACCGCTTTGGCTCGTGGGCTCACCCCACTACAGGGGAGCTACTGAGTGGTCCCCTTTCCCAGGTCTCTAACTAACTCTTGTGTCCCCTGACCTAGGGGTGGCGCCCTACTCCCCTACCCCCCGTTTAGTGGTTAGGGAAGCCCTTCTCACATACATCAACTTTTTTGCCCGTCACTTATTCCATCACAATGACTGTGACTCCATTTGAACAGGTGTTTGTTAGTTGTAGGGTCCCTTCTAGTCTTACATATCTTGTTATTAGGGTATAAACATGGAAAAATTTCAAAGTGAAAAAGAACAGCAACTTCAAAAGGTAAAATCAAACAAAAGAACATACAGTCATACACACACACACATATATATACTCAATAATCTGAGTGATGCAATCGTCCCCTTCATCACAAAAGTTGAAATAACCTTTTCATGTAATCATCTCCAAATTAAGCAAACCACTTCTCTCACTCTGTGATTGTCCTCTCCATCTGTGATGCAATCAATTATCGCCTCCAAATAACTTAACCGCCATTTTGTCCCAATCATCTCCCTAAGACTCCACCTAAATGATGCTAGCATCCAAAACACTGATCTCTGTGGTGCACTCATCCTGTACAACACATTTAATCTTTTAACATCTCGTTTCCTCTCTCAATCTACTGATTTACTCAACCTCATTTTTGATGCAATCCACCTCTAAGTAACTTGTGCAACGCAATCTTCCTCCAGTACAACGTGAAGCAGTCATCTCCCTCTCCCAACAGTACCTTCAGCAATCTCTGATGTAGTTGTCACCCAATCCACTCAACCGCGTGGTGCAATCCATCTCCAAGTAACTTCTGCAGAGCAATCCCTCCTCGCACTAAAAAACCTTGTAAAGGCAATCTCTGATGCAATTCTCTCAATTGACTCAACCTTGTAATGCAGCCCATCTCCAAAATAACTTTTGCAATACGATTATCCTCTGGTCCAGTACGTCAATGTTCGGCCATCTAATAGGTTCGCTCATCAAATTCTAAACCAGTCAATCCGATTCAACGTTCTTTTACTCAGTCACGCTCTATGTTTATCTATGCCAATCAACAATCTGCTCAGATGCAACTCTCTCTTCAATAACTCAACCTTGGGATCCACTCCTCCTTCTTTTCAAGTACCTCAAACTTATTAATATGTATGCTAAATACTATCTATCTACGGTCAAAAGTCTCGATCCTACACTGAACTATAATAGTTTACTCAATAACTTCACTCATCAAATTCTAAACCAGTCAATCAGATTCAATTTTCTTCTACTCAGCCACGCTCTATGCAACTATCTCCTTACCAATTACATGACAACATGTGCTATCTTCTACTGTATTGCCAATCCTCTATAAAATTTCTTTCAAACTAATTGATATGTACATGCTAAATACTGTCTATCTACATTCATAAGTCTCGATCCTACACTATAATAGTTTACTCAATAAGTTCATTCTTCAAATTCTAAACCAGTCAATCCGATTCAATGTTCTTCTACTCAGTCACGCTCTATGTTTATCTATGCCAATCAACAATCTGCTCAGATGCAGCTATCTCTTCAATAACTCAACCTTGGAATCCACTCCTTCTCCTTCTTTTCAAGTACATGTACCTCAAACTTATTAATATGTATGCTGAATACTGTCTATCTACGGTCAAAATTCTCGATCCTACACTGCACTATAATAGTTTACTCAATACCTTCACTCATCAAATTCTACACCAGTCAATCTGATTCAACTTTCTTCTACTCAGCCACGCTCTATGCAACTATCTCCTCAACCTTGAGATTCTTCAATATCCATATTTAGACCTAGAAGACTTTTTACCATTATCATTCAATTACATGTACTAGTATTGCCTAGCCTCTATAGATTTTCTTTCAAGTACCTCAAACTTGTTAATATGCATGCTAAATTCTGTCTATCTACAGTCAAAAGACTCCCAACACTGCACAATAAAAGTTTACTCAATAACTTCACTCATCAAATTCTAAACCAGTCGATCAGACTCAACTTTCTTCTACTTACGAATTTCCCGCCGAAAATCCGCAGCCACGCTCTACGTTTGTCTATGTCGCTCAACAATCTGCTCCAATCCTACCAAAATCTGCACAGCACTCATACAAAACTTTCATACAGTATTAGTAAAAACCTGAGATGAGTAGACCGGGATCGGGCACTGTGCATGCATCGCTGCCTCCCATCTCCTTGGCAACTATCTGACCTAGAAAGGATGCTGCATGCTAATTGCACAGATCAGATCACGTGACCAAGGCTACACCGCGTAACCCGAGGCGCACATACCCTAGGTGCTAGCATGCTGTGCCTATGGCGTTGCGGTTCAAGGGGATGTATTTCTCTGGTAAAAACGGTCAACGAAAACCTGAACCCATTTCCAATGAGTTTTGCTCGGCGAAAAGGTGATTTTAATTAGTATATTTTCACGAGCAGACGCTCTGTCGATCTCCTCAAGATGGCGGCCGGTTGCAGATCAGGGCTGTCAAACTTAAAGATAATTAGGTCAGGGGTGAACTGAAAGATAAATAGGTCAAAGGTCAAATGAAAAATAAATAGGTCAGGGGAGAACTAAAAGATAAATAGGTCAGAGTTAACCTATAAGCAAATAAGTCAGTGGTCAACTGAAAGATAAATTAGGTCACCTGATCTGCTGCTTTATAAATGGCCTCCCTGTCGCTGAGATCGCAGGTGTAGCAATACGCCTTGGCTCCAAGCTTCTGGATCTGTCGCGCAGTTTCCTTGTTTCCTTCCTCGCTGATATCCCATAATACTAATGTACAGCCCAGACCGGCAAACTTTGTGGCCATCAAACGACCAAGTCCACTACCTGGAATTAAATTTCATTCATAATTACTAGAACAGAAAACGGTGGTTCAAGTAACCTTTACATGATCTTCAAATATAAATGAGAGTTCTAATTTCAATACATACCAATATTTTATTTATCAATTATTATAGTGTGTTGCTATGGCAATACCTGGGCTTGAAAAACACGCTTTGTTCAGTGAGAAGATTATAATTTCTGTGGTTTTAAAGTGGTCCCCGGGTTAACCGCACTAAGCCTGATCTTAATCTCTATATCCTCATGCAAAATGTATTAGGCCTACTATAAAATCTGATACTGTCAACCTAGACCAGGAGACTTGCCCCCTAAGGCTGTCCGTTCCGTTTGCTGTGGGGGCAAGGGTCCTCACATTGAAATTTTTGGAACCTGATACGTGATTTTGCACTGACACAATTGAATGAAATAAAACTTACTTGTATTTGTAGACCAGTGTTTATTTATCAATCAAGGCAATATTTTATCTTACTCACCTCCTCCTTTTTGGAAAAATCTTAACTTTTTATGGAGGTACATGGAAGAAGGCCTCCTAATCCGCAAAATGGCCGCTAATTCTCGTGTTGTCAGACGAGTTGTTGGCCCCAAGCACCAACATACGTCCACGTGCTGTCCAACAATTGAACTTAGATTAACTTTTACGACGTGCACGGCCAACTTACGTTACTACCGCTCTGGCAGTCTAGGGCGACCGAGGGAACAGGTCAGAAAAAAACTCTTTTATAGCAGTTTAAGAACTTTATTTAAAAATCTGGCCCTTATGAGCCTTTATTAACTTAAAACCTATCAACTTGTCCATTAAACTAGTGGCGGAGTGTTTTCATCACAATACACTGACCCAACTTCCATTTTTTTTTGCATTGGAGGACTAGTGCCGTATAGGTAAGGCCCGTCAGAGCAACAATAGCATAGGGCCGTAACGTTACGGCACGGAGGGTCTACTGTCAACCCAGTTTATACCCTTAAGAGTTAAGTCACCGTTGATCTAGTGTTGCCACACCCACCAGGGCTGGCAGGGTGCAAAGTAAGGGAACTGATAATAAAGTCTATATTTGGATGCTGCAACCATCACTAGGACTATGTGGCTGGTTCTTTGATGTCAGACTTGGCTTCCACTCTCTGACTCTATCTCTCATGTCAATGTCCTTTCTCATGGCCAAACCACATAAGGCAGATCACTCCAACTTCAAAACAACTCACCTGCACCAGTGATTAGACATATTTGTCCGGCACATCTTTTCTTCTCCAACTGGAGGGGACGAAGAAGAGCACGAAGGCTTCGAGGTAGAGGTAGAGTATTTTAAAGATCACCTCCACTGTTTCAATTAAAGTCTGCATCTTTGAAGGCTGAACTGTGCTGGCCAAAGACTGTAGTCCAAAGGAGACAGCTTCTTTATGGGAACTGGGTCAACTTGGTCCGATTCGATTAACGACGCCAGCTATGAAACTGGGTCACATACACAGGACTGGTTCGATTGTTTCGCTCGCATCTCGAGTTTACTCAACAGTCGTTTATCTCAGAGAGCTAGATATGGGAACCGGTGGGGGTGTTATAATCCTAATAAAATATCTTTATTATGAAGATATTTTCATATGTTTATATTCTGCATGTGAATGGGTTAAGCAGTATTTGAAAACCGTACCTAGTGTAGTGCCGGGAAACGATCACCAAGAGATATCCACCGCATAATACTTCTCAGCCATGGGGGACACCCTTCACCCTAAATTGACCACTATGGCCACCTAGAATATTTGGTGCTAGGTAACAGAAAACACACATAACAGAAAAATGCATATGACAGCCAAGAAATCTATGCTAGTGTCTACACAGATCAGTTATGAGCTCGACAGTTAGAGTTGGTCTGATTATGAGAACAGGAATGTAGGTTTCAATATATGTAGAGATCGCAATGACCTTCTTTTCACAAATCAACCCGATAAGCCACCTTAAAGAAACGAAAAATCAGGAACATGCCATTCTATGTGCTTAACTTTCATACTTGCTCAACGCTTACGTGGTTCGTTTCATCTCTTTTGGTCATTGGTTTCATTTATGCAAAAAAGCGTTTCATTCTTAATTGAAATGAGAGATGCGTGCAGAACTATAGCGATGCATTTATGACATTCGAATATTTATGCCTTGCGTTTAAATTTATATCTTCTTTTCTCCTCCTCTGTGACAATTATAAACACGCGCAGTTGTGGGTGACGTTTATTAGTGGCACATATATTTATATTTCTGTTGGTGTGGGTGCATTGCAAACTACGACATCGCTGATGAAATAATGTTCACATATATGTAGGATTGTATCGTTATTCACTTTCAGCTAAACTATGAGATGAAAATAATGGTCAAAATGTTAAAGCTCGAATGAATCTCTATAGTAAAAGCAGACAGCAAGGTCTCTGGGAGCATTTTACAAGGAGAATCTATATGTCCTATCAGCCCCAGGAACTTGAGCGGGGATTACATATGTTCACTAGCTTTCACGACATATATTTTCGATGGTTTGTTACAAGTTCCTAAGGTATGATGAAATACATATAAGTGGTTGTGTAGCCATAGGGGTGTAAATAGATATGAACAAAGTATCAATAGTTCTGACAGTTCAACCCCTATCAGACAAAGAAAATTAAAGGCATAAGTGTTTCACACCCACTCTGTGTTGATGTGACCCAGAAATAGGTAAAACCAGTGGATATGAACAAATGTGACAATAAAAATTATTCCAAACTAAAAGAAAGATTGGTGGCCAGTGATCACTCATGTGTCTCTTCGATTTCGATCTATACATACTCCCTAACAAAGCCGAGGATTGCAATCCTAGATTTCCACCTTAACGGGACACTGAGAAACAAGGCATCGTGGTGTAAATCATTAATAGGAAGTCGTGAAAGGAAACGGATCTTATTGTAATATAGCATTCAGATACCAATAGTCATAACCACATCTGATCGAAATGGTTTGTTCCATTTTGGGATAAAGGATGACAATTATCAAGAATCACTTTTAAAGGCAGTTTTATATCCCAATCGCAATTACGTTAATTCTCATTTGGAAATAAAACCATCGAATAGCGAAATTATTTTTTCCTTTTTTATTGAGTTAAAGACAATAAAGCTGTATATGAGGTCGCCACTTGTCCCAAACCCCCTTTGAAAAACAATAATGGACTTTCCCCAAAAGATGTTCCCGTCATAATCAGGTATAAAAGGTTGAAAAAGCTGCATATGATTATACCTTTAATCGCTGAAGATACAGTGAGAATGCAGGGATCCGCAGTTTTAGCACTACTGCTGAGCCACACAGCATTGGTATGATATGCAATTTCACTTGGAATTAAGATGATATTGCCAATTATTATTATTATTATTATTATTATTATTATAATTATCATTATTATTATTATTATTATTATTATTATTATTACTATCATTGTTATTAATAATATTATTATCATAATTGTTATTGTTATTGTTATTATCATCATTATTATTGTTATTATTATTATTATTATTATTATTATTATTATTATTATTATTATTATTAGTTTTATTATTATTATTATTATATCAAATTATTATTTCAATTTTATAATTGAACCGAATCCCAGTGACTGGGACTCGGTTTTCTTGGCAAGAATGAGGTCGTATGCTGTATTATTGTTTCCCTCCTTTGTAGGTGTGGGGGCATGGTTACCTGAGTATACCCCCCGCTAGAAATGCCATGTGGAGGTATGGGTTCAACAATCCCCCCAATTACGATGACAATGGTCTCTCGTGTGGTGGAGCCGGAGTAAGTTCCATTCTTTACTTTCATTGTTTATCAATTCTAAAACAGTAAATATAAATGATTTGTGATGATAATCCTTGATACAACGCAAATTATTATGTGATGATAAGATGGGCTGATGGTGTTGGGAGATTGAGCAGTAGCATTTACGTTGAGGCAACATGACGAATGGAATCAACATTCTGATAGTGTTCGAGTTGTGTTGTGATTTTCATTTTACATTTCTCTCGTAAGGAAGGTTAGGAAGAAAGGATGGAATGTGTCTTAACGTCGCTTTCAACAGCTTAGGTTAGAAACCCGGAACCGGGATCAAAGAAATTCCCTTCTCTTCACGAATAGTTCAAAGCGGAGGTTTTCGGTTGCGCAAGAACCAAAATCAGCCCTCCACAACGCCACACTTTTACAAAGCGACCAGGCCTACCCGCTTGTGGGGATCCAGCAGAGACTCGAACATGAGAACTCGCGCTTGGGAACCAGACATCGTAACCACTAGGCCTCGGCAGATCGAAACTAAGGTCAAGATGTGACGGAGAGATAGAAACCCAGAAACGGGACGAAATTCACTATTATTTTCTTAGTTAATTGAGGGTCTTATAGGTGCAAAAGGCATACAGGCCATCACAACGCCACATATTTATATAGCGACCAACCCAACCAGCTGATGAGTAGCGATTAGAACTCACGAGCTCGAGACAGAACACAGGACCAGGTGTCATAACCTTAGGGCCATTGTGGAACTGTCATCATTCTAAGAAACTGTACACTTTTTATTTGCAGATATCCAATGGCGATGACGGCAAAAACTGCGGATTCTGTGGGGATTCATATGGTGGTTCAAGGCCCCATGAGGCTGGTGGAAAATATGCAAATGGTATCATTACCGCCACCTATCGGACAGGTTCGACAATTGACGTCGAAACAACTTTGGATGCGTCACATCGTGGTTACATAAAATTCAAAATCTGTGCCAACAACAATCCTACAAAAAGAGTGACTCAGGAATGTTTTGAAAGGTATAGATGAGTGTTTTAGGATGAAATAAATGCTGTCGATAAATTATCTATAATCAGATAAGATTGAAAACATGATCACTGCACTTTACTGATCGTACACACATATACATACATATGATAGCCGGGGCCGACTCTAACTGTCTAATACTCATATAGTCAATAACAAAAAATATAAATATCAGGGTATGGACATCGCTGTCGGTTAACATACATACAGCCATACATATGTACGTTCGTACATACATACAATATATATATATATATATATATATATATATATATATATATATATATATATATATATATATATATATATATATATATATATATATATATATATATATATATATATATATATATATATAAACAAAAGAAATGTTCCATCTCAGATCAAAGAGCATGGTTGAAAGATAATACACTATTAAAGGTCCAGTAGTACAATGTCGACGATTCCGAGCAGTTATTTTTCAAAAAAATGTAAATGTGAATATCAACTTCCTTGCATATATGTTTTAAGGTATGGCCTTCTTAAGTTTGCGAACGGACAGACCACGTGGAGCATGGGCTCTGAGAACCGGAAGTACACCACCAAGCTCGTGCTGCCAGCCGGACTCACGTGCTCACAGTGTGTCCTGCAGTGGTACTATCACGCATGTAAGCTTAGCACTCATCCACTTAAATTCTTATTTTATATTTTCAATTCACATTTGGGAAGTTGGAACTTTCTCAATCTATAACTGTGGTTAGGATTGCGGATAGAAGCACCGCTTGAAAACACTATACATGTTTTTACGTTTTTTATCCCAAATTTAACACCCTGCTGGGAAGGTACTTTTGTAGGTTATTCCTCATCATAAGGCCTTTCATGCAATATATACTTTATATGGGCTGAATTGTCAAATAAAAGCAGGGTATAGAGGAAAAAACTGGAAAAACTGCGTCAGAGAAATAAACTCTATGAGCTATGTATGGCCATATTCCTATTATCATCTAAAACATTTTTTAAAATCTCCACACCACCATTTTTTTGCCGTTCACACCTGCACCATCGTGGGTTTTTAAGATTATCCGTTATCTTTTCATTCGCAGCAAACACACAGGAACGTTACTACAACTGCGCCGATATCGCGATCTCCAACGACGGAGGATCCAATCCCCCCACTCCGGGCCCCACATCGGCCCCTACGACAGCGCCACCTATAACTGGACCCTGTAGAGGAACAGGCTCGTGGGAGGGGGATGCCGGGATGTCAGCATGGTGCAACGAAAACTGTCCTGCCAACTGCCCACCGACCTACTGCGTCTGTGACTAATTAGGACATGGTATTTTGGATTCAAGATTACATTGAATAAAGCATCACATGCACTCATTATAATGCGTTTGAATATCATTTCTAACATCACTTGTACCATTGAAATGCATATTATGTCCTAAACCTCACCTGCATTCACCGAAATGCGTTTAATTCAATTTTTAACATCACATGTACGTGCACTCATTGAAATTTAATTTCTAACATCATATGCACTCATTGAACTGCGTTTAATATCATATCTAACATCACATTCACTGTTAATATGCGTTTTATTCCATTACTTACATCACACGCACTCATGTAAGTGTGTTTAATTCCACTTTAACATCACACGCAATCATTGAAAAACGCTGAATATCATTTTTAACGTCACATGCACTTATTGAAAGGTATTTAATTTCATTTTAAACCTCACATGCACTCATTGAAATGCATTTAATCTCATTTCTAACATCACATGCACTCATTGAAATGCGTTTGAATCTCATTTCTAACATCACATCACAATTAGAATGCGTTGCATTCTATTTTGTATCGTACATACACCCAGAAATGCTTTTAATTCCATTTTAACATCACGGTGCCATCAACCTACCATACCTGCTACTACACCACACTGCTTGGTCAGCACAGGAGGGGATGTCAACTTTTTAGGGACTAGGAACCTAGTCTATTTAGAAACCCACTGTTACGGAACCTCCCAAGGGCTTGCACACAGACAGGAAAAGTCTTTGGGCTCTTTTCTCTAGTATATTGATTTTCACCTTCGACAAAAGATCACAAAGAAATGGGTATACTATTTGGTATGTTATTAAATGTCGAGGCTAAATCGTAACTAGGCAATTGTGAGTTGGTTAGAAACCCGGAGAGAGAGAGAGAGAGAGAGAGAGAGAGAGAGAGAGAGAGAGAGAGAGAGAGAGAGAGAGAGAGAGAGAGAGAGATGGTCTGAACATTTTTCACAACGATCAAGTTGTTACTTCGAAAGTTGTTTTTCTTTTTTTTTAAATACTTATATATTTTATATACATGTATTTTTTAATATATTTTAGTTACTTCGAAAGTTAGTGTACCTCTTGTCTAAATAAACGCCCTACACCACTACGACTTGCAAGCATGTTTTTTTTTTTTAATTTTTCAAAACTACCTGATTATTATCTTCTTTTTATTCTGAAGAATATTCTCTTGTGATCCGAAGAACGGATAAGTAATTCGTAGATCATCTTGTCTAAATGTAAATGGATAATAGTAACGCAAACTCACAATAGATGGCGGTACAAGTTATAATCATCGCAATGGACCATCTAGATGTATTTGAAATTTGATATGCACTCTTGTTATGTTTCCATATCAATATGGAAATGGGTTCATGTGTGTCTTAACAGAAATAAAAGAGGCTTCTACAAAGAGCCAATTTCCCGCATCAATAGTCAGTTAAATGGTACAAATTACTATATCTGTAACACCAAAATGATATCCGTTATTGGCGGGGCCCTCAGGCCACGCCTATATAGGAAGCTGTTTTGAAATGTTCATAGTCCGAACGGCCATGTTGGAAATCCTGAGGCCGGACTGAATACAATTCTCTATTCTGATTGGTTATAATACAAATGTTGGCCCGGTACATTACCTTTGCCTCGGAAAATCGTGCCTTCCTTATTTTAATTTAGCATGAAGTTTTCAGATATATAAAATATTTTAAGCGGACATAAAGTATATTTTTCAGTATAGGAAGGAAAATTACTATGTGTATAGAATGAAATCAGGAGACTTCGTAACCAAACTGGTTCGTAACCAAACTGATGCGTACCCAAGTAGCTTCGCACCCAAGAGATTTCGAAGTCTCCAGCTTGCGCCTAGAATTCCGATATTTGTTTCATTTCTACAAAAATGATACAAATCTAGTCATTATAAATTATTTTCCTCTATAATGTTAATGTTCTTTATACATCCGGTTCCCTCACAAGTTCATAAATAACTTAGCCCGTCTTTTGACTATTGACAACCGTACTTGTACATGCTTTGCATCGTCCATCGACTACGCATGTACAAAGTGACGGAATTCTTTCCTCTTGAATGTGTTTTGAGCTGCATTCCTACATTGAAAGTACTAGTAACTAGTAAATAAGATACATTTTTCTTTTCAAAAGTGTGGTCTTCATTACTTATAAAATATAAGTAAATAGATTGAAGAACCAAAAAGTTATGTTTAGTAATTCTTTTTGTGATTCCAAAGTGCCAATTTTGAGAAAAAAAATCTCCGGCCGAAAAACGACTGAAAACGAGGCTGTGCAGTAGTAAACGTCACGGATGCCCCTCTCAGATTTAGGTCATCTCATTTTACACTGAGCGGATGAGCGGAATAGCCGCTCGTAAACATAGCTGTACTTTCCTCGATGCTGCTTCGTCGTTAATAAAGCGATTGCCCTCATATTTTATATGCTTATGAAATATCTATGCGCGGTCCAAACAAACTTTGTCGCGTAAAAGTCAACCCAGAAACGGCTACGAAATCGCTAGTAAAACACAACAACGGCATTTGTTATGGTCTCACTCGGGAGACACTGTCACATGGAGGCTTGGTCGCCTTCCCTCGCTGCAACTTCAATGTGGATTACGCAATTTTCATGATAATTTCTATCTAAAAAGGTTATCTAATTGTATAAAATTGCGATGTTTATTTCGTTAAAATCCGACCGCAAACGGCCGAGAAATCGGAAGTGACATGTTGAGTTAGCCGAAATGTAGCGCTACATGACCATGTACATTTTAGTACCGTGACTGTAACGTATTTTTGAGGGCGTGGTTGGGTGGAAATGAATGAATAAATGAAGGCCATTTAGTGCCACTATTTTTTTTTTCAAAAAGTGGTCCTTTGTCACTGTTTATGAACAATGACAAAGCATATTCATATTAATTCTATAGTCTGTCTGACCCAAGCTTGACTGACCGTTTTTTCCTTGTTTTGTTACAAAAAGTTCGTGTTCGCCACTGGCATCCAACCTTGGCAAACCTCTTATAAACACGTCGTTTATGTATGTATATAAACATATTTTTTTGACTCAACTCAGCAAAATGTTGAATTTGCTCATGAATTCCATTGTAAAATTGGCCCATTGCCCCGCCCATTGCAAACTTGAGCGGTACAACTGAAATGTGAGCGATGTCGTGCGTAATTTCACTATGGGCACACAATGGGCAAATTCTACACTTTGCGGAGTTAAGGCAGAAAGTATGTTTATAAAACTCGACTTAGTGCTCCCAAGAGGTTTATCAAGTTTGTTTAGCATATATATCAAAGAGGAGAGACCGTTCGGTTAAGCTTGGGTCAGGCAGACTTAAGTTTAGGTGAAAGAAAGAATTGCAAATGTCGATCTATTCAACTAAGAGTGGGACTTGTAAGGAATAGTTGTGTATTTTTTTGGAAATTCGTAATAAGTACATTTATTCAACATTTCACAAAACCACTAGTTTGACAAGTATCTTAACCCATTCACACTCAGAGTTCCCCAGGAAAGTATCGTCTGCTATTTTCACACTTTTGAAAATAACTTGGAAATAAAGCAAATTCTCACAAAATATTTGAAGGAGAGTTGTTGGTAACATTCTGATAAACATTTCTCCTTCAAATATTTTTGATAAACACGCTTTTGTGAGAAAAATATCAACAAAATAGTCAGGCCTGTTTTGGCCGCTCTGAGTGCCAATGACAGTTCAGTCAAGCTTAGGAGACAATTGCGTTATCCTATATAAAACAATTTCATGTGATGTAGGGACTACCCTAAAATGCTGACAAATGCTATTTTATGCGACCAATCGTCACAAAAACGTATCAAGTAATAGAGCACTTTTAATGCCTTAAAACAATATAACTGTTGTAGAGATTGGACACTCCTGGACCAAGAGGCAGCCCAAAGCAATATGTCAATATGTAATTTCCATGCGATATGATTTGACGCCATCCTGCATGAAGGCCACCCGTGACGTCACAGCCAAGTTTTCCCGCCATCGGCGTATTTTATGGGTGTCAGAGCAATTATGCTCTGTATCTCGCTTAATAATAGGAATACTGCACTTTTATTATGAGTTTTTAATCTACATATAAACGATGTATAACATCCCAGAAATGACCTGGGTACCCATTACTAGTACTATACACAATCATCTTTAGAAATGAATGTGTATATTCAAATATGAATAATATAAATCATAACATATCCAAAAGCACGGGAATATTCAATTAGCTATACGTTTAATACAGTCAACTAATGCTTCATGAGGACATGAACATGAATTGGATTAATTGGAAAGGATATTATCATTGATTGTCGTCGCTTACAGTACAGACATTTAATTTCTGCACCAGTCGGCTGGACGTCTTCCAGTACCTAGTTTTACAAAAGCCCATGGATGACATGTCAAAATATAAGCCAAGCACTTCGATGACCCACGTAACATGCGAATCAAAGCTACGATCAATTATGAGGTTAATCATGCCCAGGAAACTGGCTTGCAATCGGGCGTGCGGTCGTGAATTATGCCCGGACAGCCTATGCATTTAGTGCAGGAATTAAATGTCAGAACTGTATGTAACTAGCAAGATGTTCAGGAAAGAAGAACAACAGGGAAGAGTACCCAGGGTGACACGTATAAGCTCATTTTGAACTTGATTGATTCTGATGGTGCATTTGCCCTTTAAGCTTGAAAACTTAGTCCAGACTGAACTATCACCGGAATAACTTTTTAAAGTGCCGACTAAACGACACAGGAATTTCGAATTTCAATTATCGTCATTTTTTCAGGTACATTTAGGCTAATTCGTGACTAGACAGAATTAAGTAATGAAGGAAACCAGAATATCACCGGGTAAGCTCAAGGCGCTTGCAACTTTCTCATATGCCTGGGCGGGATTCGATCCCTGGCAGTGGTGAGAGACAGTACGCAGTCAGTGTCAACACACAAGACCACTAGGCCATCAGCTGATGCCACATCTCACACATGGGAACGGTTCAGAGACATATCAATAAACTATCTCTAAAAGTGATTTTGTCCGTACAGGACCTAAACTACTGTGCTATTTCGAAAGAAACTTATATCCTGATATTCAGATTTACAGAAGGTGAACAGTTTTATGACATTACAGCGATTATATACACTTGCCGTAGGGTAATCATGAATTGAATATCTATTTTTGATTTCATTTTGATTGAATTCACAGATAGTGAGTTAGAGATGTGACTATTAAAACGGGGATATCCGCTGCACCATCTGGACAAGGGTATGGGTAAGACTGATATATCGATTCCCAATCCCAGAAAATGGTGGTTTGGATATTTGACCATACCTGAAGACCCCAAAATATCTGTTATCTTCAGAAATTAAGTGTTGACAGGTCGTACTGGAATGTTGCTATCTAGGACACCAAGTTACAAAATAACAACAACAACAAAAACAAGAAAAACAATAACAGCACTTCTTTGAAGGGAAAAGAATATATATTTTTTGAGTTTTCCGGAACTATTTACACGGCAATGATAACCTTATATGCAATTTATACAATATATACAATTACAAAAAACAAACAGTGCAACGTAAGATCATCCAACAAAACAATTTATATATGAAGTTATCCAATACAAAATGCAATTAACAGAGCAGAAACCATCAGCAGTACAATGAATAGTAACAGTGCCATTGCACATCCCTATGGACCTAAATCAAATTATCAGTTTGGCAATGCTATCTTTCTTTCTACACTTGTTCAACAAACGCCAATAATAATAATTCGCCTGGTATCAGTTGTATGTTGTTCACATACACAGTGGCCTATAGAAAATTCTGACTAAACCAAAGTTCAAGCAAGTAGCATTCATTCCAAACACACTTCAATGACTTTGATAGTACTTTCTCCTGAATTATCTTAACCTTTCAGGTTATTTTAATTTGTATTTGACCATGGCTGTACCTTTTCTCTTTTTTCCTCCAGGCAGCAGCACCGATCACTTTCCATCACCAGAACATTTTCTAATTATGTCAAATAGATGGCAGCACATTTCCATTTACCCACCAGATGGCAGCACCTATTGATTTAATCACTAGATGGCAGCACATATTACTTTACTCGATAGATGGCAGCACCTATTGATTTAATCACTAATTGGCAGCACCTACCAATTTACTCAGGAGATGGCAGCTCACATTCGTTCTACGAGGTCGCTGTATCTTTTTTCTACCAAAATGTAGCATTTTTTTCTATCAGATCGCAGAGAATATCTTTTCTACCAGGATTGCAAGTAGGAGTAGGAGTTGAAGTTGATGTATGTTTAGAGAAAGTCCTTTCATTAAGTCCGATGAAAATGATTTATGTACCAAATGGTGTTTGATGTGATTGTCTTTTATAAAAATGGTGATTTATTCTGTTATTATAAAGTTAGAGGAATATGATTTTTGCATGGGCTTTTTTGGTGATTGTATCTATTGTATTCCCGCCCGTTTCATCTCGCTGGCGAATAGGACGTCTGTGTGGTGTTTGTGTAGCTTGTTCTTCTGCTGCTGTCGCTGCATCTCTTTGTTCTTTGCCGCCCTTTCCTGCTTCTCCTCCAAATCCATCTTGAGCAGCTCCCTGTCGATCTCCAGGTCATCTTGACCTTTCTGGCACTCCACGAAGCGGGCAGGCTTTTTGGCAGTGGCTTTTGATTCGCCCTCTTTCTCTTTCATAGTGATAGCCCACGAGGCATCGTTAATGTGAGTGATCTGGAAAAAAGACTAAAACTATTTTAGAATGTAGCCATAATATCTATCGCAGTCTGCTTCTAACTATAAATTACTTGCACCTAAAGTTGACCTTGACAAGTATCGTCTGCAGGATACTGTAGATCACACAATGTTAGCGTCTGTTTATATATAGCGTACGTAGCGTGTGGTTCCGCTTCGCTATATATAAAAATGCTGTACTTTTTTCTAACTGTACTGGCACTGGCAGCGGCGGCTGCCGTCGCTAACATAAAGATACGCTATGATGCGAAAACTCCCCAATTCGCTATATTTGGGACACGCGGCATATGTGTGTTCTACAGTATATGAAATACAAAAAAAACTTGCTTTCCTCGGACGAAGTAAAAGTGTCTGAGGTACTGTAGATTCATAAGAGATTGTGTAAAGTAAATTTTGCAAATTTACAGAAAATCGATTTTTTGCGTTTTTTAACTTTGCAAATTGGCTGAAACATGGAGTGTCAGCTATACGCTTAAAGTGGCAGCACTAATCATTGCGAATTTCAATTTTGCGTCCTAGGCTAAACGCTAACAATCGCAAAAATTAAACTTACGCAATCTTTTCCAAATTTACAGTAACCGATTTCCGAGTTACGTAATTCCTAAAAAAACATGCAATGTTTGCAGAAATTTAGAAAAGTGAGATTTTCTGTATTTGAGAGTATTTGTTGGAAATTGATTAACGTTTATTCTTCAAATATTTTCCGAAACATAATTTTTACCCAAAAATATGACCATAAAGAATGAGGCCTTTTGGAAGCCACGGGCATGAGGAAGTTAATCAAATAAAGTGCATCACCGGTTTTTAACTCCTGCACTAAATTCCCGGGCAGACCTCGCACATTCTTCCTTGGCATTGATGCGACCATGGTCCACTGATGAACGTAGTTTCATTACACAGCGATGTGGGTGATTAATATGCCTACATTTTTTGTTTCGACATGTTTTATATGGACGTTTGCATAACCAGTCGCTGACGTCTTGACTGCACTTCACCATAGAAAAACACTGTATATGGCGCTGCTATATTCAGACGTTATCATGGGTACCCCCTTTTAAATAAGTTCTTGGAAAAAAGCATGATGGATCCTTCATGCAACGCTTAATCACTGAATGTTTAGGATTTTTGTCTATAAGGATATAGGAATGCGTACAATTGTCCTTGTGATAAAGATTATAACTCTTTTGCCATTTTGGTAAAGCTGTTGGTTCGTTGTGCTCGAGACATTTTAGGGTAAAGGGGGGTAAAGTATAAAAGTAAAATGCGAAAATATCAAAATTTATTAGTAACGCAACTTTTACCGCATATTTACATAACAAACTATTAAAATGATTAACGACCGTGAGTCGTTTTTGAGCTTTGTGATTTAAATCGTGAAACTGTGATAATTTAATTGTTGAAGATGCATGTTTTAAAGAATGCACACAGGTACGATGTCACAAATAAAGACACTGCGCCGGTAGGTTTTGTTTTAAGCTTTACACACTTACTTCAAAGTCTTTCGTTGGGTCGGGTTCGATCTTATTTCTTTGGAAAACCTTCCTAAGGCTCCGGGCAAACTTTGCCAATGGTCGAAGTATGCAAGACATATTTGAGTGAAGATGTTACAATTATTTTCGTTCTACTTTCTTTTCGTATGAGATCAATCGCCTAGTAACAGAGATGGATTAGCGTCAACACGTGTCAATCAGTGATGTGCGAGTTGTAGCTATGGACACTACGTCATTCATGACGTCACAAAACAACGGCCTGGCTCCACTCTCAATTCTAACAATGTAACGGCTGGTTCCGTGCACATTTTATAACAATGCCTAAAACCCAGAATGATCCAAGGTCTCAGTGAACTTGCGCGAGTAGTATGATAAAAATTGTGTTAGGGAGAATTGAGACCTATAAATGGAGATATATACAACTTTATTCAATGTATATGGTATTTCGGAATGGAGAGGGCCTAGTCCAAAAATACGCTACATGACGGCCATTACTACTCGAAAATGACCACCCAGGGGAAATTATGAATTCGTTTCCAGCAAAAAATGTCTGCCAAACTCTGCCAAACTAATCGTATCCCATGACACACCCAGGTATAACAAAAATATCGATCCGGGCAAAAAAAAATGTTGCGGGCCTCAAGGTAAAATAAATAAAAGTTTACTAGCAGTTGCGAACCTATTCAGATTAAGTTCATAGTGTTTAACTTAATGATTGGGCTAAATGGTTTGCCTTCAAAAGAATAAATAAATGTTAGCGCTAACCATCATAGGACTTATGTAAGTTCACTGAATTTAAAACAAACTGGCCTACACAGATAGCGTGCTATTCACAACCTTGTATGTTTCTTCTTCAGACAGAGAGAGAGAGAGAGATGGTATGGACATTTTTAACAACTGTCATATTGTAACTTCGAAAGGTAGTGGTACCTTTTGTCTGAGTGAACATGCTACACTACGATTTTTCAACATGTTTTTTTTACTTAGAATTAACTGATTATTATTATCTTGGTTGATTCTAAAGAATAGGCCCTTGTGATCTGAAGAACGAATGGTTCGTAGATCATCTTGTCTAATAATGTAAGTGCATAATAGTAACGTAAATTCACAATAGATGGCGGCACAAGTCATAACCAATGCAATGTAATACTAGTATCTGGACAAGTACTGTATTTGGAATTTGATATGTCCTCTTGTGGTATGTTCAATATCAATATGGAAATTGGATCGTGTGGGTGGTAACAGAAATAAAAGAGGCTTCTACAATAGCCAATTTTTCGCATCAATTAGTCAGTTTATTGATACAAATTACAATATCTAACCAAAATGACATATATTCGATACACATGCAGTGCATCGTCCATCGGCTACGTATGTACGAAGTGACGGAGTACATTCCTCTCGAATGCTTTGAACTGCATCCATAGTTCAACAATTAATCTTATGAAATGAATAAATAGATTTATATATGAATAATATATAGAATCCATAACACATCCAAAGCATGGGCATATTCAATAAGTTATACACTGCAGTTAACTAGTGCTTTGTAGGGATATGATGGAGTGGAAAGGAATTATCCTTGATAATCGTCACTTACAGTACAGACATGTAATTCCTGCACCTGTCGTGTTGTACAAACACCAATTGATAACATTTCAAAATATAAGCCAAGAGCTTTGATGACGCACGTACTTTGCGAATCAATGCTACGTTCAGTTGTGAGGTCATGCATGCCTAGGAAGCCTGCTAGCAATCGGGCGTGCGGTCGCCTGGGCTGCCCATGCATCTAGTGCAGAAATCGAATGTCGGCACTGTATCCTTGATTACCGTCACTCATGTAGCTAGATGTTCAAGAATGAAGAAACACGGATACCCAGTGACAACCACCGACTTTCGACAAGCCTAGCCACTTTGGTACCAGCCATAAGATGTAGTCCAACTCGGCACATCGTGGTGCGGTTAGACAGAGCAAGCTTTTTGTGCCTATTACGCGAGACCAGTTGCCCATTGGGGGCGCCCCGCGTGGAAAGGACGAAGAGTAAACGAGTTTGATGAATATTGAAAAACAGTGTACCACACTTACTTCCATTAAACTAAAGCAATACGAATTAAACGAACAGATAAACACATGCAAAAATCATGTAAACAAAGAAGAATCGACATGACACATGTCGTTCATAATGATCTTTAAAGGACAATCTTTAATCAAATTGAAACGATTTACATTGGGCGTGTTACCACTCATCTTTACAAAATAAACAAGATGGGATAAGGACTCCGTTAAACATCACCTTTCCTTCATCTCTACAGCAAGTTATTATGGTCGAAGATAATCCGGGGGAAAACATCGCCTAACCCTAAGTCACCGGCAACTTTCCTCACACGCCTCGAACTGGGTTCGCACCAGAGACTATTGCCATACTGAATTAAGAATTTTGATTATCGCCATATTACGGCTAACTTTGTGACTAGCTAGTTGTAAGTAATGGAGGAAACCGCAGTACATAGACGAAAACCACCGCCTAACCCATAACCACTGGTTTGGCATACTGAGTGTGCGCTCCTGGCAGAGGGCAAATCTTTTTGTTACTGGCTCTAGATGAAATGAACCATACTAAGAAGGTGACGGGGTCGCTATTGTATGTTTAAGGAGGGTACTGTTCAATTTCTTTGCATGACAAAACTCAATTTCAAGAAGGTATATCAAAATGTTTAGAAAATGTTAAACTTTGATTTTAAAGATTTTTGGGAAATTGACAATGAGTTACTATATTTAGTATTCAGTAGTTTCCCCTAACACCTTAGATGAATAAAAGAAAGGATATGCCAGGGGTCTCGAATCTGGCCTATGTGTGACGTCACTAGGAGACAAAGACCGATGAGGGGTCTTGAATCGTTTACATTACAGAGAAACTTGCACACCAACATGCGCAGAACACTTTTTGGGTTTTTCGCCTCAGCCAGCTTGTCCAGGTTGACCGGCTGGTTTCATATCCACTTGTTTTATTTATCTAAGCTAACACGTTGACTCTGATTTCTCCACCTCTATCAGGAACTATTGGCCAGTCGCGATTGAGCCTTGACATGGCAGAAAAAGCGACGATTACTAAATATCAACCTTTCTCTACCCCGCCTCTGTCTCATGTTGCTATCTCTGACGACCTCGTTAAAATACATTATGAAACACATGCATAGATAGTTCACATTCTCCTCTTTTTATTGCAGATGTTCTAACATGGCTTAAGGCATGTCAGAAGGTTGCCATCATTTTGGGTAAGTCGTCGGTTTTTCCTTGGGTTATTACTTTTCTAGAAATAACTGGCTGGTGACGATATTGCTCTCTAGAGATTGCATAGCAGAGGAGAGGATGATCGACAATTCCCATAATGTTCGAATAACCCTGGGAGTAGTAGACAGGGAGTGGGCACTGTGCATGCGTCATCAAATTTCGCTGCCTCACACCACTATGAGTCATAGATAACATGTGTACCCCAGGATTGGCTGCCTGCTGGTTTCACAGGCCCTGGGTCAGACTGAAATTGCCGCGAAACCAATCACGTGACCAATACTTCCCAAGGCTACAACGCGTAACCCGAGGCGCACATACCGTAGGTACTAGCATGCTGTGCCTATGGGGTTGCGGATCAAGGGGATGTATTTCTCTGAATAACCTTAATCCTATAAGCAATGAGCTAAGCGGAGTTATTGTAATTCGTTTATCTAGGATTGAAGAGCATTTTATTTGGTTCACTAGAAAATAAGTTCGTCAAAGTGTTTTGCTTTGGTTTGTAAGTGATCCTTTAAATCGGTATTTAATCTTGGGGGTTGGGTGTCAAATTTTTAATTATCTTCCGTTCATCCCCCACACCACACTTTAAAATGGAACGGCCCTAATATGTTATAGGGCATTGTTTTAGAGCGACTGGTGGATACCAGTTTGGTGGGAAATCGATATGTATCATTTCAAGAGACATATCATTATCTATTATAATAACTATACCATAGAGTGCACTGTAATAGGGATTGAAAAGTACAGCCTGTTATGTGCGACCCAGATATATTAGACTAGCTTTTAGTCTATGGATCAATCAGATCATGCCATTTCTCCTTTCTGAACTCCATGTATACCTCACGCTCACGTATAGTTTCTTATGGCAAACATAGATGGCGCCAGGATGGGAACTCAGACTAGCGCTTTTGAACATTATAGGTGGAAAGGGCGCTATATCAAATATCAATTATTATTATTATTATTAGCCGAATCCCAGGAGTGTATGTATAAAAAATTTGGTAAAATATTTTACAGTCTCTTCCATAGTTTTTTTAAAGCTTACATGCGTATGCATATGATATCCAACACAAAAAACATGACCAGTCGTTGGATTTGGAGGAGAGCTAATCAACCGTGATTATAATGGGAGATGCGCAAATTGAGGGACTTCAAATACAATACTTACCCCATCACATTTGTGCAGATTCTTGTGAAAAGTTTTCAAAATATAGTCACATACAGATAGAAATGGACTAGGGCAATAAGGATGGGATGTTTCTCATGTTTACAATTTTGAGTTTGTTCCGAAGTACAGAGAATGTTTGTTATTTTTTAGAAAAGAATGGTTGGGAAGTTCAATTTAAGACATACGTTGATAGCTTTGGACAAAAGTATGATGGTCAAAAAATCAGTTTTTATCCAAGGTCTGTATTCGTATATTGAAAATCTATTCACAGACATCCAAATTTATTCAATCCACCTTCTGGACCACATCGCTCAAACCAAACATCATTCAGTGCGCTAAGTACATGGCCACCTTAACTGGGTCAGAACAGCCAACCAATCAAAAGCCCGATCACATGTGTGTCACTGCTCGCGCCTGGAATACAATCTTCGCAAAGTTGTCGAGATTTCTACTCCGAATAAAACACTGCTCTCGCCGACAAATGCCCACCCAAGTCTTCGAGGCGAGGTGAGTACTTCACGTACATACTACTCTTCCTATGTTTAATTCGTCTTGTTCTAAAACCCCGTGGAATTGCCGTGTCACGGGTGTTTGTCGGAGTCTCGCAAGTGAATTGTTGTAGTTGTGTGTGTCACTATTTGCCGTGTTGGTACTCTCAGTGGTGGTCTATCTGTTGTAGCAATGGTCGCTTGAGCCTGAACTTGAGGTGGACCTGGCAAGTCATTTATTTCTAGGGTAATATTGACACAATACGTAACTTACATACCTTCTATATACAGTGCTGGTAATTTAGTATTCTGCATGGTTGAATACTAGTTTAATACTTTTTTGGATGTATATTTTTTTTCTGGCTTTGTTAACCCTCAATGCTTCTGCTGGATAATTTGGCCAAAACAAAATGATGCTGAAAAACTACTGAAACACTGACACATGGGTACTCATCTGAGAGTACTCAGCGAGAGCTTTCCAATGAAAACCAATATGTCAGGGTTTGGATGTTTTCCAAAAATCTTAGCGTCTTTGTGCTTATTTAGGAATTAGGACCAAAGTATTTTCGGCATTGCCATTGGAAGGGTCAAGCCAATCCGACAGATCAACATGATAGGTGTGGGCTCATATCAAGAACAAATTTAAAGGGGGAAAGTTTGGTATGGCTTTTATGAGAAATGAAGGATATTTTTTCCTGTTTCTTTTCAGGATTTAGAGCATTTTATAATTGAGTGACAGACATTATTTGAAGGATTTTTTAAACTATATTGAAGATATTTGGAAGTTTTTTATTGACTTTTAGGGAAATATTGCTGTACACTATGTACAATAGACTTGATTATCTGAATCAGACCTCAATTAATTGGCTCAAAAGTATGGCCCCTGAACAATTTGACAAAACTCATAAAATGATAGGCCTAATCCGGGATCAAATAGAGGAATGGTTTGCATTTTATCAGTAATCTTTTTATTTATCTAATTTTTAACACCCTATAGTGGTACTGCACTGTTTACCCTGTGTTATCAAATAAGAAGGACTGTTTTGACAAATCTGAGCTGCATTGAAGCATTGAAATGAATCTGATCCGGCCCTGTACCACCACTAGATTTTCTCATTCATAAAGACTTCTAAAGATGAAGAGAACATGGATATATATCGCATACAGAGGAATACTATACAGCCCATTGTAAAGATTGAGACACACCTAATTTTGCCTCAGTGTGATGTCACTAGAAAAGAGACAAATGAGGGCTGCCATATTTGTTTAATTTATAAATAAAGGTTGCTCACGCACATGTGCAAAACGCACCTCTTGAGTGGTTGTTATCAATACCTGAGCTAGGAACTGCGTCGAAGCTGTTGAGCAAGATCTGCTGGTTGCGTATCTGGTGATCCACATCTGTGATAAAGAGAGATTGACAGCAGACAACAATTAAAAACTTCTTAAAGATGTAATTGACTACCTGCCTGCTTGTAGTGACAATTAGCCAGTGATTAATGTTGAAGGGAATTCATATGACCCTACTGCCCACTACTCTAGTCATATATATGATAGAGACTTTGTGTGTGGGTTGAGTTCTTACGAATAGTTCTCTCTAAATCTTTTGAAGTCATGCTTTTGGCAGAGAAATTTAATCCAAATAATCAGGGGTGTCCAAATATTTACTATACTTAGGTTACTTCAAAGAGATTATACATGTACAGCAGTTACAGCGGGTACTAACTATTCAGGCTCAGTGTTAGAAGCTTGTGCAGCTAGATAGAGATATCACCATAAAAGACTAAGTACCTGAGAGATGTCAAAGAGACTATAGCAGTAACAGAGGGTACTAACTATTCGGACTCAGCTTTAGGAGCTTGTGTGGCTAGACAAAGATATCACCAAATAAAACTATACCTGGGTGATGCCAAAGAGAGTATAGCAGTAAATGAGGGTACTAATTTATTTAATAATTCAGGCTCAGTTCTATATGCTTGTGGAGCTAGATAGAGATAGCACCAAATAAATTATACCTGGGTGATGTCAAATAGAGTATATAGCAGTGACAGAGCTTTCAAGGCTAGATAGAGATAGCACCAAATACATTATACCTGGGTGATGTCAAATAGAGTATAGCAGTGACAGAGCTTGTGAGGCTAGATAGAGATAGCACCAAATAAATTATACCTGGCTGAATAAATGTGAAATGGAGTATAGCAGTAACAGTGCTCAATGTGAGGCTAGATAGAGATAGCACCAAATAAATTATACCTGGGTGATGTCAAATAGAGTATAGTGCAGTAACAGTGCTCAATGTGAGGCTAGATAGAGATATCACCAAATAAGACGAGATATACGTGGGTGATGTCAAAGAGAGTATTCATTGGAGGAACAAAGGATAATGACAGTGTACAGGTTCAGTTTTTGGGTGCTTGCCATGTTTATATGCGACACACAGATCTGATTGGTGTAGGGTATCAGAATAACATGTTGATCTCAAAAGCGCAGATAAGCTTTCTGTTTCTACAGAGAGAGAGAGAGAGAGAGAGAGAGAGAGAGAGAGAGAGAGAGAGAGAGAGAGAGAGAGAGAGAGAGAGAGAGAGAGAGAGAGAGAGAGACACATCATCACAAACCCCTTCTTTTTTGGTGGTGGGGGGGGGGGGATGGTCTAGAACAAATCATAACACCATTTCTGGTGAAGAGGTGTTACCAGAGAGGATTTGGTTATATGGAAACTGCCAGATATGTCAGCGCTCGACAAATAGCATAGTCCCATCTCCTGGGAGATCATACATCCAATAACAGCCCTGTCAGGCTACCTAATGTTGGATTCAGGTGGTTCCATTGGACTACTTGAATCATGGGGAAATTCCCCACTAAAACACTACAAAATGGTAGCGAAAAAGATGGCAGGGGTCCCTAAAATGCTGGTGGGACTACCTGATTTTGGGTTCAGGTAGCCCCGCCAGACTACCTTGTCATTCTGGGGACCGTCAAGCCCTGTATGTATAATGGCTTGCCTGGGAGAAGGGGGCATTATCATACCATATGATAATGCACCCTTCCCAAAATCTAGCTGATATACTTTGCCTGCAGCCAATAGGTGTGCACTATTTTCTTCAGCCTGGTCCTTAATGACCTGAGTGCAGCACTTCACTGAACAACAGCCGCAACCGTCACACTGTGCACCATGGTCTTAGCCAGCAGGGCGCCTAGGTGCCTTTTTGGACACCCAAACCCTTAAAATGAACCCCTCAGGACACCCAGATTTTTTAGTGTGGAAATTCTAAAAATCTCAATCTCAAGCTTATAATTGAATTTTTATCATCTCGTTATAATTCCCATGACATTGTTTAATGATATCATGCCTTATTTTGATGAATTTATATATGTTTATGTTGAAATATGAGTATATTGTGATCCCCCTTAAAAATTTGGACGCCCAAAGATTTTACAAAGTAGTTCTGCCAATTTTAGGCACCCAGTCTCTAAATCCTGGCTAAGACACTGCTGTGCACTGGTCCTAATAGGATAGTATGGTAGTACCCCCCTCCCCCTCTTCTTCCCAATATGTAGCTCTCCCAGTGCTATCAGTGATGTCCACTCCTACCTGTCTCATCTTGTAGCGTCATTATCATACCAGCTGTAATCTTACATGAGTTAATTATATCGCTGTTCGGGATATTGCTTCAGTTGCACTCACCTAACACAATCAAGCACATAATAGGCTAATTCCCCAGAGGGATTATTCCAGTCTTAGGCTACTCCAATTTAATTACTTGTCTTATGTGCTCAGGAGGTAGGAAATGAGCCATTTTGGAATAAAAAAAAAAGTTGAAAAAAGTTTTTTTTTATTATTATTTTTTTTTTTAGAGTCTGCTGACTAGAACTGGTAGCGAGATGTTTCTAACAGCCTATTCTTAACTAAATAAAATCAATCAAAATCAATTAATCCCTGTAACCTTAAGGGTGGGAGATATACATCCTCAAATATGAGGCTCTACTACAGCTCTGAAGTTGATTGAATCACCCTAACAATGCATATATTCTTAAATCTAGCCCTTTTTTTTTTGGAGTCTGACAGAACTCACAAAAGATTTAAGGTGTCCTTCAGAATGATTTTTGAGGGTTTGGGTGTCCAAGTGACACCCAGACAGGGACTTAGCCAGGACCCGTCCTGCCCGT
Source organism: Maea johnstoni (assembly GCA_963942565.1). NCBI lineage: Eukaryota > Metazoa > Annelida > Polychaeta > Spionida > Magelonidae > Maea > Maea johnstoni. The sequence continues at coordinate 18,575,492 of OZ012700.1, read as the reverse complement.
CTTTTGATCAGGTAGTTTCCTGAAAAGCTCCTTATAGGACAGGCAAACATTTCAATGAAGAATTCTCAATTTTGGCTTTAAAGGTGTAATAACCTAATATTTTACTAACAAACCACCTTTTAGAACATGGTGTAAATTGCCCTTTTTGCCACAATAGGCTATAAAATTAGTCAGATATAAGGATCTGAAGTAGATTAGTAGCTAATTCTGGACGGGCAGAAATTTGAAAATTGGTGTTTTGGACAGGCATTTTTAAAATCCTGCAGCTGGCTAAGACTCTGCACCCAGATGCCCTGCTAGCCAAGACTATGCAGGGCTCGACGCTAACAGTGGTCCTATGGCCCCAGGCCAGTAGAAATTCCCAAAAATGGCTTTGGGCCAGTAAAATAAGACTTCAATTAGTCCTACATGGCCAGTAAACATTTGAGGGCATTTTATTAACAAGTTTCCCCTCAGGGATAACCCAAATATATTTGAAATAAATGAACAGAAAATAAACAAAAATAAATGTTGTCTGTCAATTAAAATGAAGCCATGTTTTCTTTTCTTTTAATGTTAAAGAAAGATTTGTAGGACCAGTAATTTTTTTGCAGGACCAGTAGATCCTCTGTGTTACTGGTCCTACAGGGCTAGTACCATTTTAGGTTAGTGTTGAGGCCTGCTATGGTTGTCTTGAAAGGAGATATCCGGTCATGAAGGGGTTAAACTTCAGGCAAATCATCTCATCAGCTCGACTTGATTCCCTTTACAACAAAGTAGGTAATCAAATGAAGGCTAATTGCAAATTACCTGTCCCGCATCTCCTCCTCTTAACTGATGAAGCAATCAGCTACTAACCCCTTCATGCCTAAAAGATAGATCTCCTAAGGCCTAAAAAAAACGTTTGTTTCCTGCAACCCTACCCTAACAAGTTTTTATTCCAAAAAATCCCTACCCTAAAGTTTTTTCCGCCCTCCTAACTCACAATCAACGTATTTACATGCATAAAACACACATTTTTGACAAAAAAATTGTCCAAATTCTTTTTTTTTCGGAACTATCTACCCTATTATTTTCAGACCATTACAGGAAACAAACTTTTTTTTCTAGGCCTAATGAAATCTGAAAGTAACACCTGGATCTCTAAAAGTTCTGAGGATAACGTTCACAAAAAATTTGAAAAGGTGTTTTTTTTTCTTTTTTTTTTTTTTTTTTTTTGATCAAAATACTTAATCAGATAACACATTCATGTCTGGAATTTTTTTCCCATCACAGAGGTTCTCTGGACCTATGATATTTATCAAAATAATTTGATAATGAAGTTTAAATTAGAAAAAAAACATTTTAAGGTGTATTAGTTAGTCTCTGATTAACATTTTTCCTTCAAATACATTTTCACCCTTCCAATGCTGAGGCAACTTTCGTCCAAAGCACAAGGATGCAAAGATATTTTAAAACCACTTAAACCCTGTTGTGTTGGTATTCATTGAATAGCTCTCGCTGAATACTATTAGATGAGTTCCCATATGCCAGGGTTTCTGTTTTTTTCAGTTTTTTTGCATCATTTTGTATTGGCCAAATTAGCCAATAGCAGCATGAGGGTTAACCCTTAGGCTGCTGGTGGCTAAGTTGGCCAATACAGAATAATGCTAAAATCCTGAAATATCACTGAAACCCTGGCAAATGGGTACTCATCTGAGAGTACTCAGTGAGAGCTTTGTAATGAGTACCAACATGACAGAGTTTAGATGGTTTTCAAAAATCTTTGCGTATTTGGGCATTGGACGAAAGTAGCCTAGCATTGTAAGGGTTAAAAGAAGCTTTTCTTGAAGAGTTACCATCAAAATAGTCAGGGTGTTTTGTATGCCCTCGGCATGAAAGGGTTATCCTGTAGAGATCACCTGTGTTTTGAACTACATCATCATAACAATAGGGCAGGTAATCGAAGCACAGGTAATTACATACCTCCCCTCACCTGCGCACACCTTACACAATCTGCTCCATTACATTGTGGGATAATGAGACATAGTTATACGCTCATCAGATGACAAGATACTCTGCCAACCTTATACCCTCCCTAGCAGGGACTTAATTATCCAGGACCTGTCATGCCTGTTTTTTGCCAATTTGGACAGGCAGTTTCCTGAAAAAAAACTTTTTGGACAGGCAAACATTTCTATACTGAATTCAAAATTTTGTCTTTTTGGGGGTAATAAACAAATAGTTTTCTAACAAACTATATTCTATGACATGGCTGAAGTGTAAATTGCCCTTTTGACACAAAAGGCTATTAAGTGCAGTTGGTATAAGGATTTCAAGTAGCGGAGTAGCTAAATCTGGACAGACAGTAATTTTGAATTTGCTGTTTTAGACAGGTAATTTCAGAATCCTTGCTAAGACCCTGATCATACCACCACATTAGGACCAGTGTGCAGTGTGACGGTTGCCACTGTTGTTCAACGCCTGCAGTATAATTAATGCTGCATTCAAATCATTATAAGGACCAGGCTGAAGAAGATAGAGCATGCCTATTGGCTGCAAGCACACTTAAGAGATATTTTACAAAATGTAGTACTTAATTTCATGAGTTCATTGTTTGGCATATTAGTCTATTAGATATACACGGTCAGGTTTCCAGGGATATAGTAGGAACTGTGAATAATTAGAATGGTATGTATGCTATATATATCCTATTGTTAATTACAAACATATACGTCGAATAGCGGGCATCCCAGATATAAAAGCGCCAAATTCCAATTCCAAGCATGATAACAGTATTCACACACACATTTCCTAAAAAAGGGAAGTACACACAGACCTATTCTATATACCTTAGTTATGCAAAACCAGCACAGGAAAGGAAATATATTATTATTTGATATCAAAGCACCTTGAATACCCACCAGATGGTTCCCACTTGGCAATCTTTAAGTGCCCTGTTCCTGTTCGTTGACCCGTACTATGCAGGTAATGTACAATTAAGCATTTTACCTGTGTGGGCGTGAAAATGTATGCATAATGAAAGACCCAAATTAGTTCACATTTATTTAGGTATTGTGGCGATATTTAACAAATCATCGCCAGACAATCCCTTAACAGTTTCCTTTATAATTATTTGTATGGGTGTGTGTGATGAATGGAGCAAATTATTTTACCTTTATTCTGGTATTGTGGCAATATTTAACCCATTCACACTCAAGAGTTCCTCTCGAAATATCATCTGCTCCTTTCATACTTTTGAAAATAACTTTGGAATAAAGCTAAATTTCACAAAATATTTGAAGGAGATTTGTTGTCTGTATTCTGGTCAACGTTTCTCTTTCAAATGTTTTCAAAAGAATGCTTTGGTTAGGGAAATATTTCCAAAATCGTCAGGCCTCTTTTGGCCGCTCTGAGTGTAAATGGGTTAACAAATCTGTACCTAACAATACCTGAATTGTTTCCTTTGATATGATATGTATAAGAGTATATGCCACCTACTTAGAATTACATTATTGTTACCCTGGCAATATTTATCAAGTCTACACATTACAATACCTGAATGGTTTCCATTGTTATAATATGTAAGGGTATACACACAGATATATGCCACCTACTTAGAATACATTGTTGTTTTCACTGAAAACAATTTCTTATATTGGCTCAAATTCTTAACCCGTTCATGCCTATAGATCTACTTAATCTTGATCTACTTTAAACTTTCAATCACAATCCAATCCTAAATAGTTCAGATTAGGCCTAAAAAAATAAATTGTTTGTTTCCTGTAACGGCCCGAAAAAAAATAGGGTAGGTAGGTCGGTAAAAAGATTTTTTTTTGCATTATCTTTTTGGTCAAAAATGTGTGTTTTATGCATGTTTTACATTGATTGGGAGTTGGGAGGGCGATAAAAACTTTAGGGTAGGGATTTTTTTGAATAAAAACTTGTTAGGGTAGGGTTTCAGGAAACAAACAACTTTTTTTTTAGGCCTTACCTAACCTTTTCATACCTCCTACTCCCAAAAACTAACCAATTATGTAGACCAGAGCATACTGTATATGATAATTGAGAGTCAAATGATGATAAGACCACAACCCACAACTCTTCTTCAACTATTTTGTGAATTAATGATTACTATAAGTTATTTTCAAAAGTATCAAAAGGTGCAGTACTGAGTCCCCACGGTCTTAGCCAGGATTTTAAAGATGCCTACATCCAAAACAGCAACTCAAAAAATTGTGCCCGACCATATTAAGCTCTAATTTCCTTCAAATCCTTATACCAATTAAATCCATAAGCCTTCTGTGTCAAAAACAAAAAGGCAATTTATGCTTCAGTTATATCCTAGAAGATGGTCTGTTAGTTAGATATTTGGGTATTACCCAAAAAGTCAAAATTGAAAGTATACATAGAAATCTTTGCCTGTCCAAAAAGGAGGTTATCAGGAAACTGCTTGTCTTTTAGACAGGCTAAGTCCTAGACTAGCTCCTAGTCTAGGATTTCATTAAATTATGCTTTTCTCTGATCTGGTTCCCATCATTTGATTAATGTCTAGGTGTTAGTTCCAATGGCTGGTGATAGATGGAACCAAAGGTGGTCACACTGGTCAGTCATTTTAGAACTAAATATGGGTAGACATCTTAGAATGGTATATAAACTTTAAGTAAGTTATTAAAGAAGTGAAATAAATTTCTTGGCCCAGGAGTGGGCCAGGACTAGGCCAGCTAAGTCCCTGCCTTAATATGCTGCTGATGGCTAATTTGGCCATTACAAAATGTTGCAAAAACCCAGAAAAATGAATGAATGTGCCACAGCATTTAACCCTTATGCTGCGGGTGGCAAATTTGGCCCATACAAAATGATGCAAAAAACCCTGAAAAATTACCGAAACCCTGGCAAATGGGTACTCATATGAAAGTACTCAGTGGGAGCTATCCAATGAATACCAACATGACAGCGTTAAGATGGTTTTCAAAAACCTTTGCATCTTTGTGCTTTGGATGAAAGTAGCCTCTGCATTGGAAGGGTTAGTAGTGTGTCCCTATGCAATGGGCTGCAGTGGTAGAAACCCTTTATGTACACTGGAGTCACTCACCTGTGATGCTGCTGCTGCGGAGGCGAGGAGAGAAGAAAACAGGTGTATAACGAGGAGGGGAGGGAGGAGGCGGCGGCATGTGTCCAGGTAGCTATTACCTGGCTTAACGAGCTGGCAGGGGTCTGCTGCCCCCGGGCGCATGTCGGCAGCGGCGGAGGCGGGGACAGGGCGTCTTCCGGCAGGTGAGGGTGGTGGAAAAGGGTGGCGGTACAAGGGGTACTGGGTTCTATATAGATCAACCCTTTTATGCCTAGAGAGTCTAGATGACAACTGGCATGTACTGGCTCATTTTAATCTAACACAGCGAAGACATAATATACAACATCTTTTTAACCCTTCCAATGCTGAGGCTACTATCGTCCAAGGTTGTAAAAGGGTGGCGTTATAAGGGGTACTGGGTTCTATATAGATCAACCCTTTTATGCCTAGAGAGTCTAGATGACAACTGGCATGTACAGGCTCCTTATAATATAACACACCCTACCTTTAGCAATGTACGAACCCTGAAGCAGGGACTTGGCCAGGACCTGTCCAGCATATATTTTGGACAGATGAAGATCAACTTTTCAGACAAGCAAAAGATTTAGATTTTCACTTTTTTGATCTGATATGACTGATGACCATATATTTTCCAAACAATCCATCTCTAAAGACGTGGGTGAAGTGTAAGATGCCCTTTTTGACACAGTATGCTAAAATAATAGTTGGTATATATAAAATGATTTCCAGAGGCTGAGTAGCTAAATCCTGGCAGAAATTTTGTGAGTGCAATTTTAGACAGTTATTTTAAAAATCCAGGCTAAGGACCTGTCCTGAAGTACAGGTGAACTTGGATATGACGGACCACTGTACGACTGATTTTTGCATATGACGGATGATATGCTTGGTCCCAGTCCGATGCATATCAAGTATTAGTCATATGTATATGACAGATTTTGCATATGACGGACCAATTTTCCTGGTCCCATCGAGTCCGTCATATCCAAGTTCACCTGTACCTGCCCTTATGGCTGTGTGATTATAGGGGTTTCTGAAGATACTGACCGCTCACTGTCTCTCTGGGTTCGAATGCTGGCCAGTGAATGTGAGAAAAAAATGCCAGTGACATAGGATAATAACCTGAACCTTACCAACAACACTATCAAGTTTTTTGTGAATCTGATACAAATTCTTTTATTTGCTAATATTAAAGAGGTAAAAATCAAGATGACACTTTTCAAGGAAATCTTCAGTCATAATTGGGTTAAGCCATACAGGTAGTAGGCTATCGGCCAAATCTTAAAAGAGCCTTATTTAGCGAGTTTAATTACCCCCCCATGTAGATGGAATTTTTTACTTTAGGTGGATAGGGGAGTATATGGGGCCTACCAAAATGCCGTGCCCCCACTTTGGGACATGGTCAGATTTGCGTTAGGCCTGGTCAAACTGACCACCCACAAATCAGGGAATCGGCCACCTGAAGCACACATATATTGAGGAATGATGGTATGGGGGGTAAAGGAATTGACCATAAGATTGCTCACAGTTCATTGAATACCACAAGTTTGGTATCAAAATGTTGGTCTGGAGGAGACGTATCCTTTAAAATACTAAACACATAACAAACTCTTTTCCATGATGTAATAGAGGTCATTCAAGGTCAAAATGGCTGCCAAATCAAGAATCTGGGATTTTCCCATTATCTATAGTTTCGGTTTATAAACTTCTCAGTTTTTTTGAAGGGATGTATTTCATTTCTGTAGCCACTTTTTCAGAAGGAATGCTTTTTAGTGGAGTTGTTAAACATTTTAGAAAGTTCATTGATTAGAATGTTAAGTCTAATTTTGAGATTTAAGGCACAAAGTAGGGTACCAGGCCCACCTAGTGACCCCCAAAAATGCCAAAAATGGTAAAAAATTGAAAACCAAAATGCCTGTATCTTAAGTTTTACAAGTTGGAAGGGAGCAGATGATGCACCAAAATATCAGGTTCAATTTTCTCTTCAATCTGGAAGATGATGGTAAAAAATCCTAAAATTAAGGTGTCATTGAAGGTCAAATAAAGGTCAAAATGTCAATTTTTCTCTAAAAAATTCAAATTTTGATGAAGATATTTTGATAAAGTAGTTGTGTTTTTATTTGGGATTTAATTACTCCCCCCATGTAGATGGAATTTTATACCTCAGATGGATAGGGGAGTGTCTGGGGCTTACAAAAATGATGTGCCCCCACTTTGGGACATGGTCAGATTTGCGTTAGGCCTGATCAAACTGACCACCCACAAATCAGGGAATCGGCCACCTAAAGCACACATATATTGAGGAATGATGGTATGGGGGGTAAAGGAATTGACCATAAGATTGCTCACAGTTCATTAAATGCCACAATTTGGTATCAGAATGTTGGTCTGGAAGAGACTTATCTTTCAAAATACTAAACACGTGACAAACTCTATTCCATGATGTAATAAAGGTCATTCAAGGTCAAAATGGCTGCCAAATCAAGAATCTGGGATTTTCCCATAATCTATAGTTTCCTTTTATGAACTTCGCAGTTTTTTTGAAGGGATGTATTTCTTTTATGTGGCCACTTTTTCTGAGGGAATGCTTTCTAGTGGAGTTGTTAAACATTTTAGAGAGTTCATTGATTAGAATGTTAAATCTAGTTTTGAGATTTAAGGTACAAAGTAGAGTAACAGGCCCACCTAGAGACCCCAAAAAGTGCCTAAAATGGTACAAATTTGAAAACCAAAATGACTGTTTCTTTATTTCTACAAGTCGGACTGAAGCAAATCATGCACCAACGTATCAGGTTTAATTTTCTCTTCAATCTGGAAGATGATGGTAAAAAAAACTAAAATTAAGTGGTCATTGAAGGTCAAATAAAGGTCAAAAAGTCAGATTTTCTCTAAAAATTCAAATTTTGATGAAGAGATTTTGATAAAGCAATTACGATTTGTCATAGTATAAGGTCCAAACCAAGTTACCACAATAACTGACAGATATATTACCTGAAGTATGGTCCACTCTTATATTTTTGACCATATATCGGTAAAAATGAAGTAGTTTTAAGTCAATATGGAGGTGTGGATTATGGCATATAGCAATTCCATGCTTATAATAAGTGCTTACAGACGGTTGGTGAGGAAGTGCGAGTATGGCACCACTGTTTAGGTCATAGAAGTTGTGAAAACCAAACATCATAGGCATTGTTTGGTATCAAAATGCTTGTTGTAGGACATTTCTTTTTTATTCAATTCAACCAATCTAAGGATAAGTATATTGCTCTAATATCAGAGGTCATTCAAGGTCAAACTAACCCCAATTTCATGCTTTAAGGTTTTTTTGTCTTTGAATTGTCCATTTAGCAGCTTATTGAATTCTCCTGGAATACATTTTCTTATCCTGGAATTAATTTTAGGTGAGAAATATCTTTATAAAGGATTCCCAGACACTTTTTTAGTCACGTCAAGAAAAGGTCTGGGCCAATCTTGAATATTTACGGACCAAAATGGCCACATGCCTGAATATGGGTGCACCCAAATATCTAAGTGAAGCAACAGAATGTTGACATAATAGAGTTATATCTTATTGTATGTCAGCTTTCATTTTCAATGAGGAGAACAGGGTTTTAAACTTGCCTATTGTCTTTAAGTGGCGTTGTTGAACATTTTAGAAAGCTCATTGACCAAAAGTTCCATTTCAAGCTTTAAGGTACAAAATAGGGTACTTAGTCCACCTGGCGACTCCAACAAGTGCCTAAAATGGTACAAATCTGTACACCAAAATGACTGTATCTTAAGTTTTGCAGGTTGGAAGGGAGCAGATGATGCACCAACATATCAGGTATAATTTTCTCTTCTAACTGGAAGATGATGGAAAAGTGATACTAAAATTAACGGGTCATTGAAGGTCAAATTAAGGTCAAAATGTCAATTTTATTTGAAAATTCATACTTTGATAAAGAGAGTTTTGATGAAGTAGTTGTGTTATGACATTTTATAATTTCCAATTCAAGTTATCACAATAAATGACAGATAAATTACCCCAAGATAGGATCTGAGAATATATTTTGAACCATTTACTGATGAAAATTATGTAGTTTTAAGTCAATGTGGAGGTGTGGAATAAGACGTTTGGCAATATCAGATTTCTAATAAGGAGAGTTTGTGATAAAGTGCTAGTATGTGACAACTGACTAGGTCATCAAAAGTGTGAGCACCAAACAATATAAGCATTGTTTGGTATCAAAGTACTTGTTGTAAGACAATCTTCCCATTTTATGCAACCAACCTAGAAAAGGGTGTTCTTGTCATATTAGAGGTCATTCAAGGTCAAATTACCTCCTCTTTTATGATTTAAGGCATTTTGACTCTAAATTATATTATTAGTATCATTTTTCCATCATCTTCCAGATTGAACAGAAAATTAAACCTAATATTTTGATGCATCATTTACTCCCTTCCAAACCAGTGAAACTTAAAAGAGTCATTTTGGTTTTCAGATTTGTAACATTTAAGGTACTTTTTTGGGTCGCCAGGTGGACTTGGTACCCTTTTTTGTCCCTAAACCTTAAAATAGAACTTGAAATTCAAGTCAATGAGCTTTCTAAAATGTTCAACAACTCCAATAAAAGACATTCCTTCAGAAAAAGTGGCTAGAAAAAAATACATCACTTCAAAAAATGTTTAGTAAACATATCTAAGGTATTTTGTTAGCCAATTATTGTGGTAACTTGGTCAGGAAATTAAGTGATGACAAGACACACCTTCCATCAAAATCTCTTCATCTAAATTTGAATTTCCTAGAGAAAAAGGATGTTTTGACCTTTATTTTACCTTCTTTTTTCCTCAAATCTCTTTAACATCTTACATGACAAACACAATAGGCAAGTTCAAAAGCTTTAAAGCTGACATACCATAAGATACAACTCTACTATGTCAACTTTCTGCTGCTTCACTTAAATATCTGGGTGCACCCAAAATCAGTCATTTTGTCATTTTGGTCCCTGAATATTCAGAATTGGCCCAGACTTTGTTTTGAAATGACTCAAAATGTCTGAGAATCCTTTATAAAGATATTTCTGAACTAAAACTATTTCCAGGATAAAAGATGTATTCCAGAAATATTTAATAAGCTGCTAAATGGACAATTCAAAGACGCTATACCTTAAATCATGAAATTGGGGTTAGTTTGACCTTGAATGACCTCTAATATCACAACACTATACCCTACCCTCGGTTGATTGAATGAAATGAAAAGATTGTCTTACAGCAAACATTTTGATACCAAACAATGCCTATGATGTTTTGTTTTCACAACTTCTATGACCTAAACAGTGGTGCCATACTAGCACTCCCTCACCAACCGTCTTTAAACACTTATTATAAGCATGGATTTGCTAAATGCCATATTCCACACGTCCATATTGACTTAATATATGGTATATATATGGTCCAAAATAAAAGGGTGGACCACATTTCAGGCAATATATCTTTCAGTTATTGTGGTAACCTGTTTTGGACATTATATAATGACAAAACAAAACTACTTTATCAAAATCCCTCATCAAGATTTGAATTTTTAGAGAAAATCTGACATTTTGGCCTCTATTTGACCTTTATTTGACCTTCAATGACCACTTAATTTTACTGTTTTTTACCATCATCTTCCAGATTAAAGAGAAAATTAAACCTGATATGTTTGTGCATCATCTGCTCCATAACGACTTGTGGAACTAAAGAATCAGTCATTTTGGTTTTCAAATTTGTACCATTTTAGGCACTTTTTGGGATCTCTAAGTGGGCCTGGTACCCTAAATTGTGCCTTAAATCTCAAAAGTAGATTTAAAATTTCAATCAATGAACTTTCTAAACTGTTTAACAACTCCACTAGAAAGCATTCCCTCAGAAAAAATGGCCACATAAAAGAAATACATCCCTTCAAAAAAAAACTGAGAAGTTCATAAAAGGAAACTAGAGATTATGGGAAAATACCAGATTCTTGATTTGGCAGCCATTTTGACTTTGAATGACCTTTATTACATCATGGAATAGAGTAAGTCATGCGTTTAGTATTTTAAAAGATAAGTCTCTTCCAGACCAATATTCTGATACCAAAGTTGTGGCATTTAATGAACTGTGAGCAATCTCATGGTCAATTCCTTTACCCCCATACCATCATTCCTCAATACATGTGTGCTTTAAGTGGCCGATTCCCTGATTTGTGGGTGGTCAGTTTGACCAGGCCTAATGCATATCTGACCATGTCCCAAAGTGGGGGCACGTCATTTTTGTAAGCCCCAGGCACTCCCCTATCCATTTGAGGTATAAAATTCCATCTACATGAGGGGAGTAATTAAAACCCAAACAAAACACAACTACTTTATCAAAATATCTTCATCAATATTTGAATTTTTTAGAGAAAAATTGACATTTTGACCTTTATTTGACCTTCAATGACCCCTTAATTTTAGGATATTTTACCATCATCTTCCAGATTGAAGAGAAAATTGAACCTGATATTTTGTTGCATCATCTGCTCCCTTCCAACTTGTAAAACTTATGATACAGGCATTTTGGTTTTCATTTTTTAGAGGTTGTTGTACAACAACCTTTATTCAGTTTGCTTTTGTTGTCTTACATTCCTGGGGAGGGTCCTGGGAGCTGGTTACTGATTTTCCCTATGTTGTCTTACATGGCATTTTTGGAAAATTCTAGGCGAATGATCTGGAGAGTGGGGTGTGGTGGGGTCGTTTTGTTTAATGTTTCTGTTAGAGTTGGGTGTGTAGTTTATAGAGTTTGTTTCATTGTTTCTGTGGGTTGCCTAGTTTTTTTTTGGTGGATTTTTACGTGTTTTATTTATACGTCTTCTTCTCTTCAAAGCGATTCTGTAGCGCGTCTCGTCTGGTGGGGCGGCCGTTTGGATGCGCATGCGTGGTGGATGCGCATGCGTGGGTTTTCTGCATATTTAATGCGATCGGCTAATCACGTGACAGCACCACGTGGTTTGTCTCTGGTGAATTATCCAATGAGCGGTCTCACTGCCTCATCGTCACACCGCGTGGTACTCTTTCCCGCGGTTTATTAACCAATGAGCGGCTATTTGTATCCCTCTTACTACTATTTTACTCACGTGTTCATTCACGTATTTTTTACATTGGCTAGGTTACCCTCCGCCGTTTTGAATATCGGGTTTGACGAAATTTGCACCCCGATTTCAAAGCTTTCGTTTGTGGCCATCTCTAACTCTAAAATTCTGAAACCAAAAGAATTAACAAGCCAAGTATCTATATTATTAAGATTAATTCTTTTGGTTTCGGAAAATCGAAAATATTTTGAGATATTTGTCAACACGCATCGATGGTGGCGTGAACATGGCGATGGGTCGGGTTTGACGAAATTTGCACCCCGATTTCAAAGCTTTCGTTTGTGGCCATCTCTAACTCTAAAATTCTGAAACCAAAAGAATTAACAAGCCAAGTATCTATATTATTAAGATTAATTCTTTTGGTTTCGGAAAATCGAAAATATTTTGAGATATTTGTCAACACGCATCGATGGTGGCGTGTTGACCACGGCGATTAGTACATTCTCAATGGTACCTCGCCGATTCCTGTCAATTTCATCAAGCTATCTCCCCCCGATCACAATATGACTACCTACCTGGATAGATGAGATCCTCATCTATCTGATTCAATCATTTTTTTAATTCAACTTCAGGTTGGAAGCGAAAAAATAGCTTTTCGCTACAACCGGAAGTTGATTTATTTGATATAGCGAGATTAGGGCATTGATATGCATTGTGTGCATTTCACACTAAAAACATACTTTTCTGCGATCGGCTAATCACGTGACAGCACCACGTGGTTTGTCTCTGGTGAATTATCCAATGAGCGGTCTCACTGCCTCACCGTCACACCACGTGGTACTCTTTCCCGCGGTTTATTAACCAATGAGCGGCTATTTGTATTTCTCTTTGTACTATTTTACTTACGTGTTCATTCACGTATTTTTTACATTGGCTAGGTTACCCTCCGCCATTTTGAATATCGGTTTTGCCGAAATTTGCACCCCGATTTCAAAGCTTTCGTTTGTGGCCATCTCTAACTCTAAAATTCTGAAACCAAAAGAATTAACAAGCCAAGTATCTATATTATTAAGATTAATTCTTTTGGTTTCGGAAAATCGAAAATATTTTGAGATATTTGTCAACACGCATCGATGGTGGCGTGAACATGGCGATGGGTCGGGTTTGACGAAATTTGCACCCCGATTTCAAAGCTTTCGTTTGTGGCCATCTCTAACTCTAAAATTCTGAAACCAAAAGAATTAACAAGCCAAGTATCTATATTATTAAGATTAATTCTTTTGGTTTCGGAAAATCGAAAATATTTTGAGATATTTGTCAACACGCATCGATGGTGGCGTGTTGACCACGGCGATTAGTACATTCTCAATGGTACCTCGCCGATTCCTGTCAATTTCATCAAGCTATCTCCCCCCGATCACAATATGACTACCTACCTGGATAGATGAGATCCTCATCTATCTGATTCAATCATTTTTTTAATTCAACTTCAGGTTGGAAGCGAAAAAATAGCTTTTCGCTACAACCGGAAGTTGATTTTTTTGATATAGCGAGATTAGGGCATTGATATGCATTGTGTGCATTTCACACAAAAAACATACTTTTTTCAATAAATTGTCACGTCGCCGTTTCTGGGTCAAAATTTACAAATGGCCCATCAAAGTGTTCGCAACAAATAGGGCTTTTACCCTATTATCATAACTTGTTGCTTATATTTGTAATTTTTGAAAAAAAATGGCGACTTCGGAAAAAAACGGCTTTTTGGAATGTTGATTTAGGAACCCTGGCGAAATTCTAAATTTACTTATTAATTTCGCCACTAAAACCGGAAAAAAAGTTTCAACTTCAAGAAAACAGACTCTAAATAATCCATCCTGCCCATTTGTGGATTTTCTTTGATCCCCACAATCGTAAGAAAACAACTTTGAAAAAAACGGAAGTAGTAAATATTTTTATCGCGATTTCAGCAGTCAGTATATATACCCTTCTCACCATGAGTGTAGTATGCAGTCCTGAAGTTAGCAGACCTTTAATCCTGCCATCCCTTCCGTTCTCACTGTTGTTGTATTTTAGATAAAGATATGATTTTAATTGTTTTGGGTGACAGGAAAAGTGTGTACTGTTATAATTTATTGGTCACAAACTTATAAGCCCAAAGAGCATGTAATGCGAATGCATGGGATGGCAGGGTTAATGGTCTGCATACTTCAGGATTGCATTTTCACTCATGGTGAGAAGGGTGTCAAGGGACATAACTGCAGGCAGCACTCATAGAAACTGGCTTCGACATCATACTGCATCTACACCAAAGAGCATCATAGGAACTTGATTCACCTGACAACCCAAAATAGTAAGCATACATTAAATTGAAATAAATACAAAAGTATCAATACAAAACTATCACTCAATATACAATTTTATAAAAACACATCCACAAAATATAGAAACCATGCAAATCTTCACTGTCCCTCAAACAAAACAATTACTGTTTAAAGAAGATATTGTGTCGGTGTGATAATATAAGATTGCATTTGGTGAGATATGTTTTGTGTTGATATTTTTGTGTTGCTTTGATGGTATGTATGACTCTAAATAATCCATCCTGCCCATTTGTGGATTTTTTTTGTTCCCCACAATCGTAAAAAAACAACTTTGAAAAAAACGGAAGTAGTAAATATTTTTATCGCGATTTCAGCAGTCAGTATATATACCCTTCTCACCATGAGTGTAGTATGCAGTCCTGAAGTTAGCAGACCTTTAACCCTGCCATCCCTTCCGTTCTCACTGTTGTTGTATTTTAGATAAAGATATGATTTTAATTGTTTTGGGTGACAGGAAAAGTGTGTACTGTCATAGAAACTGGCTTCGACATCATACTGCATCTACACCAAAGAGCATCATAGGAACTTGATTTACCTGACAACCCAAAATAGTAAGCATACATTAAATTGAAATAAATACAAAAGTATCAATACAAAACTATCACTCAATATACAATTTTATAAAAACACATCCACAAAATATAGAAACCATGCAAATCTTCACTGTCCCTCAAACAAAACAATTACTGTTTAAAGAAGATATTGTGTCGGTGTGATAATATAAGATTGCATTTGGTGAGATATGTTTTGTGTTGATATTTTTGTGTTGCTTTGATGGTATGTATGATTATTTTTTCAGGTTGCATGGTGTAGGTGAAGTAGCAGACCTGAAGTATGCAGGCTTCTACCCTTTGATGCCGATGCCGGTCCCATACCCCTTCAACCCAGTGCTCGGGCCCAAGCAGCATCTCCCTGCATTTGTATCGCCCAAGATGCAAAACAAACGAAAATACTGATCAAAATAAAGGGAAAATTACAAAGTTTGTGTTTCTGATGTATTTTTTAACACTATTAGGTATGATAGAAAGATAAAGAAGTTCAAAGAATGGGAATTTTTTTTGAAATTGTTCTAGACTGATATTTAATGTACATTCACAAACTGGCTCTTATAGTTGTATTTCTTGGCACTATTAGGTGTGATAAAAAGATAAAGAAATTCAAAAATAGGGAAGTTTTTTTAAGTGCGGATTTAGATAGAAATCTTATGAAAAGTTTGGAAGATATGTGTTTCAGATGTATTTTTTGGCACTATTAGGTGTGATAAAAAGATAAAGAAGTTCAAATAAAAGGAAATTGTTTTAAATTGCTCCAAACTGATATTAATGTCTATTCACAAACTTGGTTTTTGATTAAAAAGTCTGTAAGTATCATCAGCAGCATTACAAGTGTGTATCAGTCTATTTTAGGTTTAAGTACAAAGTTATTGCATGCATATTGGGTTTCTGGTAGTGCTGGACCTGCTTTAGTGGCGGAAGATCATGGCCAGGGGCATATGTCCCTTAAGGGGCCATATGGTTGATATTTGTGCATGTTTGCATTCAGGCAGTGTTTGGCCATTTTCATGTAAAGGTAAGTCACAGACTAAAGTTCTTCAGGCAGCAGCATATTAGTTGTGGCAAGCATGCTGCTGGTGGGGTTTTGTTGGCTGTCATTTGCAGTGCTGGTTGTAGGCTTTTCCCATTCATGTTTGGTGATCTACTGGATTAGTGGTGGTGAGTTTGCCATAGTTTCTTGGATAGCTAGGAGTGGGTTATAGTTTTCGAAAATATTTGAGGGAGGGTTTTAGATAGAATTCTTTTGAAAAAATTGAGGGATATGTGTTTCAGTTGTATTTTTTGGCACTATTAGGTATGATAAAAAGATAAAGAATTTCAGTGGAAGGGAAATGTTTTAACTGTCCAGGTTTGGGGGTTTTGGAGCATTTTTCCAGGGAAAAAAAATTGAATAGTTTGTGTTTCTGATGTATTTATTGGCACTATTAGGTATGATAAAAAGATAAAGAAGTTCAAGAAAGTTGAATTTTTTTTAAAATGTTCTAAGCTGATATTTAATGTCCATTCACAAGCTTGGCTCTTATAGTTCATCATCAGGTAGCAAAATCACATAATCCAGGAACATATGCCCCTTAAGGGACCATAAGGTTGATCCTTGTGCATGTTTGCACTCAGGCAGTGTTTGGTCATTTTCATGTAAAGGTAAGTCATGGACTAATGTTCTTCAGGCAGCAGCAGGTAAGTTGTGGCAAGCATGCTATTGGTGGGGTTTTGTTGACTCTCATTTGCAGTGCAGGATGTGGGCTTTTCCCATTCATGTTTGGTGATCTACTGGATGAGTGATGGTGGGTTTGTCATAGTTTCTTGGATAGCTAGAAGTGGGTTATAATTTTGGGAAATATTTGGGGGAGGGTTTTAGATAGAATTCTTATGAAAAAATTGTAGGATATGTGTTTCAGATGTATTTTTTGGCACTATTAGGTATGATAGAAAGATAAAGAATTTAAGGAAAAAGGAAAATGTTTTAAAATGCTCCAAACATATATTTAATGTCCTTTCACAAAGTTGGCTCGTATATTTTTTCATCTGGTTGCAATATCACATGAACCAGGGGCATATGCCCCTAAAGGGTACATAAGGTTGATCCCTGTTCATGTTTGCTTTTAGGCAGTGTTTGGCCATCTTCATGTAAATGTTTTGTGTTACTTTGATGATATGTCAGATGTCAAATTTTTAACCCCGCCCCCCATCGCTCTCTTTTTCTGAAGTATGTGTGTTAAAATGTTCATGTTTATATTTGGCGGATAGGCTTAGTGATTAGTTTAGTTTGTCAAAAGTTGCATTTTATTTATGCGTGCTGAATTTTAGGTTATGATGAAATTTTTTATTCGCTGTTTAACTGTTGGTCTTTTTTAATATTTGAGAGCCGGCACTTATTTTAATGCATGGGCTTTGTTGTATATACTTAGCTTATGTGTTAACATTTTGTGTTGTGGGGGAGAGTCACAAGCCTCTGTTAAGGGGGAGTGGATTTTTGGCTGTTGGCAACATGTTTGATTTTGATGTGGTGTTATTTGCAGGCAGCCAGTCAGTTTGTTACATGCATCAGTGATTGACTTTAACATTTTCAGACAGGAGCAGATTTGGCTCCCAGGATTTTAAGTTTAGGGGCTATTAAATTCCTGTGCGGCCACCACGACGGTATGGTTTTGCCAGGGGTGCATTGTCCAGGTTTGGGGATCTTGGGGCATGCTCCCAGGGAAAAGTTTGAAAGGTTTGTGTTTCAGCTGTATTTTTTGGCACTATTAGGTATGATGAAAAGATAAAGAATTTCAAAAAAAGGAAAAGTTTTTAAAATGCTTTAAGCTGATATTTAATGTCCGTTCACAAACTTGGCTCCTATAATTCATCATCTGGTAGCAAAATCACATGGTTCAGGGGCATATGCCCTTTAAGGGACCATAAGGTTGATCCCTGTGCATGTTTGCATTCTGGCAGTGTTTGGCCATTTTCATGTAAGGGTAAGTCACGGACTAAAGTTCATCAGGCAGCATTAAGTA
The DNA here is from genome assembly GCA_963942565.1 of Maea johnstoni. NCBI lineage: Eukaryota > Metazoa > Annelida > Polychaeta > Spionida > Magelonidae > Maea > Maea johnstoni. Next base: position 18,557,439 of record OZ012700.1, on the reverse strand, counting down.
AGTTGTGGCAAGCATGCTATTGGTGGGGTTTTGTTGACTGTCATTTGCAGTGCAGGATGTGGGCTTTTCCCGTTCATGTTTGGTGATCTACTGGATAGGTGATGGTGGGTGGTGAGTTTGTCAAAGTTTCTGGATAGCTAGAAGTGGGTTATAGTTTTGGAAAATATTTGAGGGAGGGTTTTAGATAGAAATCTTATGAAAAATTTGAAAGATATGTGTTTCAGATGTATTTTTTGGCACTATTAGGTATGATAAAAAGATAAAGAATTTCATAAAAAAGGAAAATGTTTTATAGTGCTCCAAACTGATATTAATGTCTATTCACAAACTTGGTTTTGGATTAAAAAGTCTGTAAGTATCATCAGCAGCATTACAAGTGTGTATCAGTCTGTAACCACTAACGAAAAAACACAAAAATCAGAAAAATTTCAAAATAGCAAAATATTAAAAAAACAAAAAATTGCAAATGATTAACTACAAAAAGACATACAAGGAATCAACCTCTTGACGCCACTGGCGTCTATCTTGTTTACCATTTTTGGCACTTTTTGGGTTCACTAGGTGGGCCTGGTACCCCACTTTGTGCCTTAAATCTCAAAATTAGACTTAACATTCTAATCAATGAACTTTCTAAAATGTTGAACAACTCCACTAAAAAGCATTTCTTCTGAAAAAGTGGCTACAGAAATGAAATACATCCCTTCAAAAAAACTGAGAAGTTTATAAGCCGAAACTATAGATTATGGGAAAATCCCAGATTCTTGATTGAGCAGCCATTTTGACCTTGAATGACCTCTATTACATCATGGAATAGAGTTTGTTATGTGTTTAGTATTTTAAAGGATGAGTCTCCTCCAGACCATCATTTTGATACCAAACTTGTGGTATGCAATGAACTGTGAGCATTTTTATGGTCAATTTCTTTACCCCCAATCCCATTATTCCTCAATATATATGTGCTTCATGGGTCCAATTCCCTGATTTGTGGGTGGTCAGTTTGACCAGGCCTAACGCAAATCTGACCATGTCCCAAAGTGGGGGCACGTCATTTTTGTAAGCCCAAAACACTCCCCTATCCATCTAAAGTAAACAAATTCCATCTACATGGGGGGAGTAATTAAAACCCAAACAAAACACAACTACTTTGTCAAAATATCTTCATCAAAATTTGAATTTTTTAGAGAAAAATTGACATTTTGACCTTTATTTGACCTTCAATGACCCCTTAGTTTCAGGATTTTTTACCATAATCTTCCAGATTGAAGGGAAAATTGAACCTGATATTTTGGTGCATCATCTGCTCCCTTCTGACTTGTAAAATCTTAGATACAGGCATTTTGGTTTTCAGTTTTTTACCATTTTCGGCACTTTTTGGGGTCACTAGGTGGGCCTGGTACCCTACTTTGTGCCTTAAATCTCAAAATTAGACTTAACATTCTAATTAATGAACTTTCTAAAATGTTTAACAACTCCACTAAAAAGCATTCCTTCTGAAAAATTGGCTACAGAAATGAAATACATCCCTTTAGAAAAACTGAGAAGTTTATAAACCGAAACTATAGATTATAGGAAAATCCCAGATTCTTGATTTGGCAGCCATTTTGACCTTGAATGACCTCTATTACATCATGGAATAGAGTTTGTTATGTGTTTAGTATTTTAAAGGATACGTCTCCTCCAGACCAACATTTTGATACCAAACTTGTGGTATTCAATGAACCTTGAGCATTTTTATGGTCAGTTTCTTTACCCCCCATCCCATTATTCCTCAATATATGTGTGCTTCAGGTGGCCGATTCCCTGATTTGTGGGTGGTCAGTTTGACCAGGCCTAACGCAAATCTGACCATGTCCCAAAGTGGGGGCACGGCATTTTGGTAGGCCCCATATACTCCCCTATCCATCTAAAGTAAAATATTCCATCTACATGGGGGGGTAATTAAAATCCATAATTTGGGTCCCTGGCCGATAGCCTATAGGAAAGTATGTGTTTTTTCATCACTTCTATTGCATGTTAGGCCTACATTAGAAGGTTAATCGTATCTGGGTGTTGATTTATCGCGAGTGACACACCCCCTCCGTGAGTTCCCTGCCCTATGTGTAAAGAACGCCAAAAAGATACAAATCGGCATGCTGGGCCGCAGCCTGTCTGCGCGACCTTTAGCTTGACCCCTGTGGCTAACCACAGAGGTCAAAGGTCAAGCTGATGAAGCTGTTACTATGTATACATGTAGGCGGTAGCCATGTCACGGTATACATGCACACCGTCAGGCCACATACCGCTTATACCTGGGCTGTTTTCACAGTGGGAGCGTATTGTGTTAACCCAGTTAGCCCATGTATTTGACTGTGTTACCCAGTCCCTTGTGAAATAAAGATTATATTCTCAATATTGTTATTGTTATTATCATTATTATTATTATTATTATTGTTATTATTATTATTGTTATTGTATTATAGTTATTATTATTATTATTATTATTATTATTATTGTTATTATCATCATTATCATCATTATATTATTATTGTTATTATTATTTTATTATTATTATATTATTATTATTATTATTATTATTATTATCATTATTATTATCATTATTATCGTTATTATTATTATTGTTGTTATTATTATTATTATTATTATTATTATTATTATTATTATTATTATTATTATGTTAACCGTTATGCTGCTGGTGGCTAATTTGGCCAATACAAAATGTCGAGGCTAAAAACCTGAAAAATTACTTAAACCCTGGCATATGGCTACTTATCTAAGTGTACCCAGTGAGAGCCATCCAATGAATACCAACATGACAGGGTTTAGATAGTTCCTCAAATTTTTGGGGTTCTTGTGCTTTGGGCGAATCTAGCCTTAGAATTGGAAGGGTTAAGTGGTCTCATGGAAGTTTTGTAAGGACCTATGATACTTTTGAAAATAACTTCACGATAAAGCATAGATTATTCCACAAAGTTTTGTGGTGAGTTTAGATTAACACTTCATCATTAAACATTTCGCAAAAAGATGCTTTTTGGCTGCTGCAAGCGTGAATAGGTTAAACCCTTAATGCCAGGGCTCGACGCTAAGGGTGAACCTATGGCCCCAGGCAAGTAAAAATTCCCTAAAAAAGGGTCAGTAAAAAAAGACTTCAACTGGTCCTACAGGCCCAGTAAACATTTGGAGACATTCTTGTTAAAAAGTTCCCCCCCCCCCCCCCCCGAGAATGTCCCTGAATGTTTTTGAAATAAATGAAGTTAAAATTTATAAAGATAAGTGTTGTGGTGAATTTTATCCAATGTTCTTTCTTGTTATATATGTTAAAGAAAAAATGTAGGACCAGTAAAAATTTTGCAGGACCAGTAGATGCTAGGTGTTACTGGTCCTACAGGGCCAGTATCATTTTGAGTTAGCGCCGAGGCCTGAATGCTTCAATATATTAAGAGTTACTCATGAAACTGTCATCTGAATCTTTGATATTTTCGACAATAACTTGAAAATTAAGATTTATTTTACAATATATTTGAAGGGGAGTTACTGCAAGTGTTTTGATTAACATTTCTCCAAATATTTTCCCAACTATATTTTCACAGAAATGGTCAGGTTTATTTTGGTTGAATTGAGCAGTGATGGGTTAACCCTTCCAATGCTTCAAGGCTACTTTCATGCAAAGCACAAGGATGCAAAGATTTTTGAAAATTATCTAAACCCTGTCATGTTGGTATTCATTGGATAGCTCTCACTGAGTACTCTGATGAGTGCCCATGTGCCAGGGTTTCAATCATATTGAGGTTATATGCATCGTTTTGTATTCGCCAAATTATCAACCAGCAGCGTAAGGGTTAACCTATTCATGCCCACCCTGCTAGTCAGACTTGTACTATGTAATTATTTTCTTTGCAGGGGCAAACTTTGATAACAAAAGATTTGGGTGGAGTTTCCTCAGCAAATTAATTCAAATTACTGTTATTCAATATGTTGTTAGGGGATTTAGATTTTGAAAATGTTGTTGATTAGGTTTGGCCACCCTGAAATCATTTTACTTGTTGAGTTTGGGCACTACAGGCATTTATCCAGGAGGTCTCCAGCTAAAAATAGGTTAACCCATTAACACTCAGAGCAGCCAAAACAGGCCTGACAAATTTGAAAATATATTACATACAAATGCATTTTCGGGAAAACATTTGAAGGAGAAATGTTTATTAGAAGCCAAACTACAACTCTCCTTCAAATATTTTGTGAACTTTCGCTTTGTTCTCAAGTTATTTTCAAAAGTATGAAAGTAGCAGACGTTAGGTTCTAGTGGAGATCTAAGTGTGAATGGGTTAACCCATTCATGCTTAAGGCTTCCTCTACAAGTTGTCATCTGGAACTATGATGTTTTTGACAATAACTTGGGAATTAAAAATAATTTTGCGAAAAACTTGGAAGGAGTGTTGTCGGTAGCATTCTGGTTAACATTTCTGCTTCAAATATAAGTTTGGACTCCGCTTTTGCCTGAAAGATTTTTACCAAAGTTGATAGGCTGCTTTCGGCCACTGCAAGCATTACAAGGTTAAACCATTTATATTGAGAATTTTACCTGAAATGTGAAATATATGTCCATAATAGTAGTGGCCCAAATTCCAAGGGTGGTCTAAATTTCATAGAATTTACGGTAAGGCACCGGCATGAGTACTAGCCTGCTTGCCCCGGCAAGTGAATTTTTGAAAAAAGGGCTTTTGGGCAAGTACATTTTAGTTTGCACTTGCCCATATGCCCATATGGACAAGCTGGTTTTATTTTCTGATTTTATGTTGGTGCCTGTGGTATGATATGATTTAAGGAGTCTTTACAATTCACCAGTTAGGGGTAAGTCCTTTTTCAGGTTTTTGCATCATTTTGTATTGGCCAAATTAGCCACCACTACAGCATAATGGTTAACCCTTCCTCTTCTGTAGCGCCCAAATAAGTTCTACCAATAAGGATGAGGATTGTTAACTTTAACCCATTAATGCTCACAACGGCTAAAACAGCCTGACAATTTCGATGAAATATTGCAGACAAAAACATACTCAGGAAAATATTTGATGGAGAAATGTTTATCAGGATATCAATAACAATTCTCCTTCAAATATTTTGTAAAATTAATCTTAATTCAAAAATTGTAGTCATAAGTATCTGAGATCCAGACGAAAATGTTTGGAAAAATTCTTAAGCATTAATGGGTTAAACCGATCTGATCCGATACTGATATTTTGTATTGGCCAAATCAGCCACCAGCAGCACAAGGGTTAACCCATTCATGCCTGTAGCAGCCAAAACCGTCGGACAATTTTGGTGATATCTTCCTAACAAAAGCAATATTTAGGAAATATTTCAAGGATTGCTGTTCATCTGAACTCTATCTGCAACTCTCCTTCAAATATTTTGCCAATATAAGCTTCATTCCAATGTTAATTTTATAAGTGTTTCCAGTTCAGACGACACTGATGAGATAGATCTTCAGGGACGAATGGGTTAACCCTTCTGAGTAAGGTAAACACCATTCACATTGGCATACACACCTGTTTGAGCTCCTTTCATCAACTTTGTCGCCTTCCGTTCTATTGGTCCCTTTGTGACCGCTGAAATTCAAGTCAGCGAAACCGGCAGCTGTCAGTTGTGTGACCTTGACCTTGAGGCAGGTGTAATTTCATGATGATATCATTTGGGGTTGGCTGGAATGTTGGCGCAGAAAAGAGGAAGGGGGCAGGGTTCAATCCGTTAACCCTTTGAACCCCAAGACGCCCCAAAAGAGAGTATCTTTTATACAAAAACTTCTTTTGGAAATATTTTTGAAGGAGTAATGTTTGAGGACTATTACACCATGAATAAAACATAGGCCCAAATAGCTTCTGAGAGGCGGATATTCTCTACTTAAATCCAAGTTCCCACCACTGCCAACCTTCATACAAAAAGTATATTGCTGTTTAAACACATCCTAACACATAAGAAATGGAGATACTGGGAGTGGCCATTTTAGTCTATTAATAGCTTATCTGCGGCTGTTTGGTACACACTTGTCATTAGCAGTAAGAAAGCTGTCCTTCTCATAGATAACAATTTTCAAAGGTTTCTCTAGGCATCAATGGGTTAACCCATTAACACTTAAGAGTTCCTCCCGAAATTGTTGTCTGGATCTACGATACTTTCGATGATAGCTTTGGAATTAAGAATGCTTTTACAAAATATTTGAAGGAGAGTTGTTGGTAATGTTCTAATAAACATTTCTCATTCAATATTTTTTCTAAATATGCTTTTACTTGGAAGATTTCATCAAACATTACAGACTGCTTTTGGTCAGATGATTATTTGAAAAGGTGAAGATGAGAAGATTTTCCTGTTTGGTTTAATCAGTTAAGTTGGAAGTTTGTCTTATCAGTTAGGACTGCAATTTACCAAGAAAATCATGAATATGTGAGAGAAAAAATGCCCTTTGTCCAAAGGTCAACAAATATTTCAATATAAATTTGGCTCAACCTCTGGTTTATCTGTTCTTAATAACATATATTCATTGAGGCTCGTGTTCCGAAACTTGTCTGTAAAATTGCGTTGATTTATAGGGTCTTTCATCCAAGTGGCCCTCAGACAAAGTTAAAAAAGTGCAAAAAAATAATTATTGAAATGCCGGGAATACTTCACTTTTCCACTTTGCTTGCTGGTGCGTGGAGGGTCGGCCGTCTTTTTACAAGGTAAATATGGTGGTTATACTCTCGAATCAGCCAAGAATTTCATGCTGTGATTAACAGAAATCTGTGGAATCCCCGGACACAAAGCGCCACCTAGAGGGCCTTTGTTTCACTAACCAGTCGAGCGGAAATGCTTGATGTCAAGTTGCGTTTTGACAAGTTGCCTAGTTAACCCATTAGTGCTTAGTAGTTTCTCCAGATATTGTTGTCTTGATCAATAATACTTTTGATGATAACTTTGGAAATGAGAATGATTTTACAAAATATTTGAAGGAAATCTGTTGGTAATGTTCTGAATAACATTTCTCCTTCAAATAATTTCCAAGCTTTTTCTTTCACTTGACAGTTTTAATCAAAACTGTCAGGCCACAATTGGCCGCTGTGAGAGTTAATTAGTCAACTTTTATAATCTAGGCAGGGATTTAACCAGGACCCGTCATGCCTGTTTTTTTGGACAGGCAGTTCCCTAAAAACCATCTTTTTGGGGAGGCAAAATTTTCTATGAAAAATTTTCAATTTTGACTTTTTGGGGGTATTAAGAACCAAGTATTTTCCTAAGAAACTATTTTCTAGGACTTGGCTAAAGTGTCAATTTCTCTTTTTGACAGGGAAATAGGCTATAAAATAAATGTCATGAATGAACTTATTCTTAAATGACAAATTAATCTTTACATACATGGCAAATATGTGTCTGAATTGTATTCTTATTGCACATAGATAACCCTTTTATGTTTATTTAGGCAATTATATGTCAGAAATTCCAAATTAATCTCAAATTGTATAGTCAAACTTTTCATGTTTCCTGTCAATTTATCTAATAACTTTCAAAGTATTTTCCCTAGCGGCAAACATTATGGCAAATTTCTATATTTCTATGTCAAAAAAAACTTAAAATTTATGTTTCAGTTTTTATTTTTCTTTGAAATGAAAATGTAAGTTTCAGCATAATGATACACCCCTTTCATCAGATTTTCAAAGCAGGTTCGACTTTCCCAGGGGCCCAGGGGCATATGCCCCTAGATTTTGCTGTGGGCTCCTAGATTTTTCAAACTAGGGGCCCAAAATAGTATGGATAATAACCAGAAATTCTGTTTTTGACCACTAATTTTTTTCAAAAGAACTTTTCGGGCCCCTAGCATGAAAGCTAAGTGTCAGACCCTGCAAAGTAATTAGTATTACTTTATTTCCATATTCTTTTCGATGGTTAGTTGACTAGGGCAAAATTGGGTTAATAACAAAATACCAAGCATGTTTTTTCATGCTGAGTTTAGGTATTTTGGGTGGCGTTTCTTGCATAGCTTATAGTCCAATCTATCATTGCCTGGCTGGGATGCAGTGTTCTTGTGCAATAGACCCATTAATGTAATACCCCAATTCTTTCAAGGATCGCCTCAAGTAGAGTACACAGTCATTACTGAGGTCTAGAGATATTTCATTGGGGTTTACCCTAAGCTCATGCTTAGTTCCCAAGTGGACTCTCTCTCTCGGACTCTCTGTCCTTCTCTGTCTCTGTCCTTCTCTGTCTCTGTCTTTCTCTGTCCCTGTCTCTGTCTCTCTGTCTCCCTCTCTCTCTGAGTCTCTCTGAGTCTCTCTCTCTCTCTCTCTCTCTCTCTCTCTCTCTCTCTCTCTTGCTCTCTCTCTCTCTCTCTCTATCTATCTATCTATCTATCTATCTATCTATCTATCTATCTATATATATATATATATATATATATATATATATATATATATATATATATATATATATATATATATATATATATATATATATATATATATATGGGAAAAATGCCATTCAGAACATTGCCAACAACTCCTTCAAATATCGTAAAATCATTGTCAATTCGAAAGTTATTGTCAAAGGTTTCATAGATCTGATGGAGATGGGTTAATAAGGCCTAAAAAAATGTTTGTTTCCTAATATCCTAATGACCCCAATTTTTTGCCCCTTTCCCTCATCTTTTTACTGCCCAAAATATAAAAAGCAAGGTTAAAATTTATATTCCATACATGGCATACAAAAGAAATTGTAAAAAGAAAGAAGAAAACATCAAGTATCAGCATATAACACTACTTCAATGGATTTAAATAGATCTAGATACCCTACTACTTTAGATGCTGCTATTTTGCTTGATGTAATAGGAAACAAACATTTTTTGTTTAGTCCTAATTATAGAAATAGGATCTCAATATTGAACACATGTATGCATACATTTCATACAGTTTTTGATTGGCTTGGGGCTTTGGAATTGAGCACATTTGATTGAACGTTTGGTTATCTAAAAGGGAACTGTTCATACAATATGAACCAGTGTGCCCGCTTCAATATGAACCCACAATTTCACGATTGTACATGTTGCACATGTTTCAGGCCTGGCGTGAGCTGCCCCAGCATTAGTATTCCATATGAGGTGCTATTTCAGCACTGGTTATGTTGTTTTCCTCTGAGGTTTATACACATAGACCGGTAGAATATATGCCAGTAATGGGGACAGCTACTGCATAATGCTCAGCACTTATGGCATCTCCAGGGAGGGACACTTAGGGAAGCATGGAGAATCAACTTATTACCCTATACTGAGGGCTGTGGCAAAAGTCAGATCATGTATTATCTTATATCTTAATACACAGTTTTGGCAGCGGTTTTTGGGGATAGGCTCGGTCACTGCGCCTCGCCGGTCCCAACTGCCGCTGTGGATCTTTGGGCGAGTGTTAGTTATTTGGCGTTTAACCATTTATTTGCCCATCGGTGGCATTTGTGCTTTTAATTTTGGAAAAATGTCCTGGGTGGGTAAGGAGGATAGAAGAGCGAAATCGCCGTTCTTGCCATTTTGCAGCGCCATCTACTAAGGTGACGTCATTAATCTGTGAGACTTTCCCGCCTCACAGGAGAATTGGGAGACACGCGGGTCCTCCTCGCCTGCCGATGTCACCCATTGAATGTAAAGACGATTGTTCGTCACCTTTAACCTGTCTTAGATATCTAAGACAAAAATAACACACTCACGGCGAAATTGTGTGAGCAATCGTGGATTAAACTCGCCAAGGTTTGAATAGGACACAGCCACAGTTCCTGCGACACAGCCGCTAACTTGCCGTGCGAGTATAAACTAAGTCACGTTGTCATGCTGTATTGTTGACACACATTCCCTGGCAGTCATGGTTTGTACTTCATTCTTTTGGTGTTTTGAATGTATTTATACACTTTTTCTGTTGTTAATTTGTCTTATATGTGCCTGACTTAGAAAATTGTGACCACAGGAAAGATCGAGTTTTAGGTCAAGTTCAACATCGTAGCAATCCGCACAAATTCAATAGCGTAGCATTCAAGTTTAGATATGATTGTTTTCTTTTGGTACTTTGCTTTTTTAGTTATAGTCTCTGATTCTTTTCTTTGTTTAGTTCTTTTGTTTTCTCTGTTGCATTTTTGCCTTCTTTTTTTGAATGCTTTTTTGGCACTATCTCGATCTCGAATCCTGTGGCATTTAGATATTCTTGATCTTTTGATTTTTAAGAAACATAACTTAAACCTGCTTCAAAATAATAAATAATCGCTGTTTGTGTATCATTTTTGTGCATTCTTGCACTTATTTGCTTTACTTAACTTCCTTTTATTCTCATTGTTTGCTTTATTTCTTTCCTGTATTTCCTTTTATTCATATTTTTTGCTATTAAAGAGAAAGGAAACGAAGAGAAAGGAGGAAGAAAAGAAGAAATACACTACTGTGAAAAGTAAAAGTGAGGCGTAATCGATTGGGGCGTAATCTCATATGGGGCGTAATCACCTGTATTCTTTTCCCTTAATTCTCTTTTTTTGGCATTTTTGTTTGTACTTGCAAAACATTTGTGCATCTGTGTCACATGTGGCTTCCTTCAATGACGGTCACTGAGGAGAATGAATATATTAATCTTGCCAAGTGAGTTACCACAATTTTGTGTTTATTTTTAGTATGCATCAATTATACATTTTCTCAATATTGCGATTTCACCTGTATTTCTTTTTACTCTGCATTTGGCCTCTGTTAAATGTTGAAAGATATATAAAGATATAGTGTTTATTTTTATTTTTTATTCACTCATGTACCTGTTCTAAGTGTTCTTCCACAATTCTCGGCTTGACTGCTTTATGCCTTCTTTCCCCCTCTATTGTCTTTCTCTATAATACTGTCTTTTTTCATAATATTTGGGGGGGGGGGGGGGGGGGTGGGGGGTTCTGGCAAAATATCCTAGACTCACTGTTTACTTGAAAATCAGACTACCATTTGATGATTCATGTCTTTGGTAAGGTCCAAGGTCCTACCTCCACAGGGGATCTGCACGATGAGTATTTTAACAACATTTTTGAATGTTCCCATAAGCCTCAAAATTACTAACAGCACATAGTTCACAAAGTAAATGCTTATTTTCAGGTCCTGTCATAATTCACGGTGCCTGTGACAAGACCTTGGACCTAAAGGGGGTTCATGTCTGTCATATTCTAAAACACCGGCTTCGAAGATTATCTTTATTACTGGGTAACTTTCAGCCAAAAAATGATATGAAAATATTGGTCGAAAGGATCTAGCTCGAAGGAATCTGCATGGTCAAAGCTTATCAAGAGACAGCCCAACCTTTTGTTCTCTTGACCGTATATCAATAGAAAGTTGCTTGGTCGAGATTCCTGCCCAGCGATCACTACTGTGTAATTTTTTGTTTTGATATCCATACTCAAGGGCCAACCGAGGACAGCTGACAGCGCCCCCACCTAGATTTCTGCCTTAAAGTAGTATTGCACTGTAACTTTCCTCTTTTTTGACATCCTTTCTCTCTATGAGTTTATGGATTCTTTATTTTCTTCTTTTAATCCCCATTCCTATCTCTGCATCCAGTGCATTCTCATATTTATTAGGTACTTGGAATAGTATTTTGATTTATTACAACATTATAATACTGAGCCTTCAGTTTTCTGTTCTTCCACTCTTTCTGATCTACTGATTTTCTATTCTTGCTACTATTCATATTTTTCAATTTCTATACTCTTGCATTCTTTCTCCTGTATTCTATTCCTCTTTTAAGTTTAATTTTCTTATATTTTGCATTCCCCTCCTGCATTGTTTCCTGTTGATTGCATACTCATATGACATATCCCAGTGCCCGTGGGGGTAGCCTGATGGGATGGATCCCGTCTGGTGGATCCATTCCATCAGGTTCTCCCCATTTCGCTGTCATATTTGTATGTTGGTATCGTATCGAGTAACGCTACTTATCTGTATTTGAATGGGAAATGATTTGCGCCCAAGGTGCAAAAGAGGGTATTGATTCTGAATTTGTGTATTTACACTTCAAACACTTTTCCGAAAAGGGGGTCTGTGCGCTTAATCAGTTGAATACAGTAATGTTCTTTTTTACCATATACAACCAATTAAGTGCACAGACCTCAAATAACCGCATCAGCGTATAATCATTTAAGACCCAGTGGTCACATAGTATGTTGCCCAGTGTGACTAATAAATATATATATATATATATATATATATATATATATATATATGTATATGTATATGTATATATATATATATATATATATATATATATATATATATATATATATATGCAGTTTAATGAATGCTGCATTGCTACCAGAGGGGCAGGTGCTGGTTCCAGGGAGATGCAGTGAGGGGCCAATTATCATACAGCACACAGGAATTTGGAATTTTTTATTATCGTCACTTTTTGTGCAATAATGCAGCTAAGTTGTGACTAGCCAGTTGTTAGTGGTTGAGCAGACCGGAGTACCAAGCGAAGACCACCGCCAACCCCAAGTCACTGGCCACTTTCTCACATACCCTGGCAGGGATTTGAACACGAGAAGTGGTTA
>OZ012700.1:18532378-18539878 GCA_963942565.1 Maea johnstoni | reverse complement strand
TGACATACCCTGTCACCCTATTACAAACCCATGTTGACATCCTAGGGAACCTGGAACCCATTTACACCCGACAAGGTCTTAGCCAGATTTGGAAACTGGCTATCCATAATTGACAATTGTTAATAATGTGGGTGTCCAATTATTTAGTGGAGACAACTTAGAACACTGTCATAAATCATATTAATAAATAGTTATTGCCTGGCTTGTTGGTGGATAGTGCAGATTATCACCCCGAGGAGGAATTATTTCCCCCGTGGGTAACGCCGGAGGGAAATAATTCCTTTGAGGCATTGTCTTAGCCAGGATTTAGAATCTGGGTGCCAAAAATCTGCAGTTGTAAAATCTTTGGGCGTCCAAATTTTTAAGGGGGATCACAACATACTCATATTTCAACCATAAGTATGTATAAATTCATCAAAATAAGGCATGATATCATTGATCAATGTCATGGGAATCATAAGGAGATGAAAAAGTTCAATTACAAGCTTGAGATTGAGATTTTTAGAAATTCAACACAAAAAAGATCGGGTGTCCTGAGGGGTTCTTTTTAAGGGTTTGGGTGTCCAAAAAGGCACCCAGACGCCCTGATGGCTAAGACCATGCTTCGAGGAATTCTTGACACTCTTTGGGGAGCACCCTGATTTAGCTCTTAAATTGCTCACCAGGGGGCCCACAGGGAGATCTATTCAGTTTCTTGCATACGATTCTGACTGACCAGTATGACCACTCTTGGTGCCATCTATCACCAGCCGTAGGAACTAACAAGCAAACAAGCTAATAGAGAAGAGCATAATTTAATGAAATCATAGACTAGGAGCTAGCCTAACTCTTACCAAATAGAGCTTGGAACACCAAGGTGCTTCAGCGATTATTTTTATTAAGAGGAAGATCCCAGTGTAACAAAATATCTGCCCCCCCCCCCCCCTGAAAATCTGCCCGCTTCCTCTCCTACAAATATCTGGCAAAATGCAAATTCATGCTTTATCCTCAAGGATAAAAACTCTCGAGTGTTAAGGGGTTTAGAAAATACAAATATTTTGCAAAATTCTAATTCATGCTTTATCCGCAAGGATAAATACTCTCGAGTGTGAATGGGTTAAAAAACACAAATATTCTGCAAAATTCAAATTCATGCTTTATCCGTAAGAAATTTTGAAAAGAATTGTTGCTCTATAAGACACTTGCAAGGGGAATTCCCTTGTAGGTATTAGTGCTGGGACGATTAATCGAAATAATCGATTAATCGGTCGTTTTGCCATGATTCTGATTAATCGATTATTGAAACAGAAGATCGATCATTTTCGATTATTATTTCTGCTCATCTGGTCAAAGTTTCCATTTAAAAGGGACCTTGCTTACCATGAAAGCCATACATAAAAGTAAAAGGTTATTGTAATAAACATGAACCTGACCATTTATCATTCAAAATTTAAGGGAAAAACGGCCATATATTGGACACTGTTTAGTGGGCATATCAACATTAATAATAATCGATTATAATCGATTAATCGATCGAAAATTTGGATGATTAATCGAGCTGAAATTTTCCAACGATTCCCAGCACTAGTAGGTATACAAGTGTTAAGGCAAGCTGCTTCCATAATGAATATTGAGGGCTGAGGTCCAGGGATCAGACGTCAAGAATTTCATTTTGGCGTGTATGTGATTGTGGATTTCATGCGCGTAGCACCAAGCGGCCGGCGTTTCCCCGTTCCGGTCTCGAGGGACCACATACGTGGCTCCATTGTACAAAGCTGGCAGTTCGATAATTCCCTTTCACACTTTCTACCCCGATAATAAATCCATGCTGACGCCCCCGAGGACCTTTAAGAGGCAACGCATTCAGCACAAGTGGCCAGCGAATTACCCAGGGTTCATCTGGGTGTCAGGTCCAAACTGAGAATTTCTCTCTCGTATTGTCGATGATGTGTCAGGATTTCTGAAGGGCCGTAAAAAAGTTGATGTCGTTCAGGCAACCTAGTACTATGTCTACATAAACAAGGGAAAATCCCAAAGGGAGATTACCCTTTTTTCTTTTAGAGATTTTGCATAGTCTTATATTATATTAGAATATTTAGAAAAATAGTAATGGCTTTTTGCAGAAAATTGAAAATTCCTGAAAATTCAGGAAGACTTGGTGAAGAAAAATACACAGATTTTCAGGCAAAACTAAAATTCTTTATTTTTTAGATGCATATGCATTAGGTAGATGTGAGGCTTGTCTTAATGCCCTTTAACATTCTAATGTTCATATACAGTACTGTTTGGGTAAAAATTCCACTCTCTTTAGATTTCTGCAATTCTTCAGTGGTCCAGTATCTGTATATTGTTTTTTAAACTGATCAGCTTGATTTCTTTCATTAAGGCCACTCCAACTTAATTACTTGTCTTACAAGCTTTTTTTGGAAAAAGAAATCCTGTCAGACTCCCAAAAAAAAGAAAAAAAAGTCATCTTTGGTGTCTTACGGATGAAAGTGGTTTTGAAATTTTCTGTCAGACTCCAAAAAAAAAAAAAAAAGTGCAATTTTTAAGAATATTCTTTGTAAGTGTGATTCAATCAACTACAGGAAGCTATCATTGCTGTAGTAGAGCCTCAGATTTGAGGAGGTATACCTCCCACCCTTCAGGTTACAGGGATTAATAGATTGATTGATTTTATTAAGTTGAGGATAGGCTGGTAGAAACATATCGCTACCAGTCCTTGTCGTCAGACTCTAAAAAAAAAAAAATAAATAAAAAAGTCACATTTTTCAACTTTTTTTTTTATTCCAAAATGGCTCATTTTCTACCTCCTGAGCACGTAAGACAAGTAAATAAATTGGAGTGGCCTAATATGTCTTAAAATTTCTTAGCAATATATAATTTGACCAATTGTAAGGTAGGGTGATTTTCGGAATTGGAGGGTTAACTCATGCCATTTGGAAAGCCCCATTACTCTC
Source organism: Maea johnstoni (assembly GCA_963942565.1). Lineage (NCBI taxonomy): Eukaryota > Metazoa > Annelida > Polychaeta > Spionida > Magelonidae > Maea > Maea johnstoni. Next base: position 18,536,939 of record OZ012700.1, on the reverse strand, counting down.
TTCATGTGTTAATGATTTGGCATCTCCATAATTTCCCCGATGGCTGCTAAGTGTCCAAAATGGCCGCCGCGTTGATGGGGGGCAATTTTGAGATTTGCTGGAGGTAATAGAGGGAAGGTTATGATCATTCGCGAACATGATTCTAATTTATGAGAACCCATGATTGCTGCTTTTGACCCACAGTGCATTTGATTGAAGGGTGAGAGCTTTTGATTGAAGGGTGAGAGTTTTTGCACTTGATTGAAGGAAGGAGGTTTTTCGTTGATTGAAAAAAAACTGCCCTCTGTCAAGATCAATATTCGTCTGGACCTATGATACTTTTGAAAATAACTTAGGAGTGAAGTAAGAACTTACTAAATATTTGAAAGGGAGTTGTAGATTTGGTTTTTCACTACATTTCTCCTTCAAATATTTTTCTGAAAGATTCTTTTGTTGAGAGATATCACCAAAAAAATTGGCTCTTTATTTTCTGCCACATGCATGAAGATAATAATCTCTATTAACCCATTAATACTTTAGAGTCCCTCAAGAAATCGTCGTCTGCATCTATAGTACTTTTGACAAAAACTTTGAAATTTAGAATGGTTTTATGAAATATTTGAAGGGGAGTTGTTGGTAGTGTTGTGGTCAAAATTTCTCCTTCAAATCTTTTCCCTTATTTGCTTTTGCTTGAAAGATTTCCCCAAAATCGCCAGGCTGATTTTGGCCACTGCAAGCATTAAAGGGTAAAACACAAGTGTTGTACCAGCAATTGGAATGTCCAAAACGAGCAGGTTTATGAGAATCAAAGCTGGCAATGGGTTGTAGGCCAAAAGAAATGGGTTTGTAGTTACCCAACCGCCCTTTTCAGAGCACCAACGACTTAAGTTTTTACAGACTTAATTGGGTTTCATAAGTAAATAAGCCATGTATGGATAAAAATTCCATGTCTATGATATGTTTCTATCTAAATTATTTATTTTTAAAGTATTTTGTTAAAAAGAAAAGACTGCCACTCTGAAGATGTTTACAGCTAGAAATGTTAGGACTTATTTTAGGGTATACTTCAGATTGACCCAGCACCCTCTGGGATTGTAGTACCCTGGTGACCTTAGATTGCCCTTCTTTGGGAATCGCTAAAACTTCGACAAATCCCATGCTCGTATTTTGGGATAGGGCATATTTAGGATTCTCACCATGTGATAAACAGATTTTCTTACAGAGAAACTCCCTTAAATAGCAGCAGAGTTTGTCTGGTGTGAAAATCAGTGATACTCCGAAGTCCCTGATGTGTAACTGTAGTTGTACGATAGCCTGATAAATCCCCCTAGTGTCTGATTTGGTAACATCTCTGGTGATCTGTTTTCGTAATGTACGAGCAGCACGAGGAGACTAGGAATTTGTTTGCCATTAGGGGTGATTTACCCGTTCGTGCCTGAAGTACCCAAAGTGCCCGAAAACATACTGGCTATTTTGCCGATAACTTTTCAACAGGAGACTTTCTCAGGAAAAACTTGAAGGAAAATGTTGATCTAAATCAATCCTTCAACTCTCCTTCAGATAGTTTGTCAACTTAATTTTGGTTTCTCAGGTATTTTCCGTCTAAGGGTACGAGGAATTTGCTTGCCATTAGGGGTGATTTACCCCTTCAGGCCTGAAGTACCCGAAGCTGGGTCGTAGCCAGCAGGGTGTCTGGGTGTCTTAATTGGACTCTGTGCTTCATGAAAAATACCTGATTTTAGAAAAAAAGACACCCTAGATTTTGGTATGAGTTTTTTTCTTAAATACTAATTCCAAGTTAAATTTCTAAAAATGTTTAACTTCAAAATAATAACAAAGACATTTCTTGAAGAATGAAGCATATAATTACTTGATTTGTTAATGCACATAATCAGTGTAATGATTTTTACTTTTCAATCAGGGATTTTGGACACCCTAAATTCTTGAAATCCCAATTTGGACACCCTGCTATGAAAATCCTGGCTATGTCCCTGACCCGAAGTGCATCATGGCTATTTTGCCGATAACCTTTGAACAGATGACTTTCTCAGAAAAAACCTGAAGGAAAATGTTGATCCAAATAAATCCAACAACTCTCCTTCAAATCGTTTGCGAACTTAATTTTGGTTTCTCAGGTATTTTCCGTCTAAGTATTCTAGGCCCATAAGACACTTGTCAACCCTTTTCATGCATGTAGCGCCTAAAGACTATTTCAACAAGAGACTTTTTGAGGACATATTTGAGGGAAAAACTTTGATCTGATTCCAACCAACAATTTTCCTTTAACTCTTTTACTACAGGCGCCATCTGCTGGCTAGGCCCTCTGACCTAGTTAGGCCCTTACGCCCCAGGGGGTTTGCAACAATTAGCAAAAATGCTAAAATTGTTTTCCACAGCCGTGTGCGGTCAGGGGGGATGTAAGTCTCTCCAGCCATAAAAGGCTAAATATCATACAAAAATTTTGAAATAAAAGATACTACCTGAAACTGCTGTTCTTGTTCTTTTAAATTATGTTTGTTTTGTAGATATTACTTTTAGAATAGATTGTGTCTGATCAGTGTAAACCTAAGGTTTTGTAGAGAAAATTCTGATTTTGATTCAAAATAAATGAAAAATCAGGTATTTAAAATGCATTAGCCCTACTTTAGCCTAAAATTGCTCAGGTTTTACAAAAGTATTTCTTTTCAAAAATGGTATATGTAGAATGCTTATCAAAAACTGATATATAAAATGAAAATTAGTGTTTGTTTCTTTGTTTTACTTTGTCATGAGCGATCCTAAAGCAAAGGGAATGCAAAAGGTTTTGGCAAGAAACGAATTCTGAGAGCGCTTCAAAAGGTATTCCAAAAGATTAACTACCTCAATGTTACAGCGCTATAAACAAATAAGAATAGAAAATCCAAAACGTAAAACATTAATATCTATTTCAATTTTAATCTCCTCAATCGATTCATGTAATTTTTATTTAGAAATGTGCATGATTTGCACCAGAAACCAACAATTGAACACAAAAATCAAGTGTTGATTTGTGGCCGCCATGTTGTGACTTCCAAGTTCGCTAACTTTCAGGAGCAACAACAGAGTAATAAAACTAATGTAATACACAAAACCTACATTAGAAAAACAAATAAAAACATCTGGTGATTCCCTACCTTCTTATTCTCCTTATGGTAACTTTCTTCTGTGTTGTACCATCAGTTATAGCCTTTTTCTAAGGCTTCAAACATGATGGTCAACACGTTGTCAGGCACTAGTTACGGCAAATTCGATTTCGAAATCCATTGGCCGTAAGCAATGCACCTATTTCCAATCATGTCACTATTATAATAATCCCCCGATAAACAAATATACAATTGATATTGTTAGATAGACATGTGTCTTGGCTTTCAGGAAATGTTTTATTTATCACGATCCAACCACGGGAAGTATTTATTTGGATCGTGTAAAGTTCGGCGAGGAGACCGCAAAATCTGCCATTTTCAAAATGGTGGATCTAATAAAGTGCGAAGCGATTTTCTTTGCACTTGTTTTAAAACGATCGTTTCAGCAACAAAATAAACTTATCTTGAAAAATAAAGTTGAAATTCCTATTCCCTGACATCCATTTAGTCTAATTTTCATCTTTATTGAATTTAGGATGTCAGGAATTAAGGAATATCGATTCAAAACAAAACCGGAAGTGCTCCATTCAATGGCGAGCGGCTAGCTGCGAGCTGGTCTCAACATCGCAAAAGATCATTTTTTCGGCCTTGTTTTACCACTCAGTTTATATTTAATGTATAACATTGATGTTTTTCTTTGTCAATCCGACAAAGAAAAACATGTGAGAATAGGTGAGATATTTATTTCTCCCACTCTGAGGTGTATTTTACAGTTAAGGATTTGTGGTCTCCAATGGGTGTTCTTCAACGGGGTCAAAAGGTCAAACTAATGTAATTGTCCAATCAGATCCCTCAATTTCAATCAAGAGGTCACTGCTGCTGGGTCAAAGGTAGATCCAACAATAGCGCGCGTGGATTTGAACAAGCGTCACGTACGTGATCTGGCGCCAGTTTCTGGGGAAACAAACGATGCACGTCACAACAAACGCGTATTACCATTGTTGAACTAGTGCGCGGGTGACCTTTGGCTGACCTAGTTTAGCTAGCTAACTTCACGGTAAAACGTGTAAATTTCTCCTTTTTACCGTGGGAGAAACAGGTTCTATCACTCGTGGATGGAAAGAGGAGGAATCTTGCACTCGTGAGTGATTTTGTGTCTTGGGACTCGGCAAGCCTCGTCCCAAGACACAAAATCACTCACTCGTGCAAGATTCCTCCTCTTTCCATCCACGAGTGATGGAACCTCTATATCACCTATCCTCAAGTTATTTTGCCAAATTCGCGGGATATTATCACTTCCTGATTAATGGACGCCATGACTTCTTGTAACGGCAATTGAGTGAGCGCCCCGCAGGATAGACGCATCTGCCACGTGAGCGTCATTAGGCGCTCCATGGGATACGCAGGTGCGCTCGAGGAGTAATTAGGAGTAATTTTCCCCACAAATGTCTGATGCTAAATTGTAATGGGATTTGTTCTAA
>OZ012700.1:18469878-18527378 GCA_963942565.1 Maea johnstoni | reverse complement strand
AAAAAACACATTTCATTCAACTATTACATTGTGTATTTGTAATTAACATTGTCACATGCTTCTTGTCAGTTATGTTACCTGTCACTTATGTTTCCTGTCACTTGTTTGAGTAGTTTCTTATGTTTCTTTTCTTCTTCTGTAGGGGATGACACACAACCTAGCCCTAGACATGCCTGCTTTGGTGTGCTGCATGTGCTTTGTGCAACTGTAAACCTGCCCTGCTTTCCTTTCCGTGTAGTTTAGATCATAGTTAAAAAAAAAAAAAAACAATTTTTTTTTAGGCCTTATAAGTTTTACTTTTAAGTTTACTCAAAAAAATCCCTACCCTTATTTTTTTTCCATCCTTCCAACTCCAATTCAACATAAAATATGCATGAAATATGAAAATAAAAAAATAATCCAAAAAAATTTAAAATTCAGCTACCTCCCTACCCTATTTTTTCAGACCCATACAAGAAACAAACAACATTTTTTTCTAGTACCTGTATGACATTCGGCAAGTAGAGGTATGGTTAAACCATTCCAGAGAGCTGTCAGAACATGTCTAGGGCTTGATAGCTAAAGGGATCGAGCAACTACTATTTCTATTTATATGACATTAGGCAAATGAGAGCTAGATAAACCATTCATGCTTGGATATTTTTTCACTGTTTTTCCTAATTTTCTTCTACGTAGAGAACACTTTATCGTTACTGGAAGAAGAGCTTGCCATATCAAGTTTATGCGCTTGTCTAAAAAATTGTGCTTAATATCTGAAATCGCTTGTTTTTTTTACAATAAATAGTCCACTCCTGAAATCGATACTTAATTTTTTTTTACTATTATACATTTGAAAATAGCTTAGTGGAAGTCTATTTAACCTATTTATGGCCTGCTTAGATATTACTTTAACCAATTCATACCTGTAGCAGCCAAAACCTTCTGACAGATTTGATGATATATTTCTAACAAAAGCAATATTCAGAAAATATTTGAAGGAGAATTGTTTAACTTAACTCTATCTACATCTCTCCTTCAAATATTTCGCGAATTTATGCTTCATTCCAAAGTTATTTTCAAAAGTTTGACAGGTCCAGACGACACTGGTGGAATAGATCTCCACGCATAAGCGGGTTAAAGATGAATGGCGAATTTTGAACACTTCATGTCCAGGATGTTGAGTGCTGAGACCAAGACCACCCACACTCAGGAGCTGAAAATCATACTTAACCCACTAATACTTAAGAGTTCATACAGGAATTGTCGTCTGGATCATTGAGAATTTTTACGATAACTTTTGAATTGAGAATGCTTTTACAAAATATTTGAAGGAGAATTGTTGGTAATGTTCTGATCAATATTTCTCCCTCAAATATTTTGCCCATTGTACTAAAGCCTGAATGATTTCATCAAAATGGTCAGGCTGGTTGTGGCCGCTGTGAGCATTAATGGGTTAAATCCTAAATGCAATCCCAAGGCAGTAGTGGGCACATCTTTATCCCATTAAACAGCAGAGTGCTTTAGACACTAGTCTATAACCCTTATCAGGCCTCAACGCTAACTCAAACTGTTACTGGCCCGTAGGACCAGTAGCACCTAGGATCTACTGGTCCTGCAAAGATTTTACTGGTCCTACAGATTTTTTTTCAGAAGAAAGAAAAAACAATGCATAAAATCCAGAGACAACATTTATTTTTGTTCATTTCATCTTCATTTATTTCAAAAATATTTGGCACATTCTTGAGGGGAAACTTGTTATCAAGAATGTCCCCAGATGTTTACTGGCCCTGTAGGACCAGTTGATGTCTTTTTTACTGGCCAAAAGCCATTTTGGAATTTCTTTACTGTCCTGGGGCCATAGGACCACTGTTAGCATTGAGCCCTGCTTATGCTGCTGGTGGCTAATAAGCCAATACCAAATTGTGCAAAAAACCTAAAAAAGTGACTGAAAGTGTCCCTGGCACACCCTGGATACTCATCTGAGAGCACTCAGTGAGAGCTATCCAATGAATACCATCATGCCACGGTTTACATGGTTTTTGAAAATCTCTGCGTCCTTGTCCTTAGGACGAAAGTAGCTTCAGTATTGGAGGGATAAAAAATGGACTTTTTATGAGCAAAAGATTGAGATGAAAATATGTGAATGAAACTTTATTTCCGCCTGCGCAGGTTAAACCTTAAATTTAGAATAAAAAAGGTTGTACTGTGCAATACACCAAATAGTCTATTGATTCGTTTGAGATTATTTATCTACCTGTCAAAAAATCTGGGAGTTTGAAAATTTATCTTGAAATATGTTCTCAGTCCCGCTTTTAACCTGAAATTGAATCCAGTACTTGTTGGACCACCTAGTGGCAAGTAGGTTTGAAAAATGGTGTTGGTCCATGGCCCACGGTAAACTCTTAAGCAGGGCTTGACACTAAGGGATGCCCTAGTGCCTTGGGCAGTTAAAATTTTTCAAAATGGCTTAAGGCATGCAGTGTCTTAGCCAGGATTCAGAAACTGGGTGCCTAAAATTGGCAGTTGTAAAATTTTTGGGCATCCAAATTTTTAAGGGGGATCACAATATACTCATATTTCAACCATAAACATGTTTAAATTCATCAAAATAAGGCATGATATCATTAAACAATGTCATGGGAGTTGTAAGGAGATGAAAAAATTCAATCATAAGCTTGAGATTGAGATTTTTAGAAATTCCACACAAAAATATTTGGGTGTCCTGAGGGGTTCTTTTTAAGGGTTTGGGTGTCCAAAAAGGCACCCAGATGCCCTGCTGGCTAAGACCATGGCTTAAGGGCAGGTAAAATCTGAGTATGCCTGCCCTACATTTCATCATGTAACTTCAGAGAGACTTATTATACACAGGGGAAATCCAATATATTTTCAACAGTACATATAAAGCTATAGCAGGAAAACAGTTAATTTGTACAAGTATAGTACATACAGAAAAGTCACTTTCATGTTTATTCTATCACTCCGTTTGCAGGGCAGGTCAAAATTGTGCCATGCAGGAAGAAATTAAAGATAACATGCCCTTATTGGCAAGTGCCTTCAAATGTTAATGTTGAGCCCTGTTAAGTGTTATAAGTTAATTTGCTGCAAATCCTGGGTTCTCATGATAGGAGTAAGCAATTTTCCTAAGTGTCAGCGAGTAATCAGCATTAACCCTTCCAATGCTGAGGCTACATTTGTCCGAAGCACAAAAACGCAAAGATCTTTGAAAACCATGGAAACCCTGTCATGTTGGTATTCATTGGATAGCTCTCGCAGAGTACTCTCAGGGTTTTAGAGGGTTTTCAAATATCTTGTGCTTTGGACGTAAGTAGCTTTAGCATTGGAATGGTTAACCCATTAATGCTTAAGAGTTACTTGAGAAATTGTCGTCTGGGTCTTTGACATTATTGACAATAACTTAGAAATTAAGAATCCTTTTAAAAAATATTTGAAGGAGAGTTGTTGGTAATGTGCTGAGGAACATTTCTCCTTCAAATATTTTCCCAAATAGGCTTCTGGGTAAAAGATTTCACCAACATCATCAGGCTGTTTTGGCTGCTGTAAGTATTAATGCGTTAATATAAGGGTAGCTGTGCAACATCCCAGCAGCCACCAATTCCAGCTCTAGTGCGGCGCGGCACTGCTCAGCTCTGTAGCTCCCAACTCGCTCTCAAGATTACACGATTACCGAAACAACTTTATTCAATCAGGGAAATTCTCGCCCGGGCTCGCTAAATAAACAGTTGACCCCTATAGCAATTTACGGAGCCAAGAACGACAGGCTCAAATCTGCAAGGAGATGTTTACGACTGAGCAGGATTTCTTTTCGGGGAAGTGAAGAAAAAAATATGATGAAGTCATTTGCTGCCAAGATGCGCTTTGAGGATTTTCATGGGAAGCGATTTTTCTTTTTCTTCGCGATATGTTTTGCCCTAAGGCAGTTGTACAGTTGTTCGTCTATGATGTGAGTTGGGAACCATGCTAATGATTGATTTAGGCACCGTCTTCTTATCGTACCATATTATTTCAAGCACGTTGTCTATTTTCAAACTATCATGCCTTCTGCAGCCAAGATAATAGACTGGCTAATTTGATACAGGATTAGAACACTGCATTGCTACTACAGTTGCCATAAAACATGCATTGTTTGAAAAAAAAAATTCAAAAAATTTATTTTTACTTACCCACCTTCCCTATTTATTTTGGACCGTTACAAGAAACAAACTTTTTCTTGGCCTTAACCCTTATGCTGGTCGTAGCTAATTTGGCTAATACAAAGTGATGCATAAAACCTGAAAGATGACCAAAACCCTGGCATTTGGGTACTCATCTGAAAGTACTCAGCTCGACCTATCCATTGAATACCAACATGACAGGGTTAAGATGATTTTCAGAAATCTTTGCATCCGTGTGCTTTGGACGAAAGGAGCCTCAGCATTGGAAGGGTTAACCCATAGACACTCAGAGTTTCTCTGGAAGGTATCGTCTGCTACTTTCATACTTTTGAAAATAACTTGTAAACAAAGCAAAATTTCATAAAATATTTGAAGGAGAGTTGTTGATTGACTTCTGATCAACATTCCTCCTTCAAATGTATTCAAGAAAATGCTTTTGTAAATAAAATATTTCCAAATTTGTCAGGCCTCTTTTGGCCGCTCTGAGTGTGAATGGGTTAAACATAAGCCAGGTATACCCTTGCACTACAAATATTTATGTGACTTTGAATAGGTAATGAAATACCCCATACACCTGCAATTCATCAACTACAGCGTCACACAAATCTCTGCTAAAACATTAGCCATGCCTACTTTCACACTGAAAAATATTTATGAGATTTTGATTAAGGTACAAAATACCCCATGTACCTGAAATAAATCAACCAAGTCACATAGATCTATGGACTTGGTAATACATCAACCATGCACATCGGCCTGCCCTGATGGCCCTGTGGTCTTAGGCGTTGCCACTGGCTGCTACCTGTCTCTCACCACTGCAAAGGTTTGAATCGCACCCGGGGCATGTGAGAATGTTGCCAGTGACTTGGGGTTAGGCGGTGGTTTGCCGGGTACTGCAGTTTGCTCCAGTCACGACAATATGGTAGAAAAAGTGACGTTAAACGAAATTCCAATTCCAAATTCCACCCTTACACTGTAGAGAATGCACGTGAATTTGATAGAGCTATTCAATGAATACCAACATGACTGGATTTTGGTGGTTTACAAAAATCTTTGAGTCCTTGTGCTTTGGATGAAAGTAGCATTAGCATTGGAAGGATTAACGCCATGAGGCACGGTCACCTGTGAACCTCCAGGGTGAAGCTTAATACTTCCCCGACGACAGCGGAAGCGAGATTTACGAGCTGATCCCATCAGTATTTTGCATGTTTTTCTATGTCTCGAGTGCAGCAGTATTAACCCCTCAGTGCTCAGAGCCGCCAAAACCACCCAGACAAATTTGACAAAAAATTGCTGGCAAAAGCATTATAAGGAAAATATTTGATGGAGAAATGTTATTCAAAACATTACCGACAACTCTCCTTCAAATATTTCATAAAATCATTCTTAATTCTAAAGTTATTCTCAAAAGTATCACTGATCCAGACGACAATTTCTGTAGGAACTCTTAAGCATGAATGTGTTAATGAGGACATTTTTGGTCGGCGCTGTCGGCGGCGATGCAGTGCATCAGCGAATTATCGGGTCCATGCAGACATTGTGCATCGCACCTTGAAAGCCCTTTCAGCACATATCTCGTTGCGTCGCTAATCACACGGGCCGTGTGCAAACAAATCACTCTCGGTGGCGATGCATCAAACGCTCGGGCTATTACGCTAATTGCCCTGCTCCCCTGTTGGCTATTCCGGTTAATCACCTCCCCCCAATCCCCTTGCTGTACACAGCTACTGTGTGTCCATCATTCTAGTAGTGTACCCAATGGTGTTTGAATTAACGGCTGGCTATCGTGATAAACAAAGAGGTATGCTTATAATGATAATGGCCTTTTTTGCTTAACCTATTACTACTTGAGTTCTTCCAGAAATTGTTGTCTGGATCGAAGATACTTTTGACGGTAACTTTGGATTTGAGTATGATTTCACAAAATATTTGAAGGAGACTTGTGGGTAATGTTCTTATCAACATTTCTCCTTCAAATATTTTGCCAATTATGCTTTAGCCTGAATGATATCATCAAAATCATCATGCTGGTTTTGGCTGCTGTGAGCATTAATGGGTTTAGTGGTCTTGTAGGTGGCTGCTTGGGAATGGAAAGTGCTTAAAACCCTTCTGATGCTACGGCTACTTCTGTCCACTGCACAAGGCAAAAACTTATGAAAACCATATAAACCCTGTCATGTTGGTATTCATTGGATAGCTCTCGCTGAGTACTCTCAGATATGTACCCACATTACAGCGTTTCGGTCATTTTCCAGATTTTATGCATCATTTTGTATTTGCCAAATTAGCCACCAGCAGCATTAAAGGGTTAATTGTGTACAAAGGTGCTCAATTAAGCAGGTTTCAACTCTTCTGTTTATTTTTTGCCAGAAACGTGTCGTCAAAGTAGTATGGCTGTTTTGGACTTCAACAGTGTGAATGATGTTTAAGAATGAAAGTAATCATTAAGGATGTTTTTGGTGCTACGGGCGCAAATGAGTTACATGGAAAGTGGTTAATTTATGGTGGGAAGGTGACTTGATTGGCTAAGAGCCCTCTGGTCAAAGACATACCGTATTTTCGCGCGTATAAGACGCACCCGTATATAAGACGCAGCCCTTGTTCAGGCCATTAAAAAGATGTATGGACCTTAGCTTTGTGTATAGTACGCACCCCTCTTTCGGCCCATGTCTCTAGCTATTCCAAATGAAAGAAATGGAGGTCATCTTACTAACTAGCATTGTATTCGGACAAACATTACGTTGATTGTAATAAGGGCTTGGACATTCATGCAGTGTATTGTAATTATTGTGCTTAAAATAGAACCGGCTGGACAGGTCCGATATAACAAACAACAGTTGAACAGTCAGAGACGTGCTAAACATGTTAGAAACACAATAGAAATGAAATCATACCCGAGCCTCAATTCAGATACGGTTTGCAGTAATGGCTGGTCATCGATTTGTGATCTCTTTGTGGCCTGGGCACTTGATGTAAGAGACCTCTTATTTCTACACTCGTATATTGGACGCACCCCCTTTTCATACCCCTGCGTCCTATGTAAGAAAGTGCGTCCTATACGCGCGAAAATACGGTATCTCAAAAACACTCAGGGTGTTTTTGGTGGTACGGGTTTGGATGAATCAAGAGGAAAGTGGTTATTTTATGGTGGGAAGGTGACTAGATTGATGAAAGAGCTAAAAGCCCTCTGGTCAAAGATATATCTCAAAAACACTCAGGGTGTTTTTGGTGCACTACGGACTACGGTGAATTAAAAGGAATGTGGTTATTTTATGGTGGGATGGTGAGCTAAAAGCCCTCTGGTCAACACCAAAACAGACTTGAACAAGTTACGAGTAAATTAAGTGATTATTCTATTGGGGGAAGGTGACTAGACGGAAGAGCTAAAAACCCTCTGGTCAAAGACATATCTCAAAAACACTCAGGGTGTTTTTGGTGCTACAGGCTTGAGTGAGAAGAAAGTGGTCATTTTACAGTGGGAAGGTGACTAGATTGACAGAAGAGCTAAAAACCCTCTGGTCAAAGACATATCTCAAAAACACTCAGGGTGTTTTTGGTGCTACAGGCTTGAGTGAGAAGAAAGTGGTCATTTTACAGTGGGAAGGTGACTAGATTGACAGAAGAGCTAAAAGCCCTCTGGTTGAAGATATATCTCAAAAACACTCAGGGTGTTTTTGGTGCTACAGGCTTGAGTGAGTTACGAAGAAAGTGATTATTTTACGGTGGGAAGGTGACTAGATGTATGGAAGAGCTAAAAGCGGTGATAAACTTGGCCATGTTGTTAAGTAGCGTGTATGACACGACGTGTCGGGCAATATACTAACCCTGTAAGAGTACAGCCTGTGTCGGGCAATAAATTAACTCAGAGGTACTTGGAAAAGTGTTGTCTGCCACTCTTATACTTTTGGAAATAATTTGGGAATGAAACGAAAATTCACAAAATATTTGAAAAAGAGTTTTTGTTTAGCTTCTGATCAACATTTCTCCTTCAAATGTTTTTTCTGAAAATGCTTTAGTAAGTTAAATATTTCCAAAATCGTCCGGCCTGTTTTGGCCACTCTGAGTGTTAATGAGTTAACCCTGTAAGAAAACAGCCTGTGTCGGGCAATAAATTAACCCTGTAAAGTATGCCGGAGGAGGCCCGGGTAATAAAAAGGCTTGTTGCGGGTGATGACGGTCAGAAGGTCAAGGTCGTCTGCCCGAGGTGGTGTAATAACACAATAATTTATGCTGTGCCTTAACCCTTATGCTGGTGGTGGCTAATTGAGCCAATACAAAATAATGCAAAAAAGCTGAAAAGTGAGTGAAACCCTGGCACATAGTAATCAGTGAGAGCTACCCTATGAATACCAACATGACATGTGCTTAAACCCTTCTGATGCTGACGTTACTCTAGTCCAATGCACAAAAATGCAAAAGAAATATAATAATCATCTTAACCAAGTCATGTGGATATTCATTAGAAGGCCCTCGCGGAGTACTTTCAGTTGAGTACCTTTGCGCCAGGTGTCAGTCACTTTTCAGGTTTTCGTTCTCATTTCATGTGTTCTCACCACTCACAAACTCGAGTGGCTCGAGCCCTTGGGCAAACTCGCCGAGCTCGAGCTGAAATGTTCAAATCGTGAGCTCGTCTATGTTTGGGACACAAACGTAACACAGAGCACCTAACACACAAATTAATAAGATACATAACTGCTTATCGCTGTCATGTATTCTTTACAATCTCCAATGTATATATTCAAGCGGTGTTGAGTGCTATACCGTCCTTTGTACCTGGTCACCACGTTTTTAAATTAAATAAACATGGCAATGTTAATAAATCTCCGCCAATAGATATGTATTTCTTAATAGCTGGGCTGGAAAATAAGTATTTCTTTGGAAAATTGGAACGTCCGTAAGCTCACGAGTCAAACTGGTGGTGAGCTCATGAGTGAGTGCAGCTCTAATTTCATGTTGACCAGATTAGCCACCAGCAGCAAACAGATTAAGCAAACACGCCCACTTTGAAATGTTACTGTCACTAATTCAGGATGGATGACTTATGTTCCTAGACTATTGAACCTAATTGACAATTTTATTTGTGTTTTTAATTTTCCCTCAGTTCTTTTTCCTGTAGTTGAAATTGCGAGTTCTAGACTGATTATTATTAAATTTAGTGAACACCAGACAGTCTTAAGTGAAAGGTTTTACACAACAAACTATGTGATATTGAGAAACATGCAGCTTTTCAGACTATTAATGATCAATGAATGGAATCTCAAATTCACACCAACCCCAACACAGTTTTCTTCAGAAAAAAAATTCTCTTCACTTTTATGTAGCATTTAGTGAGAGGATGTTGAAGATCATCTTTTACATGTGCACTGTTAATTTGTATTTGATATAGGTCAGAAACGGATGAAGGGCATCTGCTTGCCAGTAAATGTTTATAACAGATTTTTAGCGCCTTACGAATGTTTCGGAAAAAACAAAAAATCTTGAAGAGATCTTCATTCCACGGAGAACATATTCTCGCTGCATCGCTGCCGTTAAAGTTTAAGCACTATTTAGTTGGAAGATTAACGAGCACGAAATTGACAGGACTACCGAAAATACCTGACCTTTGACCCCGAAGCAACACTGGCTGGGGCGCCTGTGCATAGCAATCGGGTGATTAGTGCGTCCAAGTGTCGTAAGCTAATTAATCATCGACTCCTGTTGCGGCTAGTTACCATATTGAGCACCAGAGGGCAGACTTGACATGACTGCGAATCACAGATTAAACCGCGCTTTTAACACCTTTTTGCATGGCACAGTATAAAACATCCATTCACAGGGAAAATAACCTTGGAAGAATGCATGGATTCAAATTATTTTCACAGGGAGAGATCTTGGTTGAATTGAGATTAAACCTCGCTTTTTAACACCTTTTTGCGTGACACAGTATAAAACATCTATTCGCAGGGAAAATAACCTAGGACTTATGAACGGATTCGCATTTTCTCACAGGAAGAGGTTTTGGTTGAATTCAGATTAAACCTCCCTTTTTTAACACCTTTTTGCACCGAACAGTATAAGACACACCCATCTGCAGTGAAAATAACCTAGGACTTATGAATGGATTAACATTTTCTCTCAGGAAGAGGTTTTGCTTGAATTCAAATTAAACCTCGCGTTTTAACACCTTTTTGCACTGCACAGTATATAAGACACACCCATCTGTAATGAAAAGAATCCAGTACTAATAAAAGGATTCACATATTCTCTCATGGAGAGAATTAGTTGAATTCTAATAAGCATTTCTTCCTCAAATATTCCTTAAAAGGTGTTTATGTTAAAAATATGCATGCATTCTATGAATATACACAGGCAACCATAGGTACGGATGGTATAACCCATTTTTGCCTCGCCACCAAAAAAAAAGGGTTTTGAATCATATAAGTGTTTGTCAAACCCTTCATATTTTCTCAATTTTTTTTTTTCGCCTGAAAGATTTCACCAAACTTGACAGAACACTTTTGGCCACTACGAGCATTAATGGGTTAAAGGTTCTTTTAACCTTTATGCTGGTGGTGGCTAATTAGGTAATACCAAATGATGCAAAAATCCTGAAAAATGACTGAAACCCTAGCACATGGGTACTCATCTGAGAGTACTCTGCGAGAGCTATACAATGAATACCAATATGACAAGGTTAAGATGTATTTCAAAAATCTTTGCATCCTCGTGCTTTGGATGAAAGTAGCCTCAGCGTTGGAAGGGTTAACGTAAGTTTTCTCTCCGCCGGAAGGTCGTGGGTGCGCCTGACGGATCATGGTGGATTTAAGGCTCTCACTCAGCACAATATCGGTAAGCTGCAAATGTTGCGAGTATAAAGGAAGAGGAAGAGAATTCTTATCGCTGATCTAGCCTGTGGTTTTCGCATTGACTTGAATCATGAAAGCGGCCTACTTTGTTATTGTTAACCCATCAATGCTTAAAAAAAAGAGTTCCTCCAGATATTGTCGTCTGGATCTAAGATACTTTTGACGGTCACTTTGGAATTAAGAATAATTTTACAAAATATTTCAAGAAAAGTGGTTGCCTCAGGGTCTTTTTGACACCCTGGTCCACGAAAATATGCACCCTATCTTTTGGTCAGAATATTTTGAAAATATCAATTACAAGTAGCTATTTTAAAAAGTTTAATTTGTAAATGATAACTAAGACATTTGTTGAAGAAATAAATACTTACTTGATTTGTCAATGTGTATGGTCAGTATGATGACTTACGTTTTTACAGTGTGGAGGTTTGGACACCCTGTCTTCTTGGAACCCCATTTTGGACACCCTGTTAAGAAAATCCTGGCTAAGACCCTGGGTTGCCTTTTTGGCCCAGTGGATTCATGTACTGTAGCAGCTCACTGCTCAGTATGTTTTATCACTCTTAAAGGGAGAACCCATTTCTCAGGGTTTCAGTCATCTCTCAGTCTTTTGTTATCATTTCATGTTGACGAAATTAGCCACCAGGAGCAAAAGGGTTACACAAATATTTAGAATCTACACACTGAGCATGTAGGCTCTTAATATTTACATTGTAGTCATTCGGTCCTATAGTTTGTTTGAATATCTTCTCAACAAGTATATTCACTGGTCTATTTCTCCCTGAGGCCTTGGGTCCAGCTAGCCACTAGCCCTGATCACCCAAGGCTACAGAAGATTGTGTGGGGCTATAATAATATTTGCCTATGTAGCCCGGCTGATTATAAGAAAAGTGATATTTTAAGATCATGCTCAGAGGATCAAATATCAAAAATGTGATTGGTTGAAAAACGTCATTTGACACATCGTTTATTCTTTAGTACAGTTCCAACATGGAAAGTAACAGTGAAAAGGTAGTTTGCAACTTCTAAATTGTTTTTGGGATTGGACTGCAGGATTTACCAAAGCTAGGGCTATGAGATCGTGGGTGGCTCAGAGTGTGGCAATTCAGCAACCCAAAATCCAGTGTTTTCCGTTCTCCCAGATTTTTAAACTGAATCCTGACCCCTATGATAGTATGATTTCAATATTTTAACTATCCATACGCAGTAGTGAACTATGAAATACCCAGAAGATTGACACTGTGGAATATCTAATGCAATTTGAAAAATAGTTGTTGACAAGCATTTCAAGTTCGGGGGCTTAAAGTAAAAATCGCAATTTTCCTAACTTTCAGAATTGATTTCTCCCATGACTAAGTATCTACAATTTACATTACCAAACAAATGTTTTGAAAAAAAAAATCTTTTTGATTCGAACGTTATGCCTTGTAGCATTATGTTCTGCCTAAGTAATCATTATAAACCCTTGTTCAGCAGTCTTTTAACCATTTTGCTGGTGGTGGCTAATTTGCCCAATACAAAATGTTGCAAAAAACCTCGAAAATGATTGAAACCCTAGCACAAGGGCACTCATCTGAGAGTTCTCAGTGAGAGCTATCTAATGAATACCCACATGATAGGGTTAAGATGCATTTCAAATATCTTTGTGTCTTTAGCTTTGGAGGAGATTGGTCTCAGCATGGGGAGGGTTAACCCTTTCACTGCTGAGACTTCTTTTGTCTAAGGCACAAGAACTCCAAAGATTTTGAGAATCATCTAAATCCTGTCCAATGCTGAGGCTAACTGTCATGTTGGTATTCATTGGCAAGCTCTCATTGAGTACTCTCAAATGAGTACCCATTTGCCAGGGTTTCAGTCATGTTTAAGCTTTTTCCACACTATTTTTTATTGACCAAATTAGTCACGGAAGCTCCTAAGAAGCAAAAAACCTGAAAAATGATTGAAACCCTAGCACATGGGTACTTGTCTGAGATTATTCAGCAAGAGCTTTCCAATGAATACAAACATGACAGGGTTTAGTTCTTTTTCAAAAATCTTTGTTCTTCTGATGAAATTAACCTCAGCATTGGAAGGGTTAATGGGTCTATAAGACCACCTGTTCCCCTTGCTCAGTTTTTCGGGCTCCTAAGAAGCCATTTTTTATTTATTTTCCCATTCAGATGTGGTGAAATTTCCCAAGAATCTCTTGACGGCCTGGGAGTGTTGTATAGACAAGACTAAAATAAACAAAGTGAGGAGGCAGTGATTAATCACCCTAAGCCTGCCGCATTCTTGTGCACGGTAGCGCCACCTAGTGGCTAACGAGATTAGCAGACCGCTCAGGGGCTCTTGTCCATTGAGGGGTAAAAAGGACATACTGATGCTCTCTGCCCTTTAACCCTTATGCTGCTGGTCGCTAATTTCCCAATTCAGAATGATGCAAAGAACCTGTGAAATGATTGAAACCCTGGCATATGGGTACTCATCTAAGAGTACTCAGTAGCGACACCTAGTGGCTAACGTGATTAGCAGACCGCTCTGAGGCTCTTGTCCATTGAGGAGTAAAATAGACATACTCATGCTCTCTGCCCTTTAACCCTTCCAATGCTGAGGCTGCTTTCGTCCAAAGCACAAGAATGCAAAGATTTTTCAAAAACATTGAAACCCTGTCATGTTGGTATTCATTGGATAGCTCTCGTTGAATACTTTCAGATGAGTACCCATTTGCCAGGGTTTCAGTCATTTTTCAGTTTTTTTGCATAATTTTGTATTGGCCAAATTAGCCACCAGCAGCATAAGGGTTAACCCATTAGTGCTCAGAGACCTCATTGATGTATGTTGTCAGGACTTATGACAGTTTTTGATAAAACCTTTGGAATAAATCTTGAATTCACAAAAGTTATGAAGGATTTTAAAATGGGTATCTAATTCAGAGAAGTTGGTGGTTTTGTTTATAAGTTCACTGCAGATACTCTAGAACCCTCAAGATGTTCTGATGATTCTGAGAACAGTCGAGGAATACAGTCAGTGTCTTTTCCACGATTTAGATTTTTCAAGGGAGACCTCAATATACTCAGATTACAATTGTAAACATGCATTTACTTAACCCTTATACTGCTGGTGGCTATTTTGGTCAATACAGAATGTTGTGAAAAAAGCTGAAAAATGACCGAAACTCTTCCAAATGGGTACTCATCTGAGAGTACTCAGTGAGAGCTTTCAAATGAATACCAACATGACAGTGTTTGGATACTTTTCAAAGATTTTTGCATTCTTGTATCTAGGACGAAAGTAGCCTCAGCATTGAAAGGGTTAAGCATAATGTCCAAATACTGTGCCACTGAATGGATGGTTAGCTAGGGTTTGGCACAATGCCTGGGCACAGCGGAAACCCTCACTTCTTCCAGGAAACACTTTGACCTGCCTGACCTTTCACTTTTGACCTCTGACCTTTGGCAGATAGGAAGTGACCTCATGTTGTTATTGGGAGGGTGTGTTTTAACCCTTTTCTGCCCAGATCGACTACCTAGTTAGTATTATAACACTATAAAATGCTATAAAATTTGTAGTGAAAAATTTACAAAAATCAGGTCTTATATTGTGAGAAATAAGTTTTCTTCCAAACTTCCAATCCAAGTCTGTTAGGTGATTTGTAAAGGTCTTTTTAAAATCTAAATTAAACTATTTATGCCTGCCACCTAAAGTCACAGACCAGATTAGAGAAAAGCAATATTTTATCGAACCATAGACTAGGATCTAGTCCACATCTATTTCAACCTCGTTATATATCAGCTGTACGAAAGCTAGACATAAGAGTTGCTGCCATCAACAAGCTTGCCTGGCCTTTTTCCAGATATTCTCCTTGGCTAGGAAATTAACTTTGTTAGGCATGTGAAAGATGTCTGTAGTGTTAGAGGGGACATCATCATGCAGGGCACGACGTTAACTTTTGCAGCGACTTGCCCCGTAGGGCAAGTGAGATTCAATTTTCACTTGCCCTACTCCAACTTTCACTTGCCCTTGAAAAATTGTATGTTTTATAATATTTCATTTAAAACCAAGTAGAACATGGTTCTGGCATGTGAAAGCATATTTTAAAGGACAAACTTGGATGGCAGACCACGAAACTTGCACACATTCTAAAAAGTAATCCTGAAATATACAAAGTGTACTTTCCCAGTGGGGCAAGCAAGAATCAGTTTTCACTTGCCCCACAGCTATAATTTACAAATTCTTCTTGCCCGGGGCAATGGGGCAAGCACCAATGTCGAGCCCTGTCATGCTAGGAGTGAGCGGGAGGGGGGGGGCAGTCGTTGGAAGGGTGATGTGGTTATTAACCTTGTAACACTTGTGCAACAGCTGAGATAACTGAACTGCCAGGCCAGTCGTAACCCTTCCAGTGCTGAGGCTACTTTCGTCCAAAGAACAAAATCATCCAAAGCCATCTCAACCATGCCATGTTGATATTCATTGGATAGCTCTTGCCGAGTACTCTCAGATGAGTACCCATGTGCCAGGGTTTCAGCCATTTTACGGGTTATTTGCTGCTTGTTGTATTGGCCAAATTAGCCAGCAGAATAAGGATTAACCCCTTCAACCCCAAGTTTAGTCAAGCCATTGAGTAGCTCATTTTGTTCAATCTATATTGCATATAGTGAAATACATCCTTCTTTGTATTACATTTTAGGAAATTTGTAAATGACTTATTCATTGGCCCAAAAATATGCTTTTAAATACTTATTTCTCTAATTTGATTTTGGGGGCTCCGTTGGCCCCTCATTATAAATGATACAGTCATCCCATGATATATTTTCTTGACATCCTATGTTTACCTGATGCATATAATGCAGGTTTAAAATGTCCGCTTTTGGCATTGGGTCCATGCTTTTCTGGATCAGCTCCAAGATGCCTAACTTGAACAAGCAGAATTACCCTCACTGAAGCTGGCAGGAAATCCTGGGATTTTCCTGTGAAAACACTTTGATTTCCTTGTTATTCCCAGTTTGAGTGTTCTCTGGATCATGTTTTTGTAAACAGCTATAGTATCATATTATCATAATTGTAAAATATTTGAAGAGGAGTTGATCTTTTGTAATATTGCTCTTAAGCATGCTTTAAACCATTAATGCTTAAGAGATACTCTAGAAATTGTCTTCTGTCTACTTTTAACAATAACTTTGAAATTGAAAAATTACTTCTCGAAAATTTAAAAGAGAATTGTTGGCAGTGTTCTAATAGGGTTCATTAATGGGTTCATTAATAGGTATATGTAGATAGGTACTAACCCATTAACACTTTGAAAGAGTTCCTCCGGAAATTGTCTTTTGGATCTAAGATACTCTGGAAAAAATAACTTAGGAATTGATATCAATTTTACAAAATATTTAAAAGAGAGTTGTTGCTAAAAGTTCAGTCTTAACCCATTAACACTCAGAGCAGCCAAAACAGGCCTGACAAATTTGGAAATATATTACTTTCAAAAGCATTTTCTGGAAAACATTTGAATTAGAAATGCTTATCAGAAGCCAAACTACAACTCTCCATCAAATATTTTGTGAGCTTTCGCTTTGTTCTGAAGTTATTTCAAAAGTATGAGAGTAGCAGACGTTAGGTTCTAGTGGAGTTCTAAGTGTGAATGGGTTAAAGATGTAACTGGCCTGAGGCACCACAATTTAGAGATTTATTCCAACAGTTCCATCCATCACCCATAACTTCATAGTCTGTTCTCTGGCTTCCTACACCACCATTGAACCTTATTATTGCTGTTGCTGTTGTCGATGAAAATGATGGTGAGGATGATGATGATGATAATGATGATGACGTGATGATGATGATAAGAAAGTAGGAAATAATTAGGTTTGCTGTGATGTAATGATAGAAATAATAATAATAATGATGATAATAATTTCAATAATGATAATGATAATGATAGTAATGATAATGATAATAATAATAATAATAATAATAATAATAGTAATAATGATAATGAAATTTCCATTTCATTTCAATATCAACCCCATGACTCCTGTATTATTGCCTGCAGCTATTCCTAACTACTACCCTGAGTGCCCTGCGCTCTGTCTACATCCTGGCCTGCAGCCTAACAGGCTGGTGTGTCAGGCTGGGTTGACCAGATTGTTCACAGGTTTATGCCAGTGTGGGTGCCAGTGTGGGTGTGAGAATGTCAGAGGCCAACCCAGTATGTGGTGAAGATTGAACATGTATGTTTTGGCTGTATACTGGGAGGTCACTGGTTACCACAAGTACAATCAGGGACTTAACCCTTATGCTGCTCAGGTGGCTAAAAAAGCCAACACAAAATGACGCAAAAAAACAGAGAAATTACTGAAACCCTGGCAAATGGGTACTCATCTGAGAGTACTCAGCGAGAGCTATCCAATGAATACCAAGATGACAGGGTTTAGATGGTTCTCAGATATCTTTGCATCCTTGCACTTTGGATGTAAGTAACCTCAGCGTTGGAAGGGTTAACCTGTCTTTTGGACAGGCAGTTTCCTGAATACCTCCTTTTTGGACAGGCAAAAATTTCTATAAAGAATCTTTGCGATTAATAACCAAATGTTTTCATAACAAATAGTCTTTTAGGACATAGCTGAAGTGTAAATTGGCTTTTTGACACAATAATAGGCTATCAAATGTAGTTGGTATACAGATTTGAAGTAAATTAGTAGCTAAATCTGGATGGGCAGAAATTTCATGAAATAATATTACAACCATAATATTTAACACTTATGCTGCTGGTGGCTAATTTGGCCAATACAAAATGATGCAGAAAACCAAAAAAATGACTGAAACCCTGGCACATTGGTACTCATCTGAGAGTACTCAGTGAGAGCTTTCCAATAAACACCAACAAAATTGACAGGGTTTTAGATAGTTTTCAAAAATGGTTGCGTCCCTGTGCTTTGGACGAAAGTAGTCTCAGCATTGAAATGGTTGAATGGTTGCTGTGGTGAAGTACAGTACTAGGAATACCAGTCCATTCACCTGATGACCCGCATGCAGGGATCAATGCTAGTAATCTGCCATAAATACTCCATACTTTGGTACACTTTAATAATTCAGATTTTCATGGGTTCTGGGTGGGCAATGTTTTCTGAAAATACCTAGTCGATGTATCAGAGCAAAATTTACAGCTAGGTCCATATTTTGTGAAGTGGCAACTGGCGATAGATTGAGGGTTGGCCAGATTTCCCATTAATTATTTTGCGATTAGTTATAGTGGCCCAAATTCCTAGTTTTGTCTTAATTTCTGAGAATTTACGGTAATTAGTGGATTGCAGGTAACTGCAGTGGGATGAAAAATCTTCTCAGAAATGCGATCAATGAACTCACATCATGATCCCTGAAGTGTGCTTGCCTAATTAGACACACACTTTGCATCTGGAATGCATTCATGGTCTGAAAACAGATTGAGTATCACTTGAAAAAAGTATTTGATCAGACATTGGTTTTTTTCTCAATATTGTTTATGACCATGGTATATCTAGATGTTTAAAACCTTAACTATATGGTCCATGTGATATGAATGTGATAATGCTTTGATAAGTTTTTAGAGGTATATGGAAAGAGAGGGAAAAATATTCTCAGAAATGTGCCTTACTTCTCTTGACGTCATGACCCCTGTGCACTTAGCTAATTAATGAGGCACATACTTTAACCCATTCATGTCTGTAGCAGAAAAAAACGTCTGACAATGTTGGTGATATCTTTCTAACAAAAGCAATTATTAGAACATATTTGAAGGAGAATTGTTCTAATAAACTCTTTTTACAATTCTCCTTCAAATATTTTGAGAATTTATGCATTCATCCATGTAGCAGCCAAAACTGCCTGACAATTTTGGTGATATCTTTCTAACATAAGCAATTATTAGATAATATTTGGAGGAGAATTGTTCAAATGAACTCGATCTACAACTCACATTTTTCTAGACATATTCATGGATATAGGGTCACCTAGGTTAACCTACCAGAGGGCCAAGTCTATCCTTGAATTTACCAACTAGGAGATTTTATCTAGGAGCTGCTAGGACTAGGAGAAAGTTTACCTTCAAATGTATCTAAGTAGTTGGACACCATTTTCCCATGGTATCCCTGCAGTCAAACCGGTAATTCCATCACGATTGATTCCAGATGCTGAATAAACAATCAAAAATCTCATTCACACATGGGAGTTGTGGGTTTACAAGGTGTGGTCATTTCACCGAAATTCCCTCTACACATTAAAGTGGTGATCTGGCCTATATCATGTGCCTTGTATTAACCATTCACAGCTGGAAAACGAACAATATGAATTGTCTGACAACTAACTTTCTGACAACTTTTTTCACATATAGAGTTATATTTAAAGAATATTTGATGGTGGATTGTTAACCCTTATGCCACTGGTGGCTAATTTGGCCAACACAAAATTAAGCAAAAATCTTGTAAAATGATTGAAACCCTGGCACATGGGTACTTATCTGAGAATACTAAGCAAGAGCTTTTTAATGGATACCAACATAACAGGGTTAAGATGGTTTTTGAAAATCTCTGCATCCTCTATTGTGCTTTGGACGAATTTAGCCTGAAGCATTAGAAGGGTTAAGTTATAGAACTCCAACATAATATGGGTTTAGATGGTTTTCATAATTCTTTGCTACCCCGTTTTTGGATGAAAGTAGCCTCAGCTTTAGAAGTGCACGGTGACCATATGTGGGATAATCAGTTTAAAGATCAGGTTCACAGGGAAGAGTCGCAAAAACCCTGGAAAATGACCGAAACCCTGGCACGTGGGTACTCAGCGAGAGCTATCCAGTGAATACCAACATAATATGAGTTTAGATGGTTTTCTTTGCATACCCGTTTTTTGAATGAAAGTTATAGCCTCAGCTTTCAAGGTTCGACCGGGT
Source organism: Maea johnstoni (assembly GCA_963942565.1). Taxonomy (NCBI): domain Eukaryota; kingdom Metazoa; phylum Annelida; class Polychaeta; order Spionida; family Magelonidae; genus Maea; species Maea johnstoni. The sequence continues at coordinate 18,507,492 of OZ012700.1, read as the reverse complement.
TCGCATATGCCCCTAGATTTGGCTGTGGGCCCCTATATTTCTCAGTCTAGGGGCCCAGAAAAGTATGTATAATAACCAGAAATCCTGTTTTTGACCAATATTTTTTTTGAAAGATCCTTTTGGGCCCCTAGCCTGAAATCTAAGTGTCAGACCCAGGCTTTAGAAGTCCACAGGGACCATATGTGGGATAAACAGTTTAAAGATCAGGTTCACGAGGGAGGGTCGCCAGCAGATGGATTCCGCCCGCCGGCCCTGCATGGTCGCACACCACTTCACAGCGACTATAAACACTCTCGAGTGATTCCATCGCCAGCCGAGGCTTCTGGGTAATCAAGATGCGATTAATCTTCGAGAACTTTTATGATGATGCTCCCTGCCTCACGGATATGACCTTTTTTCTCGGTAAACCAATACAAACTGGTCTTCTTAGAAGACTTGGGTTTTGCATTACATTCAGCTGTGTACTTATCATACTCATTCATGCCTGAACTTTCCTTTCTGAAGTCATCTTCTGGTTCTGAAGAAATTTACTTCAGAAGAATGCATGTATTTAAAAGAAATGTTTAGTTCTGGAATACATATCCTATGACTCGAAATTAAGATTTTATCCAGGAAGCCAAATTGCATATTCTAAAGCTACCGAGAGATGTGAAACCAGTACATCTTTGGGCTCCCTGCAGAAAGTTGAGGGAGCTGCAGGAGAATTCTTGCACCCCCTAATTTCGGGCCCTGTATCCCCTCTTTTTAAAACATTTGCAAAATAAGCTTTTGATGAACAGGGATCACCAGCATCGTCTTAGCTAGGATTTAGAAACTGGATGCCCAAAAATGGCAATTCTAAAGTTTTTGGGTTTTCAAATTTTAAGGGGGACAACAGTATACTCAGATTTTAACCATTAACTTGTATAAAGCTATCAAGATAAGGCATGATATCCTTATGCAATGTCATGGGATGGAGTTGAAAAAATTATATGCTTGAGATTGATATTTTAAGAAATTCTTCACAAAATATTTGGGTGCCCTGAGGGGGTGCTTTTTAAGGGTTTGGGTGTCCAAAAGACGCACAGATGCCCGTCTAGCTGGCTAAGACTATGAACACCAGAAGATCGGGCCTCTTTTTGGCACCACAGGTCATAACAGGTTAATCCTTTCATGCCTGGGGATTTCCTCAACAAATATCGTCTGGACCTATGATACATATGGAAATATCTTTGAAATTAAGCATTAATTCACAAAATATTTGAAGGAGAGTTGTGAAATCAGTTTTAATGGTCATTATTTCACCTTCAAAGATTCTTTATATAAATCCTGGTCATTGGTATTATGGAATTAGTCAGGATATTTTTTGGGTGTAATAGGCATTGATTGTTGACTTGATATCATTTATGTCGAGTATTCCAAGAGGATTTGACTTTCTAGTTGTTGTTTTTTTATAACTTTATTTGGCTTTCTAGTTGATAGCATTAGTATGTTCATGAGTGAACATGTACGTATCCATGGTTGATTTTAGTCATTCAGATGTTTTACAAAATATTCTCTTTTGTGTAATATGGTCCAAAATAGTCAAGCCTTTAAGGTTTGCCAGGTGGAGGAGGGGCGAATGGTTTAACATTTTCATGATAGAAGTGCATTTTTTTTATTAGAATAAACTTTTGAATATTTCAGTTTCCAAATTCTTATCCCTAATGTGCTGCTGGTGGCTGATTTCGGCCAATATAAAATGATGCAAAATACCTGAAAAATGATTGAAACCCTGGCACATGGGTACTCATCTGAGAGTACTCACCGAGAGCTTTCCAATGAATACCAACATGACAGGGTTTAGATGGTTTTCTAAGATAGTCGCATCCTTGTGCTTTGGACAAATGTAGCCTCAGCATAAGAAGGGTTAAGTATTTTCTTTGCTTGTAGTCATGAACTGGCTAGTCATGTAATATGTCAGAAAAAATGACCGCAAACAAAATTCAAAATTCTTAAGTATTTTCACTGCTTGTAGTCATGAGAGATTAATGATGATTAATCAAGCTGAAATTTTCCAACGATTTCTAGCACTAACTGGCAGAAAAGATGACCATAAACAAAAGTCCCAATTCTGAAATATTTTCCCTGCTTGTAGTAGTGAGAGCCCTCCCAGCACATTAGTCCTCGTGTTCCCCCTCGGAAATCTGAGCCTGCACAGTGTGAACTTTGTGCCTGCATGCTCTACAGTGGTGGTGTATGAAGCCTTAATTTCTCAGTGAGGCCCTCACACTGCCAGTCCGAACGCATCCTTCTCCCGTGCTCACAGGCGGGACAAATTTCTTATCCCCTCCTCTCGTTGGGTGACGACAAATAGTGGAGATTTCCTCAGGATTTAAACCCTGTGAAGAAACTCGATAAGTTGGCTCTAACGCTCGACGGAATCGGCAGTGGCAGTGTTGATATCGGCCAGTTGCACGCTGCCGCGGCTCCTGGATCTATAGAATAAGTGGATTACTTCTATTGGCTGCTGGGGTTTCCGTCTCATCCGCTGTTGGTCGTGGGTGAGTCGAGACCTTCACTGTAGTAGTAGCATCACCAGCAGTGGCTGCAACAGAAGTCTTCATCGTCTTCGCTTGGAAGTTCCCTTTGTGATTGTTCGTCAACCCAAGACAGGAATTTTACTTGTTTTCGCATGTGAGAACACACACAAACGTATGCACAAGTGCGTGCACAGATGACAAAAGCGGGATAATGCTTCTCATATAGAGTCAAGGATATTACTAAAGGAACTGTTACTTGGACATATTTAGAAGGTAGGGTTATTCTTCATCTTAACTGATCCTTGCACAATAAAAGTGAGATCATGCTTTTCATCTGATCTTAAGGATATAAAATTATTCAAGGAACTGTTACTTGGAGATATTTTTCCACGCATTTTGAAGGTATGGTTATTCTTTGTCTTAACTGCTCCTTGCACAAGAAAAGCTGGATAATACTTTTCATACAGAGTCATGTAGCAGTACTGTTAGTAATATCCTTAACCCATTCACACTCAAGAGTTCCTCTAGAAGTATCGTCTGCTACTTTCATACTTTTGGAAAAAACTTGGGAATAAAGCGAAAGTTTGCAAAATATTTCAAGGAGAGTTGTTGTTTATCTTCTGATCAACTTTTCTCCTTCAAATATTTTCAAAAAAATGCTTTTGTAAGGAAAATATTTCCAAAATCGTCAGGTCTCTTTTGGCCGCTCTGAGCATTAATGGGTTAACTCTGCATGGTATCCAGCTTTCCTTATGCAAGGATGGGTTAAGATATTGAGTGAAGAAATTAAAAATAACCATAGCCCCAGGGATTACACACAGTACTGCTACTGGGAGATATTTACACATTTTTTTTGGGGGGGTATGGTTATTCTTCATTTCTTCATTCAATATCTTAACTGATCCTCTCACAAGAAAAGTTGTAGCATGCTTTTCATTCAGAGTTAACTCATTCACACTCAGATTTCCTTTAGGAAGTATCGTCTGCTATTTTCAATACATCTTAACCCATTCAGATAAAGGTAAAAACTGGCTAGTACTTTTCATTGGGTTATGATCGAGTATCACTACTAAGGGAACTATTAGGCCTAAAAAAAAAAGTTGTTTGTTTCCTGTAACCCTACCCTAAGAAGTTTTTATTCAAAAAAATCCCTACCCCAAAGTTTTTTTCGCCCTCCAAACTCCCAATCAACGAAAAACATGCATAGAACACACATTTTTGACCAAAAAAATAATGCAAAATTTTTTTGAGAAATATTTAAGCCAGTAGAACTGCAAATTCTCAGATAGTAGATAACTTCCTCTCGCCATTACATCTTTCAAATCAACACATTATAAACTACAGTTCCTTTTTTAACAGGTTTATATTCTCAATGAAAATACAGTTATATCTAAAAAGTATTTGAATATTTAATCCTTCAGAAATAGATGGTTTCATTCAAATATTTCTCAAAATTTTCTTTTCCATTAAGAGCTTTTGGACCATGTGTAGACTGGATAGTTCAACCCTTATGCTGCTGGTGGCTTATTTGGCCAATACAAAATGATGCAAAAATCCTGAAAAATGATTGATACCATGGCATATGGGTACTCATCTGAGAGAACTCAGCGAGGGCCTTTCAATGAATACCAACATGATAGGGTTTAGATGGTTTTCAAAAAGCTTTGTGCTATGGATGAAAGTAGCCTCAGCATTGGGAGGGTTAAGTTTTGGACCATGTGTAGGCGTGGATAGTTTAAAGATGTAGGGTCAAAATGACATTAACCCATTCGCACTCAGAGTTCCCCAGGAAAGTATCGTCTGCTAATTTCATACTTTTGAAAATAACTTGGAAATAAAGCAAATTCTCACAAAAAAATTGGAAGGAGAGTTGTTGGTAATATTCTGATAAACATTTCTCCTTCAAATATTTTTGATAAAAACGCTTTTGTGAGGAAAATATCAACAAAATAGTCAGGCCTGTTTTGGCCACTCTGAGTGCTAATGGGTTAAGGTTAACCAGTTCATGAGTCATATAAAGAGTTCGTTCCTGGTATAGCATCGTGACGTCTCCTGTTTATGGGTTCAAAAATTGTGCATGGCCGTTTTAAGAGATAATTAAGCCACATTAATAGGAGTAGACTAGAGGGCTAGGTTTTGCTTTTCTACAATTCCAGAAAAATGAAGAATTTCTGTTGGTAAAAATGCTGAGGGTGTGAATATTGCATTATGGCAGAATATGGAGTAGTTTGATGAAAAGGCTATATATTTAACAAATATAGCACAGTCCTGAGGGAACTACGAAGAAATAGGTCCCAGTGAGAATCAATAGGATACCCTCTATGTAATAAAGTTTTCTTTCTTTCTTAGATAGACAATCGGTATAATAAAACAAATAGAGCATAATTTTCAATTTATAAATGCTCTTGACGAAAAAAATAATGCTCTATCAGTGAAAAATAGGGGGGGGGGTGCGCTTATTCGGGACCGTGCGCTTATTCGGGACCGTGCGCTTAATCGGGCTTATACAGTATTTATTAATAAAATAACTTTATTTTCAATAAAATAATTCTATTGGAAAAATATCACCAAAACAGTAAAGTCACTGGAGCCATAAATGGGTTAATTCCTATGTTATTTACAGTGAAACAATCCTTTCTCTGTCCAAGTATGTATTGTTTATCTTTGGATCGCCGTGTTGTTCTGTTTGCAATGAACGAGCTGCATGGTTAAATACCCTCTTTATTTCCTTAAATGGGTCATACTGTGATATTTGCAATGAAACAATCCTTTCTCTGTCCAAGTATGTATTGTTTATCTTGGGATCGCCGTGTTGTTCCATTCGCAATGAACGAGCTTGTTAATTACGCTCTCACTTCCCATGGTGTCGGGCTACACTTGTCCAGGATCTCTCTCGCTCGAAAACCAACATGTCACCACGGCCCAAGAACGGTGTCCATTGTTCGCGTTCAGACCCATGCAGATCTTGCCAAGGCACTGAGAAATACACAGGATACTTCACTAATTAACCCTTCCAATCAGGGTCTTAGCCAGGATTTACAAACTGGGTGCCTAAAATTGGTCATTGTAAAAATTTTTGGCATCCAAATTTTTAAGGGGGACCACAATATACTCAGATTTCAACCATAAACATGTATTAGTTTATCAAAATAAGGCATGATATACTTAAATACAATGTCATTGGAATTATATGGAGTTGAAAAAGATCAACTATATACTTAAGATTGACATTGTAGGAAATTCCTCACAAAAGGTTTTGGGTGTCCTGAGGGGTGCTTTTTAAAGGTTTGGGTTTCCAAAAAGACACCCAGACGCCCTGCTGGCTAAGACCATGCTTCCAATGCTAAGGCTACTTTTGTCCCAAGGACTCATACCTGATGGCATCTTTATCTATGATACTTCCAGAAATATAAACATTATATTAACAACCAAACGGATCATTGTGACAGTTAAGATATCAGAATACTCAAATTTCATTGTAAATTTACTCTGTTCTTGTTTAGTTGTTAGCATGGCTATCGGCCAAACCCCATAAGTGGTTGGGTTCCCCAACCTGTCTTATAACGAAACACAACATGTTTTTTTGGAAAGATATATGTGTCTGATGAAAGAAAATCCATGTGGTGAAAAAAATTGGTGGCAGCTATGTTTAACTGAGAAAAACGTGTATCGATATTGCAATTTTCACAAAAAATATAATGTTTTTGCCATCACTTCTAGTTTGGTAGGGCTATTAAATAAATCCTCTCATTTTATTAGCCTCACAGATTTTTTCCTAAGGTTGAATAAGTGTTGGACTACTAGGGCCCTGTTTGTAGTTCAGTTTTCCATGGCAGGTACATCTATCTTTCATGCCTATAGCTCAGCCTTGAGAGTGATGATTTAAGGTGAGGAGCAGCGCTGTGTTAACAGATAAGGCAGGACTCCCCCTCTTGAGTTGAGGGCTTATAAAAACAGACAATCTCACTATTAGTTGCTCTGTAAACAAACCATTTGTCAAGATAAATCTTTTGTATGTATGGCTATTGACATGACCTCACTTGAAGGGAGTGTGAAACTGTTCCTAACCCTTTACATCTGGAGCAGAGAATTCAAATACTCCACTATCAGCCGCGTTCGCAGCCTCAAATCCTTCATTGGGAAATACTCCATCCTCTAATACAGTTAGGGTAGTTGGCGGGAGAGAGAGAGAGAGAGAGAGAGAGAGAGAGAGAGAGAGAGAGAGAGAGAGAGAGAGAGAGAGAGAGAGAGAGAGAGAGAGAGAGAGAGAGAGAGAGGGGAGGGAGCGAGAGAGAGAGAGAGAGAGAGAGAGAGAGAGAGAGAGAGAGAGAGAGAGAGAGAGAGAGAGAGAGAGAGAGAGAGAAACTGTTAATAACCCTTTGCATCTGGAGCATATACTGTAAAAACTGGTACTTTTTAGTTTTTACAGGCATTTAATTTTCGGTTGAACATCCTTCAAATGAATATCCTTGCTTTGTATCCTTGCTTTGCTTAGTGCTTGAATGCGCAAATTCAAAGTAGCACAAATTTCCAGGGCTGTAAAGCGAAATCTTTCGCACTCCTAATTAAAACCATAAAGTCGACAGCAGTACCCTTACCCAACTTAGCTGAGGAAATCCTTGGTTTTCTTAGGATTAAAAAAAATAATCCTAAAAAATTTAGTTTACCGACCTACCTACCCATTTTTTTTTTGGACTGTTACAGGAAACAAACATTTTTTCTAGAATCTGCTTTTCATTTCTCTATATACTAGGTCATCTTTGTTCTTCTATTCGTGTCTGAAATATTTGTTGTTTTTGTCTTACCACAGGTGCTACTGAACTGAGGGGAATTAGGGGAAGTGAGTCACTACACCAGGAAATGGGGAATGGTAAGTGAAGTCTTCATAGTTATTACTGCATTAGGCCTAAAAAAAGATGTTTGTTTCCTGTAACCCTACCCTAACAAGTTTTTATTCAAAAATATCCCTACCCTAAAGTTTTTATCGCCCTCCCAACTCCCAATCAACGTAAAACATGCATAAAACACACATTTTTGACCAAAAAAATAATGCAAAAAAAAATCTTTTTACCGACCTACCTACCCTATTTTTTTTGGGGCCGTTACAGGAAACAAACAATTAATTTTTTTAGGCCTTAGCAAATACCTTAAACTGTTTGGTAATACTACAAATGTGTGAGTGGGGCACCCTCATTTTGGGGTGCATGAGACCAGAGGCTTAGCCACCTATGCATCCAGCATGTCATTTGGACACCCAGAACACTGTTATTTGACAGTTTGGACACCCAAAAGTTTAGGTCAGGATTTGCTGATGATGGCAATTTTAGAAGATAATGCATATACTGGCCTAAAAAAGCAAAATATGTAGATATATATATGGTTTATTTCATTAGTAGTGTGAACTTAGTGCCACACTTTGGACATCCAGAAGTCTATGAAACCTTCATTTGGACACCCTGTTTCCAAATACTGGCTAAGACCATGGCTGAGACACCAATTGTGGAGAGCTAGCTCAGGCACCCTTATGTGGTGTTTAGGCACAACGCCCTTGACCACTCAGCTTTAATAGCAGTATGCAGCCTAATGCTGTAAGCTTAAATCAACAATCATTTCTCAGTCCTGGGAGTCTGGGACCTCTGCCAGCAGACTGACTTATGAATGACTCTTACTCATGCAGAGGATGAGGGTAGGCAAGGTGATGATGATCAGGATGATGATGATGATGATGGTAATGATGATGATGATAATTATGATGATGATGATGGCAATGACAATTATGGTGGTGATGATGATGACGATGATGGTGACGAAGATGATGATGTGATCATCATGACTGTAACATTCATGGTGGTAATGATGATGATGGTGCTGATGATGATGACAATGATGATGATGATGGTGCTGCTGCTGCTGATGATGATGATGGTGCTGCTGCTGCTGATGATGATGATGGAAAGTCAAATATATGATTATCGCATCGGTTTCATTTGGATCAACATTTCTCCCTTATATTTCCCACAATATACTTTTACTAGAAAGTATCACCACAAAACTCCCGGATGAAAGGGTTAAGTGGCATTCTCAAAACATCAAAGATCTGTCTGGCACTCTACCCTATACTGGCTAACAATAGAGCAGCGGAGAGATCAGCAGGTCTAGGGCTGGGGAGGGCCTGCAGGAAACACAATAGGTCTGGGCTATTGTTACACTAAATAGCTCTGGCGTCAGATTTCAATGCTGGATTTCATCGTTCATATATTCCACTGGCATTCCGATATCCCTGCTGCTGCTGTGGCTGCAGTTTCGGTTGCCATAGGATACTAGGCCACAGGGAAAAGGAGTGCTATCGTAAATTCTCAGTAATTTGGGACACTTTTTGATAATTAGAATTTCTTTGGGTTCAGGGTGGCCAATGGTTTCTGAAAATACCTTGATGTTGCATCAGCAAGATTTACAGCTAGGTCCATATTTTGTGAAATGGCAATTGGCAATAGATCGAGGGTTGCCACTTATTATAGTGGCCCAAATTCCTAGGGTGGTCCAAATTTCCCAGAATTTGTGGTACTAATATATCTATCTTAATTATGATAGCCTATTGGCAAAGTGTATTAACAATACATGGTAACCAATTGGAATTTGGGTGTGAAACAAGAGCAAAACAAAAGCTTGTCAAAATGATAAGTATGGTCAATCTTATATTTACCCTTATGCTGCTGGTGGCTAATTTGGCCAATACAAAATTATGCAAAATAAAACTGGAAAATGACTGAAACCCTGGCAAATGGGTACTCATCTGAGAGCACTCGGCAAGAGCTATCCAATGAATACCAACATGGCAGGGTTAAGATGATTTTCATAATTTTTTGCTTTTTTGTGCATTTGACGAAAGTAGCCTCAGCATTGAAAGGGTTATGGTATCATTTTACTCCTGTGGACTTTTAATTCAACTGTTCATTTCACTCTGTTAATCCGCCTATGAAAATCAAGTATTGGCCATTCATAATCATTGAAAGTCTTCCAAGCATTTTGTGTCAAAACCTCTGCATTGTCAAAATTCATCACCCTTTAAAGGATATCAATACATAAATACAGTACAGATGTTTAATTTTTTTTCAAAAATACTATACGGTATGAAAAAAACTGAACCCAGTGCTTGAATAGATTAACTCTTCCAATGCTGAGGCTACTTTCTCCCAAAGCACAAGAATGCAAAGATTTTTGAAAAACATTGAAACCCTGTCATGTTGGTTGTCATTGGATAGCTCACACGGTGTACTCTCAGATGAGTACTAGCTGTAAATGACTTAAGTATAGCGGGAACAATAATATAGCGATAATAGCGCTCTCTCCATATGCGCTATTATAAGTCTTTATTAAATTCTTAATTGAACTTGCTGCTGTTGTTCCCGTTCACCGCTATACTTAGATCACGCTATCCAGGGCAGTACCGTAATTGCGCTATATAATGTTCATGCCATATTTAAGTGATTTACAGTACCTGTTTGCGAGGGTTTCAGTCATTTTTGTATCATTTTGTATTGGCCAAATTAGCCACCAGCAGCATAAGGGTTAACAAGCTTCATGTAGAAATCAGTCAAACTCACAATGCTTATTACAGCCATCAAGCCAAGATGGAACCTTGGGGCATGTGCTAGCTTCTCGTAGCTTGCAACTTATCGTGCACTTAACAGACAGAAAAAAGACTTCAATTCATGCAAACTCACATAAATTGTACAATGGTGGCCAAGTAAAAAATGTCGCCCTTACAACCACTCATTACATCCTCAATATGGGCCATCTTGCCTAAATTGGACAACAGTGGCATGGTGGAATATGTCAGTCAACCTGAAGTCCCACTTTAATATGCAATATATGGTTTAAATGATTTAAATGGCAACATAACCTTCTGGACAAGAGCTTATGTCGGAGGTATGTGAAAATCTGAGTTAGGCAAGTCTGAAATAAGCGATTTGGCCTGTAATCCTATTGCCCAATCCAATTTCCCTTATAATCTATAGCTATAATGGCTTTCTGACACCCAGCTCTACGATACCTTCTTTAGCCTGAGCCACATCAAAACCTTGGCAGATCCATGTATAAATCTTGCCGTAATATCTGACTAACCTGCTGGAGTCTGGGGGAGCAATGGCTGACCCTTACTCCTTATAAATCACTCTTGTTATCCCTTCCAATGCTAAGGCTACTTTCGTCCAACGCACAAGGATGCAAAGATTTTTGAGACCCATCTAAACCCAGGTCATGTAGGTATTTATTAAATAGCACTCCCTGTATTTTTTTATCTGTCCAGTAATTGAGAGAAAGTATCCTTTAACATATGTTTTATACCCCCCTTTTCATATTTCAACCCTGCCCCCCCTGCTATGTTTGAACTCTTTAAGTAGCTGAATAACCTGCAAAAGAATAGCGGGAGACTAGTAGTATTAGCTTCTGATCCCCCCCCCCCCCCCCCCCCCTTGCTATATAAATCATTGTTGGTATTACCTGTCTGGTAATTGATAGAAAATATGCTTTTAGTCATGTTTTTTACCCCCCTTTTCATATTTCAAACCCCCCTCCCCTCCCCCCCCCTACTCTGTGTAAAACCTGCATTAGTGTCTGAATAACCCGAGACTAGCAGTAGTAGCAGCTGACCCCCCCCCCCCCCCCCCCCCCCCCTCCCTATAAATCACGTTTGTTATTACCTGTCTGGTAATTGAGAGATAGTATCTCCCCTGCTTCTGTTGCGGTGATATATCGCGTATCAGGCGGAGCAGCATATCCATTACGCCAGGGCCGTAATCTAGCGCACCATCTCGCTGCAGCTTAAGTCTCATTTAATTTGTGCGCACCGGTGTGAATGAGACACTTAGTATCAGCGCAGAATGATTTATTTTTGTTTGACAGGCCGCCGTGCTTCTCTAGAGGATTTGTGGCAGAGGAGTAGTAGAGGAGTGTTACTATGGACAATGTAATGCGATGTGCTATCTGGCTATCTGCTAGAAGAAGGGGGAGGGGGGTGAAAATTATGTATATAGTGAATGAGACACTTAGTATCAGCGCGGAATGATTTATTTTTGTTTGACAGGCCGCAGTGCTCCTCTGGAGGAATTGTGCGAGAGGAGTATGAGAGGTTTCATGAGAGGGGTATTACTATGGACAGGGTACGAGATGTGCTATCTGCTACAAGAGGGGGGGGGGGGGGGGGGGCTGAAAATTATGTGTATAGTGAATGAGACACTTAGTACCAGCACAGAATGATTTAGTTTTGTTTGACAGGCCACAGTGCTTCTCTAGAGGATTTGTGGGAGAGGAGTATGAGAGGTTTCATGAGAGGGGTATTACTATGGACAGGGTACGAGATGTGCTTTCTGCTACAAGAAGGGGGGGGGGGGGGGGTGAAAATTATGTATATAGTGAATGAGACTCTTAGTACCAGTGGAGAAGGATTTATTTTTGTTTGACAGGCCGCAGTGCTGCAATGCAGGATTTGTGGGAGAGGAGTAGTAGAGGAGTATTGCTATAGACAGCGTAAGGAGATGTGCTATCTGCTACAAGAAGGGGGAGGGGGGGGGGGGGGGGGGGTGAGGGATATAATGTATATAGAGAATTAGACACTTAAAATTAGTATCAGTGGAGAAGGATTATTTTTTGTTTGACAGGCCGCTTCTGAACTGCTATGTGGATTTGTGGGAGAGGATCAGTATGAGAGGGGTATAACTATAGACAGGGCCGGTAAGGAGAGGTGCTATCTGCTAGAAGAAGGGGGAGGGGGGGGGGGGGGGGGGTGAAAATTATGTATATAGTGAATGAGACTCTTAGTACCAGCGGAGAATGATTTATTTTTGTTTGACAGGCCACGGCAGCACTGCTGTGGAGGATTTGTGGGAGAGGAGTAGTAGAGGGTTATTACTATAGACAGGGTAAGGAGATGTGCTATTTGTTAGAAGAAGGGGCTTGGGGGGGGGGGGGGGCATTATATATACAGTGAATGAGACACTTAGTATCAGCAGAGATTGATATATTTTTGTTTGACACCCCCCCCCCCCCCGCTGATCATTTTGATGAAATCTTTCGTGCGAAAGCATAGTCAGAAAAATATCTGAAGGAGAAACGTTAATCAGAACACAATCAACAACTCTCTTTCAAATATTTTATAAAATCATTTTTAATTTCCAAGTTATTAGCAAAAGTATTGTAGATCCAGACGACAATATCAAGCGGAGCCCTTTGAGTGTTCATGGGTTCAGGAGACATTCCATCTTATTGCTTTGATATAAGTATTGTTATTGCCATGGCAACAGTTATTGACCATCAGGGCTGTTCGGGCGAGTCAGTCTTCTCAGAAAATCGCTAGGGATTATTCGGTGCCAAAAAATCCTTTCATCGTTGAAGGTTCACAGCGTAGGAGAATGGATTGGTAAGTTCTGCATTCGGCTTGAGTGGTTTTATGTGTTAAGATGAAGAACATGCCTGATACATATTGCATCCCATTTTCTCTGCGCCTTTCCACTGCCTAACATCAAAAGGTCCCCAGAAAAAGGGGCATTAACCGATTCATGCTTAACCCTTATGCTGCTGGTGGCTAATTTGGCCAAGGCCAAGAAAAAAATATTGTTTGTTTCCAGTAACGGTCTGAAAAAAATAGGGTAGGTTGCATAATTTTTTTGGTCAAAAAAATGTGTGTTTTATGTTTGTTTTACGTTGATTTGGAGTTGGGAGGGAGGAAGAAACTCATGGGTAGGGATTTTTTTGAATAAAAACTTGTTAGGGTAGGGTTACAGGAAACAAACAACTTTTTAAGGCCCAATACAAAATGATGCAACATACTTGAAAGATGACTGAAACCCTGACACATAGGTACTCTCATCTGAGAGTACAGTGAGCTAGAGCTTTCCAATGAATACCAACATGACAGGGTTAAGATGGTTTTCAGAAATAATTGCATCCTTGTCCTTTGGACGAAAGTATCCTCGGCATTGGAAGAGTTAAGTCTTTACGCTTTGGATGAAAGTTGCCTTGCAGCATTGGAAGGGTTAACAAATGTAACTAGGAATGTTATTGACCTTAGAGGCATGCGTGGGTTAACCCATTAATGCTTAAGAGCTCCTCTAGAAATTGTCGTCTGGATCAATGATACTTTTGGCAATAACTTTAGAATCAAGCATAAGTTTACAAAATATTTGAAGGAGAGTTGTTGGTAATGTTCTGATTGACATTTCTCGATCAAATCTTTTCCTGACTTTGCTTTTGCCTGCAAATTATCATTAAGATTGTAAGGCTGCTTTTGGCGGCTGTCAGCATTAGTGGGTTAAAGTGTCCCTTGCCAAAGTTCCGTGCCAAGGGTGTTTTTCATTGGTCATGGTTCACATGGTAGACGTAAGACTCTGGACAATTTAACTGAACTGACTGAGTAGTCCTGCTAGCTTTTTGAGGAGAAATATGTCCGCTGCACATGTTCCAGACCCCGTCTCACACCAATCTTCATTCGGCTGGCGTCGGGAGGCCTTCTGGAAAAAGCACAATTTGTCAGGTTGCATTCGCGTTGGTATTTTGTTTGGCTTTACTTTTTCTGCACTTCTAGGCTTGACTGAATCATGACTGTCCTTTAACCAAATGTATATGAATTCCATGAAATCCTGGCATCTGCCAAGAATTTTCCTGGGAATTTATGGGCATTCTCAGTTCCGAAAGGTACAGGTACTAAGATGTTAACCCTTATGCTGCTGTTGGCTAATTTGGCCAATACAATATTGGTTTGGTTTTGACTAAGTCATCTCAAAATATTTTCTGAAAAATGCAACTAAAAATTTCTTAAAGCTTAGGACTTTTTTTTGCATCATACATGCATGAATGGGTTCATCTGTTCATGTGAAAAGGGGCAACAATCTTTGTAAGTATATTAAACTAAAAATTCAAAAAAATAAATTTGAATACATGAGCTCTTAAAAATCTTTGTTATGAGATTTAAGCTAAACAGGTGATGATGATGATGATGATGATGATGATGATGATGGTGATGATGACAACAAAGATGATGATGATGACAACAAAGATGATGATGATGATGATGACAACAAAGATGATGATGATGATGATGACAACACAGATGATGATGATGATGATGACAACAAAGATGATTATGATGATGGCAACACAGATGATGATGATGATGATGATGGCAACACATGATGATGATGATGATGATGATGATGATGATGATGATGATCACAACACAGATGATGATGATAACAGATTATGATGATGATGATGATGATGATGATGATGACAACACAGATGATGATTATGATGATGGCAACAAAGATGATGATGATGATGATGATGATGATGATGATGATGATGATGATGATGATGACAACAAAGATAATGATGATAACAGAGATGATGGTGATGGTGATGATGATGATGATGATGATGACAACAAAGATGATGATGATGATGGTGAAGATTATGTTGGCAATGATGGTAAATGTTAGCCTAAGCGAGGGGTACAACCCCTCAACCACCTATCCCCCATTTCCCTAAATAAAATCTACCCCTGGGTAAATAGAAGAACAAAATTGGAAATGATTTGACGCTTGCTGAAACTTTTGGGCTTTAAGATTCATTAGCGAGTTTTGAAATAGATTTAATAGCGATTTAAGTTGACTCCAGCTATTGCTTTCGGTAGAAATAGTCTCATCGCCTACGGCAATGCGGTGACTCCTTGCACCAATCAATAATGACTATGACATCATTGGTCGAGAAACCGCCTGCGGATACCACCCGTTAACAGGAAATTTCTAAATTCTTAGTTGAACTTTGCCGCATATAAAATCGCTTGCGTGCGTAGACAGATTCTGTGCCAAAGCCTTGCGGAAAAGTATAACTCAATCTCCTGTTCATTTCAATCATTCTTAAAACATTACCCTCGAAAAGTGTCGTCTAGAGTTATGATACTTTTAAAAATAACAGGCACAAATCTTTTCTCAGGCATTTAACCCTACCAATGCTCAGGCTACCTTTATCCAAACGCAAGGACACAAAGATTTTTGCAAACCGTCTAAACCTTGTCATGTTAGTATTCATTGGATAGCTCTCGGTGAGTACTCTCAGATGAGTACCCATGTGTCAGGGTTTCATTCTTTTTTCAAGGTTTTTTGCACCATTTTGTATTGGCCTAATTACCCACCAGTTGATCCATTTAAGTTGACTCCAGCTATTATTTTCTGTAGAAATTACCTGATCCCCTAAACAATCACTAAGCCTACGGCAATGCGGTGACTTCTTGCCCGAATCAATAGTCACTATGACATCATTGGTCGAGAAACAGCCTGTGGATACAAAAAGTGTACAGGAAATTCCTAAATTCTTAGTTGAACTTTGCCGCCTATAAAATCGCTTGCATGCGTAGACAGATTCTGTGCCAAAGCCCTGCGGAAAAGTATAACTCAATCTCCCGTTCATTTCAATCATTTCTATAAACATTGCCCTCGAAAAGTGTCGTCTAGAGTTATGATACTTATACAAATATTTTAACCCTTATGCCGCTGGTGGCTAATTTGGCCAAAAATAAAGCAAAAACCCTGAAAAATGATTGAATCCCTGGCACATGGGTTCTCATCTGAGAGTACTCAGTGAGAGCTATCCAATGAATACCAAGATGACAGGGTTAAAATTGTTTTCAAAAAACTTTCCATCCTTGTGCTTTGGACGAAAGTAGTCTCAGCATTGGAAGGGTTTAGAGAGTCGCTATATTGTGACTTGGTTTCCTCTATTAGTAACATCTGGCTAGTCACAATTTAGCATTAATGTGTCATAATAGTTGCAATGAATATGATGTCGAAATCAGCCATTTGGCCATTGTACAGCGAAGCATTTAGGGATGCTGGTGCTATGGGGCCCACATTGCGTGTGTGAGCGCAATATAGCAAATTGTAAAATATCATTACCTATGATGTGTAGGACCCTGAAGGGCCCCTTATATCATGATCAATAGAATACATAAAATTGATCAATAAGTTGTATGTAGACTTATGTAACTTTAACAAATATCTAAACCATTTGTGCTACTCTTACTTCTAAATTGTTATATAGAGCTAAACGTAATCAATAGAATGCAAAAATTGATCAATAAGTTGAAGACTAAAATATAACTTGCTATTAAACTGTTAGATATAGCAAAGTGCAAAATACCATCTATGATGTATCGGTCCTAAAGGGCCTGGTAAAACATAGTCAATTAAGGAAATGAAATTGAGTGATATACTGAGAAGTAACATTTCCAAACAAAGTGCTACTGCAAATTAGCAGAGTGCAAAATATAGATTGTCTACAATTTAAGGGACCCTTAGCGTCCTTCATGTCCATTCAACCGAGTACAATTTAGTAATCAGCCGAGAACTAACGCCTTTCTGAAATTAATGTTGCAGACTTCAGTTTTCTCGTTTGGTAATTATTTGGACCTCGAGAGGTCCATAATGACCCGTTAAGTGGAGAAAATTAATTGATATATTTTGCTGAGGGATATTCATCTCTCCCTTAAGTAGATGGCGCTTGCAGACTATTTTAACGAAAGAATGCTGAGTTTTTTCCCAACACTGTAAGCCAAAACCATGTATTTTATTCATATTTCAAGCCATAGTGTTTTTTGTAAATGAATAATCAAACAGAAATGTTTATGTTCACAAACCTATCATTTTCATATATTTTATTGACTTGTGCTCTATTTCTACCTTTAGCTCTATATAAGAATTTGGAAGTGAAAGTAGCACAAATGGTTTATATATTTGTGCACAAAAGTGCACAGTTAATAAGGACAATTTTATTCCTATCATCATTTCATTCCACGCCATTTCCAAGATATTTGCATTGGTGGCAAGTTACCAGAGTGCTTGCTCTGTCTGAGCCTGATTAGGTTAGGATGGAGTCTGGGCTAGTTCAGTGAGATGGTAATTGATTTAGAATCATACTCCACTATCAGCAGTGTTTGCTGCCTCAAATCCTTCATTGGAAATGAGAGAGAGAGAGAGAGAGAGAGAGAGAGAGAGAGAGAGAGAGAGAGAGAGAGAGAGAGAGAGAGAGAGAGAGAGAGAGAGAGAGAGAGAGAGAGAGTTTGTGGTTGTAGTAAATTATTTAAGCTATAAGGTTTTTGCAGTAACCTGATTTAGCCTTTTTCCTGCACGGTTTTCATTCCATTTTTATCCATGTCATATAATGAAAAAGGACCATTCCTTCATTACAACCCTTACCCAAAAACTTAAAGCCAACGCCTGGTTTCCCAGACTTCTAACACAGTAGCAGTGGCTGTATCCACAAGTGCGCTCGATTTATAGGGCAACTGTTGATCGTAGATCAGAGCCTGGAGGCGGTCTGTACTCCCAGCTGCCCTCCCTGCCCCAGAGAGGCCCGGCAGATCAGATCAAGTGAATTACGATGCAGACAAGTTACGTTTACGAGCCAGAAACTTGCCGTAACTCTCCATAAGCCAAATTTTGAGCAATCTAGTAGGCCATGAAAGATCGGTTAGTAGGGCTGGGGGTCCCGGAAGCAAGATGCAATACAAATATTACTCCATAGATATCTTTAACCCTTATGTTGCAAGAATCTAATTTTGCCAATACAAACGGACGCAAAATCCTAAAAAAATGGCTGAAATCCTAGCACATGGGTGCTCATTTGAGAGTACTCCGTGAGAGCTATCCAATGAATACCAACATGACAGGGTTTAGGTGGTTTTCAAAAATCTTTGCGCCCTTGTGCTTTGAAAGAAAGTAGCCTCATCATTGGAAGGGTTAAGGACCCAAAGATTTTGGAAAACCATCTAAACCCTGTCATGTTGGTATTCATCAGAAAGCTCTTGCTGAGTACTATCAGCTGAGTACCCATGTGCCAGGGTTTCAGTCATTTTTCAGGTTTTTTGCATTATTTTGTAATGGTTAAATTAGCCACCAGCAGCATAAGGGTTAACCCATGCATATCTTGAGCATACAAAGTGTCTGAAACATATGGAACAATTGAATAATATTTCATCATTTTGAAGGTGAAGACTGAAAGTTTTTATTCCTGTACCAATTTAGCCTTGATATGATAGAAAAAAGTGATGATAAATGAAATGGAAAGGAGGGTATTGATTACGATTTTTTTTTATTCGATTCCAGCTTCTCAGATTCAATTTATGTCCATTATAAACTTGGGATCTAGAGTAAAGAAATGTATCAATAACCGTCCTTATTTAACTAAGCCGCCAAAGCTAGAAACTAACCCAAGTAAAATAATACATTATTGACACCAATATATAAAAAACACACACTAAAGGTTGTATATTGTCAGTACGGAAGTGGATGTCAGTCACTTCTCTAGTGGAGGATAAACATTGCCGCCTAGAGTGTGGGAAATAAGAGATAGTGTTATAAGGGTGTTAGGTACTCCACTTCAGAATACTTCCTGTGAAAGATACTTCATAGTGGCAGTGCTACCCTATAATTGAGACATACAGAGTTGAAAATATCACCAAAATAATCAAATTGTGTTGGGCGCTTATTATATAGGCATTTAACTGGCTTTAACCTTCCAAGGCTGGGGCTACTTTCTTTCAAAGGACAAGCACGCAAAGATTTTTGAAAAACATCTAAACCCTGTCATGGTGGTATTCATTGGATAGTTCTTGCTGAGAACTCTTAGATGAGTACACATATGCCAGGGTTTCAGTCATTTTTAAGGTCTTTTGCATACTTTTTGTATTGCTGGAGACTTATTTGGTCAATACAAAATGGTAGGGAAAAAGCCAAAATTTGACTGAAACCCTGGCATATGGGTACTCAATGAGGGCTTTCCAATAAGTACCAACATGACAGGGTTTAGATGATTTTCAATAATCTTTGCATCGTTGTGTTTTGGGTGTAAGTAGCCTCAGCATTGGAAGGGTTAAGTGATAAGCACCAGTGTACCCACCCTCCCAGTGGGAGGTGGGAGGTTTGTGGTGGTGTGTGTGTAAACTCTTACAGCATAGTTTGTCTGCTCTCATGGGCATCATCATCGTTAGTCAATTAAGTGGCAAGTGATTCACTGATCACCACTTTGCCTCATAACTGGCAGTCAGTGGCAGGACCAGTGGGCGCTATGAGATAAGATTCTTGGGAATCCTCTAGCCATATAAGCCTGGTTCTCAGTGGCATTTTGTTTTTCTTGAAATTGTTGTCTGGATCGTTGATAATTTCTGACAATAACTTCGAAATTAAGAATAATTTTACAAAATATTTGAAGGAGAGTTGCTTGTAGTATTCTGATGAACATTTTTCTTCATATATTTTGAAAGCTGTGCTTTTGCCATAATGATTTCACCAAATAATGCGGAATATTTTGGCCACTGCGAGCTTTAATGGGTTAATCCATTTATATATGGAGTTCAGTGCACAAGGAAATATAGTGTGAACAAAGCAAGATATATATGAGTAAAAGTTGCAGTTCCTGTTAGTTGTAAAAAAATCCTTCAAACATTTTCAAATATTACTCTATTTGACAAAATATTTCCAACGACTTTGTCAAACCATCTGTGCACACCGGATAGAAAAGGTTAGAATTTCACAATTTTCCAACCCACCTCTCATATTTCCACCCTGGCCAGGGCATGTGAGAAAGTGGCAGTGTTTTTTGTTGCATATTCTGCTTTCCTCCACCATTTACAACTGACGTCTTAGCTGCCAGTTGGCCGAAAAAGTGACGAAAAATTTCAGAATTCTAAATTCAAATTCCACTTTGAGGGTAATGACCAAACTTTACCCCTCTACTCTTGGTGGCTTATTCATTCAAAATAGAATAATGCAAAAAAAGCTGTTAAAGAACTGAAACCCTCAGGCATATTGGTATTCATCTGATAGTACTCACGAAGAGCTTTCAAGTGAATGCCAACATGGTAGGTTAAGGTTATTCTTTTTAAATAATTGCAGTCGTGTGCCTTTGACAAAAGGAAAGGAAAGGGTTAGAACTTGGTGTAGTAATTAAAGAGATAAACCCTTTCAATGCTGAGAGGCTTATTTCGTCCAAACACAAAGACGAAATATTTTTGAAATCCATCTAAGCCCTGTCATATTGGTATTCATTGGATAGCTCTAGAGTATTCTCAGATGAGTACCCTTATACCAGGGTTTCAGTCAAATAAGCCAAAAAATAAAAAATAAATGACTGAACCCCTGGCACATAGGCGCTCATCTGAGAGTACTTAAAAATCTTTGCATCGGTGTGTTTTGGACGAAAGTAGCCTCAGCATTGGAATGGTTAGCAGGTCTAGCTCCAAGCCCCACTAGACCCCTGACCACATTGGCACTCCCTTGCGGTGAAGAAGATGATCCCAGTAGATTAGTATGTAATAGTCCATATGAATTGCAAAATTGGGCATGATGGCACTTTGGTGGCTGATTAACTTTGAATATATGCAGGTGTTTACTTAAATTAGATCACGTCTAAAAGCCAAAGGCAGCGTATGATTAAATTCCCAGACATTTTTGGGAGCAACCATTTATTGACATACATTGTGCTAGAAGTTCAAACTGGTTCACCTTGACAAAGTTTAGGAATTTTGAGAGATGTGCTTGGTTTTTTTTACTGTTACCTTCATGTAAATGAGATACAGCGGTTTATTGTGTCAAGTTTAAAAACAACAACAAACTTTTCTGATTTTGTGATTTGTTAATAAACAATTATTTCACTACCCACCTTAAAACTATTCATTCAGCTACAGGGGCCCCCAAAAACCTGACTGTGCTATTGATAGATATCTGAAGTCAAGATTGTTTTTTAAGGGTTAGAAATAGAACTTTAGATGAGCGCCTTACCAACATAAGCCTCCCTCCCTCAAAAAAAAAAAAAATTCCCAAACATTTTCAGCTTAGACCATTACCTAACTAACACCATAAGATTATTGCATCTTATCTTAATTGGCCTCCTCTGACTAGCATAAGTATTCCAGCTTTCCGCTCGGGACATAGACATTCTAGCAACATCTGGTTTTCACTCCGCATTTTTGGACCAATAAAAAATTATATAATCTATCAATTGATTGTTTTTCCCCTAATGAGTAATGAGCAATCAGCTAGGGAAAGTTGGATGATTCTGAGCACTAGGAGAAACCATACATCTCCCAGTGATACCTTGTCTCATTCCTACCCCCCAGTGGTGCCCTATATCACACCCGATCCCAGCAGTGCCTTGTCTCAATGCCTACCCACAGCGGTGCCCTGTATCACACCCAATCCCATCGGTGCCTTGTCCCATTCCTGCCCCAAGTGGACGAATTACACCCAATCCCAGTGACCAGTGCCTTATCTCATTCCTACCCCCAGTGGTTCCCTGTATCACACCCAACCCCAGCAGTGTTTTGTCTCATGCTTAAGGCTGTGATGCTGGTGACACACTCAAAATAAGACAACTCCTAGTTTAGCACTCCTGTACCCTTTCTAACAATAGTTAGCCAATCCCTGAGGTCTTGGTGTTTCAAATATAAGTTTTCTTTAACTTACCTGCTTGAGCTGACGTCAATATAAGTACAGTTTCAATTTTAGAGTGTTTTACCTCAAATGAGGTTTTCTTGATCAATAAAGATTCATTTGATTTATAAATACCATATATGTCTGCTAAATATACTAAGCTAGGGCAACTGAAAGGCAAATTTGGAGTTCCTGCAAGAGAATACCTTACAGGATGCGATTTTGGTGGAAATTTTACTTAGGAAAGTAGGTCACCATGTCTGACCATTGTGTCAACATGTCTGACCATCGTGACCTACTTTCTTAAGTAAAAGTTTCCACCAAAATCGCATGCTGTAAGGTATTCTCTTGCAGGAACTCCAAATTTGCCTTTCAGTTGCCCTAGCTTAGTATATTTCGCAGACATGTATGGTATTTATAAATAAAATTAACCTTTATTGATCAAGAAAACCTCATTTGAGGTAAAACACTGTAAAATTGAAACTGTACTTATATTGACGTCAGCTCAAGCAGGTAAGTTAAAGAAAACTTATATTTGAAACACCAAGACCTCAGGGATTGGATAACTATTGTTAGAAAGGGTACAGGAGTGCTAAACTAGGAGTTGTCTTATTTTGAGTGTGTCACCAGCATCACAGCCTTAATTCAAGTAGTGTTCTGTATCACACCTACTCCTAGCAGTCTTTGCCTCAAGCCTGCCCCCAGTAGTGCCCTGTATCACATCCACTCCCAGCGGTGTCTTGTCTCATACCTAACCCCAAGGATGCCCTGTATTACACCCAATCCCAGCGGCCCCTTGTCTCAATCATACCCTTAATGGTGCCTTGTATCACACCCATTCCCAGCAGTGTCTTGTCTGACATGCCGACTCCCAGCGGTGCCCTGGATCACAGCAGTGCCTAGTGTCAATCCTACCCCCAGTGGTGCCATGTATCATGCGGGATCTCAGCGGTGCCTCGCCTCCTGTCCATTACCAGGGGAGTTGATCCGTGTTTGTTGTGATAGCCGTGAGACGCAGACATCGCCACTGTGGGGAAGGCTGGGGTCACGCAGGAGGTCACGCACAGCATGTCGTTCATCTGTCCCGTTACAGAGCGAGCGAGCGGAGGAGGGCAGAGTCTGAGATTTGGTTAGACTTAGCTTGCATCTTGTTGACTTTGGCCTGAGTCAATGATCTGCCGTCAGTAGACTGGACTACACTCAGTTGCAGATACTGAGGGGGATCAAGGATTTGATGACCCCCCCCCCCCCCCTCCCCTTGCTTTCTTTACAATTTTAACATGTTGATTTTCTTGCCAAGGATTGTCGCTATTTTTTGGTGATCTTAATAGAAATAACTTTGACCATTGAGTGGCTTTGTGTGCCGATGTGCCTTTAAGCCCTTATTCATTAATTCATTCATTCATTCATTTGAGGTAGTTCTACCTCTATGTTACAACAAACCTACAACACAGAAATCCTGGAATAATTATCTGCCCCAAGACATTTTACTTACTTTCCATCTAGTTTAAAACTGACACTTTACCCATCTGATTAAGACTGAAGACTAGGTTATGATAAACTAAGCTTTTGATCATTAGAGCGCATAGGTTTAATACTATGACATATCTACTACATATTTACTAACTCAACCTGAGAACCTGCTATGACAAAGTAAGCTTTTGATCATTGAAGAGTATCAGTTTAATAATAGGACATAACTTTTACATATCTTCTAACTCAGCCTGAGAACCAGGCTATGATATACTAAGCTTTTCATCATTAAATTAAATTAAATTAAATTAAATTAAATTAAGGTTTAATAATATGAAATATCTGTCTCCATCAGCTGTAGCAGCGGGGTAATTAACTGTATGAAAGGGGTTTAATGAGAAACACACCAAGTCCAGGGATCTTGTGTACAACTTTTATTTCCCAAACACTCCTAGATATCTGCTACATATCCTCTAGCTCAGCCTGAAAACCAGGCTATGGTACCCTAAGCTTTTGATCATTAAAGAGGCTAGGTTTAATAATATGACATATTGACTACATATCTTCTAACTCAGCCTGAGAACCAGGCTATCATGTCCTTAGCTTTTTATCATAGAAGAGTGCGTGTTTGATATTGTGACATGGTTGAGGGATGTGTAATAAATGGTTTGTACTGGTCTCACACCAGGATGTGGTTTAGGGCGGCATGATAGCGTGATAAGGGTTATGTAACAGTCAGCCACGGTGACCTAACACACAGGGAGTCCTGTACACCACAGCCTCTCCCCCCCCCCCCCCCTATGTCACTCACTGCAGGCTCACACATGGCTAGGGGATCAACTTGCAAAATATCATCACCGCTACAAAAACCTCTAGCTGCTTGTTCTGGTACCAGCCAGTTCTATGATGGGATTGTATCTCTACTTGTGCCAGTTTATTAACCCACCCAGTTAGTTTATCCAAAAATGACAGAATATTTCAAAATAATCTTCCTCAGAAAAAAAGCATTTTAATATCATATTATATTATATTATATTATATCATATTATATTTATGTTATATTACATTTTATTATACCTCACTATTGTATTCTGATTGGTTTAGAGAGATGGCCCAAATCTGTTGGAAAACTCAATTCCTCAAATGAGGGAGCTGAAACGTTTGATCATTAAAGAATATAGGTTTGATAACATGACATATCCACAATATCAATGTTCAGTATAATAAAACAAATATGACATCCATGTGGGGTGGCCAACAATTTATTTTGATGGTCTGCCCCTTGTGAGCATTGTCACACTCGGGTGACAATGCTCACTCAGGGTAGACAATCATGTTGGTCACCCCACAGGGATGTCATATTTGAATAATATTTCATCAAGCATTAATGGGTTTAGGCCACTCCAATTTAATTACTTGTCTTACGAGCTTTTTTTGGAAAAAAAATCCTGTCAGACTCCAAAAAAAAAGTCTTACGGACGAAAGTGGTTTTGAATTTTTCTGTCAGACTCAAAAAAATAAAATAAAAAAAAGTGCAAGTTTTAAAAATATTCTTTGTAAGTGTGATTCATTCAACTACAGGAAGCTATCATTGCTGTAGTAGAGCCTCAGACTTGAGGAGGTATACCTCCCACCCTTCAGGTTACAGGGATTAATAGATTGATTGATTTTATTCAGTTGAGAATAGGCTGGTGGAAACATATCGCTACCAGTCCTAGTCGTCAGACTCTAAAAAAAAAAATAAAAAAAAAAAGTCACATTTTTCAACTTTTTTTTAAATTCCAAAATGGCTCATTTCCTACCTCCTGAGCACGTAAGACAAGTAAATAAATTGGAGTGGACTTAACAAGTAAGACATGCCAAGAGTTCCCAACAAAAGTGTCATCTGGATATATACTTTAGAAAATAACTTTGTGATTTAGTACTAACTTTAGGTGACTAAGTACTAACTTTTAAACATTTTTAATAAGGGGGTATGTAAGATTATTGAGTTAGAATTGATATCTTATTACAAATATTTTAAAAGGTTTTGGGAGGAGAAAGCCAGCTGACATTATTTTATAATAGATTTTTAAATTCCCAATTTTTTTCCTAACCTGTTACCCACACATGCACTTAAATGGAGGATTATAAGTAAGCTTAGCCTAAACCAACATATAGAGTGCATATAACACACTTAATACTATAAAGATGGGTGATAGATTGCCCTTATATTGTCATCTTGAGTGATCGTAGGGAGACCACTTTGTCAAGCTTTAAACCCCCTTGTATATCATTACCTGCATTGGTCTAGACCTCAGAGTAAAGGTAAAGCAAGTCCTGCAGAAACAGCAAGGAGAGCTCTCTGATTGGCTGAATTATCCTCCGATCATATCGTCCTGCAATAAACATGCCCATAACTTCTTGGTGAGGGCAATCAGTGCGGTGAATTATAGAATTATAAAGAAGCGTTTCCATAACTAATTATGTCACAAAATCAACTTTTACCCATCCTCCTCGAAGGTCACATGACCTCTTAATCCAACTCCCACGCGGTGACGGCAATTAGTTTGGTCAGTTTCGACAAGTGATCGGTTCAACGGGTAATAGAAACCGAAGGGGTCTCGTGATGTTATTCCCTTAATTATAAACCTGTCTGGACTGATTTACAAAATGTTGAGTACCAGGGGAATTATGAAGGAAAAATCAACAATCTGACTTGCATGAGAGTTATGATAAAGTGCGTCTCGTTTTTCCTGACATGTAAATTGGTTCTTTGAAGTTATTAGGAAGCATAAGGATTTGATTAAGATAAGCGTCTCCTTAACCCATTAATGTTTTCGGCGACCAAAAGCAGTCTGACAGTTTTGATGATATCTTGTAGGCAAAAGCGAAATTGGAAAAATATTTGAAGGAGAAATGTTAGACAGAACATTACCAACAACTCTCCTTCAAACATTTTGTAAAATCATTCTTAATTTCCAAGTTATTATCAAATGTCTCAAAGACCCAGACGAGGATTAAGACAAGGTAACTCAAGTATTGATGGGTTTAAAGGCCTCTTAATCATATCTCATGCCTTGGGTTCCCCTTGAAAAGTGTCTTCTTTATGTAGTAGTCATTTTATGAGTGCCATGGATCCTTAACCCATTTACACTCAGAGCGGCCAAAACAGGCCTGACTATTTTCAAAATATTTTACTTAAAAAGGCGTTTTCTGGAAAACATTTGAAGGAGAAATGTTAACCAGAAGCCAAACAGCAATTTTTCATCAAATATTTTGTGAACATTTGCTTTATTCCAAAGTTATTTTCAAAAGTATGAGAGGAGCAGACGTTACTTCTTCGACAAATCATAAATGTAAATGGGTTAACCAAATGTAGGTGAGACTTCCTAGGAATTCCTGGCTTATTCCTAGAATAATTCTAAAAATTCCTTGGTATTCCTCCTGTAGTACCCAAAACTGTCTGACTATTTTGGTCATATCTCTCAGACGAAAGCAATTTTTTTCAGAAAATTATTGAAGGAAAAACTTTGATCAAATTCCAACACAAAACTCTCCTTCAAATATTTTGTGAATTTATGCTTAATTCAAAAGTTATTTGGAAAAGTATCTAAGATCCAGACGACACTTGTCAAGGAGGTTTCCAGGCATTGATGGGTTAAAGATATGTGGTCAGGGAGAGTGAGTAAGATAGATGACCACTGGAGCAATTGTCCAGTGTAGGTTAACTGACCACAAGCACAAAACTCTCTTTCAAATATTTTGTGAATTCATGCTCAATTCAAAAGTTATTTGGAAAAGTATCTAAGATCCAGACGACAACTTGTCCAGGAGGTCTCCAGGCATTGATGGGTTAAAGATATGTGGTCAGGGAGAGTGAGTAAGATGGATGACCACTGGAGCAATTGTCCAGTGTAGGTTAACTGACCACAAGCACAAAACTCTCTTTCAAATATTTTGTGAATTCATGCTTAATTCAAAAGTTATCTTGAAAAGTATAAAAGGTCCAGACGAATCTTATCAAGGAGATCTCCATTCGCGGACGGGTTAAAGATGAGTGGTCAGTGAGAGTGAATCAGGAGGAGCTAATTGCTGAGTAACTGACTGCCCACCCGCCCACCGTAAGATAGATGACCACTGGAGCAATTGTCCAGTGTAAGTTAGCTGACCACAAGCGGTTGGGAGTAATTGAGATCAGCGTTTGGTCAAGTGTCGCTTGTTTCTCAAGTTACGGCATTAGCTGGTATCCTTGGATTGTTAGGTATGCGCAGATACTCTATCTCCTGCTAAATAGGTTACCAGTAGTTAACCCATTAATGCTTAAGAGTTATTTGTTGTCTGGATATTTGGTACTTTTGACAATAGCTTGGAAATGAAGAATGGTTTAACAAAATTTTTGAAGGAGAATTATTGGTAGTGTTCTGATTAACATTTCTCCACCAAATATTTTCCCAACTTCACTTTTCCCTTTAGGATTTCATCAAAATTGTCAGGCAGTCTTTGGCCACTGTTAGCATTAATGAGTTAACCCTTATGCCTCTGGAGCAGACACCGGACATAGGACAACAACTTTCAACTTCTCAAATAGAGAAATATTTGAGAAATATTTGAGAAATATTTGAGAAATGGGTCTTTAAAAGTAATAGCATTTGCTGGTATCTTTGGATTACAGGAATGCATTTGTTAAAATACTTATAGAATTTAATGTGTCATTTTCAAATTATTCTCAAAAGTGTCATAGAACCAGACACCAATTTCAAGCATCCTTGTGCTTTTGACGATATTAGCCCAGCATTAGAAGGGTTAAGCTATAAGCACACTGTTATCTCTAAGGATTTGACCATGCGCCTCGCTGTTAGTTCTATGGTCCATGTTACACACACATAGCCGATGGCAATGCTTGGGCATCAAGCCGAGAAAGGAAAGCGGCCGGTTAATGGCTCTCTCAACTCCGGCCAGGTAATCACCTCTCTCACCTGCCCGTAGGGTCGCTCACCTGGGGCAAGAGACGTCAGAAACTCGTTAGATCAAGGTGTGAGTTCTGTCTACTGCTTGTAACAGGTGGGCGTTTGATCAGGTAATTAACCTGCCTTTGTAAGCGTGTCTGTGTGTCTGCTACCTGTCTGTTTATTTGCCTGGAGGACTCTGTGACGAGTGTCGTCTGGACTTACGATTATTGTGACAATAACTTTTGATTTGAGCATTAATTCAAAAAAAATTTGAAGGAAAGTTGTTGGTATGGTTCTGATTAACATTTCTCCCCTCAAATATTCTCTAATAAATTCTCTAGTTTGATCACGCCTTTGTAAGCATGTCTGTGTGACTGCTACCTGTCTGTCTTCCTGCCTTGAGGACTCTGTGATCATCGTCTGGATTTTCGATCATTTAGACAATAACTTTTGATTTGAGCATTAATTCACAAAATATTTGAAGTAGAGTTGTTGTTATGGTTCTGATTCACACTTCTCCTTCAAATATTCTCTAATAAATTCTCTAGTCAAAAAGATACAAGCTAAATAGTCAGGCCATTAACCTGCTTTTGTAAGTGTGTCTGTCTGTCTGCTACCTCTCTGTCTGTATCTCTGCCTTGAGGACTGTGTGATGAGAGTCGTCTGGACTTATGACAATTTTGACTTTAACTTTTGATTTGAGCATTAATTCACAAAATATTTGAAGGGGAGTTGTTTTAATGGTTCTTATTAACACTTCTCCTTCAAATATTTACAAACAAATCCTCTAGTCTAAAAGATACAGCCCAGACAGTCAGACTATTTTGGGTGCCACAGGGTGAAGGGGTGGGGGGATGATGATTGATGAATCACTCACAATAAATCCATTGCTCCTAGCCCTGATGCTGTTGGTAGCTAATTTGGCCAATACAAAATAATGCAAAAATCCTGAAAAATGACTGAAACCTTGGCAAATGGGTACTCATCTGAGAGCACTCAGCAAGAGCAATCTAACGAATACCAACATTGCAGGGTTTAGGTGGTGTTTAAAAGATCTTTGCTTCCTTGCGCTTTTGACAAAAGTAGCCTGAAGCATTTGAAGGGTTAATTGCCGTACAACAGAAAAGGTAGTTTTAGGAGCTTTTGGCACTAAAATTTGCTCATCGACTTGTGAATTTTGAGAAAATTCTTATACATGATCACACATCTTTTTCAAAAAAACTGGAACTGGAAATACTCATGTAGGATGTCCTAAAGCAGCCTGACATTTTTGGCGCATTTATTCAGGAAAAAGCGTAGTTTGAAAAATATCTAATGGGAAATGTTAACCATAACACTACAAACCACTTTCGTTCAAATATTTTCAAAAAATCATTCTTAAATCCAAAGTTATTATCAAAAGTATCAAAGATCCAGACGACAATTTCATGGACCTCCTGAGCATGATAGGGATAGGATGTTTACCAGGCACATCCTGCCTTAAACTATTCAGGGAGATGTTAAAAAAACACTACAAACCACTTTCGTTCAAATATTTTATAAAATCATTCTTAAATTTTTAAAAGTATCAAAGACCCAGACAGCAATTTTATGAACCTCCAGGGGCTCCTTAGCATTAGAGGGTTAGGGTGTTTTCCAGTAGTGTAGAGCATCCTGCCTTAAACTATTCATGCAGTCACAAGGCATATAGGCAATGGACCCTTTCATTTTGTCACAGTCTCAAGTAGGGCCCCTTTCACTGGCATTGTGCCTGTGTGCGCAGGGCTGAAAAGGCGATTGCCTCTCGGTAAAGCTACCTCCACTGAACCCACAGCGCTCGGCACTTGACACTGTCAGTACCCACTACATCTTAAAATCCTCACAATGACGGACAGTACTCAATGACTCCACTCGACTCAATGGTACAGGGCTTATGGATTAACCCACCGTATGCAAAGTTTACTTTCGTCCAAAGCACAAGGATGCAAAGATTTTTGAAAATCATTTAAACCCTGTCATGTTGGTATTCATTGGATAGCTCTTGCTGAGTACTTTCAGATGAGTACCCATATGCCATAGTTTCAGTCATTTTTCAGGTTTTGATGCATTTTGTATTGGCAAAATTAGCCACCAGCAGCGTATTAAAGCGTTAAATGGCCGACGCGAGTGCAGTGGGAGATGTGGGGTCCAGAGTTCAATCCCATGTCAGAGTTATAAGTGGTTCAAATACTCATTAAAAGGGTAAACCATCAAAAATCTCTTTACCTTTCTATTATAAGTCGCCCAATTAACCCATTAATGCTTAAAGATTTCCCCAAGATAGTGTCGTCTGGATCTATGGTACTTTTGACAATAACTTTGGAAATAAGAATGGTCTTACAAAATATTTGAAGAAGAGTTGTTGGTGATGTTCTAACTGACATTTCTCCATCAAATATTTTCCTTACTATGACTTTTCCAGCAGGTTTTAATCAAAATTGTGAGGCTGTCTTTGGCGCTGTGAGCATTAATGGGTTAAAGGGAGAGATCTGTATACTGAGAGGAGTGTTATTTTTGTTCATATCATTGTATTTTCTATCTGTGTTGTCATAATTTCGATTTTCGTCACTTCTGTCATATTGCGGCCAAGGTGTGACTAACTTGTTGTAGAGAAAATGGCAGTATCTGGCGAAAACTGTCGCCTAACCTAAGTCACCGGCAACTTTCTTACATGCCCCAGCCGGGATTCAAATCTGTGCAGTGGTGAGAGATAGCTGGCTGTCAGTGGCATCGCTTTATACCACACGGCTAGGCCTCTGTGTTTGTTAGCAAAAAGCTCATATATCTGTGATACAATTGTAAAGAAAGCAAAATCTTTGAGAATAACAGTAATGTGGTGTAGAATATCATACTGTAGGACAAGTAACACCTAGAATCTTCTGGTCCTGCATATTTTAACTGGTCCTACAAATTTCAATTTAACTTCACAAGAAAATACATTGCATAAAGTTAACCGACAACATTAGCCCCATAGTCCTGTAGCCCCATAATAAGGCATGGCTATCTAATCATGAAAAAACATCATTTTGGGCAAGCTGAACAAGCCCTCAACTTGCCTGACTTGACTATCTAACAATACATTGGAAATAAGGAGGTACGTTCATTGAATTCTTAACAGGATCTTTTGAATAACAATATAGTTGACAGCATCCAAGTCATAAAGGGTAAAGGTGGAAATGAAATGGGCAAGAAAAATAGAAAGAAATAACATCAAACCTAAAGTGTAAAATATTAACAAAAATAGGGTAGGTAGGTCAGTAAAAAATTTTTTTTTAGAGATTGTCCTTTAGGACATCTCTTTTAATATAGTTTTGGTTTTATTTAGGTCTTACTTTGTTCAGGGAGCCATTTGGAGCCATTCCTCATATTTTGGTGGTCGTCCGTCCTGGCGTTTTGTCGAACCTATCTCTGTGGTGTTGTATTTTTTTTAGTTTTTTTTTCGGGGGTTTGTTTATATGGGTGGTGTTTAAGAGACTAATTGAGGTTTTGTTTGGTTATTTGTTTTTATTAGGGAGATTTTTGGGGGTCTTTGGTGTTTTCTATTTTCTTTTCGCTCTCAGGATCCTGTCGTGTCGATCTCTGTGTTATGTTGGTCGCCATGGCGCAGCGTTGTTTAGCTTTGTTTACGCATGCGCCGCACATATTATTATGCTAATTTTTCGTGACCTGTTTTTGTGTCATGCGCAATCGGTTTTTGGCTGCATGCGTAGTGATCTTGTGGTGTGATTTGAATTGCCCTAGCGCAAGTTTTCTTGCGTGTATTGGCGGTGTTTTCGGTCCTATTGTTTTTTCATTTACTTTACCTTTTGTGTTTTTGTCTTAATAAGAACAAAATCCAAAGTAATATTTATATTGTTTACTTTATAGTTCGTTTTTATCGGACTTTCTTTATCGATCGATCTGCCGCTTCATCGCAGCCATTTTGCCTATTTATAAGTTTGGGCGGGATCTTACCACGTGGTTTGTGTCTGGTGTATTATCCAATGAGCGGTCTCACTGCTTCACCGTCACACCACGTGGTTCTCTTTCCCGCGGTTTTATTAACCAATGAGCGGCTATTTGTATCCCTGTTTGTATTATTGTACTTATGTGTCCATTCATTCACGTGTTATAGGGCTCGCGTGACTGCTTCGTGAAGCGTATGCCCTTATCGGCTGCAAGCGTAGTGATATGGTGGTGTGAATGTTTTGATGAAGTGTATGATGTGTGGTAGCGTGTGTTTGTGTTGCGTAAGTTTTGAGCTATTATTATTTTTATATATTTATCGTTGTCTTGTTTTGTTTGTTTTCTGCTTGTTGTCATGCAGCCGCGTTTGTTTGGGTTTGTCGTAGTTGCGAAGGCGTAGTTATTTTTGTATTGTGGGTGTATTCCGTTGTAGTTCGGTGTCGCTATGACGTAGCGCGCAATGACGTAGGTATTGGGGGATTCCCTAGTCGTGACTTGTTGACATTAGCGAGGTTACCGCATTGTGTGCATTTCACACAAAAAACATACTTTTTTCAATAAATTGTCACGTTGCCGTTTCTAGGTCAAAATTTACAAATGACCCATCAAAGTGTTCGCAACAAATAGGGCTTTTACCCTATTATCTTAACTTGTTGGTTATATTTGTAATTTTTGAAAAAA
The DNA here is from genome assembly GCA_963942565.1 of Maea johnstoni. Lineage (NCBI taxonomy): Eukaryota > Metazoa > Annelida > Polychaeta > Spionida > Magelonidae > Maea > Maea johnstoni. The sequence continues at coordinate 18,474,462 of OZ012700.1, read as the reverse complement.
ATTGGCGACTTCGGAAAAAAACGGATATCGGGTTTGACGAAATTTGCACCCCGATTTCAAAGCTTTCGTTTGTGGCCATCTCTAACTCTAAAATTCTGAAACCAAAAGAATTAACAAGCCAAGTATCTATATTATTAAGATTAATTCTTTTGGTTTCGGAAAATCGAAAATATTTTGAGATATTTGTCAACACGCATCGATGATGACGTATTGACCATGGCGATGAGTACATTTTCAATGGTACCTCGCCGATTCCTGTCAATTTCATCAAGCTATCACCCCCCGATCACAATATGACTACCTACCTGGATAGATGAGATCCTCATCTATCTGATTCAATCATTATTTTAATTCAACTTCAGGTTGGAAGCGAAAAAATAGCTTTTCGCTACAACCGGAAGTTGATTTTTTTGACATTAGCGAGGTTACCGCATTGATGTGCATTTCACACAAAAAACATACTTTTTTCAATAAATTGTCACGTCGCCGTTTCTGGGTCAAAATTTACAAATGACCCATCAAAGTGTTCGCAACAAATAGGGCTTTTACCCTATTATCATAACTTTTTGGTTATATTTGTAATTTTTGAAAAAAATTGGCTACTTCGGAAAAAACGGCAAAAACGGCTTTTTGGAATGTTGATTTAGGAACCCTGGCGAAATTCTAAATTTACTTATTAATTTCGCCACTAAAACTGGAAAAAAAGTTTCAACTTCAAGAAAACAGACTCTAAATAATCCATCCTGCCCATTTGTGGAATTTTTTTGATCCCCACAATCGTAAAAAACCAACTTTGAAAAAACCGGAAGTAGTAAATATTTTTATCGCGATTTCAGCAGTCAGTATATATACCCTTCTCACCATGAGTGTAGTATGCAGTCCTGAAGTTAGCAGACCTTTAACCCTGCCATCCCTTCCGTTCTCACTGTTGTTGTATTTTAGATAAAGATATGATTTTAATTGTTTTGGGTGACAGGAAAAGTGTGTACTGTTATAATTTATTGGTCACAAACTTATAAGCCCAAAGAGCATGTAATGCGAATGCATGGGATGGCAGGGTTAATGGTCTGCATACTTCAGGATTGCATTTTCACTCATGGTGAGAAGGGTGTCAAGGGACATAACTGCAGGCAGCACTCATAGAAACAGGCTTCGACATCATACTGCATCTACACCAAAGAGCATCATAGGAACTTGATTCACCTGACAACCCAAAATAGTAAGCATACATTAAATTGAAATAAATACAAAAATATCAATACAAAACTATCACTCAATATACAAATTTATAAAAACACATCCACAAAATATAGAAACCATGCAAATCTTCACTGTCCCTCAAACAAAACAATTACTGTTTAAAGAAGATATTGTGTCGGTGTGATAATATAAGATTGCATTTGGTGAGATATGTTTTGTGTTGATATTTTTGTGTTGCTTTGATGGTATGTATGATTATTTTTTCAGGTTGCATGGTGTATTTAATTTCTCTGATGTACCTTCAGTCTACCTGATGTTTAGTGCTGCCTGCAGTTCTGTCCCTAGAAACTCTTCTCAACATGAGTGAAGTAGCAGACCTGAAGTATGCAGGCTTCTACCCTATGATGCCGATGCCGGTCCCATACCCCTTCAACCCAGTGCTTGGGCCCAGGCAGCATCTCCCTGCATTTGTATCACCCAAGATGCCTTCCTCTCCGGTCAAGACTCCGCCAGTGGTGCGGTCCCCCATCCCAATAGGAGCGATCTCGCCCAACAACAAGCGGGGTGGAAGCCCGGTGGTAGCTGGGAGCGGCAGCAGTCCTGGGGCCAGTCAGTATACAGTGGTATCAGTGACACGCCCTGGGCCATCCACACCTACCAGACCCATCTCACCCCAGGGGAAGGGTATGCAGGTCAACACCACCCCTACACACAGCCCACGGGGACCCATCTCATCAGCACAGCTTCAGGGACCAGCGCTACCCCACCCTATACCACGGTTGGGTTACCCAGGTATTCCTCATGGACCTCTCATAACGCCGTACGGTTCCATACCCCCCTGGCACCATTCCCCAGTGCCCGGGGCAGGACACCCTGGCATGTCGCCCTTTCTGGGGCACCCCTTCAGTCAGCGCGTACCAGGGCACCATTACCCCCTGCCCCCCTCAGGTGCCCTGTCTCAGGTCCAGGCCCACCAGCTGTCGACATCGCCCCCTGGTGCCAACGGGAGCAGTCCCTCCTCGCCTGCTAAACTACAGTCCCAGGGTGCACCTCACATCCAGAAACTCCCGAACGTCAAACACGCCCCGGTGCATCTGCTAGACACTTACAAGGTGCAGAGCATCACATCGGGTGCTCAGTCCATGGTGCAGCAGACCTCCCAGGGCCAGAGGAAGGCACTAGGGAGTAACGAGCCCGTGGGAGTGGGACAGGATCTGGACGGCAAGGCACTCACGTGTAACCTCCACCTGCAGCAAGAGTTCTATAGCTACATTCTGCAGAAGGAGGGGGAGAATGCTGCCAATAGCTTCATGGAGTTTATTCAGGAGAACACCACATGGAGCGATGGGGAGAGGGTGGCCACCACTACCACCAAGGATGCCCACATGATACCCAAGAACGACTTGAACTCTCAGATCAACAACAGCCGGCAGAAGCGGGAGAGCGTGACAGTTTCTGTGACGCTCGATGAACCCTCATAGACTACATATACACAAACCTAAGCATCCGAACATCAAGTAATGTTCTAAAAACATACTACTCAGACCACGACCAAATATTTATTCAAATAGATCACACAGCAACCACAACAAACACTTAAACGAAACATCATACCCCTGTTAAAAGTTTCATAGACATAAAATTAAAAAACAAATAACTGAATATCATAAAATTGAAAAATCAAACAACAAAAAAATTTACGCAACAAACAATCTCTTGGCGCCACTGGCGTCTCTCTTGTTCATTTTTTTGGTCAAAAATGTGTGTTTTATGCATGTTTTACGTTGATTGGGAGCTGGGAGGGCGGAAAAACCTTAGGGTAGGGATACAAACTTGTTGTGGTAGGGTTACAGGAAACAAACAACTTTTTTTAGGCCTGATGAGTCCAAAGATACTATACACTTGCACCAGGTGAGTATACACATATATCATCAAAGGATTTTACCTATGGTATTCTTACGATTGAGCTCTGGGCGTTTGCATTAGGTTCTATTGATATACTGAATACCCTGAAAGGACATTTAGGTTATACGTACCTTACAGAAATGAATACCCTAATATGAACTAGGACCCTTGTACTGGAATGTGTAGGTTTTTATGCGCACCTATTTGTGTTGGTTTTGCCGAGTGACAGGTGAGTATATCAGGTATGCAGGAGCTCGTTACAGGTGTATTTCTCAGGTGTATCAACTTTAAGACAGGTGCATATCAGGTATTTCTACATCTCAAGACTGTTATGTGTACAGGTGCAGACCATGTAGTTTTGCTGGTAACGTGATCCATTAACCCTTAGTTAATGCTGCTGGTTGCTAATAAGGCCAATACAAAATGATGCAAAAACCTTGAAAATGACCAAAACCCTGGCACATTCAGTACACATGTATCTCTGGTGGTAACTTAACCCATGCAGCTGGTTGCTAATTTGGCCAATACAAAATGATGCAAAAACCTTGAAAATGACCAAAACCCTGGCACATGAGTACACATGTATATTTGCTGGTAACTTAACCCATTAACCATTAGTATGCTGCTGGTGGCTAATTTGGCCAATACAAAATGATGCAAAAACCCTGAAATATGATTGAAACCCTGGCAGTCATGAGTACACATCTTTGCTGGTGACTTAGGCCATTAACCCTTATTATGCTGGTGGTGGCTTAATTGGCCAATACAAAAATGATGCAAATAACCTGAAAAATGACTGGAACCCTGGCACATGGGTACTCATCTGAGAGTACTCAGCGAGAGCTATCTCATCAACCTATTAGTGATATATCTAAACTATTTGAAGAGGTACTAGTATTGTTAACCCTTATACTGCCGCTGACTAATTTGGCCAATACAAAATGATGCAAAAAACCTGAAAATGACTGAAACTCTGGCATATGGGTACTCAAATGAGAGTACTCAGCATGAGCTATCCAATGAATACCAACATGACAGGGTTTAAATGGTTTATAAGAATCGTTGCGTTCTTGTGCTTAGGACGAAAGTAGCCTTAGCAATGATCTCTCATTGACAAAGGGTTGTTTGAATTCCTAGAATAGGGATTAGTAACAAGGTATTATTGTTTTAGGGGAAAGAAGTTTTTTGGCAAAAAACCCTGGTATGTGGGTCACAGGTACACCTTGTTTGATTTATTAATTAGGTCAGCTCACTAGGTAAAGGTAAATCAGGTGTCGCCTTCAGGGAGGATCCCAAAACATATCTGACTATTTGGGCGATAACATTTGAAACAAAGCCTTTTTGAAAATGTTTGAAGGAGAAATTTCGGGCAAGAAATATGAAGGAGAGAGAGAGAGAGAGAGAGAGAGAGAGAGAGAGAGAGAGAGAGAGAGAGAGAGAGAGAGAGAGAGAGAGAGAGAGAGGGAGGGAGGGAGTGTG
>OZ012700.1:18407508-18469678 GCA_963942565.1 Maea johnstoni | reverse complement strand
GTAGTGACTGGCAGTCAGCCCGGTAAGAGGCTGTACGATAACCAGGTATTAACGATGAGGTGATGGACGGCATGGTGTTAAGGGCTGAATAAGGAGCAGCAGGGATACTCAGTACTGTGAACTGTGTCTTGTGAAGGATTACTCTGGGGTTGCAGGTATGTCGATGAATCAGAACAATACTCTATCTTACTGGTGTAGGGGTTAGCTTGTTCAGTAAGACAGAGTCACAGAGAGAGAGAGAGAGAGAGAGAGAGAGAGAGAGAGTGAGAGAGAGAGGAGAGAGAGAGAGAGAGAGGAGAGAGAGAGAGAGAGAGAGAGAGAGAGAGAGAGAGAGAGAGAGAGAGAGAGAGAGAGAGAGAGAGAGAGAGAGAGAGACGGAGAGAGAGAGAGAGAGAGAGAGAGAGAGAGAGAGAGAGAGAGCAGGGTTTGACTTTCCCAGGGCCCCAGGGGCATAATGCCCCTAGATTTTGCTGTAGGCCCCTCATAGATTCCTCACACTATGGGCCCAAAATAGTATACTGTAAATCACTTAAACAGGGCGTGAACATTATATAGCGCAATTGCAGTACTGGCCTGGATAGCGTGATCTAAGTATAGCGCTGAACGAGAACAGCAGCGACAAGTTCAATAAGGACTTTAATATGGACGGAGATTTTACAATAGCGCATATGGGCAGAGCGCTATCATCGCTATCTTATTGTTACCGCTATACTTAAGTGATTTACAGTATATAATAACCAAAAATTCTGTCTGTGACCAATAATTCTTATTGAAAGACCTTTTCGGGCCCTTATTCCTCAAATCTAAGTGTCAGACCCTGGAGAGAGAGAGAGAGAGAGAGAGAGAGAGAGAGAGAGAGAGAGAGAGAGAGAGAGAGAGAGAGGAGAGAGAGAGAGAGAGAGAGAGAGAGAGACACACAGAGAGAGAAAGAGAGACATAGAGAGGGAGAGAGAGATAGTACACTGAGAGGGAGATAATAGAAAGAAAGAGAGAAAGAGAGAGATAGTGAGAGAGAGGAGAGAGAGAGGAGAGAGAGAGAGAGAGAGAGGAGAGAGAGAGAGAGAGAGAGATGAGAGAGAGAGAGAAGAGGAGAGAGAGAGAGAGAGAGAGACACACACACACAGAGAAAGAGAGACAGAGAGAGGGAGAGAGAGATAGTACACTGAGAGGGAGATAATAGAAAGAAAGAGAGAGAAAGAGAGAGATAGTGAGAGAGCTGAGTAGGCACATGGGGAAGGATAATGACTGTTGACTGCAGTACTCACTTGAGGGGGCTTATCTGTTATTTGAGGTAGATAGAGAACAACTGAACCGTGCCTTATATGTATATGTGTACTGGCCTTAAATGTGTATATGTACTGGCTGTGCATGCACAAATGTTTACTACATGGTAGCAGTCAGGTAGCAGCTTTGACTTTCCTTGGAAATCCCAGTATTTCCCTTGCATTATCCTATGATTTCCTGTGTATTTGTAGCTACAATTTGGAAGAGTTAGATTATCTACGATTGAAGGTTGCAATATGGCTGATAGATTGTGATGCTGGTATACCTGTAAACCTATCAATGTTTGGATTTAGTGACAATAAACTTGTTATGGTAAGTACATGTTGGCTTGGATGAAGAAAAGAACGGATATGTAGAGAGAGACCAATTATTGTATGCCCTATAGTTACATGCTGGACTCATGTCAGGAGTACCAGATAAGGCATCACAGTGAGGTCACGTGGGAACAAGGACCAATCAGGGCTCTCGAATCGATAACATTACAGAGAAACCTTATCTCCACCCCAGCTTCTCCACCACCAGCTGGGGGTGCCCAGAGCATCAATGTTCAGGTTTACCGGCTGGTTTCAAATCCACTTGTGTTTGGTAATCTAAGATGTTGGTTACTGCAGGTTTCATAGTGAAAGAGGTGAAAGAAGAACTGGCAACTAATTGCAGGCAGCCTGATGAGTGCAAACCTGCCACGATTCTGCACCCCAATCAGAACTATTTGATACCCAGACAGCATTTTCCTGGGTTAGCTTTAACCCTAATGCTGCTGGTGGCTAATTTGGCAAAAACAAAATGATGCGAAAACCCTGAAAATTGACTGAAACCCTGGCATACTGGGTACTCATCTGAGAGTACTTAGCGAGAGCTTTCAAATGAATACCAACATGGCAGGGTTTAGATGATTATCTAAATCTTTGCATTCTTGTGCTTTGAACGAAAGTAGCCTCAGTCATTTTTCAGGTTTTTTGCATCATTTTTGCATTTTACAAATTTGAACTATTAAATAAATGTACGAAGGTTCTAAATTGCAATGTGATGACGGTTTTCTATGTGCCAGTTTATAGGCATGCTCTGGGGACAAAGTAGCTCAGTTGGTTAGGTGTCGTACTAGTAATCAGTAGTTCGCTGTTCAATTCCTGGCCAGGCACTTGGGTCTGTCCTTGGGCAAGACAGTTTATTCCATATTGCCTCAGTCCACCAGCTGAAAAATGTGTACCTAGCATTAATAAAGCAGTGCTTAGAGTTTGTGCGCTATTTGCTGCCAACTGCTCTGGAATATCCCCCGGGGCAGATTGAAATGGTTTCCGTGTGTACAGTGCCTGCTAGGGGAGGAAGGTTGTGTGAGCACTTCGGTGTATACAAGACTATAAACCTAATACCTTTACCTTTTACCTTTACCTTTTAGGAGCTAGGCTATACTGTAGTACTGTAGCATACCCTGGATACAGGGGTCTTTGGTGGAGTCAATCATGTTCAGTGATTGTTTATGCTGTATTACACACACTGTTGATGCCTAATCCAATTTCATGCCTGCGGAGCCCACAATGTCCTGACAAGTTTGGCGATATCTTTTTGACCGAAACATTTTTTAGGAAATATTTGATGGAGAAGTATTTATCAGACTCTAACCAAGAACTCTTCTTCAAATATTTTGTGAATTTATGCTTAATTCTTAGAATATCTTAAAAAGTAGCTTTGAACCAGACGATTTTTGTGAAGATCTCCAGGCATGAATGAGTTAGAGTGGTTCATTGCACACAGATGTTTAGTGCACCCTCTGCTGTGTTTACATACTATACCTGCGCATTATTTACCTGTGCCTTATCGTCAGTATCTAGTCAATGATCACCTGTGGTTTCAGGTGCAAATCTCAGCTGTGCTATATGTATGGGTGTAATAGACACATCTAATCATGTTCAACAATTTATCATGCTGTATTAGTGGAAAGTGATATAACCTACTCATGCCTATAACCATCTCTAACCTTCCTTTAACCCATTAATGCTCACAACGGCCAAAAACAGCCCGATGATTTTGAATGATATCTTGCAGCTTAAAGCATAATTGGCAAAATATTTGAAGGAGAAATGTTAATCAGAACATTACCAACAATTCCCCTTCAAATATTTTGTAAAATGATTCTTAATTCAAAAGTTATCATCAAAAGTATAATTGATCCAGACGACAATTTCTGGAGGAACTCTCAAGTATGAATGGGTTAAGTCTCGATACATAAAAGCAATGTACTCAACTTTGTAACCATGGGGCCCTCAGGCTTCTTGTAATCATGCCAGAGGGCCTCAGGGAAGATCCTTACCATTTGGACCTGAGTTACCCTCTTTAAATAAAGGTTATTATTATTATTATTAATATTATTATTATTATTATTATTATTATTATTATTATTATTATTATTATTATTATTATTATTTATTATTATTATGCCCAAAACTGCATGACAATACCTACAGGGCAGTAGGGATGTCATCGATAGTAGACAAATCGATAAATCGACATTTTCACTTTGTCAATTAAATCACCGACATGCCAAATGAGTACATTACTGGTGATGATGTAAAGATCACAGTCACAGGTAACATGATTATGAATCGGATTGAAGTACCATATCGGTAATAATTTTATCGATTATCGAATCGGTAAGAAATTCTTATCAATGACAGCCCTACTCCCAGGGACCTTATTTTGTTAAATTTAGCACTGTCATCTTCGGAAATTTTGCTTACGTATAGGAACTGCCTTCATGCAGAGATGTCCAGCTAGCATTTAAGTCAATTTAATATGATTAGACAGTATCAGTATCACAAACCTTCAATGATACACTACTTATTCCCATTTAATTTGATATTGATATATTATTTTGTATCGCATACTAGTTTATCCCTAGTATAGGTGCTGATACAGCTTGTGGGATTGTCCTACTAGTGTATAGTTTTATTATATCTATTTGGTTATTGGCTATCCTGTATTCTATACTATTCTATTAATAAGGCCAAAAAGAAAATTGTTTGGTTCCTATTATGTCCTAAAAAAATATAGGTAGGGTAGGTAGGGATTTTTTTATTTTTATTATTTATATTCTTAACTTGCACGATTCCCTGGAGTTGGATGGCTTCGATAAAGGTTTGCCTTGTTGTAATTGTCTTTATATGCATTAATTATAGGCCCCTGCTTCTGTTCATCCAGAAATTTATAATTTAATGGTTGGAGAAGTAGGTGACAAAAACTAGGTAGGGTAGGGTAATAGGAACCAAACATCTTTTTTTCTTTAGGCCTAAGCAGGCTTTGCCGTTACTTTCAGACCACCTGGCTCTCGGGGCAGCCCTCCCCTGTTATTTATGGGTGTAACATCGAAACTCTCAATGACAACTAAACCTTCTACGTTAGCATGCATGTTCCACAACCCTAATACTAGGTACAACAACACCCCTTTTTTTGAATACCCCTAAAACCCTTTTACCCACAGTGTTATGAGGGTACAGCTGGTTTCTGGAAATAGAACCTAGCACAATTACTTCCCAAATACCTTTAGTGCATACAAAATTTCACCACAGAGGTCTTTATAATGAATACACAGGGTGTTTTCGCTGCCCTGTGCCCACCGGTACATGGGTTATAAATCATCACTAAGTGGGTGCCGAAAGAAGGGTATTTTTCGGGTTCAGCGGTGTTGTTAGCAAGGGTGCCTATTGGGGGTACCCGGGTGGAAGGGGGCGTGGGCGAACCCAGCAGCAGACACCCAGGTATTCATGGAACACCCTGGTAGGGTACGGCTCAAGGCCGGTAGATGCCGGGTTCCCACACATGCCTAATTCTGGGGTGGTTGTTAGTGATGACTGCAGTGGAATAAAGGATTAGACCCCAACACCAAACAGGGTATAGGTTAGCTTGAATTATCAACCTTTCAGTGCTGAGGCTACTTGTCTATAGCACAAGAATGCAAAGAATTTTGAAAATTATCTAAACCCAGTCATGTTGGTATTCATTGGATTGCACTCACTGAGTACCCTCAGATGAGTACCCATATGCCAGGGTTTCAGTCATTTTTCAGCTTTTTTGTGTCATTTTGTATTTCAAACTTGGCATCATAGCAATATAGGGTTATCCTATTCATGCCTTGAGAATTGTTGATATTTGTTATCGGTACAAAAGATATTTTTGAAAATAATAACTATTTGAAATAAGCACAAATTTTCAAAATATTTGAAGGCAAATTATGGGCTGGAGACTGTATTTATTTTCCAAGAATGCTCCATTGAAAAGGATTCAACCAAAATAGTCAGGGCTTTTTGGGTCACTACAGGCGCGCGATTGAGATAACCCATTCATGCCTGCCAGCACCCAAATTATCTGATGCATGAAAACTTTGAGAACTATTCGATATAGAAATAGTTCATCAAGGCTCAGCCAACGACTATCCTTAAAGTACTTTGTGAATTCAATATGTGTCATCTTCAGATTATTCTCATAAGTGTCATAGAACCAGACACCAATTTAAAGGGGAGAGGCTCAGAGATGAATAGGTTAACCCATTGATGCTTAGCCCTTATACTGCTGGTAGCTGGAACTTGGCCAATACAAAATGACGAAATAAACCCTGAAAAATTATGACGAAAAAAACATTAAAAGGGGAGTTGTTGGCAGTGTTTGAATCAACTTCAAATATTCAACTTCTCCTCCAAATATTTTCCCAAGTATGCTTTTGTTTGAAATATTTCATCAAAAATTGCTTTTGCCCGCTGTGAGTATTAATGGGTTAACTCATTCATGTTTAGGCATTTTCTGTGTTATTTTAAGTGTCATCTGGATCTATGTTACTTTCGAAAATAACTCTATTTTCAGAGAGATATCCCAAACATTTAGGCGATTTTGGTCGCTACTGGGTTAACCCTCATCCTGCTTGTGGCCTATTTGGCCAGTACAAAATAATGCAAAAACACGAAAAATGACTGAAACCCTGGCAAATGGGTGCTCATATGAGAGCCATCAGCGAGAGCTCTCCAATGAATACCAACATTACAGGGTTTAGATGGTTTTCAAGACTTTTTCATTCTCGCGCTTTGGACGAAAGTAGCCTCAGTATTGGAAGTGTTAAGTGTTGAGCAGTGAAGCCAGGTTCTTGGAGGTAGAGATTGATGGCTCGTCAGTGCCAACTTGCTGGTGGCTAATTTGGCAAATACAAAATGATGCAAAAACCTAAAAAAATGACTGAAACCCTGGCAAATGGGTACTCATATGAGAGTACTCGCTGAGAGCTATCCAATGAATACCAACAATCTAGGGTTTAAATGGTTTTCAAAAAACTTAGCGTTGGAAGGGTTAAGTGTTGAGCGGTGAAGCCAGGTTCTTGGAGGTAGAGATTGATGGCTCGTCAGTGCCAATTTGCTTATGGCAAATTTGGCAAATACAAAATGATGCTAAAAATCTGAAAAATGACTGAAACCCTGGTAAATGGGTACTCAAATGAGAGTACTCGCTGAGAGCTATCCAATGAATACCAACAATCTAGGGTTTAAATGGTTTTCGAAAAACTTAGCGTTGGAAGGGGTTAAGTGTTGAGCAGCGAAGCCAGGTTCTTGGAGGTAGAGATTGATGGCTCGTCAGTGCCACCTCTGGCGGTAACTACTTGGCTTGAGTGGAAAATTAATAGATAATTTTTGTGCCCTGCTTTACACCCAGAAGTGTCTATTATTGTTGTGACTGGAATATAAAACTGCTACAAAACTACAGTTTATCACATAGTGGAATCCCATGCTAGTTCCGGGGCCACTTCATACATGTCTTATAAGAAAAAATGGATAAATTAATAAGATGTAGCAATATACATGTTCGTGTATTGGTTGATGTGAGATTGGCCCAAAAACATGTATATTAAGTGAAAGTGGCATGTGAATGGGAAATCTGGCCTTGGAATCCGATGTCAGCAACAGAGAGCTAATTTTGCGGTCTCTCATCAGAGGACCGGGGCGATAGGGTTGTGGAGGTGCCACTAAAAGTCAAATTAAATTCTCTTTCTTTGGACAGATTGAAAGGATCTGTTATCTTGTGGCAGGAGGGATGTGACAAGTTGCTATAAGAGGTGCTAAGAAGAGACCGTAGGTTCTCTCACAGAATACATCAGAGAGGGGTAAATGGGGGGGGGGGGGGGGGGGGGGGTATAAGGTGTGGAGATGGATTTTTACCTGGCTTTAAAGATTTAGGGAGTAGCACATTTGAAATTATTGGGATACCATGGTTCGACATTCCCAGGGGCCCAGGGGCATATGCCCTAGATTTTGCTGTGGGCCCCTAGATATCTCAGACTAGGGGCCCGAAATAGTATATAAAATAATACAGAAATCCCGTTTTTGACCATAAATTTATCAAAAGACCTTTTCGGGCCCCTAGCCTGAATCTAAGTGTCAGACCCTGTGATACATGTTAAGTTATTGAATTTTCCTTAACAATATTTTTTAATGATTTTTGATAATTTAGCACGGGGCGGGGGGGGGGGGGGGGGGGGGGGTGATTTTATCTGGCTTTCAAGATTTAGAGATTGGCACCTTTGAAATTATTGGAATACGTTAAGTTATTCAAACTCGAGTGGCTTGAGTTCTGAAACCAGACGAGCCGAGCTCGAGCTGGAGTCGTCGACTCGTCTATGTAGGAAACACAAACCTAAGACAGAAACACCTAATAACACGCACCTTCATATCACTGCTTATCACTGTCACGTCTTGTTTAATGTCCCTAACCGGTGGTTGTTGTGAAACATTCGCAGCACATTTTTAAATGAAATAAACATGTAAATGTTGATAAATAGTTAGTATTTATTTCTTAATGCTTTAGTGAATAATGAATATTTATTTTAAAAAAACGTGGATCCTACAGCTCACGAGCTCATGAGTCAAAATGGTGGTGAGCTCATGAGTTGATCTCCCTCCGTGATAGACTAGGCTCCTAGTCCCTGTAATGTTCACCTTCCCTTATGTGTTGACCAAGCACTGTGGTGTGGTACCAGGTTTGGTAGATAGATGGCACCACCTGCTCCTCCTATCTCTATATGTTTACATAATCAAACTGAATCCTGGTGAGACAAATGTAAACTAAATTGGACACTATGGCCATCTAGACTATTTGGTGCCTGGTAACAGAAACAAATGAGAGAAAAAAATACATATGACAGCCTAGAAAATCTAGGCTACCTCCGTGAGTGCAGCTCTAGATTCTATGCGCTCTTGCTGTACCCGTCAAACAATGCCGGATGTTTTCGCTTGCCTCAGTAGAGTTCATAATGAGTCTCTTAGGATACGTAAGAAAGCATTCATCCATTGGTCATGTGACTGGAGAAAACTAGACGTAATTGCCGATAAATACCAGATAATAGCAGTAGTGATCGGAACATCCCACAATTATACGACTAATGAATCGTTAATAAGGTCTTGATTGATGTTTCTCTCAAATATTTCGCAAAAGAGGCATCTGACCGAAAGACACGTTATTAATATGCAGTCTGGTATGTCTTTTTATGTTACTCTGCAGGGGTTATCCTTAACCCTAAGGCTTAAAAAAAGTTGTTCGTTTCCTGTAACCCTACCTTAACAAGTTTTTATTCAAAATATCCCTACCCTAAAATTCTTTACGCCCTTCCAACTTCCAACTCCCAATCAAACGTAATCTAATGAATACCAACATGACAGGGTGTAGATGGTTTTCAAAAATCTTTGCGTCCTAGTGCTCTGCATGAAAGTAGTCTCAGGAATGGCAGGGTTAAAAACCAAGTACAGTGGAACCTGTCTACATTGAACACTGACGGGAAATGAAAAAGTGTTCAATGTACGCAGGTGTTCAATGTATCCAGGTTCTGAGTAATTGGAGGTTGGGTGAAACAGAAACAAAATCAAGGGTAATTAGAGAAACATGATCATTTCATTGCAAAATCTACTACGTCTATACCTCACTTTCTTCATATAGTTAAAAACTTCACATGTTCAACATTTGAATAATATCACTTAACAAAACAGTTAATCTTATGTAGCTCATTTGTCCTCATTTTCAGTAAAATGTTTCAAATCAGTGCAGAATGTTCAAAGTAGACAGGTTAAATGAGGCCTGCGGGAAAAAATTTGGTGTTCAATGTTCAAGGTAGACAGGTGTTCAATGTATCCAGGTAGCCTCCCATTGATTTTCAATGGAAGTGTGCCGGGACATGAAAAATTGTTCAATGTACGCAGGTGTTCAATGTACACAGGTGTTCAATTTGACAGGTTCCACTGTAAATGGTAAGATCTCAGGTTGGCCACCTGGTGAGCAATTATATAACTAAATTGGGTAGACGCAATTTTGAGTAAATTATCGAGGTCAGATATAAAAGAAACCCCAGGCTTTGGGCTAAAACATATCAGTGAAAACATATCATATTATACTCTTAACGCAAACTTATTTGTGTGACGAAAACATATTTGAGTGTCATCAAGGACAGACATGTCTCACTTGACTACCCGACCAATCAGAATCGTAACTGAATCCTGCAATCCAACAAACACAGTTATTCCTCTCAACTTGACCCTGATTCTCGATTTTGTTTTCTTTTGCGGTTTCCTCAAGCAAAAGAGTTCTCTTTCAGACTATACTTGGTTATGGGGTTACTAGATGGTGTGTTTTGTGTACGCTGTAGTTTTTGTCATAGTACCCACCATGTATACAGGCATTTGCTTCTTGGGTCTAGATTGTGTTTTGTGTAGAGATATCTGTTTACAGATACAAAGAAAGGTTTGTACCTAAATGTTGAGAGAGAGAGAGAGAGAGAGAGAGAGAGAGAGAGAGAGAGAGAGAGAGAGAGAGAGAGAGAGAGAGAGAGAGAGAGAGAGAGAGAGAGAAAGAGAGAGATGTGTGTGTCCACTTACATGAATATATCATTATAGAAATATTGAAAAAATCTAACTAGAATAATTAACAAGTAACCACACACTGAGAGAGAGAGAGAGAGAGAGAGAGAGAGAGAGAGAGAGAGAGAGAGAGAGAGAGAGAGAGAGAGAGAGAGAGAGAGAGAGAGAGAGAGAGAGAGAGAGATACTGAGAGAGATACTGAGAGAGAGAGAGAGAGAGAGAGAGAGAGAGAGAGAGAGAGAGAGAGAGAGAGAGAGAGAGAGAGAGAGAGAGAGAGAGAGAGAGAGAGAGAGAGAGAGAGAGAGAGACAGGGGGGGGGGCATGCATATATATATATATCGGCCAATCTGTAATGGACTTGTAATTAATGGTATCTGCTACATTGTATGTTATTGCTCATTTATGTGTGTCTCCCATCTTGTGAGGGGAAACATATTGTTTTTGGCACAGTTCACATTAACCCATTCATGAGATCTACTTGACAAGTGTCGTCTGGACCTGTCATATTTTTGAAAATATCTTTGGAATGAAGCGTAAATTAGACAAAAATTTGAAGAAGAGTTGTAGTTAATGTTGTGATGAACAACTCCCCTTCAATTTTTTCCAAATGTTGCTTTTGTAAGAGAAATATCACCAAAATAGTCCGGCTGAGTTTTGGGTGCTACAGAAATGAATGGGTTGATGTTGGAATTGGCTGCGGCGTCATCAGCGACGGCATCAACAGGGGAGATATTTATATAAAGTTCATATTTGCGCGTAAAAACTGACATTCTAGTTTGTAATGTTTACTTCAGAAATCAATGATAAGATGTCTGAATTATAGAATTTGCCATACGTAACCCATTCATGCTTGAAGTTTCTCATTGTTTAGCCACCTGTGGAAGTTCCAGTTCTTTTGAGAGTTACTTTGACCCTTGTGGATTTTTTTTCTAGAATTTGGAATTTTGGAATTTCGTTTTTTTCGTCACATTTATGCCAATTGTGGCTAATTCGTGACTAGCCAGTTGTAAGTAGTGGAGGCAACCGGAGTAGCCGGCGAAAACCACTGCCTAACCCCAAGTCACTGGCAACTTTCTCACATAGCTAGGCCGGATTTGAACGCAGGCAGTGGTGCCGAGACAGCGTGTAGTCAGTGGCGGCGCCTTAGACCACACGGCCGTCAGAGCAGGCCTTGACACTTGTGAGGCCAAATTGTAATTTTGTCCACAAATCCCTAATGCCAAATTGTAATGGGGAATCTGCCAAAACTAAATGCTAGGTTTTTTATGTTTCACTATCTGTAAAATCAAAATTGGTTTACCACAGTTATGTGGTGTACCAATATGTACCTCGGTTCGGGGACAACATATTTTGCAAGCTTTTTATTGGGTGTTTCATTCACCTTGCATGGATACATGCAAGCACAGCTCTCTACGTTAGTATTCCTACACACATATAAATGCATATAAATGTATGTGGCATTAGAAGGGCTAGAATAATTTACAAAATATTTAAGGGATAATTTTGGTGGATAATTATCAAAAAAGGAGTTAATTTAACACAATTTTTATCTACTACAAACCAGGGAATTTTATACAGTATGAAAGTCCCTGTACAAATTCATTTTTAATTCAGTAATATTTTTGTGATTTTTTTTTATTTTATAAGAGATATATATTATCATAGGTAATATACCTCTGGTTTTGTACAATATTTTTTGCCTTAGTGACATTGCGTTTCACTTTGGAACACGACTACATGGCCTGCCTGGCTTGCCATCTGGTGTGTGTTACCAGCCAGACTAAGATGTGTTAAGCATGCTGACAGATCCATGTGTAAATAGAGAGATAGGACGGGATATAGTGCACTACAGAAATTCAACACCTAGACCTAGGACTAGGACTGAAGTGACTGGAAGTTCCCTGGTATACTACAGACCATGTGTAAATAGAGAGATAGGACGGGATATAGTGCACTACAGAAATTCAACACCTCCCTAGACCTAGGACCAGTACTGAAGGGACTGGAAGTTCCCTGGTATACTACAGACCATGTGTAAATACAGAGATAGGACGGGATATAGTGCACTACAGAAATTCAACACCTCCCTAGACCTAGGACCAGGACTGAAGGGACTGGAAGGTCCCTTGTCTGGGTCTTAGCCAGGATTTAGAAACTGGGTGCCCACAATTGCAATTGTTAAACTTTTAGTTTTAGTCTTTATTTCAGCTTGAAATTTCAACTTGGAATACTTTTTGTTATCACATACTTCACTTAGTGGACCACCCAGAAGGCTGCATGTTTGTTCTTTTATTCATACTTATTTCAATACTCAGTAGTATTTTTTTTAAAACTAATGTATGGTTAAATATTTGCTTTCTGCATTTATATTTCCAGCTGTTTGAAGTTTTTATTGCTATTTACAAAATATGGAGGATGAATGAGCCTTGATAAAAAAATATCGAAATTATGAATAAGCTGCATTGATATAGAATTTCTATGGAATACAGGTTTCCTTCTTGAAAGCATTGATTTAGGATAAAAGGCAAATTTCTATGTTTAAGTTTAACCCCACCGGACGCAAAGTTCCTCTGAAAAGACTTTGCCTGTTATTTTGATATTTTTAGAAATAACTTTTTAACACAGCATTAATATACCGAATGTATTGAGTGAGATACATTGACTAAGTTATAATGACAATACATTGTGGGTATAAATTGTTAGGTTGCTTTTTTAATCACCCCTGATTGCTGTATCCTCTTCTAGTCTATTCTCCTCTAATCTAGTATATTTAGAAATCCATTGTAACATAATCCTTATGCTGCTGGTGGCTAATTTGGCCAATACAAAACGATGCAAAAAGCATGACAAAAATGATTGAAACCCTGGCAAATGGGTACTCACCTGGGAGTACTCAGGGAGAGCTAGCCAATGAATACCAACATAACAGGGTTTGAATGTTTTTCAAAAAACTTTTGGTCCTTTTGCTTTGGACGGAAGTAGCCTCAGCATTGGAAGGGTAAAGCATGAATGGGTTTTCTAATTGCAAAAATTTACAAACTTTTGGAGAATAGCTTTCGGTTGGATAATGATCAACATCTTTCCTTCATTTTTCATTCATATATCCTCACAAAGGTGCTTCTGTTGGAGGAATCTCACCACAGTGGTGGTCAAACGGTCCATCAAAATGAATAGTTCAGTGGTCATCCAGAAAAATTAGTGGTCCATCTCACTTTGATAACCAAAATGTTAGCCAACAGCCATTTCATAACTGAACATTCATGGTTAATAACTAGTGCTAAATTTATGAATTGTAACAGTTATAATCTAATGTAGAAGAAATGTGAAATTGGATGTTATGCTTACTAAATTAATGTTGTCAGAATATTTAGTAGACTTTCTGGGCAAGTAAACATAGACTTTTACTAGCCCATTCAAAGTTTTGTTAGAAACGGACCGGTGGGCTACTGTCTATTTTCACCACTGGTCACCAAAATAGTCCTGCTTCCGTTTAGGTGCTATAGGTATGCATGAAAGGGTTAACCCATTCACACTCAAGAGTTCCTCTAGAAGTATCGTCTGCTACTTTCATACTTTTGAAAATAACTTGGGAATAAAGCGAAAGTTTGCGAAATATTTCAAGGAGAGTTATTGTTTATCTTCTGATCAACATTTCTCCTTCAAATGTTTTCAAAAAAATGCTTTTGTAAGGAAAATATTTCCAAAATCGTCAGGCCTCTTTTGGCCGCTCTGAGTGTAAATGGGTTAAGGTATTACCCTTGCTGATACTTTATTGTACTGGTGAAGGTATTTACTTAGGGGATAAATAAACGCTACTTAAACACATACGCCTGTGCCTCTGTGGCCTGGAGTATATTTAGTCCAGGTGTTGTTATTGTTTGATCTACCTGTTAACGAGCTTTTGTACACCTGGAGATTGTGGATGTAGTCTAGACTCTAATATAGCGGGAGGTCCTGGCTGCGGTGAATTCTAGCATCTTTTGGCAATACCTGGGATTGGTGAGTTTTAACTCGTCTATGGGGATACTAGAACATCAGAATATGGATGTAGTCTAGACTTTAATATAACAGGTCTTAGATCCAGTGAATTCTGGCATCATTTTGACAATATCTGGGATTGGAAAGTTTTACCTGGTTGGTGGGATACTAGAAACTTCACATCAGAATATGGATGTATAGTCTAGACTTGAATATAACGTGAGGTCTTAGATCCAGTGAATTCTAGCATCTGTTTGACAAGACCCGGGATTGGTGAGTTTGTCACCTCGTCTGTGGGGATACTAGAACATCAGAAGATGGATGCAGTCCAGACTCTAATACAACGGGAGGTCCTGGCTGCAGTGAATACTAGCATCAGTTTGACAATACCTGGGTTTGGAGAGTTTTACCTGGGCGGTGTGAATATAAGAATCTTCACATCAGAATATAGATGTAGTCTAGAAATGTGAGGTCCATGCAGGCTCCAGTGAATTCTAGCATACTATTAGGTTTGACAATACCTGGGTTTGAAGAGTTTTACCTGTACGGTGAGTATACTGGATACTTTCAATCAGACTGTATTCACAATAAAATGTGTTCACATATCCAAGGTATACACATTTGGAATTTGGGGTATTTCAGGAATATTTGAAGGTGTTTTGTTTTGGGAAAATATTCTGTTCCCTTATATATTTTGCATTGTATTGAATATGATTTTGTATCTAGATGCAGTGTCTGACACTAAGATTCCAGACCAGGGGCCCGAAGAGGTCTTTTGATAAAAATAAGTGGTCAAAAACAGGATTTCTGGTTATCATTCATACTATTTTGGGCCCCTAGTTTGAAAAATCTAGGGGCCCACAGCAAAATCTACTCTGAGATGCAAAATCAATAAACATACAATACAACAATACTGCACTAAACTGCTTCAAGTCATGAAGGCAGCCACTTCTAATAGCATATTTCTTATACATATCTATCCTATCTTTTCTTTGCAGGACCGAGGCACTGACAGAGACCTACAGAGCTATCCACAATGAAACAAAAGAAATTGACAATAGCGCTAATTGCGCTCGTATCGTTCCTAGTGTTCCTAAATTTACAAACTGTGAGCTCGTTACGAGCACGAACCCGCGAACGCGATGAGGCCAAGGCCCGCTTCTCACGGAGAAATCGCAAACAGCAAAAACGCAGCGAAAAACCTAATATTGTCATCATCATGACCGATGATCAAGATACAGAATTAGGTAAGAGCCTGATATGTATTCATATAAGTGGTGGCAAGGGAACCAGTATTGAAAAATCATGATATAATAATATTCATTTTCTAACGATATTGCTGTTTGATACCATATCAAGTTCAAGTACATCTCCTTATCTCAGTTATCCATTAAATGCTATAATATGTTCACATAAGTTGCATTCCATTCAGTCTATCGCATTTGTACCTTAGGTATGAATTATAGTCAGATTTCTTCATACTAAGCTAAAATCAAATCAAGAAAAATATATATTGCACTATACTTAATATTTTTCATCCTTCTCTTTCAGGTTCTATGAATTTTATGCCAAAGACTTTGAAGTATTTACGTGACGGTGGCGCCACCTTCACGAACGCGTTTGTAACTACGCCCATGTGCTGCCCCTCTCGGAGCTCTTTCTTAACGGGGCTTTATGTTCATAACCATAACACTTATACAAACAATGACAACTGCTCCTCTATACAGTGGCAGCAGACTCACGAGACGAGAAACTTCGCCACTTTTCTTAGCAATGCAGGATACCGTACAGGTGAGTGATACCTTAATATCATGTTTATATATATACATATATATATATATATATATATATATATATATATATATAAATATATATATATATATATATATATATATATATATATATATATATATATATATATATATATATATATATATATATATATATATATATATAAATATATATATATATATATATATATATATATATATATATATATATATATATATATATATATAAATATATAAATATATATATATATATATATATATATATATATATATATATATATATATATATATATATATATATATATATATATATATATATAAATATATATATATATATATATATATATATATATATATATATATATACATATATATATATATATATATATATATATATATACATGTGTATATATATATTTATATATATATATATATATATATATATATATATATATATATATATATATATATATATATACATATATATTTATGTAACTGCACAATTAAGTGGATGCAGATGCACACAATTAACCCTGTCATGTTGGTATTCATTGGATAGCTCTTACTGAGTACTCTCTGATGAGTAACATATGCCAGGGTTTCAGCCATTTTTCAGGTTTTTTGCATCATTTTGTGTTGGTGATATTACTTACCAGCAGCACAAGGGTTAATTATATAAATTTATTACCATATGTATTGTGGGTCCTGAAATATTTGTCAAGTAGATATAGATACCTACCCTGATAGCCAAGTGGTCTAAGGCGTTGCTACTGACTATAAATCGCTGTCTCTGAACTCTGCCTGTATTTAAAATCCCTGCTTAGGCATGTGAGAAATTGACCAGTGACTTGGATTTGGCTTTTTGCAGGATATTACGGTATCTGCCACCACTTACAAGTGGCTAGCCATGACTTATATTAGCACAATGGGGCAGAAAATGTTACAATGAAATGCGACACCAAATTCCAGTAGATCTACAGGCTAATTTTGCCAAATATAAAATGATGCCAAAAAGCTGAAAAATGCCTGAAACCATGGCAAATGGGTACTCATCTGAGAGTACTCAATGAAAGCTATCCAATGAATACCAGCATGACAGGGTTTAGATGGGTTTCGAAAATATTTGCATCCTTGTACTTTTGGTGAAAGTAGCCTAATAGCATTGAAGGGGTTAACACAGTTTGTTTGAGGTTCGCTCCTTAGATCTTTCCCTACTCGGAAAGTGCCGGTGTCACACGACCAGAATCTTTCATGTAGTCACGTTTCGCGTGTGCGGACTCCCAGTCATCCCTTAAATGAGCAATTAGTAATTCGCGACCACATCCATTTCCCATCACTCATAAGCTTCCTGACTTTTCGGCAGAGTATTGAAATAATCGCTTCTTTTTCCTCATTCCGTGAGGGTCTGTCAGAATATTCACAAACTCATTCACCTTTGTAGTAATACCCTTAACCCTTATGCTGCTGGTTGCTAAGTTGGCCAATAGAAAATTATGCAAAAAAAACTGAAAAATGACTGAAACCCTAGTAAATGGGTACTTATCTGAGGGTACTCTGTGAGGGCTATCCAATGAGTACCTACATGACAGGGTTCAGATGGTTTTCAAAAGATTTTGCCTTCTTGGGCATTGGACCAAAGTAGCCTCACCTTTGGAGTTACCCTAAAAGCATTCATCAGGTGCAGCGGAACCTTTACAATGACTAAGATGTAATGCTTGAATTCTTGAGATATTTGATAGACAGTTGTAGACTGGTTCTGGTTTAAATACAAGGGTTTCAAATATTTACCAAAATAGGTTTCAGTCACAGAGGGCATGCCAAAATAGTCAGGCCTAAACCCATTAATGCTCGCAGCGGCCAAAAGCAGCCTTACAATTGTGATGAAATCTTTCAGGCAAAAGCATATTTTGGAAAATATTTGAAGGAGAAAAGTTCATCAAAGAGTTCCACACAGCTCTTCATCAAATAGTTTGTAAAATGTTTTTAAATTTCCAAGTGATTGTTAAAAGTATCATAGGTCCAGACAATTTCAAGAGTAACCTTTAAGCATTAATGGGTTCGAAGGGTGACACAGGTAAAGATTCTGGAAAACCTTCTAAACCTTGTCATGTTGGTATTCTTTGGATAGCTCTCGCTGAGTACTCTCAGATTAGTACTCATGTGTCTGGGTTTTAGTCATTTTTCAGGATTTTCGAATCATTTTGTATTGGCCAAATTAGCCACCAGCAGCATAAGGATTAAGTTGGAATCCACATGAATACCTAAAATAGCTTGCATGCTAAATGGTTGATCCCTATCAGAAATCAGGTGCCTCGTATCAAACTCATACATTCCCACCATTGCTGAGATGGATAGTTGCTTGTTCATGAAAGGAGCGGGGAACCGGAGTAGGAGAAACTAACGAGGGTAATTAACGACAGGACAAACAAGACAATTATTCCAATCAAAGTGGATCTTTAGCTGACTGTCACAAAAATAATAGGGGATTAAATGTTGCATATATTAGCCATTATGCTGCTGGCGGCTAATTGGCCAATATAAAATGATGCAAAAAAGCGTTAAAATGACTGAAACCCTGGCACATGGGTACTTATCTGAGAGTACACGGTGAGAGCTATCTAATGAATACCAACATGGCAGGGTTTAGAAGGTTTTCAAAAATCTTTGCATCCTTGTGCTTTGGACGAAAGTAGGCATAGCATTAGAAGGGTTAATGCTGTCATTGAGTGCGTAAGTTGATGTTTTTCGTCTTTTCTATAACCTCTTATATATTACTAAGAGTGGAGTGGATGGATTAACCGATTAATGCTTAAGTAGATCATCTAGGCTTTGTTGTCTGGATCAGGCAAACTTTTGACCATTACGCAGTAATTAAGAGTGAGTTTACAAAATATTTGAAAGAGAGTTGTTGGTATTGTTCTGAGCAATATTTCATCTTCAAATATGTTTCCACCTTTGTTTTCCCTAGAAAGATTTTATCTTATCATTTCACAACATTTCTGTGTTTGTATGTTTTCTTATCTTTTTAGTGGGATATTTTGGTTACTATACATATTTTACCTTTTCGGAATAGTTTGATAGATATTTATGTTTAACCTTTCTACAGCATTTTGGTGAATACTAACATTTTCTTCTGTTTTCGCGGACAGGTGATTTTTGTAATTGTTTAAACGTTTTAAATAATATTTGTTTTTACCTTTCTACAACATTTTGGTGAATACTTAGATTTTCTCCTGTTTTCTCCGACAGGTTATTTTGGTAAATATTTAAATGTTTTAAATAATATTTATGTTTTACCTTTGTACAACATTTTGGTGAATATTAACATTTTCTCCTATTTTCACCGACAGGTTATTTTGGTAAATATTTAAACGAGTACAACGGCACGTACATTCCGCCAGGCTGGAGCGAGTGGGTAGGACTCATACGTAACACTCGCTTCTACAACTACACACTCAACTTCAACGGCAAAAAAATAAAGCACGAGGATGATTACCATAAGGACTACCTCACAGATCTGATTGCCAATGACAGCGTAACATTCCTGAAGAAATCCAAGCAGTATTTTCCCAACAGGTGAGTGTTATAGTTATACCTTAGATGAAAAGAATATGGATTGGTCGCCACAGATCAGTTACCATAGGGCCTGTTGTGAAGCACTGGAGTGTTTGAGTTACTGTAGAATAGGAAATTAATCTGATTTGCAAATTAACCGAATTTGAGATTTGTGGATTTTTTCCGAGATTTTTCATTCCGAAAAAGCCAGTATTGAAGGTTGATATTGTAATGACAGAAATAATACATCTAATTTTCATTATACCGAACTGGCCCCACTCGGAAAAGTTCGGCAGAATAAACCACTCAGATTAATGTCCTATTCTACAGTATACCTTAGATAAAGAGAACATGGATTGGTCACCACATACCAATTACCATAGGGCCCATTGTGAAACTCTAGATGTACCTATTCTTGCCTCAGTGTGATGTCACTAGGAGACCAACGAATGAGGGCTCTCATATTTGTTTACATTATATATAGAGGAAGTTGGTCACGCGCATGTGCAGAATGCACCTCTTGATCGTATCTCTAAGGAAATATCATTACATATAGTATCATGACATTTTTTCATGTTATCAATCTCTTATTATACAGCCAAATTCCTTCAAAGACGAACCCCTGGGCACAGATATGCTTTTCAACTTTATCAAAAACCATGCAGTGTTGCCATCTATTGGCACTAAATGGTACTAAAATAGAATATAGTCAAGTAAATGCACCCAGGTTTGCTGGTCCAGCAGTATTTCATTCATTGCCTAGAGCATTCTTGGAAGATGTAGGTCTATTTGCTTTGAGATAGTTATTCGTTACTCCTGTTTTCTCCATCAGTTACAACTGGCTAGTCAAGAATTAGCCACAATATGGCAGAAAAAGTGACGAAGAACCACCTTCAAATTTGAAATAGACCATGATGGTGTATGTTCCAGATATGCAATTTTTAAAGATTTTTTACACATTTGCATCAAGAGTCATACTTGTAATCATTGCATTGATGATATGATATATTTGAAAATATTTTGGAAATAAAGCATGAAATATTTGAGAGACAGTGGTTACATGGTTGATTTAGGATTAACCTCTGTCCTTCAAATATTTTCTAAAATATTCCTTTTTGGGCTACTGAATGGAAAATTGTGTTGATATCTGTAAGTGTTACTGAATTGAAAGTGTGTTTGTTTGTTTGTTTACAGACCGGTTGCCATGGTATTGAGCATGCCTGCACCCCATGGACCAGAAGATGCAGCCCCACAGCATCAGAATCTATTTGAGAATGTTACAACACATAGGTAGGTACAGGAACCACGGTCTTAGCTACCAGTTAGAAACTGGGTGCCTACATTGTTGGGCATCTTATATTCCAGGGAAGGTCACAATATCCTCAGATTACAACAATGAACATGATTTTTCTTATTGAAATAGAGCATAATATCCTTCAACAACATCATGGGAATTATATTTTAATAAAAAAGATTTAATGATATGCTTGAAATTGACATTTTCAGAAAAATTCACAAAAACAATTTGGTGTCTTGCAGGGTGATTTTTGAGGGTTTGGGTGTCCAAATGACGCCCAGATACCCTGCTGGCTTACAAGGCTATGCCAGGAATTTATTATGGTCCAGGAAATATATTTAGAGCTCAGGAATAACTCATATTCAATTTCCATAAAATTCTGCTGAAAACTTTATTTATTTCATTGTACAATATGGATAGAACAGAATGTAACATAAAGAATGCAATTCTTGATAAAAGTTAAAACCCAGGGATTGACCTTAATGGCAGTTTTTGGGGCATTTGCCCCTAGAACATTTGGTTTCGTGATCAGATGTTAAATCATATGAGCCAAGTTTGTGAATGGACATAGCAAATTATCAACTGGAGCACTTTGAGAGTGTTTTTTTCTTTTTCTCTCTTTATTTTACCCCATAGTTCCCCAAAATGCATCTGAGAGCTCATATTTTCTAAATATTCTGCATGTGCCGTGGTGAGACACAGAGTTGTCTTTGCACATTGTGTTCAAACACTCCGCCATAGAAATAGACAAACTTAACAGACAAATCGCTGAATACTAGTAAATCAAAAGTTACACAATAGTTATGAACATATAGATTTTTTTGCTGTTTTTAGAAAAAAAACATGATTTGAAATTATTGTTTTTGTATTGTGTTTTTAGGACTCCTAGTTGGAACGTGGCGCCTAACCCTGATAAGCAGTGGTTGCTACAGTATACAGGGAAGATGGAGCCCATACACATAGCCTTCACAGATATGCTGCACAGAAAACGCCTTCAGACACTACAGTCTGTGGACAATGCCGTGGAAAAGGTGAGGACAAATAATTATCGGGACTTGACTGGAGCTCTTTAACCCTTTCAATGCTGAGGCCTAAAAAACAAATTGTTTGTTTCCTGTAACGGTCCGAAAAAAATTAAGGTAGGTAGGTCAGAAAAAAAAAATTTGGACAATTTTTTTTTGTCAAAAATGTGTGTTTTATGCATGTTTTACGTTGATTGGGAGTTGGGAGGGCGGAAAAACTTTAGGGTAGGAATTTTTTTGAATAAAAACTTGTTAGGGTAGGGTTACTGGAAACAAACAACTTTTTTTAGGCTACTTATGTCCAAAGCACAAGCGACCAAACATTTCTGAAAACCATCTAAACCTTGTCTTGTTGGTATTCATTACACAGCAAAAAGTTTTGGACAGCAAACGGACAGCAAACAGACAGGAAACGGACATCCGATCCTCGGACAGCAAATGGATATATATCTGCCCACGCAACCGTTTGTGCACTAAAACATCGGACAACCGTTTGCTGTCCAACGTATCTGACAAATGTTTGACTTTTTTTCCTGTGATAATTGTTTGCCTTCTCCTTAAGTGTTATTTTCTTGATTTTCATTGACTTTTCTTTTCCTTTTCGTTCCGATATGTCGGTCAACCGTTTGTGCACAAACAGACAGCAAACGGACGTCCAAAATATTTGTCAACTGTTTGTGCACAAATGTTCGGTTGACGATTTGTGAACAAATGTTCCAGTGCACAAATAGTGCACAGGAACATTCGTCATCCGATACATCGGACAGCAAACGGACAGCAAACGGACAGCAAACTGACGTCCGAAATATTTCGTCAACCGTTTGACATCTGTAATTTTTTGCTGTGTATTAAATGAATTAAAGCATAAACATATACCCATTTTCAGTTAAGCTGTACTCAACTGTTAAACAACCAGAAGTAATGCTTAACATAACTGTTTCACAACCAAGATGATAAAAAGTGAATCTAAACAAAAAAATATATACACAATTTTGTCATGTTTTTTCGACCAAAATGATAAAAAAAAGTGAATTCAAGCATAAAAAATGTACACATTTTCTATCATGTTATGCTTCAGGTTTATCGGGAGTTGGAGGCATTGGGTGAACTAGATAATACCTACTTTATCTACACCTCTGACCACGGGTACCATCTGGGGCAGTACGGGCTCATCAAGGGCAAGGCCATGCCCTACGAGTTTGACATCCGGGTACCCTTCTACATCAGAGGACCCAAAATACCCGAGGGCATCAGGTAAGAATGGATATTTTCTTCCGTGGGTGACTCCCAGGTACTAAGGGTCTTTCCCAGGGTTTTAAAAATGCCTGTCTTAAACAGCTATGATAAAATCTTTGCCCGTCCAGATTTAGCTACTGATACGTACACTTCAAATCCTTATACCAACTACATTTAACCCTTCCAATGTTCAGGCTACGTTCGTTTAAAGCACAAGGATGCAAAGATTTTTGACAACCTACTTAAGTCTGTCATGTTGGTATTCATTGGATAGCTCTTGCTGAGCACCCTCAGATGCATACCCATGTGCCAGGGTTTCGGTCATTTTCCAGGTTTTTTGCATCATTTTGTATTGGGCAAATTATCCACCAGCAATATAAGTATTAATAGCCTGTTGTGTCAAAAAGGGCAATGTAAACTTCAGCTTTATGTCATAGAAGTTGTTTTGATAGGAAAACATTTGGTTAATTTTCAAAATTGAAAATTCTTCATAGACATTTTTCCTGTCCAATAAGGAGGTTGTCAGGAAACTGCCTGTCCAAAAGACAGTTTAGACGGGTCCTGGGAAAGACCTGCATGGTGACTTGTGTCGGAGGGGCTACCCTCACGGTTAAGTAGTCTAGTTTGTTAGATCCCCGTTAAAGGTAAAGGTATCCGGTTTATAGTCTTGTATCCACCAAAATGTTCACACAACCTTCCTTCCCAAGCAGGCGCTGTGCACACGGAAACCATTTCAATCCCCCGAGGGATATTCCATATCGTTTTTGACACAGTTTCTTTAAATACTGTGTCTGTGTCTGTCTGCATCTGGTAAGATATCTCAAAAAATGTTCAATGAAATCTTATTTAGATTTTCAGGGATCCTTTCTCAGGGCATTCCCATAATTTGATTAGATTTGGTTACCTCATATTTTTGTAACATTTAACATATTTCTTACCCTTTTGCTGCTAGTGGCTAATTATAAATTTGGTTCATACACAATAGTGTGAATGAGTTAAGAACACTGTGCATTATCAGATTATTTTCAAAAGTATTTGATTTATATGGTTCATTCCTGTTCCAGGATTCCGAATATCGTTTTGAACTTAGACATTGCACCGACGCTGTTGGATATGGCAGGAGTGCCTCAGCCTGACCATATGGACGGACGATCATTTCTCAAACTCTTGCAGATGTCAGAGGATGCTACAAAGTAAGACTATATCCTAGTGATTTTGTAAAACATATTTCTTAACAAAAGACATACTACAGGTGAACTTGGATATGACGGACCACTGTACAACAGATTTTTGCATATGACGGACGATATGGTTGGTACCACTCCGATGCATATCAAGTATTCTTCATATGTATACAACGGATTTTGCATATGACGGACCAATTTTCCTGGTCCCATTGAGTCTGTCATATCCAAGTTCACCTGTACTACTTTTACTAAGTATGTCATTTTTAGAATTTTTTCTTGATTCGATTAATTGATATTTTTTTTTCGATTTCGATTTTTTTCGATACGTTGCATTGATATATCCGAGAATACGCTGTATATGCCTCGTAAAATCATGAAGCATTGATCAAGGTTTTTCACCATATAAGGATCCTCCCTCATTTCTTTACTTCCTTTTGCAATGGTACAAGAAAAGTGAGACATGACAATGTAGAGAAATGCTTTTTAAAAGCATGTGACCCTCAATGCTGACGAGATCCATCGCTGAGTATTACGATAAGCCTCCATTGTCATTTTTTCGATATTTCAATTCATTTATATGTTTTTTTACAAGTTAAAGCAGGTTGTATTGCTTGAGGAGAGTTCTCGATGTATCGATATCAGCCTTATCACAGGTGCATCAGTTGGGTGAGCGTGATTAGGCGATATGTGGGATAGGCCGGTGTGTGCGCTGAGCGACAATTAGCGCTTCGTGTAGCGAAGGAGTTAAACTAATCTTTTGTATTGTCAATTTAGGTTCTCATGTAATTACTGTCTTATTTCATATTCTCTTCCAGTTTAGTGGCTGGTACCATGAAGAGGAAAAAAGCCTGGCGGGATACTTTCTTAGTAGAAAGAGGGTAAGAATTTAAAATATTTCATTAGAGGACGTTTGTGAATGCTTTGATTGTTATTGAGGGAACGTTATGTTCAAAAATTGCTTCCAATCGTAGATAGAAGTATTTCTTCCAAGAAAATCCCCAAAGAAAATTTGATTTGTATGGTGAGCTGTGCATATCAGTCTGAACATCCTTTTTCAACTATAGAACATTACATGAAGCAGGGCTCTACGCTAACAGTAAACCACTGACCCCAGGTCAGTAGAAATTCCCAAAAATGACTGCCGGCTAGTAAAAATGACCTCAACTGGTCCTACAGGGCCAGTAAACATTTGGGGATATTCTTGTTAACAAGTTTCCACTCAAGAATGACCCCAAATATTTTTGAAATAAATGAAGATAAAATGGATATAAATAGATGTCAGTGAATTTCATGGAATGTTTTTTCTTGTTACTGGTATGTTAAAGAAAATTTTGTTGGACCAGTATAGATTTTGCAGGACCAGTTGATCCTAGGTGTCACTGGTCCTACAAGCCCTTGTCTAAATTTGCTGTGGATATCCTAGGATTGTTCAAGGATTAGGCTGGACAATTGACCTGGGATTTAATGGGATTCTGACTTGGATTCTCTGGGACTAGGTCACACGGTATTCGGACAGGACTTTTTGGGAATAGCACGGACAGGACTTTATTGGACTAGCATGGACACTGGGGTTCCACGGGAGCAAGGAAAAGCACAGACTTTACTATTCCCCAAATCTTGGACTAGGTCACACGGTATTCGGACAGGACTTTTGGGGAATAGCACGGACAGGTGTTAATGGACTAGCATGGACACTGGGGTTCCACGAGAGCAAGGAGAAGCACAGACTTTATTATTCCCCATATTCTAAGCTTCATGGATTACCTGGGATGTCTGGTCCATACAAGTCCTAAGTGATTAAGGTGTCAATGTCTAGGTTTATCCAACTATCATAGACTTTCCCAAATAGCTGCACCTTTTTTAGGCAATCCTATTCACATGTACTGGTCAAAAAAACACAGAAAATAAGCAGTCATATCTGTTTGATGTACACTTACATGCCTCTTGATACATATTATTTCAATTAAGAACTGAAGTGATAACAAACAATCAATTAATATGGAGAGGTATCTGCCCTTTACCCCCCTGAAATATACACTTATGGAGAAATAGGCATTTTAAAGGAGGGCTGTTTGTGAAACATGTTTCAATGCTGAGTGAATATAATCTGACAAAAAGAGGGCAGATAGAATTTGTCAGAGGCATCAAATCGCTCATATTGACTCACATTGAAAATAATTAAATCTCATACATTTAAATCAATTGAATAAGAGTGAATATATTCTAAATTTCTTTAGATCAAGTTAAGCTAAATTACATATGTGTTGGAATACAAATCTATGTAACATATACTGACCTCAAGATACTTGGGAATGTAAATGGCTTGTGTGGTAATTATCCTCTTTTTTATCCTCTTGCTTAGTGATGCACACTCTCAGACAGTCCTAGAGTGTACTGGCAATTTCAGTTAAAAGTTCAAATGGGGGATCTTTAAAGTCATTTGTCTGATAGGGGTGGAGCTTGTAAAGTGTGTCATATTCATTTGTATATTTATAACTAAATCCAGTGTACACTTTTCAGTCTCATAGAACATTAGTTATTTTACTCAATTCTACATTTTAAATATTAAGGAGCATAAGGAATTTCAGTAAAATCATTCCAAAAGTGTACAAAACTACCCTTTTACAAAAATGGGTAAGCCCAGAGCAAATAAGGACTGAGTTGAATACTTTGTTTATTGTTAGTATATATTAATATCTAAAGCCTTTCTCAAATTACAATGTTTCAACATTGCAACTAACCTTGACAGGCAGGAGACATCTTCTTGGATTTCCCTGGACTTTATGATTAAATGAATTGAAAGTACCTCAGGGCCTTTACAGAAAAAGTCTTGCTATGTCCGACCTCCTTGGATTCTTAGCTATGTTATAAAGTCTGAATAAGTCTCAGCTGCAAGGACAAAATTGAATTGCACCTTTTAAAAGTCCCAGCCTGGCAGGACTAATCCCAACTTTGGAACTTCAGGCAGGTTTGGATTTGTGGGGACTAGTTTGTCCATGGACTACCACACTTCTCTGGCAACTGAGTGCTCGGACTAAGTGTGGATTTTCTTGGATATCATTGGATTTCCGTTCAGAATGGAATGAGCCAGGATTAATTTTGACAAGGGAGGCCAGTAACATTTTGAGTTTGCATTGAGGCCTGTGAGTGAACCAGACCAGAATAGGTAATTCAAATATTTTCTATTTCAGAAAAATAACGCAGAGGAAAATTCACCTTCGCGATGAGTTGGAGGCCATGCAGAATAACATGCTGACCAAGACACACCGCCTAACAGAGGAATGCGGTCGTGCCGAATACCAGCCCCCCTGCAAAGGCAAACAGGTAGGTGTCCCCAACCCGTTTGCATGGTCTTGAGGAGAAATGATGATCAGAAATGAATCCACAACACTCTTCCAAATATTGGATGAAATTCAGTTTAATTCCAAGGTTATTTTCAAAAATATTTCATTTCCCTACAGCACCTGCCATTAGGGCTGTCATTGGTATCTGATATATTTCGATTCGATAATCAACAAATTATTTGTCGATTTGGTGTGTCGATTCAGTTGAATCGGTTACGATAGGAAACACTGTGATATAACCTATATATATATAGCATTTTAGCACTTGTTGGTAAAGCACATCAACAACCAATATGGTGAAGGGATTAGGGATGGGGACCGCGGACCGGTTCATATGTGATACCGGCCTGAGCATTGCGGTTAACCAGTCAAAAACCGGACTCCTCTACACGGTTCGGTTTTCTATGCATGCACAGGGTTTCTGGAGGCGTAGTAAAACTGTTAGCACCTACCTCCTCGCTGGCCTCACAATGTCTGCCAAGCGCTACGATCAAACAGCCATTTCAAAAGCTCTCAAGTCTGGTACCCTGCCCACTTTCACTATGCTCAGAAGCCTTCTGAGCGTAGAGAAAGTGGCCATGGAGCTAGTATATAGGAACTTTCCAGTTCAGGCAAGTTCAGCCACGCATTCCATTGCATAGTTTCGTTTCCAAGAAATGTCATTAATAAACCGTTTAGGAAACCGTGATAAAACCGAACCGTAGAAGCAAAACCGAGAACCGAACCGAATCGTAGAATTCTCAACGATCCCCATCCCTAGAAGGGATTGTCACCAGTCTGGCGAAACTTCAAAAAATACATCAAGCATACTTGCAGTGTTTTTCTGGTAGATTCTCGAGCCGAATAACAGGAGTGAACTTCAGGGAAGTGTATGTACACCATTAATTAGGGGGCGGGAAGTTTAACCCATTCAGAGATCCACTAGAAAGTATTGTCTGCTACTCTGATACTTTTCAAAATAACTTGGGAATAAAGCAAAAGTTGACAAAATATTTGAAGGAGAGTTGTTGGTTGACTTCTCCTTTACATTTCTCCTTCAATTGTTTTCAAAAAAGTGCTTTTGTTAGAAAAATATTTCCAAAATTTTCAGGCCTGAGTGTTTTTGGGTTAAAGACTGGATCAATATTTTAGGATTTTTACCGATCAGATTATCAGCACCTGAAATATGTTGATCCAATGATCCGGTCTGTAACAAGGCAACCCTACTTATAGTCAAGCATTTTTCCAGTTTGTGCATCCCCTCACTCCCTGTGTTGTTGCTACTGCTGGTATACAAGGCGCTAAACGGACTTGCACCTAAGTACATCAAGGAGCTGCTCGTGCCTTATAAACCCAGACGCCATCTACGATCAGAAGCAAAGGGCCTTCTTGATGAGCCTCGGACTAGACTCAAATTTGGAGATCGCGGTTTCTCCATTAGTGCACCGAGATTATGGAATGCGCTTCCACAACACCTGAAGGATTCTACATCATGTCAGGTCTTCAAGAAGTGTCTCAAAACGCACCTTTTCAGGCTCGCCCATTGAGGCGTTGTTGACTATGACTCAAACTATGACAATGTGCAGCGCTTTTGAACATTTTATGAATGGAAATGGCGCTATATAAATTCCAATTATTATTATTATTATTATTGTTTGTTCCAGCAATGGCAGTGTAAGAAGGACCAGTCGGGCCGCGTGAGGATGTTCAAGTGTCGCTACGATAAACAGAGCGATGGAAGAAAATGCGAGTGCCCGCCAAAGTTCGGCATGGACAAAGCGGAGAGGAGAATCCAGCGACAGTTTCTCAAGGAACACGTCACAAAACGTAAGAAAAAAACAACATTTATAAGCGTTAACCCTTATGCTGCTGATGGCTAATTTGGCTATTACACGATGATGCAATGATGCGTCCTTGTGCTTTGGGCGAAATAACCTAAGCATCGGAAGGGTTATAACATCTCTAAGCATTGATTTATCTCAGTATTATATTAAGCAAAATCTTTGTACTGCGAATCCATTCTATTATCATTATTTTGTCTGAAATTTGTAAGATGGTTTGGAATTTAGCATTTGTTGGTAGTAACTGCACCTAGTAGCTACAACTCTCCTTCAAATAGTTTGTGAATTCATGATTAATTCCAAAGTTATGTTCAAAATTATCAAAGGTCCAGACTACTCTTTTCAAGGAGATATCCAGGCCTGAATAGGTTAAGCATGATTGGGTTAATATAAATACCTAATATGAAA
Organism: Maea johnstoni; assembly: GCA_963942565.1. Classification (NCBI taxonomy): domain Eukaryota; kingdom Metazoa; phylum Annelida; class Polychaeta; order Spionida; family Magelonidae; genus Maea; species Maea johnstoni. The sequence continues at coordinate 18,439,881 of OZ012700.1, read as the reverse complement.
TAGACACATGGATTTGCTGCTACAGGCCAATTGCCATAGGACCTGGACTAACCTACTGTAAATTTTCAGAAAGTTAGACCACCCTAGGAATTTGGGCCACTATAAAACTATAAAAAAAAATTCAAAATAATTATTGGGAAATATGGACCATGCTTGATCTATCACTGGTAGCTATTTCACAAAGTATGGACAACTATTACTCTGCTTTATCAGTATTCATAAAACATAGGCCACCCTCAACCCATAAAAATTATAACTATGAAAAAGTGTCCCAAATTACAGAGAATTTACAGTAATGTGTATCTGGTGTTATCGACACTCGTGATAAATACAGATGCTTTCTTGCAGCAAAAAAATTAAAGCCGAAGTTTATCCGCCTGAGGCGTTTCACGAACGAGGACGATAGTAGCGAGATTTACGAGTATCCGGTTGAGGAGTTCAAGGACATGGATGTGGTAGAAAGAGCGGACGACCGGATGCCCAACGAACACGGAATCAGCAAGAGGTCCACAGACTTTCTTGATGACCCTTTCTCCTTCAAGCCTCCAGAGGGTAGGTACTGTAGCTAGTGTAAAGAGGGTAAGCATTATAAAATCCCCCTTTAAAAATGGGACCATGAGTGACCGTATGCCGAACAAACATGGAATCAACAAGAGGTCCACTGACTTCCTTGACGACCCCTTCTCCTTCAAGCCTCCAGAGGGTAGGTACTGCAACTTGTGAAAAAGGGTAAGAGGGTAAGAGTAAAAGCCCCCTTTAAAAATGGGACCATAAGTGACCGTATGCCGAACAAACACGGAATCAGCAAGAGGTCCACAGACTTTCTTGATGACCCCTTCTCCTTCAAGCCTCCAGAGGGTAGGTACTGCAGCTAGTGAAAAAGGGTAAGAGGGTAAGAGTAAAAGCCCCCTTTAAAAATGGGACCATAAGTGACTGTATGCCGAACAAACATGGAATCAACAAGAGGTCCACAGACTTCCTTGACGATCCCTTCTTCTTCAAGCCTCCAGAGGGTAGGTACTGCAGCTAGTGAAAAGGGGTAAGAGGGTAAGAGTAAAAGCCCCCTTTAAAAATGGGACCATAAGTGACCGTATGCCGAACAAACATGGAATCAACAAGAGGTCCACAGACTTCCTTGACGATCCCTTCTTCTTCAAGCCTCCTGAGGGTAGGTACTTTAACTAGTGGAGTTTTAGTAGCCCCCTTTTATAAGAGGGTAGGTACTGTAGAAAGTGAAAAAGGGTAAACTTGAAGCCCCCTTTTATGAGAGGTCCAAAGACTACCCGAAAGACCCTATTTTACTTCAATTCTCCAGAGGGTAACTGGGGAAAGTGGGGTAAGAATATCAGAAGCCCCCTTCAGTAAATATTGTTGCTAATACAGGGCTCAGAATAAGGGGGTGCCGGGAGCCCAGGGCTCCTGTAAATTCTCCTGCGACTCTCTCAAATTTCTGCCGGGAGCCCAAAAATGTACTGGTTTCTATACACAACACATTTGGGTAACTTTTGAAGATGCCATTTGGCTCCCTGAAAAAAATTGTAATTTCCAGCCATGTAATAGTCTAGTCACCTGAGGGAGGGGTAACACTGAGAGAGGCCCTTAACTTATAATTCAATGCATCTTTACACAAAGGGTCACATTGTGTATCTTGGAAGCTTTGACATGTCTTTGATTGCACAGAATATTTGAAAGTGTACTTTCTAGTCTATCTTAAAACTGTCGCATTGATTTTCTACTTTTGACATAAATATAACAGTGTTGAATATTATCTATGGAGGAATTTATTTATAGCTGTTGCGTAGTAATGCCATGCTCAGCATTTTTATGAAGTGTCATGCCTCTATCCTCTAGTGTATTGTTTACTCACCAGATGGCATGCCTACAATTTCTAGTGTCTTGTTTTCTCACCAGATGGCCAGTTTCCATACTCGGAGGTCCTGCGTCGCTGCCGGGTCCTGAACAACGATACGGTGGTCTGCGACAGGGCGCTCTATCAGAACCTCAACGCCTGGAAAAACCAGAAAGATCGCGTGGACCAAATGATACAGGAATTCAGAGATAATCTGGAAAAACTCAAGGTGAAGCACAAACCTCTTACTCCCTAATATCACATCTACATGTAATCATATCCATATGTGTAACATTATTGACATATGTAATCATAACGTGTGGAAAAAATATAAGGATCGATCAGACACAATGATACAGGAATTCAGAGGTAATCTGGAGAAACTCTAGGTGAAGCACAAATTTCCGACTCCCTTATCCCAGAATTAATTTTTGACAGTTAAATTCTGATCTAGACAATTGATTAAGTAAAAATGTATTTCTTATTTAGACTTAACAAAATTAATTTTGAGTGCAAAATAGTTTCTTATCTAACCTAGCAAAATTAATCAAAAAAAAAAAAAAATTCTTATCAAGCCTAACAATATGTATTTCAAAGGAAGATTTAATTAGGAATTCAGTGAATATTTCACATTCAAAAATTTGGCCTAACTGAAGTATCCCGGACCCACCCTATAACGGAAGGAAGACTCAATATATATACTCATTCCCCCTATAATCTAGCCCCGCAGGACCCTACCATTATAATATGAATAAGAAGCCCTCTATAATCTTGCCCCGCAGGGCCCTAACTCAGTAAATTTACGTAAAAAAGGACTACTTACCGAGCAGCGAGCTGTCCTAACTGAAGGACCGCGGCGGACCCATCAACTCCCGATTGAGAACATGTATGCATAAACACAAATTCAATTACATGGAATCTTGATCCTCCAAACCTTACAATCGTTTATCCGCAAGTATACTGTGCAGCAGTTCCTTTCCGTCCCTGTTTAAAATCCAATCAATGTAAAGGAATGTTGTGTTCCGCTGGCGACTTTAGCGGTCCGCCATGTTTCTTGTTGATTTCAAATTTACACGTGCGTTGATCACACGACAATGAATGACGTCAGCCAACAAGCAGGACGCACCTGCATAATCTGATGCCGCCTTATTGTTGCGTGTCTGCTTACACGACATTTCAATTGTGTCGGTGTTTCTAACAATGGAATATGAGCCCGACTTAAAGGGTTAGTTTCTTTTCCTATGTTTTCAAAATGTGTGTTTCGGCCCTGCGGGGCAAAATTCTAGAGGCTTCAAAACATCTACTACGATCGTATGAACCCTGCGGGGCCGGAATCAATAGTTTTCGTTCATATATTCCCTCTATTTCTTCCTAATAAGGATGGGTCCGGGATACTTCAGTTAGGCCAAAAATTTTGCAAACTATACTTAAAGTGGAAGGCTTTCTCCTCAAAGGCCTGCCTTTTTTGGCCACTTTAAGCTTAAATTCATCAAATCGACACGTATGCAGTTTATGCACTGGTTTAGAATCAGCCTTTATAAACAAGGCATTAAGAACCATCTGAAAGAAGGGGACAAAGTAGCTCAGTTGGTTAGGTGTCGGACTAGTATTCAGTAGGTCGCTGGTTCAATTCCCGCCCGGGGCACTTTGGTCTGGCCTTGGGCAAGACAGTTTATTCCATATTGCTTCAGCCTACTCAGCTGCAAAATGGGTACCTAGCATTAATAAGGCAGTGCTTAGAGCTTGTGCGCTATATGCTGCCAACTGCTCTGGAATATAGCTCGGGGGATTGAAATTGTTTCTGTGTGTACAGGCCTGCTAGGAAAGTAAGGTTGTGTGAACATTTTGGTGGATACAAGACTAAAAACCGAATATTGCAGTTATGCTGCTGGTGGCTAATTTGACCAAAATAAAATAATGCAAAAAACCCTGAAAAATGTCTGAAACCCTGACACATGGGTACTCATCTGAGAGTACTCAATGAGAGCTATCCAATGAATATCAACATGACAGGGTTTAGATGGTTTTCAAAAGTTTTGTGTCCTTGTGCTTTGGACAAAAGTAGCCTCAACATTGGAAGGGTAAAGCTTGAATGGGTTACATAACATATATTTATCGAATAGACATGTGTAAAGTTTATGCACTGAATTAAAATCACTCTTTATAAACAAGACATTATGAACCATCTGAAAGAGTTAAACTTGCTACATTTTTTTGAAATCAGCCTTTTGTTTACAGGGCATTCGGAAACATCTGAAGGTTTTGAAGCCGGATGAGTTGGATCCGTCAGCGATGACAGAGGGCAGCACCGGCAACTTCCCCGGAGACGATGATGATGCTGAGAGCGATGATGTAGATGATGCGTTGCTTGGCAACGTAGAGGAGGACTGTGACTGTAATTCAATTAGGGCAGATAAGTAAGTATTTGTCAATTTCAACCAAGATGTATGGTCAATAATTTGTTGCAATAGAAATCATTTTTGATGCTACAGATATTTTGTATGTCTATTTCGAAATGTTTTTGATGCTACAGATATTTTATATGTCTATTTCAACATGTATATGTAACTAATAATTTGTTGCAAGGATATTGGGTTTTGACACTGCAGATAATTATTCGTTGACTTCATACCAGATATGGCAATAATGATTTGTGGCAGTGACATTTTTATGATACAGGTGTCATAATAGCAAAAGTTCTGACCATTAGTTACAGGGAAATGCTCTGTAATTTTTAGTTCCCCTGAATTTAGATTTGCATATCAGGTTCAATAATTATCTTGTGCTGTACATAGGCTTGGAAATTCTTAAGAGATACTGGTTCCGGTATCGTTTAAAAAAAGTACCATATAGTACCATTTCATTCCATTAAGATACTTTTTTTAAACGATGAAAAGTGAAGTGAAGTTATCATTTATTGATGAGGGATTGTCCTGGATCCTAAACATGACTATTCACAACAAAATTTATAAGGTTGATAATGCCGTAAAGTATAGTTACCAGTACCGTTAACCCTTATACTGCTGGTGGCTGATTTGGCCTATACAAATGATGCAGAAGACCTGATAAAATGACTAGAACCCTGGCATATGGGTACTCATCTGAGAGTACTCAGCGAGAGCTTTCCAATGAATACAAACATGACAGGGTTTAGATGGTTTTTAAAGAACTCTGTATCGGTGTGCTTTGGACGAAAGTTGCCTCAGCATTAGAAGGGTTCAAGGTACTTTATAAACGATACTTACGACTGTGAAGTTATTAAATAGGAAGGATTGTCCAGGATCCTACACATGACTATTCACAACAAGATTTATACATAATAATGCGATACTACAGTTAACAGTACCATTAAAATACGATACAGTTTCATTGGTACAGATACCGGTACCGTACCATTTCGTTCTTAGAGGTCAGCAGGGTCTTAGCCAGGATTAAGAAACTGGGCGCCAAAATCTGGCAATTGTAAACTTTTTGGGCATCCAAACCTTTAAGAGGGACCATAATATGCTCAGATTTCAACCATATACCTGTATAAAATTTATCAAAATAACGCATAATATCCTTATACAATGTCATTGACTCTATACGTAGATGAAAGAATTCAATTATATGCTAGAGATTGACATTTTAAGGAATTTCTCACAGACATAGTGGTTGTCCTGAGTGGTGATTTTTAAGGGTTTAGACTATATCTCCGTACTTGGTGATCGGTGTTATTAGTGTGCGCGTCTTTCAGGTGGTGGCGCCGCCGTAACAGACTTCACCAACACAGGTATTACAATATGCTCCACCCCCTCAGGTTGGTTCTCTGCCTCCCTGGCCTCTTGTCTCACTTCGCTTTTGCTTTCACTAGGTTTCTATGACAACAACAACAACAACATGCATGAGCGCATCCTGTCGTCGCCATGGCAACAGACCTAGCTACGAAAATTTTTCTTTATGCATTTATATTTTTTCTGTTTTCATCTCTTCACATTGGATATTTATTATGTACTTTTGAAATGTATTCGTGCATGGTGCTTTAAGTATTTGAGCGGTATTGTTTTCTGCCTAGCTGCGAGTTTGTGGTTTCCACAGCAGTTATATATAGTAAGATGTCTAGTTATTTTACCTCTTTTTCTATATCCTACAATGTAGGCTTTTATTATGACATATAGTTAATTATCTGCCGCCATTTACTTGTGCACTCAATTCACTTGCCGGTTCTTTTTCCAATTCTTTTCGTTAAACTCATTCGGATCTCAAATACTGCATACCATTTATTGTCATTGGTTGGAACAATTATTTGCCAGTTAGATAAGAATGGTATTCTGCATTAAATTCCTACACCAATTGACCGGGCATCTGCCAGTGCCTGGTTGTACAAACAACCATGGAATTCATGTCAAAAAAAATAAGACAAGCACATTAATGACCCACGTAGCTGCAAATCGTAGCTACGTTCAGTTATGACATCAGGGACTTGTGGTTGCATTCATGCCAAGGAAACTGGTCAGCAATTGAGTGTGCAGGCGTGTATTATGCCCACACGGACTGCCCACACATTTAGTGCAGGAATTAAATGCCAGCACTGTAAATTAGAAAGAAATCATAGCAAATGCAAACCTAAATCTGGATTGCAATGACAGTTATACAATATAGCATTTACAAATATTTGTGTTAGAATTCACTCTACAATAAAAACATTAATGCTTATGCCATACACCATATGAGATTTAGAATTGTACATTTTTCATTACTCAATATTTCTTTAATTCTTTATGATAGAATAGAATAATGATAATAATATCTGATATCATTCTTATTCTTTTGTCATATTGCTCAAATCAAAGAGGGAAATATCAGGGTAGAACTCACAGGTACGCTTCAGTTATCTGACTGTTTTCAGGTTTTTTTATGTTCCCTAAAATCTAAAATTACTTATAACATGATATCCTATGTTTCCACTATATTCGTAATACATGTAGTAGGTAGGGGTAGCTTTTATGGGGGCTTATATGGGAAACCTTTTAAAGTAAGGGATTGGTTTTAACCCTTAAAACCCCTTATGCTGCTGGTGGCTAATTTGACCAATACAAAAATGATGCAAAAACCCTAAAAAAGTGACTGAAACCCTGGCATACTGGTACTTATCTGAGAGTACGCAGCGAAAGCTATCCAATGAATACCAACATGACAGGATTAAGCTGTTTTGATTTTGCGTTCTTGTGCCTAGAAAAAAGTAGCCTCAGCATTTGAAGGATTAATGTCTATATATCTTTTGTTGTAGGCATACGGCTCTTCGCGACAGAGAACAAAAGAAACTCGACCGTTTACGGCGAAGACAGGAGCGAAGAAAAGAACGAGTGGAACGAAGGGAGAAAGAGAATGCTGGACGGAAACGTCGACGACACAACCCAAAAAACAAGGACGTCACAAAAGATTGTAGCGCTCCCAATATGAAATGCTTCACGCACGATAATGATCATTGGAGAAATGCCCCCTTGTGGAATTGTAAGTAACTATTATTTTCTTAAAAATTGTTTTTCAAGATTAGAAAACGCTATTGTGTTTGATATGGTTTGTATACATATATATATATATATATATATATATATATATATATATATATATATATATATATATATATATATATATATATACATATATATATATATACATATATACATATATACATATATACATATATACATATATACATATATACATATATACATATATATATATATACATATATATATATATATATATATATATATATATACATATATACATATATACATATATACATATATATATATATATATATATATATATATATATATACATATATATATATACATATATATATATACATATATATATATACATATATATATATATACATATATATATATACATATATATATATACATATATATATACATATATATATATACACATATATATATATACATATATATATATATATATATATATATATATATATATATATATATATACATATATATATATACATATATATATATATATATATATATATATATATATATATATATATATATATATATATATATATATATATATATATATATATATATATATATATATATATATATATATATATATATGATATGATATGTATATATATGATATGATATGTATATAGCCACCAGAGGGCCACCGAATGCCAGATGGCTCAATACTAACATTTAAGTAGTCTGGGAATGCTGCTGTGGTTCTATGTGTGTCCACCAGTACAGGGGCCGTTTATGGAAATAATGAATCAATACTAACAATGTAGCAGTCTCTTTTGGCTTTGACTATGCTTAATGGCCAAGAAAAGGTGTGTTTTAGAATATTCAAAATACTGTCTGATACACCCATTCTCATTTAGAGCCTATATTTAGTGTGAGAAGTGTGGAAATGTTTTCATGACAAACCAATATTTTGAGAGAAATTGACTGGAAATTGATTCTGATTGGTTTCAAGTTCCACTTCAAAAAATTACCAAGTGTTTCCATTTGTTGAGTTGAGTTATATATATATATATATATATATATATATATATATATATATATATATATATATATATATATATATATATATATATATATATATATATTTATATATATATATATATATACATATATATATATATATATATATATATATATATATATATATATATATATACATGTGTGCATCAGATATGTATGGGTAATAACCCTTTGGCTGCTGGTGGCTAATTTGGTTAATACTAAATGATGCGAAAAAATGCAGCTGAGAAATGACTTAAACCCTGGAACATGGGTACTCATCAAATAGTACTCAGCGAGACCTTTCCAATGAATACTAAGATGGCAGGGTTTAGATGGTTTTCAAAATATTTTGCTTTTTTGTTCCTTCGATCAAAATAGTCTCAGCACCAAAAAGGATAACTGAAATACACCTTTTTTCTACCTTACTTTTATTGCTTATACTCACCTGTTGTTCTGCTGGTTAACATGGTCACTTCTTCAGCCTTTTAACCCTTATGCTGCTGGTGGCTAATTTGGCCAATACAAAATGATACAAAAAAACCTGAAAATGACTGAAACCATGGCAAATGGGTACTCATCTGAAAGTACTCAGCGAGAGCTTTCCAATGAATACCAACATGACATGTTTAGATGGTTTTCAGAAATCTTTATGTTCTTGTGACTTGGACGAAAGTAGCCTCAGCATTGGAAGGGTTAACTCTACCTGTGCCGCCCAAAAACATCCTGACCATTTTGGAAATATCCAATTGTTCAGAGCATTTTTTTGAAAATATTTGTACGAGAAATGCTGATGACAACCCCACCCACAACTCTTATTCAGATGTTTTGTTAATCTAGGCTTAATATCATCATGTTATTTTCAAATTATTTGAAGCAGAGGCTCTTGATTACTGTATAACTGGTTAATTTGGCGTGTACTTAAGTTGGCGTTTTCTTTCCAAAAAGTATTTTCCCTGTATTTATTTTGGTGTCTGGAGCAGTCAGAACAACGCCATCTTTATGTAGACATATTTTTATGGGATCTTTAATTTGGCATTGATGGGCATTCGCCAAATAACGCCAAATTAAAAACCACGCCAAATTAACCAGTTATACAGTAGTTTGTGGTTAGAATCACTATATTGAATATACAGAAAACCGCACTTACCTCAGACGAATAGGGACCAAGCTAAGGTGTCCAAGGAGACTGAAATCCAAATTACATTATTAACCCATTAATGCTCACAGCAGCCAAAAGAGCCTGAAAAATTTGATAAAATCTTCCAGGCAAAAGCATATTTTGGAAAATATTTGAAGCAAAAATATTTTTCAGAACAATACCAACAACTCTCCTTCAGATATTTTGTAAAATCATTCTTGACTCCAAAATTATTGTCAAAAGTATCAGAGATCAAGACGGCAGTTGCAAGTGGAACTCTTAAGTGTTTATGGGTTAACATCTCTAAGTAGGTACGAATGATTTGGGACCAATGCTTTTGTCCGGGATACATGAAAATCAGAGGAGGGCAACTTCAAGCTAGGTAAGCGAGGTTTAGTGTTTTTCAAAAAACAATCTGGCTACTAAGATAGGTATAAAATAGGATGTTTTCATGTACTGGAGGCCTGAAAGAGTTAAACTAGTCATTTGGATCATGTGATAATTTTGAAAATTACTTGGTAATATAGCATGCCTTAACCCTTATGCTGCTGGTGGCTAATTTTGCCAATACAAAATAATGCAAAAAACCTGAAAAATCACCGAAACCCTGGCAAATGGGTACTCATCTGAGAATACTCGGTGAGAGCTTTCCAATGAGTACCAACAAGATAGGGTTTAGAAGGTTTTCAAAGATTTCTGCATTCTTGTACTTATATATTAGGGCGAATGTAGCCTTAGCATTGGAAGGGTTAATAAAAGAACTATGAAGAAGGGATTTGGTTGGGTTGTGATTAATATATGATATCACCTTCAATATTCTCCAAAAAGATGCTTTTTTCTTCAAATCAAATACTAGTATCACCAAAATACACGCGTCCAATAAACTAAGATTGGAAGTGGCCTGAGAGTGGTTAAAAAATACTTGATGAAATTTGCCATTGACTAATATTGTGAGGATTCATTGTGTCTCATATGTATACTGTATTGTTTGAATGATATCTGTCTTTGATACGTAACATGTTTCTTATGTGTGTATACTACACTCAGCTGGCTTTGGTATAGTGTCTAATCTAAGTGGCAACTATATGTGCATTAAAACTTTCAAATGTTCAGAATTCTAAAATTAGGCTGTATTGGGGAATTTTCCAATAAAAAGATAGGAAATTAGCATGCTAGGTAGTCTTGATATTGGACAAGAACTGGAACTGACAGCGAAATCAACAGTTTTTATTTTCGTCCATATTGTACATCAGATTTAGTGAAATCGTGTCCAAGTTGGAAAAAAGTAGGCATCCAAGAATTTATGATTATGTTGAGATGTGATTAGATGACCAAAATCTTTATAGATGACCAAAATCGAAATAATGTGATCCAGGGTGCTAGGAAAATAACCCTTATGCCACTGGTGGCTGATTTGGCCAATATGAAATGATGCAAAAAAACTGAAAAATGACTGAATACCTGGCATATGGGTACTCATCTAAGAGTACTGAGAGCTATCCAATGAATACCAACATGACAGTGCATTTAGTAATAAAAGTCTCCCAATACTTGGTAGCAAGGAATATGAGTTCCGCTATTTTATATTTTTCATTTCTCAGTCATCAAAGAGTTGAACGGGCACCTTGGTAGACCATATGCCCCCTTAGTTGTCAGAAACTGCATCGTTGACTAAAGTAACACCATTTCTGTGTGTTTGTATGGCATTATTTTAAAGCATAATGTGTCAAGGAAGAACTTTGTTATTCATCGTGATATGGAATATATGGAGGCTGATTGTATGATATCCCCCTTTAATTGACAACCGCATGTATAACAATGTAGGTATTGCATGTTAAGGCTGCTGTACGATTGAATTAATAGGGTGGCTTGATCACTATTTACACCTGGATTTTGAACTTTGCATGTAGGGATTTGCATATGGTAAGATGAAGGTAAAATGAACATCACAGATTATTAGAGATATTCTTGGGAACACAGGTGATGAAGAGATTGATCTTCATCTATCAATACAATACAATACAAAACACAAAGCATGTTGATATGATTTTTGAATGCTATGATGATGAATTGCATGTGTTTGGTGGTGATTTGGGCTCGTGGTTGTTACATACTGTGATCACTGTATCAGGCAATGATGTGTGTCCTACATCAGAATAGATAAAAACCAAATGGTATGATATAATCTAGAACCGTCTAAGTCAGGTCTAATTCGACTTATCTTCAGTCAGGCAAAAGTTATAAAAACTTAGTTTGGGGTGTAGGGGCGGTAGCTTAGAGTTAAGGTCATGTGACACATGCAATGTAGGCTAACCAGATTCTAACTGCCTTCTAACAAAGGCTTACTTTTTTTTGTGTGTGTGTGATTTCCAGAAATCATAAACCGAAGTCCCCAGGGATTGAAAAGTGTACCGTAGGATAATGTATTTCTATGTACTGTAAATTCTGAGTATTTTGGGCCACTTTTTAATAATTACAATTTTTATGGGTTGAGGATGTTTTTTGAAAATACTCACAAAGCAGAGTAATAGTTGTCCATACTTTGTGAAATAGATACCAGCGATAAATCAAGGGTAGTCCATTAAATTTCCCCATAATTATTTTGCAAAATAATTGTAGTGGCCCAAGCTCCTAGGGTGGTCTAAATTTCCGAGAATTTACAGTACATCATCCATAACTAAACTTAAACTAAGATCTAAACAATAGAGGCATCTATATAGCACATCTAAAATAAATGGTCAATGGTAACAACTCAATTTGAGAGAGCTTGGTTGATTGAGATGATAAACAAACATATGATAAAATTGTTTGATGATTAAAAAATAATTAAATTGCTTTGCACCTCAATTGCAGATTTTGAATAATTTTTCACAGCAATTTAACTTTCACTGCCAATAAATCACAGCTTCAACCTCTTCACACTCATACTCAAACAAGCACAAGTAGTTTGAAAAGTTATGGCCACTCCAATTTATTTACTTGTCTTACGAGCTCAGGAGGTAGGAAATGAGCCATTTTGGAATAAAAAAAAAGTTGAAAAATGTGACTTTTTTTATTTATTTAATTTTTTTTAGAGAGCCGACTAGGACTGGTAGCGATATGTTTCTACCAGCCTATTCTCAACTAAATAAAATCAATCAATCAATTAATCCCTGTAACCTGAAGGGTGGGAGGTATACCTCCTCAAGTCTGAGGCACTACTACAGCAATGATAGCTTCCTGTAGTTGATTGAATCACCCTTACAAAGCATATTCTTAAAACTTGCACTTTTTTTTTTTTTTTTTGGAGTCTGACAGAAAATTTCAAAACTACTTTCGTCCGTAAGACACCAAAGGTGACTTTTTTTTTCTTTTTTGTTGGAGTCTGACAGGATTTTTTTTCCAAAAAAAGCTCGTAAGACAAGTAATTAAATTGGAGTGGCCTAATTATGCTGGTGGCTACTCTTGTCTATTACAATATGATGCAACTATCCTGAAAAATCATTGAAACCCTGGCAAATGGGTACTCATCTGAGAGCACTCAGTGAGAGCTTTCCAATTAGTACCAACATGATCAGGTTTAGATGGTTTTCAAAAATCTTTGGGTCATTGTGCTTTGGAAGAAAGTAGCCTCAGCATTGGAAGGGTTAACCCGTCTAGGATTTTGTGTCTGGTGTAACACTTAGAAATAACTTGGTAATAAAGCACACAATTAAAATCATTTTGCTGAAAAATATAGTTTAATTTATCATTAACATTATCCCAATCTTGCTTTTACTTAAAGGAGTGGCTGTCATTGGTTGCTACTGGCAATCATATATTGAATATTATGTCGAACTAAATAGAAATATTAATTTTTTTGCCATTTCATAAATATTTCCTCAGTAATAAGAACAACTAGATGAATGGGTTAATAACTTGCAGTAATTACTGATGCTTGGAGTAGATTGTCCTATCAGATCTTTCCATTTATACCATGTGACAAGATATTGGAATCCTAATCTCAATTTTAGTGAAGGATGCTGACAAAGTTTCAATTTTGTCAGCATCTCTCAGGAGATGACTTTCTTCATCCAATTAATAAGATTTATAAGGGGGCCCATATACAATTCTAATTGAAGTAATACTAAATACCTTAATGACCATCTGTCAGGGCGTTATGAGTATTTTATATAGATCTGAAGTAGAAGCTGCTTCACGTTTCTGTTAAATACTCATAGGGCCCTGACAAACAGTCAATACAAGGTGTTAGGAATATTCTATATAGACCTGAAGTCAAAACAGCTCCAGGTTTCTGTTAAATACTCATAGGGCCCTGAAAAGCAGTCAGTACGACTTTATAACGCATGCAGCCTGCATTTGCATTATTCACAGTGCTTTTGAGTTGTGGTACTTATCACTTTGGCATGTGTTGTTCTTATGTTGAATATGGTTCGTTAATAGCAATAAGTTATTTCTATTATCATTATTATTAATAGAATTATAATTATCATTATTATTTACCAGGCTTTATCTTAAAATTCTTAGGGCAATAGTATTGGTAATTTTTTAAAATTTTGACTGGCTTATTATGGGCAGTTATTCACATAGGAAAGAAAGCCATTTACTTGTATTGCATAGCGGCACATTGATACCATCAACAAATAATTATCGATGAAAATACATCAAATTACATTAATCTGAAAGAAAAATATGTACAACTTATTTGACAGCAATTAAAGAGAGTCTGCCAGTATATTATTCAAAAGAAAAAAGCCATTTTAGTATGATTAAGCCTGTACTAACAGAGTTTCCTTTTGTAAAAATTTATGCAATTCATTTTGTTCCTAGAGTCAGAATTTGTAGTTGATTATCTCTTTATTTCAAAAGTTTCTACATCTACTAATAAATATTTCTTTTGTTTCATTTATGAAGACACGAAGAAGGGTGGTGGCCATTGAAACACTAATTAAAAACTGATTTTCTGTATTAATTTCAATTCAGAGTTTTATTAAGAATGATGCCAGAAACTGGATATCATATTTTCTTTGAATTTCTATAAAATGGATAACACTCAACACTCAACAACTACACAGTGATAAATGTTATTTTTTTAAATATTTGGTGAAAAAAGTTAATTGATGATACTTTATGATAGGTGAAATCCAAAATATTTCAGTTTTCTCTATTGATTTTTAAAAATAAAATCACATTCAAATGATCAAATTGTAAATCATGAACAGTGTAGTTCTGTGATTTAGATGTAAGAAATTGCAAAAAGGCATTCAAAATATGTAATCTGCAAAAAATTGGAAAATCTTTTTAATTATTCTTAGATTATGAAATCTTAAAAAACAAGTCTGAAAAATTGCAATATATAAAGTCATTATTAAAATGATGCAAAATTACCAAAATAAAAAGGAAATCAAATCCTGAAGTTTAATAAAATTGGAAGTTATGAAACATGAAAATGATCAAAATATTAAATCAAGTTAATACCTTAAACTATTTAAAAATCAAATCATTAAAATTATAAAATCATATTTAAATCGCCAAAATGAAAAAAATGTATCTGATAATCTAAAAAACCTGAAAATTCCAAAGGATTTTTGAAAAAATAAGTAAAAATGCAAATTTCTTCATCTCAGTGGCCATCCTTCTCTTTAGTTTTCTTCTTTTATTAATTTTGTTCCTCCTTTTTTGTGTCGTTACTATTAGCCACTCATCATAAGCGCAGGAGGCCCAAGGGTAGCGGGAAGGACCCCGCCTGCAAGAGTTGGGGCATGGAGTGCCAAGTAATGGATAATGAGCACTGGCGAGTGTCGCCCCACTGGACCAGTAAGCGCTATTCTGCATACTGTCATGTGACTGGCTCATCTGCATACTGTCACATGACCTACTCATCTGCATACTGTCACATGACCTACTCATCTGCAAACTGTCACGTGGCTGGCTCAACTGCATACTGTCATGTGACCTACTCATCTACATATTGTCATGTGACTGGCTCATCTGCTGATGTCATGTGACCTGCTTATCTGCATATTGTCAAATGACCTTCTCATCTGCATATTGTCACATGACCTTCTCATCTGCATTCTGTCACATGACCTACTCATTTGCTTACTGTCACATGACCTACTCATTTGCATACTTTCACATGACCTACTCACCTGCATACTGTCACCTGACCTATTCATCTGCAAACTGTCATGTGACTGGCTCATCTGCTGATGTCATATGACCTAATCATCTGCATACTGTCATGTTACCTACTCATCTGCACACTGTCATGTGACCTACTCATCTGCATACTGTCATGTGACTAGCTTATCTGCTAATTTCATGTGACCTGCTTATCTGCATACTGTCATGTGATCGGCTCATCTGCATAAATCATGTGACCTGCTAAATAGCATACTGACATGTGATTGGCTCATCTGCATACTGTCATGTGATCGGCTCATCTGCATACTGTCATGTGATCGGCTCATCTGCATACTGTCATGTGATTGGCTCATCTGCATAATATCATGTGACCTGCTTAATGGCATACTGACATGTGATCGGCTCATCTGTAAAAAAAAAAGTATTCATGCAGTTTATCGAATCAGGTGATTTATTACTGGTTGATATGTGTCCTGTACTTTGCATATATTTTAGCCAATCAATTTAATCATTTTCATTATGTCATGTGACACAGCTATTTGTATTTGTAGAAAATTTCCATCAGGCCATTAGCATCATGCCATTTTTTTTATCATTTCCTTCATCAAATTTTATTTGCTGGATCATCTGTCATGTAACCATTTCATTTGGATCATCAAAAATGAAGTCATCAACCACAGGTCATTTTCATTAGCACATCATCTTGATATTTCTTTAACCCATTAATGCTCACAGCAGCCAAAACAGCCTGACAATTTCGATGAAATCTTGCGGAAAAAACTGATGTGGAAAATGGTTTGAAGGAAAAATGTTATTCAGAACATTACCAAGAATACTCCTTCAAATATTTTTCAAAATCATTCTCGATGCCAAAGTTATCATCAAAAGTATCATCGATCCAGACGACAATTTCTATAGGAAATCTTAAGCATTAATGGGTTAATCACAAATTCCTCAAGTAGGAATTGCTGTTACTGTGTTACTGAGGCTTACTGTGGCCAAAGGCAGCCAGCTGATTTCTGTGAAAGCTTTCAAGCTACAACATAAATTGGAAAATACCTGAAGGGCATCGACATTTTTTTTTTGTTTCCGATTATTTTGATTCGATTTTGACGAATTGCACTAATAGAATATTTTCACATGTTCCACACCAAATTTTTGCTGCTATGATCCCAAGATTCTTACAATGCAAAGACAATGAACGTTCTCTCAACATTTTTTGATTGAATACATGAGTTTCTCTTAAATTATTATTAGTGTTGGCTCTAAAAATGGCAAACAAATGTTGTAAATGGTTTAAAAGGCCAAAAAGTTGTTTTTACTCTGCAATCGATTAATTGGCATAACAATTGACATAATATATGTTTTTTAGATTATTTGGAAAAATTATTTTGAATGATCGATTGATCGATTTTTGTCGTATTAATGACAGCCTTACTTCAAATGTTTTAGAAATTCATTCTTAATTTCCAAGTTATTGTCACAAGTACTGAAGACAATTTCAAGAGTAAATTTTAAGAATTAATGGGTTAAAGTCAATTATAAAAACTTTGGTCATCAATTTTAGACTATTAGAACTATTCCTTTTTCATTCCCAAAAAGTAATCAAATATTGCAAGTCTCATTTGTGGATAATCTGCAAAATGTCATATGGTGTGCTTATTTTCATATTTTGATAAATAAGTAAAGTCACTTAAGGAAGAGCCCATTGTTAGAATAATACCTCAAAAAGAAAGGCCTTTGTATTACTGATTCATCAGTAATCATGTGACATGCTTATTTGTATAATATGATAAGTTTCACAAGTAGAGCAATAGTTCATAGCAAATTTTACATATACATTGTACATGTATATATATATTGGCATCCGCGAATACATCCGCGAATACATTCGCCACCTGCGGGGAATATTACCAATTAATTAGAAACCTGTATACACAATGCTCACAGTTGACAAGCAATTGAATAAAACCAAAAATTCTCCTAAACCAATGTTACACAAGGCACAGTTTATGTGCCATTATACCTGAGAAAAAATGTAAGAGAAAGTCTATAAATAAGCAATTATTTCTGCGATTTGTGGGGCAACCTGACTTTGGGTCCAACTTGCCCTTTTGAAATACCTGGTAGCCCTGGTGAGGTTCACCTGAACCCTTGTGCTGTTGGTGGCAAATTCTCTTTCAATTATTTTCTATATATTGCTTTTGTAAGAGAGATATCACCAAAATTGTCAAGGGGTTTTGGCTGCTACAGGCATGAATGGGTTAACCGTTATGCTGCTGGTAGCTAATTTGCCAATACAAAATGATGCGAAAAACCTAGAAAAAAACTGAAACCCTGGCAAGTGGGTACTCACCTGAGAGTAGAGACAGCAAGGGCTATCCAATGAATACCAACATGAAAGGGTTAAGATGGTTTTCAAAAAGGGTTAAGTAGCTCTACTGCGATATCCCCAGTTGACGACTTACTGAAGGTTGACATGGGTGCTCTTAACCCTTTCGCTGCTGGTGGCTAATTTGGTCAACATGAAATGATGTCAGAAAGCTGAGAAATGACTGAAACCATGGCAAATGGGTATTCATCTGATAGTACTCAGAGAGAGCTTTCCAATGAATACCAACATGACAGGGTTAAGATGATTTTCATAATTTTTTGGTTTCTTGTGCATTGGCCGCAAGTAACCCCAGCAGTAGCATGGTTAAGGTTCTGCTATTGGTGCCTGGCTTTTTCTCATGGTTGGTAGTGGGTTTCAGAACCCTGATCAGTGATGAGGAGAGTCGTAACAATTTGACAGAGTATTTGCTGCATCAGGGACGAACACAGGATTTCAGTGAAGGGGATTCGTTCAATATGGGAGGGGGATGGGGGAGGATTCATCATTAGCAAAAGTATAGTGACAATTAGTAGCAACAATATCAAGGTTTTACGTAAAGGGACTCAGAGTTCCGTTGAACCCTTTAATATCAATATTTTAGATAAAGGTCCCTGAGGTTCCGTTGAACCCCTTAATACCAATATTTTAGATAAAGGGGCCCAGAGTTTTGTTGAACCCCTTAATATCAATATTTTAGATAAAGGGCCCTGGGGTTTCGGTGAACCCCTTGAGATTCATTTTTTAGAAAAGGTAGATATAAATCCTTGTAGCCTTAGCATTTGAAGGGTTAGTTGTGCCTAGCCAGTTGTAAGTGGTGAAGGAAACTCTGGTTAACTGGCTAGTCACAACTAACTCTTCAAATGCTATAAAAAGTGGCGAAAAATCTAAATTCTAATCAGAAGAAGCCTAGGATATATGAGCAATAGCTCCACCTTTTGGCCAAATTTTAAACTAGGAAATTGTAGTAGTTTGCAGTCCTGACTAAAATAAGCGGGTCAGGTCATTACAACATGTTTTAAGTGTTCTTCACTGGCATTCATTTCTTAACCCATGTATACCTGGAGATAGTGACAAATATCGTCTGGACCTGATATATGTTTGGAAATAACTTTCTGATTAAGCATTAATTCACAAAATATTTTAAGGAAACTTGTAAATATAGATGTGATAAACATCTCTCCTTAAAATATTTTCTAATTTCTAATTTGAATTTCTAATTTAAATTTCTAATTGCTTTTATTAGAGACATTACCAAAATTGACATTCAGTTTTGACTGCTACAGGCATGAATGGGTTAAAATGAAAATACACCTGATAACAGAGATCTTGTCTATTTGCTGCATGTTCAGACCAGAAATTAAACTGAATTGAATAAAATGAAATTGAAAAGTTGACAAATTGAAAAACAGTTTTAAATAATCAAATCAAAGTTGTTTGGATATAAATGACAATACTGGGGCACAATTTAACCTGACTCCTTAGTCCAATATGAGTTTTAGGTACAGTAAAAAGGAAGATTACACCATTACTGGACTCCATTGAAGTAAAATATTCTATTAAGAAGACAAATATCTGGTATTGTATGACATGAAAATTATATATATATACATATATACATATATATAGAGAGAGATATAGATTTAGATATATATATATAGGTATAAGCAGGTAGAAAGTTTGATAGATAATAAGACAGACAGGATAGGTATATCAATGAATTTTGATGGGACTTCATTCATTCTGAATATAACTGATAGCCTCTTAAGCTACGGCATGTCTCAAATTTTTATTTCAATCAACTTACATATTTGCATCAATTGTTCATATTCATTTCACATAAACGTCCAAAATAGCAAAAATGTTGTCACTTTTAAGTGAAGGAATTTTTATCATTTATTCAATCAGGATATTCATTTCCATCTGCACATATTTCGAAATGCGAAAGGAAACATTTGCAATTTATCTCATATGCTTTTATTAATTTTTTTCAGTGGGGCCATTTTGTTTCTGTCCCAATTCAAATAACAACACATACTGGTGTGTGCGGACGATAAATAATACACACAACTTCCTCTACTGTGAATTCATCACCGGCTTCATCAGTTATTACGATGTCTACAGGGACCCTTATCAGGTAGGTGTTTATTAAGTTTTGTCCCTCACCCACAAAAGCCTAGACTTACATACCATGCCCCTGCAAAAGTTAAATAGTTTGATGATAAGTTTGACTTGATTTAACCGTTATACTGCAGCTGGCTATTTTGGCCAATACAAAATGATGCAAAAAACCTACTGAAACCTGGCACATGGGTACTCATCTGAGAGTAATCAGCGAGAGCTATCCAATAAATACCAACATGACAGTTTTAAGATGATTTTCAAAAATATTTGCGTCCTTGTACTATGGTCTATATAAATAGCCTCATCGCTGGAAGGGTTAAGATGGTTATTAGGCATATATGTGCACACAGAATATAAAGCAAGAAGATAAAGCATTCATGTAAGCATTGCTGGATTCTGTTTTCTTATCATCTTTTGATGAATTTTTTCTTTCTCCTCCATGTTTAGTTGCGTAATGCGGTCCACGATCTGGATTACGGCGTACTTCAGCAGCTCCACGAAACACTCAACAAACTTCGCGCCTGCCGCGGCTCCCGAGAGTGCACTGTTAGATACAGGCCTACTGAAGGTAAGATATGGCACTTATCACACCTTAGCTCAAGAATGCAAACTTGGGAAGGGGGAGGGGGGGGGGGGGGGCTTTGGGTTTTGGAATTTTGTTACTTTTTTTCCAATTATGCTGCTATCATTTTGGTTCACCTGAATTTTGTATAGAGTTTGAAGGATTGACTATAGTCTCAGATTTAAAAGAGATTTTGGAACTTTGAATTATTATTTTTCGTCATTTTTTCTGCCAAATCTCTGGCTAAGTCGTTGCTACCCAGTGGTGGAGTAAACCGGAGTGACCGGTTAAAACCACTGTCTAATCACTGCCCTGTGTGGTACTAAGGGTAAGTTATGGCATTTATGATACCTTAGCTCAAGTATGCCAATGTGGGGGTCTGAAAGTTTTTCACATGTATTACCCACTTTAACCATTTATGCCTTGAAATATCATTTACAGTGCTGACATTTAATTCCTGCACATAAAACACGACCGCACGCCCGATTGTCACCCAGTTTTCTGTCTGGGCATTGATGCATGGATGAGCTAACAACATTTTGACATTTTAACAACAGCTATGTGGGTCATTGATGTGCTTGGCTTATTTTGTTGACGTGTTATTCATTGGGTGTTCCCTACAACCACGCACTGGCAGACGCCCGGTTGAGTGGTGCAGGAATTAAATGCCTGTACTGTAGGCATAGTTTTCTGGGACAAAATAAAGGGCATTTCCTAAGATATATGTAATTTTTACACATTCATTAAAATGGAAACGGTGATATTTTATGTCAGGCATGTGGCTACATTTGAATTATTGAATTGAATTATTGATTTATTGAATTGAATTATTGCTTTATATATGGATATATTGTTAACTAATTGTGTCCACATGTCATATATTGTTAAGTTTAGTTACACATTCCTAAAACCTGGCGCACTTCCTTCCTTCATAAATTCCTTGTTTGTAACTAAAAACCATGTTTTGGTCAGCTAGAGGACACTGTGGTTTGACCTTTGACCTCTAATTAATTTTGAGGTCACTGTGGTTTGACCTTTGACCTCTAATTAATTTTGAGGTCACTGTGGTTTAACCTTTGACCTCTAATTAACTTTGGGGTTATGATTCTGACCTCCAACTTAAGGTCATGACCTTGACCTCTGATAGAGTTTTGACCTTGACATTGACAGAGCTTGTAGCCATCGGCTTCGTGGCACCAAGTATGTTCTTCATTTGGCAGTCATATTGAATCTGATTATCCTAGTGCAAAGTTATTCATTGTGTTTTTGTATGCATGTTTAAGATTGGCAAGAAATTGTTTTTGACCAGTGCTTAATAAACAGTGATACTTGCTATATTGGGAAAAGTGAAGTTTTTCTCTGTCAAAGCTAGTGCTGGGAATCGTTGGAATATTTCACCTCGATTAAACATCCAAATTTTTGATCAATTAATCAATTGATATCCATATTAATATGCCCACCTGCCAGTGTTCGATATATGGCTGATTACCTCTTAATTCTGAATGATAAATTGTCGGGAACTCAAAGTTCATGTTTATTACAATAATCCTTTACTTCTATGCATGGTTTTATGGTAAATAAGGCCCCTTTTGAATGGAAACTTTAACCATGCCAGCAGAGAACGTAATCAAAAGCTTTTGTTATTTATTCTTTGCTTCATTAGTAAGGATCGAGTGCAATTATGAAATTGAACTAATAGTCATGTAAAAATGGGGAATGTATTTTCTACCGAGAAGAAAGAACTATTTTCTCTACAGATTTAATACTGACTGTGCAGTCCTCATTGCTTCAATATATTCACAGCCGCAGTCTCGTTATTTCCTTATTAGGCGCTGCTGATACCTGGAGACGTGGCCGACGAGAAACGGCACTTCTTTCGCAACGAGAAAAATGGCGACAAAAACGGCGGCTACAAGCTCAGTATGTCCTTGCTAACTTCAGGCTCCTCTCCTCTGTCTTACTAATTTCCTCTCTCACTCGCTCGCTCGTTCACTTTCGCATGCTCTCTCTCTCGCACTTCCTACCTCCTTTAGCTGGAGAGTTCCTCGACGGATGTCGTCTGGCTCGTTGATATATACGACAAAGGAAAATCTTTGTGTGGCTTTCTAGCAACATTCTTTTATCGAATACTTTACTATGCTCTTTGAAATATACAAAAATAACTTTGGATTAACTCTTCCAATACTGAGGCTACTTTTGCCTGACGCAAGGACGCAAAGATTTTTGAAATCCATCTAAACCCTGTCATGTTGGTATTCATTGGATAGCCCTCGCTGATTACTCTCAGATGAGTACCCATGTTATAGGGTTTTAGTCATTCCTCGTTTTTTTTGGCATCATTTTGGATTGGCCAAATTAGCCACCAGCAGCATAAGGGTTAACCCCTATGCTGCTAGTTTCTAATTTGGACCTTACAAAAATGATGCAAAAAAACTAAATAAATTGCTGAAATCTGGATCATGGGTACTCATCTGATAGTACTCGGCAAGAGATTTCCAATGAATATCAACATGACAGGATTTAGATTGTTTTCAAAAATCTTTGCGTCCTTGTGCTTAGAACGAAAGTAATCTTAGCATTGGAATGGTTAAGAGTGTTTTCCTGTGGTGTCTTTTGTTGTAGAGTCTTGTTGCAACATTTCTGGTTGTGGTAGTTGCCTTGGTACTGGTTGTCATGGTGTTGGTTGCCATGGTAACTTCTGGCGAGCCTCCTCTGTTCAGTGTGTAATATTTGGTAGCATATTCTATCTACATAGATGGTACATTTTGGTTTGTCCGACATTGCATTTTCTCTGTATTTGTCTTAGTATATATTTTGTCTTTGTCCATTTTTGCTCAGCGAGAAAGAAATGTGCTACTGATTATGCATGATTATTTTAACCCATCGACACCTTGAGTGCAAACCTGGTCTGTTAACTTTTATGCTGCTGGTGGCTTAACCAATAAAAAATGATGCAAAATCCTGGAAAAATGATTGAAACCATGGCACATGGGTTCTCATCTGAGAGGTCTCAGTAACAGCTATCCAATGAATACCAACATGACAGGGTTTAGATGGTTTTAAAAAAGAAATTGGATGAAAGTGGCCTCAACATTGGAAGGGTTAACTCATTATTATACAAATTAGAGTTTAGTTTGAAAAAGTTTTGAAGAGGGACCAGGCTCTTAGCCAGGATTTAAAAATGCCTGTCCAAAACAGCAATTCCAAAATTTCTGCCTGTCCAGATTTATCTACCAATCTGCCTCAAATCGTTATTCCAACTACATTTTGCATTAGTTTGTATCGGAAAAAGTATCCACCATATTGTGTCAAAAGAGGCAATTTACACTTCAGCCATGTGCTAGACAATGATTTGTTAGGTATTAATGTTTAGTTATATCCCCGAAGATGTCAAAATTGAATATTCTTCAAAAACTTCTGGCCTGTCCAAGATGCAGGCTTTCAGGAAACTGCTTGTCCAAAGGACAGTCTGGACAGGTCCTGGCTAAGTCCCTGAGAGGGACTCTAAGACCAAACAGGAACAACAACTTTCATTCAAATGTTTTGTTTTGTTGATATAATATTTCTTTTCATTTACAGACCATTTCTATGCTCAATATGTTAAAGGGTAAATAAGCATTATAGTTTAAGATTTACTGACCATTTTTATGTTCAATATGTTAATGGGTTAAGCGTGATAGTTTTAGATTTTCAAGATAATGAAAATTTGTTGTCGCTTTCTTACACATTTTTCCCCAAACCGGAGATACAAATCTTGAACATGCTTGGTAGGGTAACTAACAGAGTGTGCTTGCTTCCACCTAGTGGGAGGTTCTTGTACTAAACTCAATCTTTTCTTTTGTAGACTGCTTTTTTTCTGCTTTCTTTGTTTCTCTATTAATCATTTAGCAATTAGTTGTTTCCAGGAAAGATGGTTTATAACCCTGTATAAGGGCTGTCATCAGTACTTGACAAGGCTATGTATTAGCATTTTATTTGATTTGATATTCTTTCTTAACTTGCTGTCAACTAATAGCCTGGTGATGTTGCTGCTTTTTATGCTTGTGCTGATAGGTTTTGTACTTGAGAAAATGTTGTCTGTGTGTGTGTGAAGGTGTAGATTTACGTATGTATGAATTAATGTGAATATATATATATATATATATATATATATATATATATATATATATATATATATATATATATATATATATATATATATATATATATATATATATATATATATATATATATATATATATATATATATATATATATATATATATATATATATATATATATATATATATATATATATATATATATATATATATATATATATATATTGATTTGGCTAATTTGGCCTGTTTGCCCTTATTGGTCCTGATGAGACTTTGTTTGAGTGTTGTAAAGACAGGATTATCAAAAGCAACGTTTAATAGTGAACTGAAATAAAAATAAAAGTAACATATTGGCACTTTCAGGGCAGGAAATTTAAAATGGGGAATCGCTTAGATTCATAAATCCAGAAAATAAAATCCTTATGCTGCTGGTGATTAATTTCGCCAAGACAATATGATTACGCTGGCATGGGGTACTCATCTGAAACTACTCAGCGAGAGCTATCTAATGAATACCAACATGACAGGGTTTAGATGGTTATCAGAAATCTTTGCGTCCTTGCGCTTCGGATGAAAATAGCCTCAGCTTTGGAAGCAAGGCTAGGAGCTTAGATGAATAAAAGAATGGATATGTAGTGAGATACCAATTACTATATGCACTATAGTGAAAACCTGGCTATGCCAGGGGTCTCGAATCTGGCCTAAGTGTGACGTCACTAAGAGACAAAAACCAATGAGGGCTTTTGTATTATTTACATTACAGAGAAACTTGTGCACCAACATGCACAGAACACAACTTTTGGGCTAGTTGGGCCAGCTTGTTCGGGTTTGATCGGCTAGTTTCATATCCGCTTATTTTTACTCATCTAAGCTAGGAGGTAGCATAACTATACTGGGCCTGCTCTGACGGCTGTGTGGTCTAAGGCGCCGCCACTGACCGCATGCTGTCTCTCACCACTGCCTGGGTTCGAATCACGGCCTGGGCATGTGAGAAAGTTACCAGTGACTTGGGGCTAGGCAGTGGTTTTCGCCGGGTACTCCGATTTCCTCCACTACATACAACTGGCTAGTCACGAATTAGCCACAAATGGCATAAATGTGACGAAAAACAAAATTCAAATTCAAATTCAAATGCATAACTATACTACAGTAAACAAATTCACACACACACATACACATACACATATACTTATTTTTATTAGAATACAATTCCACTCTACTCTCTCATCTTTCTTGCAGGAGACGTCATTGATGGGAGTGGTGCGGTAGAAGAAGGATCTGGGGAAATGGGCGGTACCTCGGGAGACTCCTCGTCCAATGAGAGCGAGGAACCAGAAAACTCGGGCGACGTCGAAACCGATGCCGAGAAGGCTGCGAGGAAAAAGGCGAAGAAAAAGTTTTGGAAATTCCAGAAATATTTGAGCCTTGCCTGGGACTGATGATGACTTATTATTGTATGAAGCAGTGCTGTGACAAGAATTTCATTTGACTGTGATGGACCTAATTTCAGCATTGTTGTAATTATTGATGATGATGATGATGATGATGATGATGATGACAATGTCACAGGGTTCGAAACTAAGTTTTTTTCCAGGGAGCCCAGTTGCATCTTCAAATGCTACCTAGAGATGTTATGTATAGAAACCAGTACATCTTTGGGCTCCCTGCAGAAATTTGAGGGAGCCGCTGGAGAATTCAAGGGAGCCCTGGGCTCCTGGCACCCCCTAATTTCGAGCCCTGGAGGATGATGGTGATGATCATGAACCTGACCATGTTCTGTAGAACCACATTTTTATTTATATAAGATATTGCCATTTTGACCCTAGTGAATGCACTTGTGAATACGTTTTATGTGGTATCAGTGGAGACACTTGTTTTAAGTTCATTTTAACGTCACGTTGAACTGGTATGGTATGTTTTTGAGAAAATGATTTATGTTTTAGAATAAGAAAGTGACTTTTAAGCATCACTGCCATTTTTTTGGTTTCTCGATGAGCTGCTTTCTAGTATTGCTATCACTTAACCCTCATACTGCTGGTGGCTTATTTGGCTTGTACAAAATAATGCCAAAAAACTGAAAATGACTGAAATCCAGGCACGAGCGTGCTCATCTGACAGTACTCTGCGAGAGCTATCCTATTAATACCAACATGACAGGATTTAGATGGTTTTTCAGAAACTTTGCCTTCTTTGGACGAAAGTAGCCTCAGCATTGGAAGGGTTAACCCATTCATGCCTGTAGTGCCCAAAAGCGCAGAATTGCTAATATTTTTGTGACCAGGACATTTTAATCCATTAACACTCAAGAGTTCCTCTAGAAAGTGTCGTCTGCTACTTTCATACTTTTGAAAATAACTTGGAAATAAAACAGAAGTTCACAAAATATTTGAAGGATATTTGTTGTCTGGTTTCTGATGAACACTTCTCCTTCAAATATTTTCCAAAAAACGATTTTGTTGCAAAAATATATCCAAAATCATCAGGCCTCTTTTGGCCGCTCTGAGTGTGAGTGGGTTAAGCAAACAATGGATGGAGCTTTGTTAATCAGGACCTAATCTACAATTTTTCCTTAAATATTTTGTAAAATTCTGGTGTACTTCCCACTATATTTTCAAAAAATATCATAAGGTCAGAAGACCCCAGTTGGAGTCATGGAAGGGTCAAAGTATTTATAGCAGCATTGTTGAGTGGGGGGAGCAACGAAGTATAACGACCATATTTGGTATTTATTGTTATATATCTTTTAGAAGATCTTGAGCATTACAACCATATTTGGTGGCGTTCATAATCAAGTGGCAGGCATCTGCACCATATTTGGTATTGTTTATGAGCAGGTGCTAAACAATGTTACCATATTTGGTGTCGTTTATGAGCAGCTCCTTCATATTGTTACCATATTTGGTGTTGTTTATAAGCAGGTCCCAAACATCGTTACCATATTTCATGTTATCTTTAGCGGCTGCTATATTTGGTGTTGTTTATGAGCAGCATGTAGAATTAATGCCATATTTGGTATTGTTTATGAGCAGCTTCTAAACTTTGATACATAATTTGTTGTTGTTTAACAACTAATTACCATAGTTGGTACTCTTATCAGCAGTTTCCAAACATCGTTACCATATTTGGTGTTGTTATGAGCAATCCTTAACATTGTTACCATATTTGGTGTCGTTATGAGCAATCCTTAACATTGTTACCATATTTGGTGTTGTTATGAGCAATCCTAAACATGATAACCATATTTGGTGTTGCCTAAACTGCTACGAAACATGGCATCCATTTTTGGTGCTGTTTTAGCTGTTGCCCAGCATATAAACAATTGCTTCACCTAGATTGGTGGTTTTATTAGACCAAGAAATCTTGGGTAATTTTAGTGATGTTTCATTGTTAATTTTCTAAATCATGTCCCAAATTGTATTGAATTCCAAGTCTTCCTTCATGAATAATAAGAAGGACATTCTTACAGGTGGTTTTACTGGTAATAGTTTTTAACCAATGTATAATGTGTCCTTTAAATTTTATAGGGAGAAATATCTAAGCCACAATTTTGTTTTATATTGTATCGTATTCAAAGTCACTTGCATGTACACAAGACTCACTCTACAATAACCCATTTATATCTGCAATGAACACATGTCCATACAACTTTGCACAAATCTCACTCGATAGGAAATTTTTTGAAAATATTTGAAAATACATTGATAAACTAAACAGCAAGAACAACTTTCAGTCGAACATTTTTCAAAATATTGCTTTATTTTGAAAATAAATTTTCAATATTTTTAAGACCATGTGTATGTTTTAGAAATAAATGGGTTAGAATCGATTTTGATTTACATTTTCATGGTCTAAGTGTCAAATGTATGGTATTGGCGATGAGTTTAGTTGATGATAATGTATTGTACAGTCATTTTTGTTACTGAACAGGGTTAATTTTTTCTGTGAGTTTATTTTCATGTACAAATGAAATTATGAGCCATTTTTCCTGTTTCAAGGGGAATATAAACCTTGGGATAGGCATGGATCTCTATAATACATATTCTTAGTTAAGCCATTAATGCTCACAGCGGCCAAAAACAGCTTGACAATTTTGATGAAATTTTACAGAAAACAGCAAATTTAGAAAGATATTTGATAGAGAAATCTTATTCAGGACATAACCAACAACTCTCCTTCAATAATTTTGCAAAATCATGCTTAACTCCAAGGTAATCATCAAAAGTATCAGAGATCCAGACGACAATTCCTAGCAGAACTCTTAAGTGTTAATGGGTTAACCCTCCTCATGCTTAGGAATACAGTATTGTACCATTTCTTTCCTTAATCTTTCCAATGCTTAGGCTACTTTCGCCCAAAACACAAGGATGTAAAGGTTTTGGAAAATCATCTAAAACTTGTAATGTTGGTATTCATTGGATAGCTCTCACCGTGTATTCTCAGATGAGTACCCATGTGCCAGGGTTTCAGTAATTTTTCAGTATTTTTGCATCATTTTGTATTGGCCAAATTAGCCACCAGCAGCGTAAGGGTTAACATATTTTTACTGCTAATACTTCTATTTTGACTAGTATGACTGCCTATTTGCCCAGGCACTAAATGTGTATTATAGGCACTGAACTTCCATGAGTAGAGGTTGCCTTTATGCCTTGGTGCGATACACTAAAGATATTCAATTCCTGCACTAATCGACCAGGCACCTGCCAGCGACTGGTAGACTGGTTGCCTGGTTGCCAGGCCATGCCCAGCTGCACAGTCAATTAGGCACACATATACCCACTTAGCTTTCTTCAACTGTGACGTCACAGATGGCAGAGTGGTCTAAGGCGCTGCCACTGACTGCTCGCTGTCTCTCACTACTGCCCAGGTCGAAACCCGGCCTGGGCATGTGATAAAGTTGCCAGTGACTTGGGGTTAGGAGGTGTTTTTTTCGCCAAGTACTCTGGTTTCCTCCACTATTTACACAACTGGCTAGTCACAAATTAGCCACAATATCGCATAAATGTGACGAAAAACAAAATTCCAAATTCCAAATTACACTAATCTATGCCCAGGTATCTGGGTGGCAAGTGTGCATGTGGTCATGTAGTATGCCCGGTCTAGCAGCACATTTTATGTAGGAATTAAATATCTTCACTGTAGACCTGATATGTACAGCAATTCTGGCAGAAATAGTGTAGAGAATAGCTAGTAGGCAAGTCATGCACAGTATGTTTCAGGATATATTTAATAGTGTTGGGGCCGATCGTCGATTATAATCGATAGTCGATCGGTTCCCTCTTTTTTACTGATTTATCGGTTACGAAACTGGCAATCGATAATAATCAGGAAAGGTGACACCTATCGACGAAAAATATAATTAAATGATCGACAAGTTGTCAGCTTTCTTGCTAATATAATTGAAACTAAGCTTTAAAAACACTTCAAAACAAAGTTAGAGTGGATGCTAATAGCAAGCAATTGTCATAGACCGTCACTTAGTTTTACGCTCTAGACCTCTAGTACCCAATAACTGAAAAGAATGCGAAGAACTGATTATGATCGATAAATAAGCAATTGGTTGGCTGCAACTGATTATCGATCATGAAATTTCCACTGATCCCCAACCCTAGTATTTAAATGTGATATTGTTCTGATGAATGCGCTCTTGTCAAAAGTTAGTTGTATTGTGGCAGGCAGCATGTTTCTTAATTGGTCATGTACAGTAAAGACTTTAGGTCTGCCAGAACTTTTAGTGCAGGAATTAAGTGTCTTCACTGTAGGTAATTCAATATACTTGGCCAGTACAAAATGATGAAAAAAAAAGAAAAATGATTGAAACCCTGGCACATGGGTACTCATCAGAGAGTAATCTTTCCAATGAGTGCCAGCATGACAGGGTTTAGATGGTTATCAACGTTCCCCTTTAAATGATTTCTAAAAAAATCTCTGTTTGACCATTATGCTCCTCATGGCTAATTTGGCCAATACAAAATGATGTAAGAAAAAAGGAAGAAAAAAATAATTGAAACCCTTGCACATGCTAATTACCTGAGAGTACTCTGCGAGAGAATGAATACCAGTATGACAGGGTTTAGATGATTTTCAACGTTCTCCCTTTAAGTAATTTCTAGAAAAATCTCTGCTTGTAAAAGTATCACAAAGGTAGTGAGGAAGAGACATCTTTTGGGCCATATATATATATATATATATATATATATATATATATATATATATATATATATATATATATATATATATATATATATATATATATATATAAATATATATATATATATATATATATATATATGTATATATATGTTTATATATATGTATATATATATATATATATGTATATATATGTGTATATATATGTATATATATATGTATATGTATATATATGTATATGTATGTATATGCATGTATATGTATGTATATATATATATATGTATATGTATATATATATATATATATATATATATATATATATATATATATATATATATATATATATATATATATTTATATATATATATATATATATATATATATATATATATATGTATATATATATATATATATATATATATATATATATATATGGGTGATGCATGCAAAAACCTTATAGGCCAGTACTACTCTCATAATGCTATATATACTACTTGCTGGATAACTATCATGTGGCAACAACAGGCTACAATTATCAGTCATCATGATGACATTCTTAGACTTATTTTGGGTCAGATTTCAAATGATCCAGTCTGTGTGAGTAATATGTTTACTGTAAATTGTGTAATGTTAAGGAGAATTTACCTTATGGGTTCAAGACAGTAAAATTTAAAATGGTATCTTAAACCATTGTTGTTGGTATGGTGTGCCAGACGTGTGGAGGCCAGGAAAAATAAAAACAGGAGAAAAACCAAAATATTCATTTTTCGGGAAATATAAGTCCTGGGAAATATATCCATTTTACAGTAACTAATTTCAATTTACTTGTTCAAAAGCCCCTTTTCTTTTGTTTGCCATCTGCCTCTTGTATTAGTAACACAAATTGACCTTCTGTCTGTGTCTGAACTGCAGTGATGGTACACTTAGAAAATCAGTATTTCCCATGCTTGAAAAAATAGGTAACCAATGACTTGAACACTTAATATAAGCAGTATTTCCGATTCTTGAAAAGGTAACCAGTGATTTAGGGTTAGGTTATGGTTTCTTCAATTGCC
The DNA here is from genome assembly GCA_963942565.1 of Maea johnstoni. Taxonomy (NCBI): domain Eukaryota; kingdom Metazoa; phylum Annelida; class Polychaeta; order Spionida; family Magelonidae; genus Maea; species Maea johnstoni. The sequence goes on along the minus strand of OZ012700.1, from coordinate 18,407,867 downwards.
TTGATAAAAAAGGTAACTAGTGACTTGAACACTTAGAAAAGCTGTTTTTCCAATTCTTGAAAAGGTAACCATTGATTTAGGGTTAGGTTATGGTTTCTCCAATTGCCTTGATAAAAAAAGGTAACCGCTGACTTGAACACTTAGAAAAGCTGTTTTTCCAATTCTTGAAAAGGTAACCATTGATTTAGGGTTAGGTTATGGTTTCTTCAATTGCCTTGATAAAAAAGGTAACCACTGACTTGAACACTTAGAAAAGCTGTTTTTCCAATTCTTGAAAAGGTAACCAGTGATTTAGGGTTGGGTTATGGTTTCTCAAATTGACTTGATGCAGAGAAAAGTAACAAAGAAACTAAGTTCCT
>OZ012700.1:18388669-18403669 GCA_963942565.1 Maea johnstoni | reverse complement strand
TGGAAAGTAACAAAAGGTTAATATCTAGATGGGGTAAAAGCCTACAGAATAAGCACAAACTGTTCCTTTTCTGTAGTCTTCTTTCTGTAGTGTTTGTATTGTGTTTTGCAATATTTTGTAGTTGATTGGAAAATCACTCAAGGGTTATCTCTTGGTGGGAATATAGGCTACAGAATAAAACGCAAACTGTTCGTTTTTCTCTGTGGATTTTTAGCATTGTATTGTTTTGCTATAGTTTTTATAATGTGTTTTGTAGTATCTTGTAACTGTTTGGAAAGTCATAAAAGATTAATCTCTAGATAGGACAAACGCCTACAGAATAAAATACAAACTGTTCTTTTCATCCCTTGGATTCTTAGTATTTTATTCGTTTTGCTGTAGTAATTGTAATGCGTTTTGTAATATAATTTAACTGTTTGGAAAGGGTAATCTATAGATGGGATAAAATCTCAAAGAATCAAACACAAACTGTTCTTCTCCCTTGTAATTTTCGTATTCTAATGTTTTGCTGTATTTTCTGAATTGCGTTTTGTAGTATCTTGATATACTATTTTCCTGCTTTTAAAGTAGAGAAAATCTTATACAAAAATGAGAATATTTCACCTTCACAGTGGCGGATAAGTGGAAGAATTGAAAAAATACTACTTTCTAGAAAGTACATTTCATATTATCACTCATAAAAACAAATTAGTATTAGTATATTAGCGTTGATATATCAATTCCTTATCTTTCAGAATTTAAGTTCTCAAAAAAACAATTCGTGAGAAAGAAGGAGAATGTTTCATAATTCAGTTTCAGCATTTAATTCCTGCACTAAGTGCTTGGACAGCCCGGGCATAATACAAGGCCGCACGCTCGATTGCCACCCATTTCCATATATATATATGTATATATATATATATATATATATATATATATATATATATATATATATATATATATATATATATATATATATATATATATATATATATATATATATATATATATATATATATATATATATATATATATATATATATATATATATATATATATATATATATATATATATATATATATATATATATATATATATATATATATATATACATACATACATACATACATACATACATACATACATACATACATACATAGTGATACATACATACATACATACATACATACATACATACATACATACATACATATATATTGGGATGGATGCATGGACCTCACAACTGATGGCAGCTACGCGAACTACGAGGATGATTGATGTTCTTGGCTTAATCGTTCGACATAATACCGTTTGGGTTTGTACAACCAGGCACTAGCAGACGTCCGGCCAACTGGTCCAGGAATTAAATGTCTGTACAGTATGTCATGCATCTATTTACGTGTCTCGCGGATATGCATCGATGATTTAGGAGGCGTGCTATCCATAAAAGAATCACACAGGTGACGTTGTAATTAACATATTTTCCTTTGCGATAGACATATCAAGTATTGTTCATCAACGAACTTGCGTAAGTTAACCCTATTAAGGTGATGAGTACCATTGCAAGCTAGTTAAAAGCCCCATTCCAAAACACACCACACAGCAGCATAATCGTAAAACAAGGTGTATCTCCGGGTTCCTGAGTGTTATCAGGTAGAGAATATCATAGTCAGCCGTCTGTAGTTAACTTATATTCTAATTCATTTCAATATTTACAACTTTTCACTCAAATGACATATTCTCATTACTTATGCAGGTGATGGTCACTACAGGTTCACAGTTACCTCAGCGATATCATTGACTATGCCCAATAAGAAGAATTGTTTTTTTTTATTTTTTACTGCTAAAGATTTTTACAGGCCATAACATTGAACATTTTAGTGATATATCTCGTGTTTGGAGGCATGAGAACCCCATTGATAGTAGTGGACACACCTCGCTGATCACTCCTGAGCACTGGGAACAAAAGACAGTTGCACAAAGATACGACTCGACGATTTCAATAAGAATGACTTATGGTCAGGATGCTATAAAAAGGTGCTAGCTATGAGCCCGTGAAGTTACCAAGTATATATATATATATATATATATATATATATATATATATATATATATATATATATATATATATATATATATATATATATATATATATATATATATATTTATACACACACACACACACACACACACATATATATATATATATATATATATATATATATATATATATATATATATATATATATATATATATATATATATATATATATATATATATATATATATATGCCTCAAACGGACCTTCACATATTCATGAATACTATATATATCACTAACATTGAGCTCTACAAAACTTCCAACTAAAACTTTTGAGTTTTCCCTCTCCCTCTACCCTTGAGCAATGATCAGGAACAACACAAACAGCTGAGCCCTTTGGCGGGCAAACTGGAAACTGGATTTTCACAATGCTATTGGTGCTGCCATCTATGCTAAATATTCATCACCAACACCTAAATTAGCTGTCCTCTATAAATAAACTTACTATTTATACATATGTGAAGGGTCAATATTTTAGACAGAAGCATATGGTGAGACTGTGCACGGGCAACAGAGATTTTGTGGTAAGATAAAGCATTCTGAAGAGTATGAAGCTGCATATTTAGACCCACTGGGAATGACATTTTAATCATTGACTTGACTCTTAATTAGTTTTCTCATACTGCAAAAGATTATTCTTTTTCTTATTCTTTCAAAATTGTATGATAAATAAAACATGGAAAGATAAGAAAAAAGTACAGTAATGGGTGTGCAGGTTTACAAATTTCAATATCTTCCAAATTTACAATTTATCATGAAACAAATTCATGGAAGCATTTTGTTAAGTCATAAATCATATTTTTTTGCAATTTCGGCCATCACCTCCTTAACTGCCATTTTCAAGCTAAATAGCATATATGTATGGACCTAAACCAAGACAGAAAAAGGGAGATTTTGCTACTGAATGGAATCCATACATGCTGTTGCTGTAAAGAACCAAACGTCTCTGGTGCTAGTACTGGTAGTAGTATGGGTCCTCCCTTTTCCCCTGCAAACTTATTTTTAGGTTGATTTCAGGTTGTTAAGCCCTGCACAGGCTACTTCAGACTTCAGGCATATTTGTTTTTGCACTTGTTGTATCCTTTGTTACAGTCAATCAATTATCAATATAGTCAAACCTGTATTAAGAGACCACCCAAATATGGTCCCCTAAGACAGGTGGTTTCTTAGTAAGGGGCCATTTAAACTATAATGTTAGACCAGGGGAAATGAAAATGTGGTCTGTTCATAGACGTGTCTCTTAATAGAGGTGCTCCCTCAGGCAGATTTGACTGTACTATTAAGTGTGTAGGTCCTTAATTTATACAGAATGAAACATATGCATTGCTGCCCAAAATTAAGAACGAAGTTACCTGTTATGAATTTATGAAATGTAATGACACCCACTGAAATGCAAAAAATGGGATCTGAGTGATATTTAAATTTGAGTGCATGGGTCAGATTTGGAGGCTAGATCCGCCCCTGAACCTTTTGTTTATGATGTCTTTGTGGCCTTTCTAACTCTTTTTATCAGAAAGGTCACAGAGACATCAGTAACATGAACAGTTGGGCTGGATAGACAACACACACCGGTGTAACAGTACTCAGTGTCCGCTAGTGCCCAGTGACCCGGGATTCACTAAGCACTAGTTGTAGGTGTCCTTCATGATTGCTAGTGACCTCCATTTAGTTCTCTAACTAAGTATGTGTTAGTTCAAAGATGGTAATTTCTTATGGTTAACATATTATCATGTGCACTCAAACTGACCACCAGTTGTAAATAGGCTAAATCTCGTTTACCATTTAAATAAGTCAGTGGCGTGCAGCTTAAACCTAGTAGCCACATTAGTTGGGTAATTGCATACAGCACTGATTGTATGATAACTATTTTTTCTGTCTTTGTTTCTTGGTTTGTAGGTTCGAATCCAATTGATACCCCATAAATACTCTCCAACATTGCTTGTTATTAACTGAATTCTTATTACCCTATTTGTAGCTTGAAATATCGTGATAGATAAAGCGGTGGCAACGCACTGTGCCTATTTAGCATTTTTATTTTTGTTTGTGCATTTTTCCCATTTTAACCCATTTGTTTTATTTTATGTTATATTATGCATATTATGATTTACACTAGTACCTAATTGTATAGGATGTTAACATTCATATGTGCCTTAATGCTCATTGTTGGAATATAACTCAGCATATTTTTATTTACCTCTCACATTGCAAGGCTTCAATCACCAATCTTCCAAATAACAATCCAAACCACCAAGTCATAGACATTGGCCATTGTATTACTAAAGACTAACATTTTGTAGAGAGTGTGTATATTTGTATATCATCCAATCACTATTTTTCTAGATGTCACTGAAATCTTCATATTCTAATATCTGAAGTTACATGTGCAAATGTGTACACTGCTATATGCTGGACTAATCCGCAATCTGACTAAACAGACTCAACTCTACTTCATTTCAACTGCTATCTCAACAACGAACCTACTTATTACAAGCCAAACCATCTAGCCCTAGATATTGGCCATTGCGATACAAATGTATTTGTATGGTATCCAATACTATTTTCTGAAATTACGCAAACCAAATCAACTGACCTTGTGCCTGGGTCTTATTGTATTTTTTGGACAGTTACAATGTGGACATCAGAGACAAGGGAGCACAGTTATGCTAAATGTTGTAGATATACATTGGTTTTGATGGATATCAAACGTTTTAACATGTATTTAGTAGTACTTGTTCATACCTGTATCAGGTGTTATATGTGGGGTTTTTGATACTACATATTGCTGACCAAATTCCCCACAAGGTTTTCATTTAATTATTATCGGTAGCTATGCTTCTCTCAACTTCATTTTCTGATTTCAAGAAATAGAGAAGTTTCTTAAGAGGTAAGGCCAAAAAAAAAAAAAGCGGTTTCTCATCCCAGAGATTTTGAAAATCCATCAGGCAGCCAGGGATTTTTTTTTTTTTTTTTTTTTTTTTTTAAGGTGTTCATGTATGGGTGTAGATATATCACAGAAGACCTTTGTACGAATGGTATCTTTATTCAATCACAACAGAAACACTTTATTGAAAAGTGAAAAAAGTGGGCATGAATGTAGTTTGATCATTTTTTGTTGTGGATCTCTTTTCATGCACTTACAGGAGGAGGTCTACACCAAATCAACATAAGGGCTGTCATCGATACTGCCTGTATCGATGAATGAACAAAAAAAACCTTACCGATTATCAATATCGAAGAAGGCCCAAGATATCGATTTATATCCAAAATAGGTAAATAAAGTTTAATTTTAGGACAGCATTAAGTCCCCATCACAACCGTGCGATTCCATTCCATTTATACTAGAATTCACACATACAATATGAATATGTGTGGGGGTCATAAGGTCAATCCACATTTCCATGCTGCAAGCCAGTGATAGTCAAACTCAGCTGGCGGAGATCCCCATTAATAGGTGCAGCACCTGCTGCTCTCCAATGAAGTCAATATGAATCAAAGTACTTAATTGTTATTTATTTGATCGATTATCGAATTGAAAAAGAAATCCCACCAATGACAGACCTAATCAACATTCATCCTTTGTGTCACAGAAAATTATTTTTTATGTGGTTTTGAAGAAATAGAAAATGAAATAGGGAATAAGGTTCTTTAATATTATGGAATTGAATGTCACTCCACCTTGTGCAAACATTGTCATTGATGAAGCAATGAAATAGGAGGACGGATGAGACTGAAATTGACCGCAAAGTCTTACTTATAAGGCCCACTGCACTTGATGACCTATGGCCTTTGACCCATGTCCTGGAGATGGTATTCCTGCAACTCTACATGTAATACTTAAAAAATAAAAAATGTTTCTTCCTCTGACATTTTTGGTACGCAGCATGCTTAGCATTTATCAAAATATTCAATCTAACAAGGACGTCTACACAGTGTACTATGTAACACAGCAAAGAAGATTTAATGGCGAACACCTAAATGAGCGCTTTGTGTTGTGGTGTGAAGCAGTGCTTATAGGTTTCACAGCAGGATAAGGGTTAAATATGAAAATAAGAGCCCTCTGGTGTCACCAATGAAAACTAAAATTTATGATATGCATAGAGGATAGCGCGGTGCACTGGGCAAAAAGGAGAAAAAAGTGAGGACCAGGGGGGGTTTGAGGTGACCAGGCAGGGGATGAGAAACCGGATACTTTTTTTTTTGGCCTAAAGCTGTTTTTTTTTGTCTTGAGTATTAGGTATTTGCCAGCAATGATAATATTCTTAATTCTGGGGTCCAGTCTTTGGTCATCAAGTCACCTAATAGTATTTGCACATCCGTAAAGTAACCTAGACCATATCTTAGAGAGTTTAGCTAACCTACAAAAGTAGTGTATAATTGTTTCCTCCCCATTTGCACAAATGTGGAATTTGTTTGAGTCCTTAATCCCATATATACATAGTTTTATGCTAGCAGATTTCACTCTGTGAATTATTTCAAATTGTTTATATATTTTATTGTTATCTCTTAACTAATCTATGTAGGATAAGGTATGTTGGTGGCCAAAGGTACTCTCTGTCAGGTATCAGAATGTCTTTCACATGCCTTCTCGGGTGTGGGAGTAGAATAACAATCTTTCAGCATTGTTTATTAACAATAGGAAACTTCTTTGACTTTTTCATAATGAAACGTGTAAACAGAGTACACCACAGTGATTTCTCAATCAGGTTTACACAAATCCCTTTCTTTGATCCACTTTTGGGGAATGACCTTGACAATTCCACAGTAGTAGAAGATTAATATTTAAACTGTAGGTTTCATTTGGATCTTGTCCAGCTCTAAGTTCCAATACTTATGTGTATGGTATATGTTTATATGGATATATCTTTTTTTATATAGTTTTCAATACTAGTATTCCAATAGTGGCATATTTCCATCATGGCTGTCGCCAGAGGAGCCTTCCAGTGAATACAACTTGCACTTCAAATCAATCCAAATCACCTAGTGCAGAATACCATATATTCGCCTTTAAGCCCTAATCAGGTGTTTGAAGGTCCTTAATGGTATTAATCTAAAATAATCATGAGTTATATCTTCTACATCTTTGTGTTTTGCATCTACAAAACTGTGTAAATACTAATCAGAACTGTTAGCTTTATCATCCTTATGATAACTTTTTACCAATGAATAACACAGTTACATTCTAATTACTCAGTATTACTTTTCATTGAATTACATCAACATATCATATAAGTTGCTCGAAACAAACTGCTAAACAAAATGAATACTTCCGAACCCATACCTTTTTAGGCATCTTATGATGTCAATACATGTGCTATGTCGCAGGATGAAACAATGTGTATGATAAGACCACATCCAAAACTTCACAGATGTATTACTGGTCAAACAATGGCAAAGAAGAGATTGTAGACATAAATAACAAAACTAAAGGAAGATGTATGCATGACAACACAAAGGTCTAGTGAATAGACTATAAAGGAATGGGGTAACAGTCTTTCCAGCTCGTGATTGAGTTTTTAGTACTCTACGGGCATTGAAATAAAAAACGTACGATGCTTGTAGAAATGTCATAATGAATTTCTACTAGTCCGTATCTATCTAATGTATCTATGCGATGTTCTTTTTATTTGTAGGTGGAGTAATTGTGTGTGTCTGTGAAGAGGTTGACAGACATAAAGGCGGTTATTATGAGCACTTTGACGAGTACATTGCCGCTCTCCAGGAAAAGGGTTTATGGAAATCACATTTACAAGAGATACGTAGTGGGTACTACATGAATACAGGAAAGGCATATGATGGATTAATCAATGTTTGGAAAGTTACAAAAGGTGATAGTTGAAGGAGTAAATGGAGGCCAAAATGTTGTTAAGACATCGATCCGATATTCTCCTTTTGGTAAATTAGTCCATAGTGTTAGTTTAGCTTGTGGGAATTGATTTCTTTAAGTCTGCTCTGATCAATTTCTATTCAACAATTAATAAAAATGGGTAAATCAGAATCTGAGTCCTGTCTATACTGAGAAGAATAAATATATGAAAGTACATGCATTACTTGATTGTCCATCGACCATTCAACTGTGGAGTAACGTTGAAAATTGGTGAAAAAAGATATTCAGCATCATTACAAAATGTGTGAATGTTTGACCATCCCAAGTCATCCTTCATAATAAATGCTATTATTCTTCACACACAAAAAGTAATATACACGAATAAATAATCTGGCAAGGAAAGGCTACCTTAGTTAAATGCCATGTTCATCAGTATGACCATGCCCCAAATTGATGGGAGGTGGCATACAGTGTATGATTCATTGAGGCACTTTGAAAATGGAAATTGAAATACTTTCCTTTGTTTTTGCTGTAATGCTATCAGCATGTACTTTGTCTTCTTATTGTAGTTAACTATGATATGTTTTGAGGATTATGTGATTACCTGTGTTTAAAATACAATACGATGTAGATAATCACTTATAGATGCAATGAAAATCATCTCTTTGAGAAATGAAAACAAATACGCAAATAGTCTCCTTTATAAAAGGCTTGAGAAAGTTCTAGAATTCGCTCAAATGTTCACCTGTTTATGACTCATACTATTGATTGATTGATTGATGTTTATTAAGGTATAAAATACAACATAGGTAAAATACATGCAACATATAAGAAAAACTGCTGATACATTTTGCAAAACGTCAACAGGAGAACACCATGCTATTGCACAAATTACCCTAGGAATTTATACCCAGGGATAGCACCAGAAAGTGAATAATTCACTTATATCCATGGTGGTCACTTTACAACAATACAATTCCCATAGGCAACAGACGATATGAGTCATGTTTTAAATTATTGATAAATGAGTATTTAATTGGCACATTTAGGAAAAATTCAATTGTTTATATATGAGTAATTCAGTTGGCACTTTTGGAAATTAGCATGGGTCAAAAATACTAGTTGGAATAATATCACAGATGGAATACATTAAATATAAATAAAATCTGACATTTCTTGCTGCCTTACTTTGTACAATAAATGGAGTTTAACACAATGCTTAAAATGAGGTAATGTTGTGATGCTCTTTAATTCACCTGGCAGAGAATTCCATAATTTGGCCCCTGTATAATAAAATAAATTTTTACCAGCACTGTTTACACCTGGTAAAATAAAGTTATGTACACTGGACCTTGTTATGTAGGCATGGTGCTCCTTAACTAATCTGAAGTTTTCCAGTTGGTAAGAAGGTGCTTCTTTATTAAAAATTTTGAACATATGACCTAGTTTGAGCTGATGAACCCTATATTCAATAGGTAGCCAACCTGTCATTTGAAAATGCTCCCACCCAATATGTGTTCGTTGAGACAGATCAAGTACAAAACAGATCAATTTGTTTTGGCAGATCTGTAATTTGGATTTTGTAGAAGCTGATAAGCCCGAGAACCATGAAGAACACGCATAATCAAAGTGACACTGGATAATGGCATTAACAACACTTATCCTAGTTTTCAGGTCTAAATATTTTGATTTCCTGATTAAAAACTTAAGTCTTCCATTAACTTTAGATAAAACTTTACTCGCTATGGCTTCTCCAGAAACATTTTGATCAATTTCCACTCCCAAATACCCGACGCTTGTTTTGGGAGTCATGGAAACCCCAAGGCAAGTGACCTTAAGCTCCTCAATCCTGGACAGTTTACGTGATGAGCCAAATAAGATAGTTTCCGTTTTGCCGAGGTGTATGGACAACTTGTTGTCCACAAGCCACTCACAAACAGACTTAAGTTCTTGGCTCAGGACTTTTTGTATCTCACTAACATTTTTCCCAGAGACAAGAAGAGCCGAGTCATCTGCATATAACAGGATTTTACATTTAACTGAAGCCTGCATGTCGTTCACATATATGAGAAGAGCGGCCCTAAAATGGAGCCCTGAGGGACTCGACAGGAGATAGGTTTTGCATCTGACCTTGTTTCCCCAACATCAACTGGTTGTGAGCGATCCGATAAATATGACTCAAGCCAGGATACTGAGGTAGGGTCTAACCCTATGTCTGTTAATTTTGAGAGAAGAATGGAATGATCCACCGTATCAAAAGCTTTTTGCAGGTCTAGCATGACCATACCAGTCCCAGCGGGCACTGTACGTACAATGTACGTACATTGTACGTACAGTTGGTACAATGTACGTACAATGTACGTACATTGTACGTACAGTGCCCGCTGGGGTGAGACTACCCCTATCCATTTGCTTTCTAATGTAGTCGGTCAAATAGGTAAGAGTAGTATCAGTGGAAAAACTTGGACGAAACCCTGACTGCAAGTCATATATCAGATTTTTCGATTTGAGATATTTGGACAATTGATCATAAATGATTCTTTCGAACACTTTGGACAAGCAACTTAAAATAGATACAGGCCGGTAATTGCCAGTGTCAGTTTTACTTTTTTTCTTGTGAAGAGGCACCACCCTAACTATTTTGAACTCTGATGGAACCTTCCCACTGGAAATAGATATGTTGATAATGTGGGTGATGGGTTTCAAAATTTCTGTTGCTCCATCTCTTAGAAATCTAGCTGGTATTCCATCAATACCCGTGGCTTTATCGCGGCTCATCCCTCATAGAAACTTTTCAACTTCATGTTGATTGACAGAAGACACTTTTATAAAAATTGGTGAAAAAGGAGCTTGTGAATTTACCGATGCCACTAGGAAGCTCTTTAACCGATTTATGGGCAATTGTGGTGAAAAAATCATTAAAGGAAATGGCCACCCTAGACTCCTCAAAGCAAATGCCATCATCCATGGTTAACCATATAGATGAGGCAGCCGACTTAGTCTTTATAGATGGCATACCCAAGGATTTTAACATTTGCCACAACTTCTTAGGACAGTCTTTGTTGGTAGCTCTTTGATCTCGGAAAAACTTTCTTTTTGCATTTGCAACAAGAGTTTTTCCCTGTTTTTTGTAATACTTATCTTTAATGTAGAAGGATTCCACTTTGAGTGATTTAAAAAGCCGTAACCAATTGTCCCTCTCAGAGATAGCCTAAGAAATTTCAGAATCAAACCATGGTTCAGTTCGTTGCTTTAACCGAACCTCTTTCTCTGGAGCCAAGTAATCTATAACTGATTGGAAAAGCCTTTTAAAATTTTCAAAGCTGGAATCATTGTCATAGCTCCCAGTGACATCAGACCAGTCAACCTCTTTTATTTTGTCAATAAAAAGCTCTTTCGAATAGTTTTTCATGGATCTGATCTTAACTGATTTCCTGTGGTTTAATTTTTCTTTACCAATCTTCCTAGAACAAAAGGTGATAAAATGGTCACTCAAACCAAAGTTTATAACCCCTGATTGATTAATTTTATCTTTGTCAGAGGTGAAAATCAGATCAATCACGCTCCCACTGGTAGGTGTAATTCTGGTGTGCGAATAAATGATTTGGTCTAAGTTCAAAGCAGTCTCAAACGACTTCAAGTTTCTTAGCAAAGTAGTTTTGCCTGAATTATTTCCAAGAATTTTGACATTCATATCACCCAGGATCAGGGATTCAAACCCGATGAAACCTTTAGCCTGGATAAGGAAGTTTTCAAGTTTCTGGAAAAAATCCATTTGTTTTGGATGGTCTATAACAGATTCCTATGACAATTGGCTTAGTTTTTGGAAGCAGTAGATCAACCCAAATTGTCTCTATTTTACTTTGATCTAGATCCGATCTTATGTTGAAGGCCACACCAGCTCTAATATACATCCATACTCCTCCACCTTCTCGATTTCTATCTTTCCTAACACAAATGTATTCAGGAATAGAAATCTCCTCGACCGTGATGGAATCATCACACCAGGTTTCTGTTAACCCCAAAACTGTTGGTCTGGCCTTCAACACCAGATCCCGCAATTGATCGATCTTAGGAAGTAAACTTCTAATGTTAAGATGAATAAAATGTAGTCCCCTTTTCTTCATTGGATCAAACAGATTGTCCAACACATCATCTATGATACCCTGTACTGGTTCTGACTCACAGATTAAATCCTTACTAAAGGTGATTTAATCACTATCATAAAAAGGTAGGGAATGAGCACTACAACGATCACAAACATAGTTAAAACTGTCTTTTTTCATCAGATTCTTTTAGTCTTTTAACGAAATGTCTGCACACTTAATATGAATCCAGTCCTCACGCAATTTACATCTCTACTATTTGCAAAAACTTGAACTTGGCACTTAAAAGCATGGAAAGTTCTTGGGTCCAGGGCATGGGTGAACATCTCCTGCCTGTAGTAGACTGATAAGAATATGAAGCCAGTCTGACCGTGAGTTCACTTTGCAAATTTGGTAGATTTTGTGTGAATTTGGCAAGTGCGATCTGCAACAATATAGTGCCCATGGTTAACACCATACACACTATTAACATTGCACAAGACGCAATGTTCTTGACCTATACCCCTGATACCATTGGGAAATATTGGTTGGTTGTAGTCCATCTCCCTTTAGGGACAGCAGAATTGCAATAATCCCACTGAAGAGTCCGATCACAGGATGCGTTGCCATATAAGAATTGTAGAGTTAGTGAATACTGGTGCACAGTGTAGCTCCCGCCAAAACTAGGCTAATTGTCATTGATGAAAACACACAATAAAAAATTTCTAATTCAAAGAGTCAATATGGGGGCTAGAAGCAGTCTTGAGAAAGTCTTGTGTGCTAGGGGAGGAAGGTCGTGTGAGCGCTTTGGTGGATACAAGACTACAAGTCACTCAAGAAAGTAACTCTTCAATGACACAAACGCTTTGTATAGATAGAGTAATGATATTTAACCCATTCTATTCTACAGTACTGTACAGGTAAATACTCCCCCAGATCTGGGCCATATGCACAACATTGTATGCTGGCTACCAGAAACCTGTTGCACTACAGTTACACCATTGAAACTTCGATTTCTGTGGAAATAAACTCTATAAAGTTTATATTTTCTAAAAGCAAAGTATTTTCCCTAAATGCTAGTGTTTCTTATAAGAAAAACTCCTACCCATTATTAAATTACAGCAAGTTGAACTTGTAAGTTTCTAGTTTTTTCAAGATTTTGGTGTCAACATAAAGTAAAACTGAAATGTTTGGCTCTAATTTCACCCTATATATGTTAATCTTTGTGTATGACAAATTGTGTCTAATTTCAAGGAAACTGAATAAAGGGAACAAATCAAAAAAAAAATACTTGGATATATCAAACAGTTTTTTTTTGGATGTGGAAGTGCATGGCCTCCAATTTCAGATAATATCACACACTGACTCAGAGCTGGTGTGGCACTCTAACTGTAACCCTCCAAAAAAAACATGAATTATTAAAATATTTGTAAAATGAATACTAAGTGATACTAAGTATTCACAAATGTATTCCAAAACAACAAGTAAATACAATCTAAACCCCCTATTTTATCAAAAACGGCCCAAGTAAAAGATGTGACGCCATTTTGAATTAGAATCGGCAATTTCACTTTCATACTAACCTGTAATTGTTAAGATATACATGTAAATATACAGTGAAGCGTGATTTCCTATGATATTCTGGCCAACATGTTTGTTTACAATCAGATTCTATCGATCTCAACATGTACTGGCCAGAATATCATCGAAAATCAAGCTGTCGGGAACTTACCTCGCATAACGGCGAATCCCGCTCCTCTGCCGTTCAGTTTGATAGCGTTGCGAGTGGGTTATTGTAGGGTTATTCACCCCACAAGATTACTTTTTCGCCACGCTGGAGTCATTTTGAAACTGAGATCTCTAACTCGTGGAGGTAGACTCTCAGCTTCAATAGTGTATCTGCCGTCCGCTTGGCGACATCACCTTACACCAGTCGAGCGGACGTCTGCCAGTCCCTGGTTGTACAAACACCCATGGATAACATTCACTTGGGTCCTATATTGTTTACAGTTTTTGTGTGTCCTTGCATATATTTTTAAACCTGTATAATATGGGTTTGTATATTCACGTCTTTGTCATTAATTCAAGTTATGTATGCATGCATATTTTGGGTTCGCAAAATACTTTCGACTTTTTTGTTATAATTAATGATTGGTAATCTGAATTAAATCCATTTTTACTGGGAACTCACACACACACTCACTCCCTCAAAAGAAAAAATATCTATTATGTGTTAATGACCATTCATAATTCAAAGACACGCAGAAAAGGTGTGCGGCTCCAGATTTCACTGACGCTGCACTTAACATTGAAAAATCTATAGCATGGATCTTGATGAAACTAGAATTATGGGTCTTGTGGAAGAGTCCTGATGGGATAGAATACAACGTTAATGATTTGGAAAGCACAATAGAAAACAAACCCAGTTTGAAAGCTAAAAGAAACAGCTGTTTATTGTTTGGAATTCAAGACGACTTGCCTCGTGACGTAAAAGAGCATTTATCAAGTCCTCAATTTTCTAATTAATTATTTACATTACTTTGTCCCTTGCCAATCTTATATGTTCTCTTATTGTGTATGCTGAATGGTAGATAAAGGATTACTTTTTATATTTTTCAATGTTTCCTCCCTGTAAAGTTTCGAAATAATGATAAAATAGCATTTCCTTATGTTATTGTTATGAGCTATGCTGTGCTGCATTTGTTAGTGTCTCAGGCAAAGTTTTTTTTAAATTTCGCACCTGCTGTTTTTTATTTCCTTTTTTTTCAATAACATCAGTATACGAAGGTTTCATATGTATATAGAAATAATAGCAATCATACGTATAACAAATAAACGTAACAATATAAACATATAACAAATTCATCACATTTCTTCAACACTTTCCGTATCAGGATACCGATACCTTTACATCGTCTCTTTATAGAAATCCGTATATTACTACCCAAGTTTTTAAGAACTTTAAGTCGTTACCGTCAATACCCAAGTTACATTCTTCAAGTCTCATTTGT
>OZ012700.1:18371169-18383669 GCA_963942565.1 Maea johnstoni | reverse complement strand
TTTTTCAATTTCTTTTTGGAAGTTTTCTTTCTAAATCTCACTGTAATTTTTATCAATTCTCACTGCGTTTTTTAGCCTCATCCGGGTCCTAGTGAATCACAAAAGCATGTGACGTCACTATATTTAAAATTTCCTGACAAGGTGGCTGGATCAAGGGAGGCATTCAATAACCTGCTCACCGACGAGCAGTTGAGTCGCATACGGGACGCCTTAAGCGCCCCTCCTACCAGCCTACAGTCCGAGCTACAGCTTCCCCCGCCGATCGACCATCGGCATCGAATGTCAGCCTGGGAGGAAGCCATCCCAATTCATCACGCCCCAGACCAGCCGTGAGGTCTACTGAAGAGGAGGTCCGAGCAATATTTAGACCTGCTCGGACCTTCACTTCAAACTTCTCGAGAACGAGGTTATTTGCGTGTGCCATTTATTTGACCAGCTGCCATTCGGCCAATTCGTTATCAATCGTGATGAAAGTTGACACACTCATAAGCGGGGGAAGCTGCAGCTGGGGCTGTATGCGACTCAACTGCTCGTCGGTGAGCAGGTTATTGAATGCCTCCCTTGATCCAGCCATCTTGTCAGCTTGCACGTGCAAGCGCGGGAAATTTTTAATATAGTGACGTCACATGCTTTTGTGATTCACTAGGACCCGGATGAGGCTAAAAAACGCAGTGAGAATTGATAAAAATTACAGTGAGATTTAGAAAGAAAACTTCCAAAAAGAAATTGAAAAACTTCAAGAAAAAAAAAGATTATCTGAAAAAAAAAGTAAAAAGCGTTGGGATTTTTAAAGAAAGGCATTGAAAAATATTATATTATCAAAGAAAATGTGAAACAAAAATCACTATTTTGCTGAACTTTTATAGAGAATTAAATTTTTATTTCATAGTTTTTTCAAAGTTTTTTACAAAAAATAGAAATATTTTGGAAAATTTCAGTAAATATTTTTATTTTCAAATTTTTTGAAAAGTTTCCAATGTATTGTTCATTTTTATAGAGCAAATTATTTCATTTCAAAGTTTTTCTTTATTTTTCATTGAAAATTTAGTTAATTTCAAAGTTTTTACATGCATTTATGCTGTGCTTTTTACTTTTGTCCACAACGGCGCCTCATACATCTATCATGTTACAAATGTACTGTAGGTTTGTTTACATGTTTAGTTCTCCTACCCCTCAATAGAGGTCACTGCTAAATGTAAACAGGACCGTTTGAAATAAGCTGAGGGGTTGCCCAACAACAACACCCGATCCAAAATCAGTGATGTTGAAAAGGCTTTTGGTGCAAAAAGGAGTAATGGTATTTTGAATAGTACCATTTAAAGGGTGAAAAAACTATTCATAAAAATAGACAAAACCATAGAGGTCCTTAAATATATGAGAATAAGTACCAAATTGATACACTAATGATATATGAGGAGTATTATGCAGATATTGGTAAAAAAACGAATTTCTTAAGAAATGGGGAGCTATTTTCTTAGACCTCGATACTATATTCTATAATTGAATTTGTATTTTCAGACTTAAATGCTTTAAGACCGAGTGTGACTGATGTGAAATTACTGTTCCGTTTGTATGTTTATCATTTTGAATCCAAAAAAATGCAAGATGAAATAAGAAAAAAACGTGCAATGTTCCTAGAAATTTCAAAATAAATTTCTACTAGTCTTTATCTATCTAATGTAAGTGTGCGATGCTTTTATTTGTAGGTGGAATAATCGTGTGTGTCTGTGAAGAGGTTGACAGACATAAAGGTGGTTATTACGAACACTTTGACAAGTACATTGCCGCTCTCCAGGAAAAGGGTTTATGGAAATTACATTTACAAGAGATACGTAGTGGGTACTACATGAATGCAGGAAAAGCACTTGATGGATTAATCAATGTTTGGAACATTACAAAAGGTGATAGTTGAAGGAGTAAATGGAGTTCAAAATGATGTTAAGACATCGATCCAATATTCTCCTTTTGGTCGATTAGTCCATATTATTAGCTTAGCTAATGGGAATTGATTTCTTTAACTCAGTTTTTCCACTCTGCTCTGATCAATTTCTATTCAACAATTTATAAAAATGGGCAAATTAGAATCTGAGTCCTGTCTATATTGTTAAGAATAAATATATGAAAGTACATGCATTACTTGATTGTCTATCAACCTTTCAACTTAGGAGTAACGTTGAAAAACGGTGAAAAAAGATATTCAACATCGTTACAAAATATGTGAATGTTTGACCATCCCAAGTCATCCTTCATAATAAATGCTATTATTCTTCACACAAAAAAAGTAATATACGCGAATAGATAATCTGGAAAGGAAATGCAAGGAAAGGCTACCTTTGTTAAATACCATGTTCATCAGTATGACCATGCCCCAAATTGATGGGAGGTGGCATACAGTGTATGATTCATTGTGGCACTTTGAAAATGGAAATTGAAATACTTTCCTTTGTATTTGCTGTAATGCTATCAGCATGTACTCTGCCTTCTTATTGTAGTTAACTATGATATGTTTTGAGGATTATGTGATTACCTGTGTTTAAAATACGATACGATGTAGATATATACTTATTGATGCAATGAAAATCATCTCTTTAAGAAATAAAAAAACTGCGCAAAAAGTGTCCTTTATATAAGGCTTGAGAAAGTTCTAGAATCTGCTCAAATGTTCACCTGTTTATGACTCATACTAGTCATTTAAAAAGTCACTCTTCAATGACACACACGCTTTGCATATATACAGTAGAGACATTTTGTCCTGACGACCGGACGTCTGCCAGTGCCTGGTTGTACAAACACCCATGGATAATATTCACTCTGGTCCAATATTGTTTTCAGTTTTTATGCATCTTTGCATATCTATTTAAACCTGTATAATATGGGTTTGTATATTCACGTCTTTGTATTAAATTCATGTTTTGTATACATGCATAATTTGGGTTCACCAAATACTTTCGACTTGTGTGTTATAATTAGTCATTGAGAATCTAAATTGAATACTGGCAACTCACACACACACACTCTCTCAAAAGAGCAATATCGATCAATTATTATGTGTTAATGATCATTTATAATTAAAAGACACGCAGAAAAGGTGTGCGGCTCCAGATTTCACTGACACTGCACTTAACATTCAAAAATCTTTAGCATGGATCTTGATGAAACTAGAATTATGGGTCTTGTGGATGAGTCCTGATGGGATAGAATACAACGTTAATGATTTGGAAAGCACAATAGAAAACAAACCTAGTTTGAAAGTTAAATGAAACAGATGTTTTAAAATTTGGAATTCAGGACGACTTGCTGCATGAGGTAAAAGAGCAGTCATTAAGTCCTCAATTTTCTGATTAATTATTTACATTCCTTTATCCTTTGCCAATTTGTTATGTTCTCTTATTTTGTATGCTGAATGTTAGATAAAGGATTACTTATTTATATTTTTCAATTTTTCCTCCCTGTAAAGTTTAGAAATAATGATAGAATATCATTTCCTTGCGTTATTGTTATGAGCTATGCTGTGCCGCATTTGCCAGTGTCTCAGGCAAAGTTGAGATAAACTTCAGATCCGTGACCTGCACAGATAAATTAACAAGAAATATATACTCACATGAGGGATTATTTACAGAAATGGTGCTTATGACACATATCTATGTTAACATTCTGAAGACATGTCACTAGTCTTGAACTGGACCAAAATTATACTTATTACAATTAGACTTACATCAGTTAAACCGAGTCAGCAAATAAAACAGTACTCACCTACATTCCTAGAATGCCCATGTTGATAATCGTCCTCAAAAGGTAAAAGCACTTAGTGATGTTCATATGTGGTTACTCACATCATTGTATTGACAAACATTTCATCAGGACAAGAGGCAGATTTAGTAAATCATCCAACCAACCATTTTTGTCTATTTCTGTCTCTGGAGGGGCCCCTATAGTGTTAGTGGTTAGGTATTCTTAAAATGATTTGGAGGAACCAAACTAACTAGAAGTTTCTGAGGTCGAAGAACCCCCTTAACTAACAGACTAGAGGTTTTCCAAGCTAAAATGACACTATTTTATGCGTAGTCTGGAAATCAACTTTGCATACTAATGACTGTGGTTTATGACTATGGTGTACAATGATTCACTGATAGAATTATCATTATAATTATTAAATCTGATGTTCCTTTTTCTTAAAACATTAAACACAAAATTAAATAGTGCAGTTTACAGCTGACAAACAAGACAAGACACTGCAGTCCTAAAACATTATTCAGTTGAGCCACATACGATAAGATGAGATATAATTCATGTTTGTCTCTCTTTTGTTCCAACGCCCTCAGCACCCCATACAAGAGAAAGTAAATAACCCTGTGGTATACACAGGAAGTGTCAATAAGTGAACCAGTACATAAGCCCAGCTGAGCCAGGTTGAGCCCCTCGGAATGAGTGGGGTACTGATAATAGCTCATCTCCATAAAAATGATGTCTGACTAATGTAGGAGCTATTGGCCTCTGTCATGTCTCTGTACGTCTATATGTCTCTGTACAAACCGAGGCTTAGTATAGTTACCTGGCCTAGATAATCGAAAACTAGGTCAGAGGTAGATGAAGATTTTTGCTACACACATCTGACAGGTAGGAGACCTACTTAAAAAGCTGACTCCATCGGTGGCCCAATTGGTCATTGTAAGTTATGGTGTGGGTATTATCTGTAGAAAGTCTTCAATGCTATTACATATGAATTGTTTCGGTTTGAAAGATGACGTTTTTCCTACTTATATCATATGTTCATTTATTCAGTCATTCATCTTTTCAGTGTCAGTAAATTTCGTATTTACTCATCACATACATCTCTCTACCTTTTTATTACATTATTTATCTATTTATCAGTTAATCAGTTTGGCATATAATGCTTAAAATCATTGCTGAACATGACTGATATCAGTTGTTTGGATGGAAATTATTTTCTCTACTTTACAAGACCCTTTTGTGATATCAGTTCTGTTTCCTTTCTCTACTTTACAAGGGAACAATAACGAGCATATACAATCATGTGGCAAGAAGAACTCATGAGTGGGAACAGTGCTAAGGCGTTGGACGCCCGTACGACTGGTCTCCTTAATCGCAACTTCACCCCTGAGGAATGCATCGAGTTTTACAGTCATTGTGCAAGTTATTATGATCAGGTAGGACAGCAGTTATATAGAGACAACAAGGAATGGTTGATTATCAAAATTAATCAACGAATATCAAAGGAGCGAGATAATTCATACACGTATATATGTATGTATGTATGTATATATATATATATATATATATATATATATATATATATATATATATATATATATATATATATATATATATATATACATATATATATATATATATATATATGTATATATATATATATATATAAACATATATACATATATATATATAAATATATATATATGTATATATATATATATATGTATATATATATATATATATATATATATATATATATATATATATATATATATATATATATATATATATATATATATATATATATGTATATATATATATATATATATATATATATATATATATATATATATATATATATATATATATATATATATATATATATATATATAGGTATGCAGACAGGCATGCAGGCAAGCATGCATACATACATTCACAAATGTCTATAATGCAACTTTCCCATAGAATAGCCAATGAATCTATATTTTGAGAGTAACTGGTCTGTTGATGTCAACTACATGTTCAAAAGACAGTATTACAATCAAGATTAATGACCATCCAGTTTGCTTTCAAACTAGCATAAACACAAGGAAGCTCAATCACAATCAGCTTTATACTGTACAAAAACTATCGTATAAATGCGTGTGAACATACCAGAGTTAGATGATACTCAACACATGTTTCCCTCTCTAGGATTGCATAACTGTTGGTTGGAAAGCTTCAGAATGGGGTGCAGAGTATCTCGCAAAGTCTGGCATCTCCAAGACTGCAAAAGTGGTCGACATTGCTGCTGGGACTGGTCTTGTCGTGGAGCTCCTTCGTCAGAGATACAGTTTCTCCGGGGTTATTGATGGTGTTGATGGCTCTCAAACGATGTTGGATATAGCCAAAGAAAAATGCATCTATGATAAACTTATCTGTTGCAAATTAGGATCTGGAAGCACCATGGCTGTAGAGGATGGTATGTTGATATGTGTTTGATCCTGATGACAGGAAATTAAATTCACTTAATTCAGAGACGCTAAAATAACATATCAATTGCTCATATTTACTCTGCGCTTTTGCAATTACAAATAAGTCTTGTCGATTCATTCGCTACTGCATACATAGAAATATTAAGAGGACAAAAAAGTGGCAAAAGTAACGAAATTCAAGATTCCAAACGGTCTAGATTTATATATTTGAATTGAAATAACCAATAATGCAATGAAAATATTATTTTGATTTTTTGTTTCAGATGAGTATGATGCTGCAGTGTTCAGTGGTGCTCTCGCTAAAGGCCATATTAAGCTGGACGTCTTTCCAGACATCATTCGTGTTGTGAAGAATGGTAAGCATCTATTATGTTACAAATGTACTGTAGGTTTGTTTACATGTTTAGTTCTCCTACCCATCAATAGAGGTCACTGCTAAATATAAACAGGACCACTTTAAATAACCTGAAGGGCTATCCCACAGCAACAACCAGATCGAAAATCAGTTACGTTGAAAAGGCTTTTGGTGCAAAAAGGCGTAACGGTATTTTGAATACTACCAATTTTAATGGTGAAAAAACTTTATAAAAATAGACAAAACCATAGAGTTCCATACATTTAAGAGAATAAGTACTAAATCGATACGTTAATGAAATATGAGGAGTATCATGCAGTTATTGATAAGAAACTAACGAATTTCTTAGGACATATGGGGAGATATTTACTTAGACCTGGACACTATATTCTCTAATTGAACTTGTATTTTCAGACTTAAATGCTTTAAGACCGAGTGTGACTGATGTGAAATTACTATTCCATTTGTTTGTTTATCATTTTATCACAAAAAAACCTGCAAGATGAAATAAAAAACGTACAATGTTTGTCTAAATTTCAAAATGAATTTCTATTAGTCCGTATCTATCTAATGTATCTATGCGATGTGTTTTATTTGTAGGTGGAGTAATTGTGTGTGTCTGTGAAGAGGTTGACAGACATAAAGGCGGTTATTACGAACACTTTGACGAGTACATTGCCGCTCTCCAGGAAAAGGGTTTATGGAAATTACATTTACAAGAGATACGTAGTGGGTACTACATGAATGCAGGGAAGGCATATGATGGATTAATCAATGTTTGGAAAGTTACAAAAGGTGATAGTTGAAGAAGTAAATGGAGGCCAAAATTTTGTTAAGACATCGATCCAATATTCTCCTTTTGGTAGATTAGTCCATAGTATTAGCTTAGCTTGTGGGAATTGATTTCTTTAACTCAGTTTTTCTACTCTGCTCTAATCAATTTCTATTCAACAATTAATAAAAATGGGCAAATCAGAATCTGAGGCCTGTCTATACTGTGAAGAAAAAAATATGTGAAAGTACATCCATTACTTGATTGTCCATCAATCATTCAACTGTGGAGTAACGTTGAAAAATGGTGAAAAAAGATATTCACCGTCATTACAAAATGTGTGAATGATTGACTATCCCAAGTCATCCTCCATCATAAATGCTATTATTCTTCACACACAAAAAAATAATATACACGAATAGGGAAACTGGTAAGGAAATGCAAGGAAAAGTTAACTTAGTTATATACCATGTTCACCAGTATGACCATGGCCTAATTTGATGGGAGGTGGAATATAGTGTATGATTCTTTGTGGCACTTTGAAAATGGAAATTGAAATACTTTCCTTTGTATTTGATGTAAATGCTATCAGCATGTACTTTGCCTTCTTGTTGTAGTTAACCTATTATATGTTTTGGGGATTATGTGATTACCTGTGTTTGAAATACAATACGATGTAGATATATACTTATTGATGCAATGAAAATCATCTCTTTAAGAAATAAAAAAACTGCGCAAAAAGTGTCCTTTATATAAGACTTGAGAAAGTTCTAGAATCTGCTCAAGTGTTCACCTGTTTATGACTCATACTAGTCATTTAAAAAGTCACTCTTCAATGACACACACGCTTTGCATATATACAGTAGAGACATTTTTTCCTGACGACCGGACGTCTGCCAGTGCCTGGTTGTACAAACACCCATGGATAACATTCACTCTGGTCCAATATTGTTTTCTGTTTTTATGCATCTTTGTATATCTATTTAAACCTGTATAATATGGGTTTGTACATTCACGTCTTTGTATTAAATTCATGTTTTGTATACATGCATAATTTGGGTTCACCAAATACTTTCGACTTGTGTGTTATGATTAATCATTGAGAATCTAAATTGAATACTGGCAACTCACACACACACACACTCTCAAAAGAGCAATATCGATCAATTATTATGTGTTAATGATCATTTATAATTAAAAGACACGCAGAAAAGGTGTGCGGCTCCAGATTTCACTGACACTGCACTTAACATTCAAAAATCTTTAGCATGGATCTTGATGAAACTAGAATTATGGGTCTTGTGGATGAGTCCTGATGGGATAGAATACAACGTTAATGATTTGGAAAGCACAATAGAAAACAAACCTAGTTTGAAAGTTAAATGAAACAGATGATTTAAAATTTGGAATTCAGGACGACTTGCTGCATGAGGTAAAAGAGCAGTCATTAAGTCCTCAATTTTCTAATTAATTATTTACATTCCTTTGTCCCTTGCCAATCTTATATGTTCTCTTATTTTGTATGCTGAATGGTAGATAAAGGATTACTTTTTTATATTTTTAAATTTTTCCTCCCTGTAAAGTTTAGAAATAATGATAGAATAGCATTTCCTTGTGTTATTGTTATGAGCTATGCTGTCCAGGATTTGGAAGTCTCAGGCAAAGCTGAGGTAAACTTCAGATCCGTGACCTGCACAGATAAACTAACAAGAAATATATACTCACATGAGGGATTATTTACTGAAATGGCGCTTATGACACATATGCATGTTAGCATTCTGAAGACATGTCACTAGTCTTGAACTGTACCAAAATTATGCTTATTGCAATTAGACTAACGTCAGCTAAACCGAGTCAACAAATGAAACAGTACTCACCTACATTCCTAGAATGCCCAGGTTGATAATCCTCCTCAAAAGGTAAAAGCACTTAGCGATGTTCATATGTGGTTATTCATATTATTGTATTGACAAACATTTCATCAAGACAAGAGGCAGATTTAGTAAATCATTAAACCAATCTTCCATTTGTTCTAGTTGTGTCTCTGGTGGGGTCCCTGTAGTGTGCAGTCATAAGTGGCTAGTGGTTATAGGTATTCTTAAAAGGATTCGGAGGAACCAAATTATCTAGAAGTTTGTGAGGTCGAAGAACCCCCTCATCTAACAAACTTTAGATTTTCCAAGCTAGCTAAAATGACACTATTTTATGCTTAGTCTGGAAATCAACTTTTCATACTAATTACTGTGGTTTTTGACTATGGTGTACAATGATTCACTGATAGAATTATCATTATTATTATTAAATCTGATGTTCCTTTTTCTTAAAACATTAAACACCAAATTAAATAGAGCTGACAAATAAGACAAGACAGTGCAGTCCTAAAACATTATGCAGTTAAGCCACATAAGATAAGATAGAATATAATACATGTTTGTCTCTCTTTTACAACAACGCCCGCAACACTATACTATACTACAGATTGCAACTATATATATATATATATATATATATATATATATATATATATATATATATATATATATATATATATATATATATATATATATATATATATATATATATATATATATATATATGTATGTGTGTGTTGTGTGTGTGTGTGTGTGTGTGTGTGTGTTAGTGCTGATTTTTTTGCTCTTCTGAATCAAATGGGCAACCAATGACAACAACTGTAAAACGGAATGATTAAAAAGGAAAAAATAGCTAGGAACACTGAAACCTTTTGGGTTGATTCTCAGCATGCATCCTTAGATTTACTAGTGCACAGAAGTCCCCAGTTTGACGGGTTTTGCTGTTATCGTCTTTACTTCAACTTCAGGGCAACGTCAGCCTTCATACAAAGTTGAACTAGTAATGGCAATATCGGTTCACGGCAGGGAGTGTTTTAGAAGTCTAGGAAAGATGGTGTTAATGATTTAAGAGACTTTTTATACATTTTCCTACGCTACAAGATGCAGAGATCTTAGAACATCAAATCTTTTAGCAGATTTTCCCTAATCCGTGCCTTTTACCTTATTTTCACTCATGAGATAAGTGCAACTACACATTTGTTAATAAAGACAGATTGTGCCATATCAATTTTTTTGAAACTAACCTCCATTGATTTTCAAGGGATTATATTAAGCTATAAAGGTACATATACAAAACAGTGGTAGGGGCAGGAGTTGGATGACACAATTAATTTGGAGGAAAGGGTATTTTTGATGAGTCACATACTCTCTTGCGTATCGCCCCTAATGAAGGAGTGTTTGCCTCCTGAAGTTCCCCATCTCCAACCACTGTCCTACTCATAGCTATGCCAGCCAGGTGAATGACAGTGGTCAAGTAAACTTGTACCACAGTTGCTTGCCTTCCACCAAGCCACATAGACTTCTCAGAAGCTGTGGTGTATGGGATACCCTCGGGGTTACTCGGCTTCGCCTCGTAACACCTTGGGTATATCCCATACACTACAGCTTCCTAATGGGGTCTATCTTTCACTAAGTGGGGAGCACGGATTATTTAGAGAGCTCGAACATGTCGCAAAATGGCTGCTTGACGCTAAAGGCTTTCCGAAGTGCGGAGCACTTGAGTCACCGTAGGTGTGTATCAGGTCAGTTTTAGCCACTCCCGCAGATGGCTTTATACTAGATTGATGCAGGCTTCGTTTTATGATTGTCTTAAGACGCCCCCTCATAGTATACATTATATGACGCCTCGGACGATAGACTCGTGGTTATGTGGCCCTAACTCCTTGCAAACCTAGTCTATCTACCACATGGCCTATTGGCACATGGCATGTTTGGCCCGTTTCGACCTCAGGGTGATGTATGTATACTACGACGCTCAACAATCGGTCATACTGGGCTGGTTGGACAACGGGTAATTCATGATGCGCGAAATAAATCGAGATGCGCCATCTATGTTTGGAGTCTAGTACTAATCATTCGTGGAACCGACATGGTATTCGGCAAATAGGCAAAGCACTCAAGATTTAGGAGTAGTTTAGTTTCATAATAGGCGCACTAAATTTGTCACGAGTGGTCTCATTCAAAAAATAAAGATTTTTTTTCTGAATATATATGTGGAGAATTAGATAATCATGAACTCATTTTCAGCAATACGAAGCAGAGACAATAGAGCAAATACGTTTGTTATTGATGACAAACACAACTAAAATCCTTACGATGCGATATGTTGTGCTCACCCTTCTATGGTTTGAACTGAGGCTCCATACAAGTGGCGCAATTTTTCATGAAAAGCTATCTAGGTCACTTATGTTTGCAATGCAATATTTGTTCACAAATCAACAATGCTTCGTGTAATCCCATATGCATCTTGATGACAGTAATTGCGATATGTAGAGAAGGAAGTGAGACATAAGGGTGTGTTGTATGCTTACATGTTTTTAATCACTGTATAACACTGTTACTGTTGGATCATACTAAGCATAGTATTAAGCGAGTAAGAGGAAGGGAGTCACTTATGTAAGTGAGCGACGCTGAAATAGGTAGGCATGGAGGATGTATGAGGGGAGATGATCTGTTGAGAGTTACAATTTGGATAAGTCTGTTGGAATTGATTAAGTAACACAGTTCATGTGTGGGGTTTGAGGGGTTCATATTTTTGGGGGTTAAATATATGTGTAGGACAGGAAGACATGAAGGGGACAGACCAGATAGTTGGTAGGATATCTGTACAGGACAGGAGGACGGGGGAATGTACTGACCTGACGCAGGATGCATGGCATAAGTATAGGGGGGATAGGGGACATGAAGAGCAACGAGGCCCGGGGGTGACGAGTGGCCTGGGTGGTAGGGAAGCTCTCCGTAGGTCCTCCCTCGGGAGTTGACCCCGTGGGACAAGGCGGTTACGGATCCAAAAAAACAAACAAACAAACATAGCTAAGTGCTCCATTTCTTTGCATTCAATCAGTGGATGTAGCAAATCCAGCCTACACCATTACCATACTTGCTCATAAGCTATGCCAAGACTCTGTTTGCAAACTACATTTAATATCATTTTTGGACATTTTCATGGGGATTTTCTTACTATGAAATATGTTTTTTTATTTACTGAAAAAAATGGACAGACATGTTGACCTACTTTCCAGTAGTAAAGTTTCCACCAAAATCGCGTGCTGTATAAAGGTATTCTCTTGCAGGAA
>OZ012700.1:18346169-18366169 GCA_963942565.1 Maea johnstoni | reverse complement strand
CAGGGGATATTGTGATCTTGTGTCCCAGGTAGAATGTGCACTCTGTTAACCTGCCTTGGTCGGTTGGTGATCAGGAGATCCAATTTATTGCCTGACCTGGTGGGCTCAGTTACTACTTGGGTGAGGACGCAGCTGTTTAGCATCTTGCCAAATCTCAGGAGAATGCATGGACAGTGGGATTTAGGTTTAAGCTGAGAAAAAGCCCAATCCCACCCAGGAAAGTTAAAGTCGCCACCTAACAGTACAATGCTTTTCTCATAGTTGATATGACTAAAGGGGCCGTTGAGTAAATCTAAGGTGGCAGAGTTGTCTGCTTGTGGTCTGTAACATGTCCTGACGTACAGAAAACATGCTCCCAAGATGTTAATCTTCACCCATAGCAGCTTTGTATTGACAGTATCCACTAGTTCTTCAACAGTGCTGATGTACTCACTGTTATTGGCTGTGATGATGCCAACTTCAGTTGTAGTGGTGATTCCGTCTCTTTGGTAGATGTTGTAGTTGTCACTGAAAAATCGCCAATTCTTTCTTCAGCCAAGTCTCGTTTGCAATCACAACATCTGATCTTTAGTTGTCTAGTAGGTTAAAGAAGGTTTCTGTCTTATTCACCAGGGTGTTTGACAATTAACGTTCATGAATCTAGGAGGTCTTCCACTGATGGCGCATTTAGGCCTGGGTTTGACAAGGGATGAGAAGTCCTTTGGTACCTTGAAGTTGGCAGAGTTAACAGAGTCTAGGGGTAGTATTGAGTCCTAAGGTTGCTAAATTGGTTTCAATGCCATGAAGGTCGATGATCAGGGATCTGTAATTCCTTCCATCGCACATGTCATAGCCATACTACACTTAAGTGGTCACCCAATCTTACATAGCTGGTGTCTCCTATGTTCTGCCTGTTTCCACGTGTAGCAGTCTTAGCAGAGTAGGCCCTAATGTGACTCCAGGTGACTTTCTCCGTACATGCTCCACACAGGTATATTGTGCTTATACCCTCAGACACTGAACTGATGCTCACATGATTGTAAGAAACAGAGCAGATTGGGTTCACATCCTCAGACTTCACTTGCATTAGTCAGCAGAACCATTGAGTAATGAAAATTTGTATGTTTAGTAGGAGCCTTTCTCCCTATGTCTAACACAAAGGGACTAGTTTTCTGGAAGGCTCTACTCACGTAACTTGATACTTGCTGGTAGTTGATTCCATAGTTGATCCTGATAAGTGTGAGAGCTACCATACACAAGCAGAGAAACAGATGGATCCTGAATCGTGGCTGTTGATAAAACATGCATACATGGGTTACTGTTATGAGTCATCAAAACAATATGGCGGCTCTACCATAAAGTTGAAGCTTGTCACTGAGATCCACAAGATTTATCTAAATCAAGCAGCTAGGTACAGAATCTGAACAAATAAGGTGGCTCTACACTACCAAGATAGCTATGGCAATTGAGTGAAATTTAACTTGAAAGGAGGCAAAAAATGGCTTAGTAATGCACACATGCGCAGCACCAAATTGATTTGCTACAATTATTCATTCATTCATTCGATCACTCATACTGCTGCAGCTACAGCTACTTCTGATGATGTTTATATTACTTCAACAACTACTGCTGCTGCTACTACCAACGTTGCTGCAATAATATGCTACTTTTGCTGCTTCAGCAATTTGTAATACAATAACTGCTGCAATAGCTACTGCTACAACTGCATCGACTGCTGCAGCTTCTGCTTTTACTATTCATTGTCTGCTGCTGCTACCATTAGGGATGGGGACCAGAAACCGGTTCAAACCGGCCTGAGCATTGCGGTTAACCAGTCAAAAACCGGACCTCCCTCTAAACGGTTCGGTTTTCTATGCATGTTCAGGGTTCCTTGAGGCGTAATAAAACTGTCAGCACCTACCTCCTCGCTGGCCTCACAATTTCTGCCAAGCGCGACGATCAAACAGCCATTTCAAAATCTCTCAGGTCTGGTACCCTGCCCACTTTCACTATGCTCAGAAGCCTTCTGAGCGTAGAGAAAGTGCCCAGGGAGCTAGTATATAGGAATTTTCAAGAACTTTCCAGTTCAGGCAAGTTCAGCCATGCATTCCATTGCGTAGTTTCGTATCCAAGAAATGTCATTAATAAACCGTTTAGGAAACCGTGATAAAACCGAACCGTAGAAGCAAAACCGAGAACCGAACCGAACCGTAGAATTCTCAACGATCCCCATCCCTAGCTACTATCATTATTTTTGCTGCTGCTACTACTACTACTACTACTACTACTAACATTGTACTTTTCAATATGTTTATTTCAGTCATTTTCGTCTTATATTAACATAGTTACTGTACAGAAATTGCAGTACTTTCAATTCCAAAACGAACCTAGAAGTCTGATTTCATAGCCTGTACGATATTAGTGTGAAAGTTTATATTTGTCACGCTCAATTTCATTTTCACTTCAGCATGGCAAATACGCAGAAATGCAAATACGCCAATAGAGTTGCCTAGTAAAGAATGACATTGTTTCAGGCAACAACACGGCATGCAGTATAGATGGTGGCGGAAGTTCCGAGTTGTCCAACTATCTTTATATGTTCATTGCTGGACAGCTGCTTCATGGTATAGCGGGCACCACTCTCTACACCATAGGCGTCATCTTTATAGATGAGAATATATTCACTAGATCATCGCCCTTATACATAGGTAAGTCATTAAATATGAAGAAGATCGTCATATATATATATATATATATATATATATATATATATATATATATATATATATATATATATATATATATATATATATATTTATAGATATATAATTAGAAAATGTTTCTTTGGCTAATCCTGAAGGTGCTTACACGATTAAAAATGTAAAAGGAAATACGTTTTTAAGTTACAACGAAATTCAGCCTTCATGTTGCACAGTGTATCTCATATATACAAATGCATTTTCCAATAACAGGTGTCACAAAACGACTTCTCTTCCATTCTAGGTGTCTTCTATGCCTTTGCCGCCCTTGGACCAGCCATAGGCTTTTTACTGGGAGGATTGTTCTTGAACATTTATGTTGATGTTGGACGCACTGATCTTGATAGGTAAGAAGTATACTTATATCATGTCTATTTGTGTATACAATTGATTTATAATGTGTGCATTCTGTCTATAGTGAGGTAAGGGTGTCCCTATTTGGTTGTGACGTTACCATTTATATGTGTTGACCCGAATCCAATCCGCGTCCCCAAAATACTAGGTTAGCCTGGTCGATATATAAATGTGCAGCGTTGTGGAGGACTATATATGGCTTTTCTGCAACTGAAAGACCCCTTTGAACTATTCCTAAAGGGAATGGAATTTATTCGCGGTTACAGGTTCCTATCTCGTCGTGATATTGCTTAAGATGTTGAAAGCGACATAAAACCCCAAACCTTGCTTTCTTCCTTTTTGTGTCCCGAACCAATGGACAGAATAGGTAGTTGATTAATTTCTACAATTACCCAAATTATCTATTTTGAGATTAGGACATTAAGTGCCATTTTTTCTGTCCTATTATGGCAAAGTCATGACTAAGTTGTAAGTAAGGAGAGGAATAACCTGTTAAAACCATCGAGTAATTACCCCGAGTAACCGGAAACTTTGTCACAACCTCTACCAGGATTGGAACTCAGGATTTGTTTTACTGTGACAAAGTGTTATATTGTACGTAGTTCTGTGTATTCTGCTAGGTATGAATGTACACACAAACGCATACATACGTACATACATACATACATACACACAAACGAACATACATACATACATACATACATACATACATACATACATACATACATACATACATACATATATATATATATATATATATATATATATATATATATATTTATATATATTTATATATATATATATATATATATAGATATATATATATATATATATATATATATATATATATATATATATATATATATATATATATATATATATATATATATATATATATATTTATAGTGTATATTTTGTTTTCTAGCTTGAATGTCAGACCAGGGGACCCTACCTTCGTAGGTGCCTGGTGGATAGGATTCTTAGCCTCTGCTATGTTGAGCGTCACGTGTGCTTTATTTCTCTTCCCTTATGCATTTGAGTTACCTAGTGAGTATACTATACAATACACTAATATGACTGAAGCAGTGCTTCGAATGCTCGCGCTGCTCGATACTAATTCTGCATTACCCTTCAAATCAGTCACAAAGTTACGAGTTTGTTATCCATGACGCCATTCTTTTCTTGAACTTCGCGCAACATATTTGCGAACCCCTTGATATGAGCTTTATATTTGTGCAATAACCACACGGTATGAGTAGCGATTGACCGAAAATTACTTGGCATAAATTACTACGAATGTAGCCCGGGATGTAGCCTGACACAAAATAGAGACAAGTAGAATGAACTGTGGCGGTTCTCACGATCTGTCGGTTTCAGTCTTGAAACTGACACGCACGGCATCAATTTTTTCAAGGTATCAGTGTGTATGCTCGTATGCTGCTAATCATAAGCGCCGCCTCACGCTGATCGCTGCGCAAGCTATTATAATAGAGAACCGTAAATGTTTGACTTCATACAAATATATATTGAACTAACACCGCTATTGAATACGTTTCTCCAAACCCACTAATTTGTGAATCATACCCTATCCAGTGATGAGAAAAAGTCATCAATCGACGTGCATATTTCCCCTGCGATTATCTACATAAAATGTCCATGACAAATTCTTATCATTATTATTACTGCAGTTTCTATTATCATTATCATTATTATCATTATTATTATTATTATTATTATTATTATTATTATTATTATTATTATTATTATTATCATTATTAATATTATCAGCATTATTATTATTATTATTATTATTATTATTATTATTATCAGCATTATTATTATTATTATCAGCATTATTATTATTATTATTATTTATTATTATCAACATTATTATTATCCTCCCTGACAGATGCAGTCAGAGTGCGAAACAGCAGGGTATCACAGGCTCACTGTGACGGCAGCGAAGCAATCACTAGTAGGACAGATTTTGGCACCTCACTTCGACACCTTCCTACGTCCATTAAACTGGTCCTTAAGAACCCCACCTTTCTCTTCACGACCGTGGCTAAGCTACTGGACAGCTTCATTGTCATCAGCTTTGCTTCCTTCTGTGCCAAGTACCTCCAGTACCAGTTCAGACTGACTGCCAGCTTAGCAGGTATATATACAGGTAAGGGAACGGCCAGAATGTTGGTTAATCTAAATATTAAAGACAGTTTACCCTGCACTTATTGTGGGGGAAAACAGGGTAATGACACGACTACACTACTAGGTAAAAGAGTATACTTTCTGAGTAATATCCTCATGCCCGATTGGCACGCTTGTGCATGGGCATAGTTTGCACCACACATGACGTCAAAACTTAATGCAATTTTATGTATGAATGTATGTATGCATGTATTATGTATTCAATATGTGTGTTTGTATGTATTGATTGAATGATCCATCTAGATTATTTTTCTATCTATCTACCTATCTATACATCTATCTATCTTTGCATACATACATACTCACACGTGTGTATGTATACATGTATGCATCAATACATATAATATATATATATATATTATATATATATATATATATATATATATATATATATATATATATATATATATATATATATATATATATATACATATATATATACATATGTATATATATATATATGTATATATATATATATATACATATATATATATATATATATATATATATATATATATATATATATATGTATATATATGTATATTATATATATATATATATATATATATATATATTTATATATATATATATATATATATATATATATATATATATATATATATATATATGTATATATATGTATATATATATATATGTATATATATATATATATATATATATATATATATATATATATATATGTATATATATATATATATATATGTATATATATATATATATATATATATGTATATAATATATATATATATATATATGTATATATATATATATATATGTATATATATATATATATATATATATATATATATATATATATATATATATATATATATATAATTTATATATATATATATATATATATATATATATATATATATATATATATATATATATATACAGGTATAGTGGTTGTGCCTGAGCTGTAGTGGGCCAGATACTTGGAGGAGTAGTAGGAAGAAGATTCAATTTCAAGGTGAAGGGATCACTTCGCCTCTGTGCCTGCAGCCTCTCTGGCAAGCATTGTTTTCTTCCTGGCAGCCTTGATGACCTGTGACACCCAGGAACTGTCCTGACACCAACTGCAAACAGCATGTGGGTATCTTTATCATTTGCTATTGATTGTACCAAACTTAGCTTTTCTATTAGGTGCTCGAAACAACAAACATCGTAATAATAATAAAATCACCACTTATAAAGTGCTATTTCCAATAAAATGTTTGCAAGCGCTGAACAGTCATAGGATAAAAACTTAATTAATAGTTTGATTAGACTGTAAAAGTTCTCAGTGGAAAGTCTTCTTTTTAAAAGTCTGAACTGAGGAGAAGCTTTGATGTGTGATGGCAGCTGATTCCAAAGGCGTGGTGCATAATAATTTGAAAAGGTTCATTCACCCATCTTGGCCAGTCTAGTTTCGGCCTCAACTAGTAAGCCCTTACCATCTGCCATTGGTATATAGCTAAAAGCTCAGATATGTATTCAGGAGCCAATCCATTAAATGCATTGAATACTATGAGTAAGATCTTAAAGTCGGTCCTGAGTTTGACAGGAAGCTAGTGCAGATATTCTAGCACTAACGTAATGTGCTTGTGCCACTTGGTTCTAGTGACTATCATGGAAGCAGGATTTTAGAGCCTTTGCAGTTTTGCCATTGTGTCTTTTTGTATGCCTAATAGGAGGGATTGTGACAGTAATCAATTCAGGATATTACCAGGCTTTGCAATACTTTCTTTGTAACATCCTCAGTAAGTAATTTTCTGATTTTGCCATTGATAATCAAATGAAAGCTAGCTTTTTTACAACACTATTTACATGGGAACCATTGTAACATGGCACCAAGGTTTTTGGCTAGTTATTTCTTGGAGCCAAACAAGATCATTTCAGTCTTGTCGGTGTTCAACTCGAGCATGTTGTGGGCCATCCCCATGTTAATATCACACACATATTGCTCAAGGTTTTTAACTTGATGTTAAGCAGCTGCCACGCCATTTGTTTTTCTGAAAAACACATATACCTGCGAATCATCGGCATAGCTATGGGTGGCTAAGCCATAGGATTTGATGGGTTGTGCAAGAGGTAGTATATATATTAGAAACAACAATGCTCCAATCACAGATCCCTTGGGAACAGCCCATTTTAATTCTTTGATCAGAGAGGGTATTCTTGAGGTTGATGCATGGCCGAGCAAATATGAGCGAACTCAATAGAGTGCCAAACCTTTGACACCTAGCTAGTGTCCATCCTTGTCAATAGTATAGAGTGGTCTATGGTGTCAAATGCGGCACTTAAGTCTAGAAATGCGAGGATGGTTAAACCTTTGTTGTCAAGGGCAGATAAAAAGTGGTTTTGCACCCAGACTAGGACAGTTTCTGTTCTGTGGCATGCCTTATATGCTGACTGCAGAGGTTCATGGAGATTGTTCACAGTCATGTATTCTGTCAGCCACAGGAAGGTGAGGTTGCTAACTGGATAATAGTTTGCAGGCTCATTAGGATTTTTTAAAGAGTGGAGTTACAAGTGCTTGTTTTAAAGAAATTGGCAACATGCCATTTGCTAATGAGGCATTCACAATTGTAATTATGGTAGGGACAAGTTCATTCAAAGCTTCTTTCATCATCCAGGTAGGGATGGGATCAAGTGAACTTCTTTTTTTGCTGAACCAACAATTACCTTGTGGATGTCATCTTCTGTTGTTAGGGTAAAACAGTCCAGAGATGATGTTACTGGAGTAGATGGGACTTCTAATTTCATATGTGACAGATTAGGTACATCTGTAGTGATTTTCGGGATTTTGTCAGCGAAATAAGTCTCAAAACAGTTTGCCAGTTCAGCAGCTGAGGAGTGCTTTGGAAGCTTCAGATCATCCCTTTGATTTAGAATCTCCTCTTGAACTCTATTGATGCTTTTAGAGTCTGTGGACGATTCAGTAATGAGGTTGTCATAGTACTCTTCCTAAGCACTATCTACCATGTTGTTTTACTGTGTCATTGCACTGCGTAGAAGGTCATAGTGTATTGAAAGACCAGTCCTTCGCCACAGTTTTTCACACTTCCGTTTCACACATTTGCATCATACAACCATGGATGATGGGGACGAATTGTTACTAGCTTAGTTTTGATAGGGGCGTGCTTATCGAGTATGTGGATGCCAGCACTTTGTTGTAGTGATCAGTCAGAATTGACACATCCCATCCAGTAGGACCAGGCTGTATGGATGTTTTTAAATCAGTCTTAAAAGTATGGATGTTCACACTCTGTAGCTTTCCAGATGCTTTTTGGACATGTTGTGGGGGTGGCTTTGGGTGTTTGACTTTGCAGAGGATTAGGTGATAATCTGATAGTATATCACCAACTTGATGATGTCCTCATTACCTTAGTAATGATGATGTTGAGTAGGTGTCCAGATCTACAAGTAACATCATTAACATTCTGCCTCAAGCTCAGGGAGTCCAATAAGTCGCTGAACGTTTTTCCATCACTATTACTACTGTCATCCAAATGGAAATTTTGGTCTCCTATCAGCAATGGATATCTAGTACTGGAGATGTGATCATACATGAAGGGTGAAAACTCTTCAAAGAACATTTTGGTGAGGTTATTCTTTTTGGAGGGGGGTGGTCAATAAACAATTGTAACATTCAGGTATTTTGGCCCTGTACTGACGATTGTTTCACAATGCTCAAAACTGCAGTAGTGTTGTGATGATCTACCTTCAACATTTATGTTTTTCTTATGTAAAACAGCTATGCCACCATAGCCTTGACTTGCCTTCCGGGGAACGCTATAGAGGTCATAGCCTGCCAATCCCAGTCCTCTGATGAACATTTCATCTTTTCTAGTTGAGGGTATTCAGGTTTCTGTTAATGCTAAAATGTCAATGCCACGTTCTATGGCAGTGTCTCTAATCAGGTCGATTTTATTTCTGACATATTGTGCTTTTGGTAAGGCAATGCCTAGGCCTGAGGAATTGATATATATCTGTTTGTTCCTCCAAGCTCTGCACCCTCTCATAGTAACAGGGGGAGTTCTGTCTGGTTGTGTGGGCAGCTTATGCCTGCCTAATTCAAGTAATCCAATGTCATTTGTAGATTGTCCTGAGAATATATAGTCATTGGTTCTGTTGTAAGCCAGTAGATCTAGCCTGGAGTAAGCAAGTCTTGTGACACAGAGAGATGTGACATACACACCATGGCTAGACAGCAGATCAGCAACATAACTACATATTAGTATCTATATGATACGATATTTGAAGATGATGTATAATATGCTTGTATATATGTGAAACGGAAATCCTATTACACACTTGTTTACTTTGAAATTTAAAGTTGATGGAAAGCAGGCAACTGTGGTGCAAGCGACATAGACCCACCTGAAGCTGTGACGTACACCTTCAGGGAATCACAAAGTTAATTTTGAATACAATATCTTTATTTTGTCTTAGATACTGTGCAACCTATGGATCCGTTACAGCAGATTTAGATCTTCCTACTAAGATACAAAATTTCTCCATCAACTTCAGCTATTGCTAGGAGCTATATTGAAGCAGGAAACTGTTCAGTAAGGTAGATAATATGTTTACATGTCTACCCCATTTTACATTTGCGATTTAATTTGGTATATTGCTAGTGCCTATGCTGTAGAGCTATAGATATAGATATCATGCAGATCAATGGTCAACAGGATCTGGGTACATGAACATTGAATCAGACCCCACAGCCTAGCAAAGGTCATTAAGTGCAGGAGAACCTCAATTCTTTCACATACTACACCATAGTTTTAAGGTATATTGCAAGTAGTAGCAGCAGCAGCAGTAGTAGTAGTAGTAGTAGTAGAAGTAGTAATCTTTTCATTTGTGTGTACATCAACTCAAAAAGATAAGACACATGGTGATTTAACACTACAGCTTTCCTTTGCACAACTGTTTACTTCTAGGAATGGGTCTTTACCAGAGGGTGGTTGTAATTCTCACTGTGGATGCACTACATTGAAGTACCAGCCTCTATGTGGAGAGAATAACGTGCAGTATTTCTCCCCCTGTCACGCTGGATGTACGACTGTTAATTATCACAATGGTGATATGGTAAGTTATCTTCCTGTTTGTCTTTTGTTATGTTCTTACGGGTTTTCTGACTTACTGATTGACTCTTTAGGGTTGTCTGCTAAGCTATTTGGTCAATAAGTGATTTATGCTTAGCTGTTCAGTCCTTAGAGGCTGCATGCTTAGCTGCTTGGTCCGAACGGGCTGTATGATTAGCTGTTTGGTCCATAAGGGTTGTCCGCTTAACTGCTTGGTTTATAGGGGTTGTCTACTTAGCTGTTCATAAGGGCTGTATGCATAGCTGCTTGGTCTATAAGGGCTGTTTGCTTAGCTGTTTGGTCCATTAAGCCTGTATGCTTAGCTGTTCGGTCCTTAGGGGTTGTCTGCTTGGCTGTTCAGTCCTTAGGGGCTGTATGCTTAGCTGTTTCGTCCATAAGGGTTGTCGCCTTAGATCCCCAAGCGGGTGGGCCTGGTCGCTATATGAATGTGCGGCATTGTGGAGGACTGCCTATGGTTCTTCTTCAACAGAAAGACCCCTAGGAACTATTCCTGAAGAGTAGGGAATTTCTTCCCGGTTCTGGGTTTCTATCTCGTCGTGATATTACCTAAGCTGTTGAAAGCGACGTAAATCCAAATTCCTTCCTTCCTTCCTTAGGTGTTATCCGCTTAGCTGTTTGGTCCAAAAGGCCTGTATGCTTAACTGTTCAGTCCTTCGGGTTGTCTGCTTGGCTGTTTGGTCCATAAGGGTTGTTGTCGTACCCGTTTGGTCCGCAAGGGCTATATGCTTAGCTGTCCGGTTCTCAAGGGCTGTATGCTTAGCTGTTCGGTCCTTAGGGGCTGTATGCTTAGCTGTTTGGTCCATAAGGGCTGTATACTTAGCTGTTTGGTCCATAAGGGCTGTATGCTTAGCTGTTTGGGTCCATAAGGGCTATATGCTTAGCTGTTCTGTCCTTAGGGGCTGTATGCTTAGCTGTTTTGTCCATAAGGGTTGTCACCTTAGCCGTTTGGTCCATAAGGGCTATATGCTTAGCTGTCTGGTTCTCAAGGGCTGTATGCTTAGCTGTTCGGTCCTTAGGGGCTGTATGCTTGGCTGCTCAGTCCTTAGGGATTGTCTACTTAGCTGTTCAGTTCTATGGGCTGTATGCTTAGCTGTTTGGTGCATAAAGCAGTA
Source organism: Maea johnstoni (assembly GCA_963942565.1). NCBI lineage: Eukaryota > Metazoa > Annelida > Polychaeta > Spionida > Magelonidae > Maea > Maea johnstoni. The sequence continues at coordinate 18,354,643 of OZ012700.1, read as the reverse complement.
TGCTTACAAAATGTATCTGTTTGGTCCTTAGGGGTTGTCCGCTTAGCTGTTTGGTCCATAAGGGCTGTATGCTTAACTGTTCAGTCTTTTGGTGTTGTCTACTTAGCTGATCTGGTCTTAGGGGTTGTCCGCTTAGCTGTTCGGTCCATAAGGGCTGTCTGCCTAGGTGTTTAGAACATACGGTCTGTATGCTTAGCTGTTTGGTCCACAAGGACTGTATGCCTAGCTCTACGGTCCGTAGGGGCTGTATACAACTCTCTAACTGATGCATGAATGATTGTTATTTGTTACCTGGTTCAATTATTTGTGTACTTTTGTTTGGATTTTGTTTGTTTTGTATAACTTAATTTGTGTAGCAGAAATGTAAATCAGCAAGTTACTATAATACCACTCTCTTGTAAAGTAATTGTTTTTATTTTCTTGTTCAGATTTACACCAACTGTTCCTGTATCTTGTCCTCAAATGGTTCAGATTTGTTGAATGGGATTCCGGGTCTGTGTCAGTCGGAATGTACCCTAGTGTATCCATACCTGTCTCTGATCTTAATTGCCGTCATTCTCACCATGTTTGCGAATCCTCCCAGCACGAGCGCCTCCTTGCGGTGAGCACTGGTACTAATGTTTAGATGCATCTAGCATTACTGCCATTTCTTGTTCATTTTGTTATTCATACAAATATAAAATATACTTTTCAAATGTGGTTCCCTATACAATAAGCTATTACTATCAAATATTAAAAATCATTGTAGGAGATATTCCCTGATTGCCTCCGAAAATTCGCTAGTACGTTAAAAAGTCCAAGTATAAAAGTAATATATAAACTTCTCTTTGGCATTGGTATCGATAAATGATATAGAAATGAGAGAGATATTAAAGATATGACAATTGTAAACACTTTGCTGGTGGGGGAGGAGAAAATAAAGTTATTGCACAGCAGAAATGCTTTAATTGTGAAATATCAAATGCAATTTTCTTGGCTACTTTATCTTGTCAACCAAAATAAACAATTTATTTTTGGTACAAAGATACAATGTTACCTCCCGTTTCGGATTTGCCATGGTTATTACTACTATGTTCACATTCACTCCATTTCAGCTGTGTTCCTGATAGCCAAAGATCTATCTCCATGGGTGTGAAACATGTTTTGTCTCGTTTTCTTGGTGAGTAAATGTCTACCCTAACCATTTTACGTCTCTAGCATATTGTTATAGATATACCTTATCAATGATTGACAACACAACGTATTATATAACATAAATCAAAATATGTTATCAAATTCGTAATACGTTTGTCCATGTCATTTATGAAAATAATATAATTCATGTTGGTATTTTATATATATATATATATATATATATATATATATATATATATATATATATATATATATATATATATATATATATATATATATATATATATATGTATATATATATATTTATATATATGTAGATACATGACGTGTTTCTTATGATTGTTTTCATTTGTTTCAGCAACTGTGCCTGGCCCAATTATTTTTGGAGCTATGTTTGACGCTACGTGTACGCTCTGGCAGGATAAGTGTGGAGAAAGGGGATCATGTTGGATGTATGATTCAGATAGCATAAAGTTTATCTTTACGTTTTTGCCTTTCGGTCTCAAGGCGTTGGCCACAGTTTTCTATTTTCTCGCTCAGTTTTTCTACAAACAGCCACAAGGGGAAAAGTCTAAGAAACCAGATGATGGTGTGCAGACCAAAAATGACGGGAACGACTCTGTATCAAATGATAGTGGCATTACAAATCCTGCTTTTACATAAGAGAAATAAGAAGGAAATAAGACATGTCATGATACATGCAAAGGTTGCAGGGAGAAAAGAGTAGTATTCATTAAAACGCTTTTTCTGTTGTCATTGTTTACAGGCAACTCTTTATCATCATTGGCGTCACGGCCTTTGATATGGTGGGCCCTTAGGCTAAACATAATTTGTGTATTTGCTACGTACAATAAAAACATGTCTGGATCCTAAGGAATTTCTTACTTGCAATCCAAACTTACACAAACTGATTGAAATCTTGTCGCTTCTGGTAATTGAGAAAATGTTGATAGAAAGAAGAGGTAAATTTCACCCGAGACTTACATATACAACGGCAAGGGGGAGGGTGTAGAGTTCGACAAGGCATTGCAATGTTTAAAGTTTGAAAATATTTTTGGAACAAAGTCAGAATTCCCTTTAAGATTGACAGTTTAGAAAGAATCAGAAACAATATCATTTAAAACTAGATCATCTTTTGTAATTGCTGTTGCTATGTATATTGATACAGTCTGCACATCTAGATCTCTACTCGCACTCTGTTGGCATACAATTGAATCAACATTTCTTTGAAATATAAAGGCATTTCATTGCATATTCATAATATTTTTTTTAATTTCTTAGATATATTTCCAATATTGCAAAATAAAAGTATTCACTGTGAAAGTACCACTATAGCTGAATACCAGTATATAACGATATAAAGAAAATTGAGAATATAAGAAATACATTTCCCTAAATTTGCAATATGATGAAAGAGGGTACTCGCAGAGTATATTAAGTCTCTCATAACAGTCATAGGGCATATAGGAATAATACGTAGAAATTGTCATCAAAATCGTTTAATTATTTTCCGAAATATAGTTCATATAGTTCATTTTTCATATACTACAGTTGGTGATATATAAATGGTAGTAGAATTGTACTGTAAGATTAATCCATCAATATGTACCCCCTTCGATTAAACGCAATATTGCTGGTCGAATTATCCTTGACACATCTGGTGTTGCATGTTCGGGTACCACAGCAAATAACATTAATCGATTCAATACAGCTTCTATCAGCTGAAAGTAGATCATGCGATCAAATTTATTTTTGTCTTTTATATCGTCAACAAGACCATGATCATTGTTTCCTTGAAAAGCTGTCAGGAGATGCCGATGGTAGAAGTCTGTGTATGTCCGCCATTGCTGCAGGTTCTCTGCACGGTATGGTTTGGGATAGACAACTGACATCAGGAAAAGTGCCACATCTCTCTGAGGGACATGAATACAACAAGATTCCCAGTCAAAAAGAATAAGGTCGCTCTTGCCCTCTTGTGGATTTTTTCGTAACCACAAATTCCCTAAAACAAACAATTGAAATTGAATGATGAACACAATCAAATAGTTGAGAAAGTAAATAAAAACATATCATGATAAAAGTTTTGAAATTGGACGCTGTCAAGAACAAGGAACATCGTAAATAGTATAGTTGGACATTCATTCTTCAACCAATGATCTAGTTCTAGATGAACAGACAAGAAAAATGCTAGAACTATTCAACATCTTCAATAAAAATATTAAGAAATTAATGTTATAAGCTCAAGAACATTGCTACTGCTCCTAGGGACAAAGTAGCCTTCCTTAAATTTAACAAAATTGATGTTATATTTCTGGTATAACATGATTCCCTATGATACATTCATTCGTGTTTAGTAAATGTATATGTGTGTATGTATGTATGTATATATGTATGGTTTATGTATGTATGTATATATGTATGTATGTATGTATTTATGTATGTATGTATGTATGTATGTATTTATATATATATATATATATATATATATATATATATATATATATATATATATATATATATATATATATATATATATATATTATTGTATCTATGCATGTATGCATGTTTAAGAGGAACTCATATAATAACATATTGAAGCACACACAGACGCATTCTGTTTGTAAGTATGTATGTTTAAATGATAGGTTGTCATGTATTTGTTCTGTGCAGATCAAAGCTTTTTGATTGTCGAGTATTCATATCTTTATAAGGATCTGGTGTGATTTGTAGTTGATTACCTTGATGTAAATCATTGTGCACAAAGGTCATCGGGTAACCCATTATTTCGTCCGTGATATCTTCAAGGTTGTCTATGTATCTGCGAATTGCATCGATTCTTTTTGGGGAGAAATCTTCTGGAAATGCAGCTGCGTTGAAGTCCAGTGCCTTGTACCACCAAGGTTTGCATGCCAAATGCTGGACCGGGTGCTTGACCATGGCATCTCCAAATCCCTCCATAATGTCATTATAATTGGCCAAATATTTGGAATGAAACCTCGCCATTTCTGTGAGGACTTTGAAGCGCATTTGGTCTGTCCAAGGTTCTAGTTCCACCTTTGGATCTCCCCCAATCAAAATGTCCTTCTCCCCAATGAAATCACTAACCACGACAAACCTTTCACGTACTTTAGCCAGTATAGTCAAATGCACATCAGGAAGAAATTGCGCCAAATGGGGATCTTTCATCGCCCACTGGGCTGTTAAGATCTCCAACTCTGAAGCTCTGCTGAAATTCATAGTACGCATCCAGCATTTCATTGCCAGCTCGTGAATTTCTTCTCCAAGAACTGTATATGCACTCAACCATCCAGCACTGTTCTTCTCATTGTTGTATTTAGACCGCACAGCCACATCATAGCATTTCACCTTACCTTCGTTATCAACACCTTCAATCGAAAACTTAAAAACTCCACTCAGACATTGACTTTGATTTCCTAGACTATCATTGAGATCAGTTGCGAGATGGAAGCCTTTGTTGCTCTCTCCCGCCGACCATGAGCTCAGTTTGATACCCAGTGCCTGACCAATCTCTGAGAAGAAGTCATCATTGAGATCGCTTTTGGTGAAACCAAGAGATGTGTCCTTTGAACGAGACATTGTTTTGTCCTAAGACGTACGTTACGGTAACTGCTAATGTTATGGAAAGTAGACAGTTCAATGAATATATTAGATGTATTAGGTCAAGGTACAAGTGGCATTATTACTTGGTAACATATAGCCTTTAAGGTCAGGCCACTCTGTCCTAAAACATGTGCAACGAACTTTGAACGTAGGTTTGGTAGACACGAGGTATTTACGAAATAACCCAAGGTCTCCACAAAGTTATGCTCACATTGGCCTAGAGCAGTTTGACAATGTCGGGGATATATTTCAGGCAAAAGTATAGTACGCAGATATGTAAAAGGGAAATGTTAATCTAATCAGAACACTAGCTAAAAACACTTAAAATGTATTGTTAAATCAATTAACTCTAGGAGTATCCTAAGGTGGTTATGTAAGGTCATCAGGCACTTTTCTGTCTAAACTATTCCTGTTAATGAGTACTTACTCATGTGCAACAACTTTCATTACAAGAAATTTCAGTAATTATTAAGCCCTGATTTATTTAGGTTGTGAGTTTTTGTGGTCTATATCTAAACATATTGATGTAAAATATATGGCGTGAAAACCTTTATTTGTGTAAATGAACAAGGGTAAGTTCATTTGCTCATGCCTTTGCATTCACTGTCGTCTCGATCACTGATAGTTTCCAAAACGAAAGATAGAATTTAACAGAGTTTTCTTTTGTTATCAAGTTGTCAGAAAAAGTACATTCGTGCCCCAAAATGATGTAATACTAGTATGTATTGTTTAATGGCTAAGAGTATGGCTTAAAGATAACCACCCTACATCTTTTTTTGACATTGCTCCTCCTAAAATTCAGAGAGCATACATTGCGATACACACAATTATTCCGTCAGTTGATGTTTGGCTATGTCTCCCATTATCTGGAATTCAATATATGGAAATGTGATTTTTCGTCACTTTTACTGCCATATTGCGGCTACATTATGACTAACCAATTGTATGTGATGGAGGTGACTTGCGACTACCACTGCCTACACCGAGTCACTGGCAATTTTCTCGTATATTATCTTAGATTTTTTGTATGTTTTTTGGTAAATAAGATTGAATTGTGGTACTATTATATTGGCCTTTAGCATCCCATATGTGCCCCTGCATTAAAAGTGCGTAGTTTGTCAATAACGTAGAAATAAATGTGACAGACGATCAGTAGTATGTCTAAGTTTTCGCCATTCTACTGGTGACAAGGGCATATGTGTGTGTGTGTGTGTGTGTGTGTGTGTGTGTGTGTGTGTGTGTGTTTATATATATATATATATATATATATATATATATATATATATATATATATATATATATATATATATAGATAGATATATAGATAGATAGATAGATAGATAGATAGATAGATAGATAGATAGATAGATAGATAGATAGATAGATAGATAGATAGATAGATAGATATATATATATATATATATATATATATAAAGATACATATATATATATATATATATATAGAGAGAGAGAGAGAGAGAGATATATAGATATATATATATATAGATATATCATATTCATATATATATATATATATATATATATATATATATATATATATATATATATATATATATATATATATATATATATATATATATATATATATATATATATATATATATATATATATATATATATATACAGCATGCATTACTTGTTTGTATAGCCCAGATTATATATGGAATAAAATGATCACTATTACACTAAAAATGGGCACATATTTTTTGTAGGAAGAATGTTCAGATCTAATACACAAAGGCGACTTTGTGTCACCGGCTAAGATTAGTGTTGACTTTAGTGTTAACAAATGCTGTTATTGAGGGTCAATCTGTAACACTTAAACAATCACTATTACACTAGAAATGGTTATATATTCTTTGTAGGAAAAATGATCAGATCTACATGTAACGCACAAATGTGAATTTGTGTCACATGCTAAAATTAGTGTTGACGTTAGTGTTACTCATGTTGTTAATGAGGGTCAATCTGTAACATTTAAACAATCACTATTATACTGAAAATGGGCATAGAATTGTAGTAGGAAAAATGGTCAGATCTAAGGCACAAATGCGAATTCGTGTCACCTGCTAAGATTAGTGTAAACGTTAGTGTTAACAAATGTTGCTAATGATAACACTTGAACAATCACAGACCTACGCACAAATGTGAACTTGGGTCACCTGCTAAAATCAGTGTTGACGTTATTGTTAACAAATGTTGTTATTGAGGGTCAATCTGTAACACTAAAACGTTCACTATTACACTAAAAATGGCTTATATATTTCTTGTAGGAAAATGATAAGATCTAACGCACAAATGTGAATGTGTGTCACCTGAATGTGTGAAGCCTTTCTGCTAGTACAGTACAGACATATTATTCCTGCACCAGTCGACCAGACGTTTGCTAGTGCCTGGTCGTATAAAACACCCATAGATAACATATCACAAAATAAGCCAAGCACATCAATGATCCACGTAGCTGGCAAAGCTACGTTCAGTTGTGAGGTCATCCATGCATCCATGCTCAAGAATCTGGGTGGTAGTCGGGCGTGCGGTCGTGTATTATGCTCGGGTTGCCCATGCATTTAGTGCAGGAATAATATGCCGGTACTGTATTTGTGTTAGTGTTTTGTAAGATGCCCACTGGCTGATAAAGGACTGCGATCAATTATCACTCATTAAGATTCAACTACAACAGTGTTTATTTAGCGCAGTGATTGAAGTCAATGCATAGGTGTTGACCCCACATTTCAATACGTGCACCAATGTTTTCACAGGATGTATCAGAAAATGTTTAACTAATCACAGCTTCGTGTGTTCGAACTCCACTTCAAAACTAATTACTAAGGACTCCAACAATAACGATAGTTTATTGAGGCAAGAAGCTGTCATTTGTGCTGACAGGACTTCAACTGCCACGTTAGCGTTAAGCATGTTATAGTTATGATATCCTTTAACACTAACACCATTGCTAAACACCAATATCTTGTCCAGAGTAAGACACATGATTGATTGCAGAAAAGAGATAATGAAAGTGTTTAGAAGGGATATATGTTGAGTAAATACCATTTTGCTGTAGTATACTGTTTATTTGACACTGTTAACACTAAAGCAGTGTTCAAAGCCATAATGGCACAGTTGTTACAATTACACTAATCTGGTATAAATGTCATAACATAACGTCACCCAATATATTGTCATATTTTGAATATCATCCGATGTATACTTATATGGAGTGAGGCACAATTATTTCCTCGTATTATAGTTTTGATTTCTCAATTTTGTTTCTTTTCCTCAACTGATGTTTAGTGTGGCTGTTATATGTACCATTCATTGAGTCTAATGAAGACATGCAGAAGACAAACATGGCGAAGTAGACCAATAAAATAGATTTAGAGTAAGTGGTGATGTAATACATATATTTCTTGATTACAATTGATGCATTTCGTCCGCTCTGCCATGTGCTAATAAGAGTTTCTTGAGAATTCTAGTAAGAAAAGTGCCAAATTAATCCCCATTGGACTGAATGTATAGCAAAAGATTTTCCATGGATGTTATGCAAGATTCTGGAGTGTCTTTCCCTGGCACGACAGCCATTAAGCAAGCTCTATTTAATAAAGCTTCAATAACCTGCAAATACATGATGCGATCAAAATTCTTTTTATCTTTTATTCTCTCAATAAGGTGTTCTTCTCTCCCTTGGATTGAGGCAAGAA
>OZ012700.1:18298449-18343469 GCA_963942565.1 Maea johnstoni | reverse complement strand
GTATGAATTTCAGCAGGGCTTCAGAGTTGGAGATCTTAACAGCCCAGTGGGCGATGAAGGATGCTCATTTAGCACAATTTCTTCCTGATGTACACACCACTATACTTGATAAAGAAAAGGAACACTTTGTTGTGGTCACTGATTTTATTGGACCAGAGGATATTTGATTGGTGATGATCCACTTGTAAGGATAGAGCTATGGACAGACCAAATGCGTTTTACAGTTCTAAGCGAGCTTGCAAAGTTTCATGCGAACTATTTGTGCAATTATAGTGATATCGTGGAAGGATATGGAGGTGCACTGGTCAAGCACCCTGTTCAGCATTTAGCGGCAAAACCCTGGTGGTACAGGGTGCTGGAAATCAATGTAGCTGCATTTCCAGAAGAATTTACATCAAAAGGCATCGCCTTCGATTTACAGGTATTTGGATGAGCTGGAAAACATCACTGATGAAATAATGACATACCCCATGACCTTTGTTCACAATGATGCAACATCAAGGTAACACAAGACTTGTCTATCTATCACGGTTTCCTTGTTCATCTAGTATAACACATACATACATGCATGCTTGCATACATGTATGTATGTATGCATGAAGTTATCTATGTGAGTATGTATGTAGGCATGAATGAATCTGTTATGTACATTACCTGTATGTGTGTGTATGTATGTATGTATGTATGTATCAAAAATGAAGGGAAATAGCTTTTTGACACTTGCAGTACCAATAATATCCCCTCTTTCAAATCTAGATATATGCTTAATTGCTGTACTGGGACAGTCTCGAAACTTCTCGTCTCTATACATGTTATTTTTCCAGCATAGAGATGAGAACAATACTGCAGTTTCGTTTTGATAGCTAAATATCTAAAACCTTATTATATGGTGGCAGTTTTCTGATACACAACCCAACCAGGTGGGTAATTGTAAGACAATGACCAAAATTGTATGTAAATTTAGTTTACTGATATGTGATGATATCAGGTTAAAAAGCCTAACTGCCTTTAGTAGGTGATGAAATTCCTGTGACTTATCCGAGGAAGGGGATGTGTTACCTGTTATTATTCATTGCCTGCTTTTCAAATTACTAGCGATACTTTGTAAGCTCATATTGAAGAGATCAAGGACAGCAGTGGAACATTCCTTCCAAAAACAAATATAAATATGTTGCTGTTCTAATCAGTGCACAATCTGATTGGTTTACTTTTCACCAAATGGAATGCATCCGGATTGGATATTATTTACATATCCTTCTTCTCGTCAGGTGGCTGCCCCCGGATTCAGACCCTGGCTTAAAACATTGACTTTGAACATTGCTGATACTGATATCCTTCTGCTGATTACCTATTATATTATGCACACCTATTCAAGTACTACTAGATTTATCACCTAATTCGTGACCTTACTATGTTGTGATGTTTTTCCCTATACCTTAATACAGTGCTGACATTTTATACTTGCACTTAAGGTAGAACCCTACTCGATGACCACGGCATTTTTAAAACTTAAATATCTAAAAACTGAGCTAAATGTAGACAACGGCACTTATGCTATTGTATAGCTTACAACTCATAGTTACAGAATAATGATAAACCTGTCAATATTTTGCTATTTCGAGTTGGTGTGTCACCCTTTACGAACATATCTGGCTGTGTCTCGTTTTTTTGGCAGAATGTCAAGACTCACCCTTTACTTGAAAATCAAACTCTACCATATGATCATTTATGTCTTTGGTAAGGTGCAAGGTCATACCTCAGTCGGGAATCTGCACGATGAGTATTCTAAAAACATTTTTGAATGTTCCCATACGCCTCAAGATTACTAACAGTACGTGGTTTACGTAGTTAATACTGATTTTCGGGTCCTGTCATAATACAAGGTACTTGTGACATGACCTTGCACCTAGAGGGGGTTCATATCTGTCATATTCTAAAACAATGGCTTCGAAGACCGCATCGTTTTTCAATTTCAGCCAAAAAATGAGGTGAACATATTGGTCAAAATGGTCTATCTCGAAAGAATCTGCATGGTCAAAGCAGACGGCCATTTCGTTTGGGACCAGTTTAACATGGAAGGCACAAAGGACCCTGCCTTTTGTTCTCTTGACCGTGCCGCAATAGAAAATTGCTAGGTCGAGATTCGTGGCGAGTAATCACCACTCATGTTTAATCTTTTGTTTTGATATCCATTCTTAGGGGCCAGCCAAGGTCACCACCTTGTGGTGATTATTTAGGTGTACTAAATTATCACCTTAATGCGTAGGCAGACAAAGCAGAATACACGACCGCACATCCGATTGCCACAAGACGTTCAGTCGACCGGTGCTGGAATTAAATGTCTGTACTGTTTGTTAATTATTTTGGTGTTATATCACTTTGCGTATGTCAATTTTGTAATGCAAATTACAGTCAACAGATGTATATATACATACATAAGAAATTTAAATGTTTGAATCCTGCCAATGAATTCATTTGTATGATGCATCGCAAGCCTTGAGAATGACAGTTCTCATTTCAATAATAACTCTAAGTTTTATTTTCTATACTAGTATTCTATCAACCATTTGATATTTTTTGTCTTTCTGAGTTGTTTTTTCTTTTTTGTTATAGGTAATCTTTGGTTACGAAAACGACCACCAGAGGGCAAGAGTGACCTAATTCTCTTTGACTGGGAATGCTGTTGCATTCATGTACCCCAACGAGATGTTGTAAAGATCCTGATGTCTGTCCTTGATTACAAATCAACCAGTAAGGAGAACCTGCATAACTGGAGGAGATACACCGACTACTATCACCACCAGCTACTGGCAGCCATTCAAGGAAAGAATGACCTTCGACTCATTGAAGATATAAAGGATAAGAGGAAATTTGATCGCATGATCTATCTCCAGATCGTGGAGTCTTTATTGAGTGGAACAATGCTGTACGTCGTAATCCCAGAACATGCAACACCAAACAGAATCAAGGAAACAAGATCATCAATGTCACTTCTGATTGAAGATGGAACATATTGATATGTCAAGAAGGGTGGAATTCCGTTTTTCGTCACTTATTCTGCTATGTACATGTTGCGGCTACAGTGCCGACATTTAATTCCTGCACTAAATGCGCTGCGCAACCCGGGCATTATACATGCCCGCACGCCCAGTTGCCACCCGTGTTTCCACGGCATGGATGCATGGATGACCTCACAACTGAACGTAGCTTTGATTCACAAAGCTACGTGGATCATTGATGTGCTTGGTTTATATGTTGACATGATATCAACGGGTGTTTGTACAACCAGGCACTGACAGACGTCCGGTCGACTGGTGCAGGAATTACATGTCTGTACTGTAAGTGGTGACTAGTCATTTGTGACTAGTGGGGGAAACCGGAGTACTTGGAGAAAACCACCGCCTAACCACAAGTCACTGGTAACTTTCTCACATGCCCCAGGTGCGATATGTCGAGAAGGAAGGGTGTATTGGCTCCTAATGTAACTTTCAAAAATCTAAGCCAATATCGTTAAACCCAGAAATTCTTGTATTTTTCCTCATTGTTGTAAAAAAGATTAATTTCATACTAGCCATATTCGGTGCGGATCTTTCTTCAATTGTGTGCCCACTGTTTGACTGGCGATTGGGCTGGTAAAAAACAAGTAAAAGTAAATTTATAGGAGGATTTTGGGGGCATTCACTTTCCCCGCCCGTGTCCCGGCCAATCAGCCTCGTTCTACAGTGCCGACATTTGATTCCTGCACTAAATGCGTGAGCAGGCCGGACATGATACACGACCGCACGCCCGATTGCCACCTAGTTTCCTGGGCATAGTTGCATGGATGAACTCACACCGGAACGTGGCTTTGATTCGCAAGCTACGTGGGCCATTGGTGTGCGTGGCTTATTCTATTGACATGTTATCTGTGGGTGTTTGTACAGCAAGGCACTGTCAGACGTCCATACGACTGATGCAGGAATCAAATGTCTGTACTGTACTAAGTGTTGATGTCCCCACCCCGTGGGCCAGCATATTGGTGTGCTTATCTGGTTAAGCCCGACCTCGCCTGTCCATTTACCCCCATCCCCCCCCCCTCAATAGATTCAATAGAGTGGTGCATAAACAACTAATTTGTACTAATAAAGAATGAGGGTGTGATCTTTTGCGTGCCTATTAAATTTTCCACGTCGTGATATACTACGTCTTTCTCACATATAGTAAAATAGCAAAAAGTCATCTTGCAGAGAGGGTCAATTTCAAGAAAACGTGACCACTTTCGGGAACATTTTAGTATGACACCCCTTAATAAAAAAATCACTTACCCTTATTTATGCCTCAAATCATGACCATGTCGTAGGTTAGGGTAAAAAAATATGATATGTATGTTTTACCTTATATCATATGTGCTTACAATGCATAAATAATTTAATGCTTGCTTTGAATATGCTTTATTCATGCAGGGGACCCGGGCATGCCCTGATAGCCGAGTGGTCTACGGCGTTGCCATTGAGTGCTTGCTGAATCTCACCACTGCCCGTGGTCTAATCTCACCTAAGCTATGTGGGAAAGTTGCCAGTGACTTTGGGCTAGGCGGTGGTTTTCGACGTATACAGTTTCCTCCACCTCTCACAACTAGCTAGTCACGAATAAGCCTAATATCAATGGCAGAAAAGTGACAATAAACGAAAGTCCCAATAAAAATACAAATATATATATATATATATTTATATATATAAATATATATATATATATATATATATATATATATATATATATATATATATATATATATATATATATATATATATATATATATATATATATATATATATATATATATATATATATATATATATATATATATATATATATATATATGCATACATATTAATATATATATATATATATATACCTTTAATATGTGATGAAATGCGATTAACTGATTGGGTAGCGGTCGTGGTATATATACACATAATTGATAAAAGATTATCTGAAGTGATTACTACTCATGTGTATCTTTGGTTTCGATATATGTATATTTCACGGTCAGGGCTAGGGTAGCCTAGGACAGACTGAGACGCCTCTTCCAGATGTTTACCTTAAGGTCTAAGTGCGATAAATGTATTAGCCTGACATCTGCCAAAACAAGTAGTGTATTATGAAATTTGAAGGGAATTATACATGTAAACGCCATGGTGATATGTTGTGCTTAAAGAGCTCATAAATTGAGAAACATGAGACCAATCCTCAAAATATGTTCGAATATTTCAGTGGTGGCCAATTTCAATTTTTGAAACAAAAATCAGCTGGATGGAGCCATTTTCCTTTTTATCTAATCTTTTAACATTTAAAACCAAAATGCATGTTTAAAACCATCATGTTTTGTCGAATGTTTATATATATATATATATATATATATATATATATATATATATATATATATATATATATATATATATATATATATATATATATATATATATATATATATATATATACATATATGTATATATATATATATATATATATATATATATATATATATATATATGTATATATATATATATATATATGTATATATATATATATATATATATATATATATATATATGTATATATATATATATATATATATATATATATATATATATATATATATATATATATATATATATATATATATATACATCTTTCAGATGTTTGCCTTCTAGATGACTGAAATGTATCCATATCCTTTTCACTGTATTCATTTACGGTGTGTATTTTGTGCAGGTGTTTTTTGAGTTATCTTAGCATTACAGCGCTGTATAGCGTTATGACCCAGTTCTGGCAGTTACACTGCATTGAGAGTTGACAAGAGAGAGCAACCCCGATGGCTTCGTGACTAGTTCTACTCTTACATATGGCAGAATACGTGTACATGAAATACCTATGTGAATATATATTTGGTGACCCAGAGAAAGTCCAGGAATGGAAAGTAGTATGAAGCTAGTGGCGCTGGGCGCAACACAGCGCAAAGGTTAGGCAGGCGCATGGTAGAGGAATGGATCCGTGCGCCAAAATATGTAGGCCGGCGCACGGATCCATGTCTCAAGGGGAATTGGTAGAGATGTAATAGTTATGAAATATGAGGAATATGGGTAGTGAGTAAAGCAATTTAGTGATCGTGTAAATATGTAAAGCTAAGTTCACCTGGGAAAAGAAAACAAGGTCTGACTTGGAAAATATTTGTTACTGAAATACCATGAAGCTGAGAATATGGGGAATTCAAAACATTAATCAGAATTTGCCCCCCCCCCCCCCCCCCCCCCCCCCCCCCCCCCCCCCCCCCCCCCCCCCCAATATGATACTGACCAACCCTCTGGGTCATGGACTATTATGATATTCTCAGTTGAAAAGCAATCTCTGTGTGTTTTTCATAACTGGGAATCTGTCATCATGCTGCAAGTGTGATCTGCTACATAAAATTAAAGTTATTTCATAATCATACTTGTATATAACTCCTAAACTAATAAACTAACCTGACCCCTGGTGGCCAAGATTGGAACCGCGTAAAATCTCCTGATATTGGATGGTTGAATGTTAACAGGTATTAATTATATAACTCGGTCAGAAATCTTCAGATTTGCTACTGATTGGCCAACTTTCAAAAATCATCCACCATTCCTCAAGAATAAATTCATTTTCAAGCCAAGAGCCAAGTATTTCATAATATGCTGAACATAGCAATATTTGATCTAGAAAGATCACACAATGTCTGGAAAGATCACACAATGTAAATGTTGTTGATGACGACATTTTCGGTTCCAACGCTATCTGCGTGTTTTTGATAATTGTGTGTATATTGTCATGCAGCAATTGTGATCTGCTACATAAACTGAAATTAAAGTTATCATATTAACATATGTTTCCATAATTATCAACTGTAAAGGCCCACTCCTTAAGCAAAAGTACTAACCTGGCCCCTAGTGGCTAAAATTGGAACTAAACGAAATGAAACCAAAAGACGCCGCAGTATAGTAAACCGCCTGATATCTCCTGATTTTTGGATTGTTGAATGCTGACGGGTATGCCAACGTACGTGCACAATATCAATTGAATATTTTATAACACACGCGTACCATGATTTAAGAACTTATGGCCAGTTTAACGATATTCTCAGCATGAGGCATCTCCGCCGCGTAGACTATAGTATAGATGTGTATGTCTAGATGTTAGACAAAGTCGCTGGATTGCCATAAAGTCGTTACCCTATTGCGACATATTAGCTAGAAGTACATGGGCGCGAAAATATTCAAATAATTTTCCGATTTATCATGTTAAGACAAGCTTTCAATCGCACGCATGACTTTGTTTTTTGGCCGCTCTGTTTCATCAATAAACTCGCTACAATAAACCGTTATTTACGACGATTTTAGTAGCGTTGAATCTCCCTATACCTAGTATAAAGCCATCTGCGCGAATGGCAGAATCCTGACCCTGTTACACCCTACGGTGAATAGTGTGCTCGCGCACTTCGGAATGCCGTTTGCGTCCAGTTTTGCCAGTTTGATTATATTCACATTTTTTTTTAACTTTGCACAATGCTGTTTTTTATTTTCTATAAAAATATTATTAAAAGATTATATCCACACTTGACAAACAAAAGCGAAATCGAAGGGTCGTAATTTCGGAATTTTGGTTTTTCGTCACTATTTCGCCATTTTGCAGCTAAGTGGGAATCCGGACTACCTGGTAAAATCACCATCTTACCCCAAGTCCCTGGCAACGTTCCCACATGCCTCGGCCGGTATTCATATCCATTGCATTGGTGAGAGACAGCTAGCAGTCACTGGTAACGTCTGTTATAACCTGCTCTGCTATGATTCTTGATGCTGATTGGTCAATAGGTGTTAGATCTGGAGCCGTTCACCCATTGCAGATTCAATACCACACGGCAGAATCCAATACCACCACTTCATACCTGTCAACCCAAGACAAAAATAAAACAGGAGATTTTCTCACGCGGCAGTGCCGCTACCATATACGTTAGTTTACCAACTTCCCACCAGGTGCCGCACCTGTATATGTAATTTACCAACGTCCCACCAGGTGGCTCCTAACTAATGTATTGCCAATACTCTCAACTCTCTGCAGTAAACAGATGGACATTATGACCTCATTGTCTGTATGTGCTGGATAGAACTGGTTGATTTTGTTGGAATCCTGTGCTGCTTGTTTTTGTTTCTTGTGCTTAGCTTTTCCAACATGTTGTTTTACATCACTTTTCCAACCATTTCCTATAGATATGTCCACTTTACACACTTTGCAGAAGGTGTGAACATCTTCCAGTTTACTTCTTGTGATATCTGGATACTCTTGTGCAATTTTATCACTAAATTTGCACATGTATTTTGCTCTTTTATGTGGAGGTGAATTTTCCTTATCAGCCATTCTTTTCTTAATGTTATGATGCTAGACCAGCATGCACCTCTTTCTACTTCTTAAAATCCAGCTTAATATCAATTAAAACATATCTACTGCTAAAAATAGGAATGGTTATCTAGGCTAATTGCAACTTTTGGGCAAGCTGGGTTCAATTAGGTCAACTGAGTATTGTTTAGGCAGGCTAGAGGAGCTGAGTTGCATGCTAAGCTGTAGGAGTTTAAGCACATCTGGGCTGAACTTGAGGAAAAACAGGAGCTTATAGTCGCTTTAGACTGGTTTTCTAGAAAAACAGGAGAAAAACAGGAGACAAGAAAAAAAAGGGAGAAAAACAGGAGGCAGGTAAAATTAAGTCCAAAAAACAGAAGACTCCTGTTAAAAACAGGAGACTTGACGGGTATGCCACTTGGAGAACCAATTTAATTTGATATCACCACTCTGACAGCGTAGAGGTCACCAGCCTCGTTCTGACATCCAGCGGTGCGCATGGGCATTGTGTAAAAATGGCCGAAAACACGTGCTCGTCGGTTCGTCGCTTCGACGTCTTTTTTCGTCGTAGTTGACTGAACAGAGTCTGAATATCGGTAACATTGCATGGAACTTCAAGATAAGACTAGTCAGAACGGATATGGATTGTTTTTGTTGATTTACCCCATGCGTTACTGTCAAATTAGCGGCAGTGAGTCTGCGCTGGCTGTCCGGTTGGGGCCAGCCCTACTGTAGTACTGAGATTCTCCTACACGCCGGTCACGGCTCATTGAGATGTATTTGTTCTTTGTTCTTAGCATAAAAGAGCAGGTGATAAATTCGTTACGCCCTGCTGGAAAGTGGAATCCGGTCTGCTATCCGCCCTCAGTCATCCAGATCACACTCGACTCGCGCCTCGTGAGATCTGGATGATTTCGGTTGGATATCAGGCCGTAACTAATAATACCACACAGCCACCAGGACCGGCCTCAAAGGCTTGGCCTACTCCTACTCCAAAACATAACTGAGAAGAAGTGTGTCTGATGTACTTCGTTGTTATATTTTTTGTGACCCAATTTAGGCATTTCGAGAATGTTTACAATTGACAAATAAAGAGCGAACTTAATCTACATCCAACGTTAGAGTCGTGCTTTTGCTCTTCAACGATATACTTCTTCTGTTGAAAATTAAGACCTCCCGGTGGTCAGAATCTCGGCGGGACTAGGTGGTATCTTTCGCCGGGGACTCTGATTTCCTCTACCATTTACAATTGTCAAGGCACGCATTAACTTAAAAGTAGCAGAAAGAGTTCTAAGGCTGAGCACCTTTTTGCGACTCGCCGTATTTGTGGTGATCTCTTCGCTTTCAATTCCGTTCATTTTTTGAACTTTTAAAGAGGCCATTTAGTTGCAAAGGTATTATAAATAACTTGTCACAACACCGCACGTTTGTGCAGCGACCAAGCTAATCCACAAGTGTGGAGCAACCTAAGGCTGGAACGGGGTTTTCACTATTTTGGATACCGTTCGCTGTGTAATTTAGCCTTGATGTGGCGCCTTCCCAATTTCGAGTAGAAGATCCTTGGAATTTGGTTTGGTTTCGTTTGTCGTCAGTTTTTATCCATAATTTATGACTTGCTATTTGTCAATGGTGGAGGGAACCAGAGTTCCCTGGCCCGGGGGGGGGGGGGGGGGCACTTGGGTATTTAGGGCGATGCATACGTTCGTTATCAAAATTAAAAAATACCCCTAAAGCATTGATTTCTGGCCAAAAAAGCACCCTTATTTTAATAAAACGCTGATTTTTCCCACTAAATAAACACCCCTTCTTTTAGCAAAACACTGACATTGGATGAACGGGAGCACGTATTTTGACTTTCGATTGTATAATCCTCTGCTTGTTTAGCGGCAGCAAGTGGCGGCAGAAAACTCGGAAGCCCAGTCACTTCGGCAGTCACTCGGCGTCAGAGCCGCGTATATTTCGTGGATTGTAAGGGGATTTTGACCCCCATACTTCGTACCTGGGTACAAAAAAGTACCCTTCTTTTACAAAATCGCGGACATGCGGAGGTCTTAAAAAAAGACCCCTTCTTCCGCGAAATACGTAACGCAGGTGCGACCCCCCTCTGTACCTGAGTGCCCCCACCGGGTTCCCTGGTAAACACATGACTGTGCGGAAAAGCATATCGTACGTTGCCGGGCCTGCCCTACAGTGTAGTAGCTGAGTGTTAAGGCGTAGCCATTGTAATATAACATTTATGGAATGTACTTTATTGACTGTCCTCACAATAGCACTGCTAATTGTAAAATTGGCTTCTGCGGCTTCTTTTCACCAGTGACCGGTTCCAGCCATGTGTGAAAACTGCCAGTGACATAACAACATACGATATGCTTTTCCGCACAGTCATGCCCTATATAAAGAGGTATAACCTTCTGCCACGTTACAGGCAGACACACGGCATGTGATACTGACTGTTTTAGAAAAAGTGGCTGCTTTAACTTGAATGAGAACGCATGGGAAAGGCAAAGAATCAGAATCATTATTATTATTACTATTATTATTATTATTTTATAATATCAGCAGTAGTAGTAGTAGTAGTAGTAGTAGTAGTAGTAGTAGTAGTAGTAGAAGTAGTAGTAGTAGTAGTAGTAGTAGTAGTAGTAGTAGTAGAAGTAGTAGTCGTCGTCGTCGTCGTCGTCGTCGACAATACATATGGATTGTTTCCTTTAAACTGTATTCAAATAGCGTTTTGACGGCCGGTATGCACGCCCAATGACGTAATTGCACGTGGGCAACAAATGGCGCTCTCTATCGGCGGAATATGGCACAAAGATGACGTCATCGGAATCCCGCCATGCATAACGGTAGTGGCGCCATGAGATGTCGACAGTAGCACGAGAAACACCACAAACATGAATTCCTGGTGTTTCCGTGGACCAAGTTCAATGCGTTTTGAATTGTTAGAGCTGCCACAATTAATTATATTTGTCTCTCAATTCCAGCTGAAATCTGTTGCGAAATGACGATTTTGCAACAGGTTGAAATCGTAGTAATGTTTATGCCATATTTTCGGTCAATCGCTACTCATTGGCGGGGCCATCAGGCCCGCCTTATCTGGGAAGGTGTTTTGAGATGTACATGGACAGACGTCACGTGGTCTAAATCCAGAGGCCGGACTGAATATAATCCTCTATTCTGATTGGTTGTAATATAAATGTTGCCTTTGCCGCGAAAAATCCTGCCTTCCTTATTTTAATTTAGCATGAAGTTTTCAAATATATAAAATATTTTAAGCGGACATAAAGTATATTTTTCAGTATAGGAAGGAAAATTACTAAGAAAAAAGTACTCTGTGTATGGACTAGCGCCAGTCTCACAATCACGTCACGGATTAGGGACTGGTATCGCCCACCATCTATTGTTGGCGTGAAGCGGCTTATAGGACTGCCACTAGTCTACTATGTGTATAGAATGAAATCAGGAGACTTCGTAACCAAACTGGCTCGTAACCAAACTGATGCGTACCCTAGTAGCTTCGCACCCAAGAGATTTCGAAGTCTCCAGCTTGCGCCTAGAATTCCTATATTTGTTTTATTTCTACAAAAATGATACAAATCTAGTCATTATAAATTATTTTCCTCTATAATGTTAATGTTCTGTATACATCCGGTTCCCTCACAAGTTCATAAATAACTTGGCCCCGCCTTTTGACTATTGATGCTTTGCATCTACAACCGTACTTGTACTGTGTGTTCTGTGATTATTGCATAAACATAAAGCTCATATCAAAGGGCTTCAAATACGTTTCCGCGAAGTACAAGTACAGAATGACGTCACGAATAACGCATTCGTAACGTGTGACCGCATTTGAAGGGGAATGCAGAAATACCATCGAGCTGCGCGAGCATTTAAAGCTTTGCTTCTAGTCTACCCCTAAACTAAAATATAATGGAGAAAACATGTGTCTGAAGTACCTCGTTGTTATAATCTTGGTGACCTAATTCTAACATTTCGGGAATATTTACAATTGACAAATAAAGAGCGAAATCAATCTACACCTAGCGTTATGTTATATAGAGTCATGCTTTTGCTCTTCAATGATATCATTCAGCTGCTGAAACTGCAGACCTCCGTGTGTTCAAATTCCGACCGTGGCATGTGAGAAAGATGCCGGTGATTTAGTAATAGATGGTGTTTTCCACCGGGTACTCTGATTTCCCCTACCATTTACAAATGGCTAGGCACAAATTATCCTAAAATGGAAGACAGCGTTACGAGCAAAGTTTTATAGCTGAGCACCTTTTTTGTGACTCAGGTTTTTTTATTTAGTCTATAGCAGTGGTGATCTCTTCGCTTTCAATAACAAAGGTCATATTTTGAAAATTTGATTCCTAACAAGTTGGGAAATTCGGTTAACTGGTAAAGAGGCCACTTACTTGCAAAAGGTATCAAAACAGCTTTTCACAATACTGCGCGTTTGAACAGTGACCAAGGTAACTCAAAATGTGAATCAACCAAAGACCGGAACGGGGTTCTCACTTTTCTGTATGCCCTTTGCTGAACAATCAATCCTTGATGTGGAGCCTTCCAAATCTAATGTTGAGGGTCTCTGGAATTTGGTTTGAAATTTTGTTTGGCGTCACATATTTTCCTATAATTCATGACTAGCTAGTTGTCAATGGTGGAAGGAACTGGAGTTCGCCGGTAACCCACAACGAAATTTGATGTCACTGGCAGTTTTTACACATGCCCCGTTTATGACTGGGACCGGTCACTAGTGAAACGCAGCTGAAGCAGTCAATATTACAATTAGCATAGCTATTTTTGTATTCTCAGAGTAAGATCAATAAATTGCAGTCAATTATAATGGTTACGCCTTAACTCTCAGCTACAGTGCTGGCATTTAATCCCTGCACTAAATGCCTGGGCAGCCCGGGAACAATGCACGACCTACATGCCCGAATGCCAACTTGTTTTCTGAACACGGATACATGGATAACCTCACAACTGAGTGTAGCCTAGTTTTGCAAGCAACGTGGGTCGTTGGTGTGCTTGGCTTGTGTTTCTGACATGTTATCCTTGGGAGTGTGTACGACCTGGCACCGGCAGACGTACGGTCGACAGGTGCAGGAATTAAAGGTCTGTACTATATTTGGGCAGGCCCAGCAATATATGATATACTTTTCCGCACAGTCATGCCCTATCATAAAGGGGTATAACCTTGTTGAGTGCCTTGAATATTTACTTACTCGGTATCTCTATTTGTATATTAGCATGTCTCTAGTCTAGGCTACAGAAGACGCAAAAGTTAACAGGGCCGCAGTACCTGAGCATAAGCATGGAGGACAAGGGTAGCTTTCCCAACATCCCGAAACTAACGGGTACCAACCTTACACCTACAGAACTGGACGTTCATGAGCCAAATGAGCAGGATCATAAGATACTCGATGATGGCAATGAGGAGGGTGGCGATACCCTTAAATGTGGGTATGGGAGATGTACCCCAAGTTGGCTTCAGCGGTGTAATAACCCTAAGATGTTTCTCGTGTTTCTCTCTTGGTTCGCCATCGTGCAAGGTAGGCTCTGTTTTCCATGCTACGGACTCATTGGCGGGGCCCCCAGGCCGCGCCTATCTGGGAAGCTGTTTTGAGATGTTCATGGTCCGGACGGCCGTGCTCGAAATCCTGAGGCCGGACTGAATATAATTCTCTATTCTGATTGGTTATAATATAGATGTTGCCTTTGCCGCGGAAAATCGTGCCTTCCTTATTTTACATAAAGTATATTTTTCAGTATAGGAAGGAAAATTACTAAGAAAAAAATGACTATGTGTATAGACTAGCGCCAGTCTCACAATCACGTCACGGATTAGAGACTGGTATCGCCCACCATATATTGTTGGCGTGAAGCGGCTCATAGGACTGGCACTAGACTACTATGTGTATAGAATGAAATCAGGAGACTTCGTAACCAAACTGGTTCGTAACCAAACTGATGCGTACCCAAGTAGCTTCGCACCTAAGAGATTTCGAAGTCTCCAGCTTGCGCCTAGAATTCCGATATTTGTTTCATTTCTACAAAAATGATACAAATCTAGTCTAATTATATAACTCGGTCAGAAATCTTCAGATTTGCTACTGATTGGCCAACTTTCAAAAATCATCCACCATTCCTCAAGAATAAATTCATTTTCAAGCCAAGAGCCAAGTATTTCATAATATGCTGAACATAGCAATATTTGATCTAGAAAGATCACACAATGTCTGGAAAGATCACACAATGTAAATGTTGTTGATGACGACATTTTCGGTTCCAACGCTATCTGCGTGTTTTTGATAATTGTGTGTATATTGTCATGCAGCAATTGTGATCTGCTACATAAACTGAAATTAAAGTTATCATATTAACATATGTTTCCATAATTATCAACTGTAAAGGCCCACTCCTTAAGCAAAAGTACTAACCTGGCCCCTAGTGGCTAAAATTGGAACTAAACGAAATGAAACCAAAAGACGCCGCAGTATAGTAAACCGCCTGATATCTCCTGATTTTTGGATTGTTGAATGCTGACGGGTATGCCAACGTACGTGCACAATATCAATTGAATATTTTATAACACACGCGTACCATGATTTAAGAACTTATGGCCAGTTTAACGATATTCTCAGCATGAGGCATCTCCGCCGCGTAGACTATAGTATAGATGTGTATGTCTAGATGTTAGACAAAGTCGCTGGATTGCCATAAAGTCGTTACCCTATTGCGACATATTAGCTAGAAGTACATGGGCGCGAAAATATCCAAATAATTTTCCGATTTATCATGTTAAGACAAGCTTTCAATCGCACGCATGACTTTGTTTTTTGGCCGCTCTGTTTCATCAATAAACTCGCTACAATAAACCGTTATTTACGACGATTTTAGTAGCGTTGAATCTCCCTATACCTAGTATAAAGCCATCTGCGCGAATGGCAGAATCCTGACCCTGTTACACCCTACGGTGAATAGTGTGCTCGCGCACTTCGGAATGCCGTTTGCGTCCAGTTTTGCCAGTTTGATTATATTCACATTTTTTTTTAACTTTGCACAATGCTGTTTTTTATTTTCTATAAAAATATTATTAAAAGATTATATCCACACTTGACAAACAAAAGCGAAATCGAAGGGTCGTAATTTCGGAATTTTGGTTTTTCGTCACTATTTCGCCATTTTGCAGCTAAGTGGGAATCCGGACTACCTGGTAAAATCACCATCTTACCCCAAGTCCCTGGCAACGTTCCCACATGCCTCGGCCGGTATTCATATCCATTGCATTGGTGAGAGACAGCTAGCAGTCACTGGTAACGTCTGTTATAACCTGCTCTGCTATGATTCTTGATGCTGATTGGTCAATAGGTGTTAGATCTGGAGCCGTTCACCCATTGCAGATTCAATACCACACGGCAGAATCCAATACCACCACTTCATACCTGTCAACCCAAGACAAAAATAAAACAGGAGATTTTCTCACGCGGCAGTGCCGCTACCATATACGTTAGTTTACCAACTTCCCACCAGGTGCCGCACCTGTATATGTAATTTACCAACGTCCCACCAGGTGGCTCCTAACTAATGTATTGCCAATACTCTCAACTCTCTGCAGTAAACAGATGGACATTATGACCTCATTGTCTGTATGTGCTGGATAGAACTGGTTGATTTTGTTGGAATCCTGTGCTGCTTGTTTTTGTTTCTTGTGCTTAGCTTTTCCAACATGTTGTTTTACATCACTTTTCCAACCATTTCCTATAGATATGTCCACTTTACACACTTTGCAGAAGGTGTGAACATCTTCCAGTTTACTTCTTGTGATATCTGGATACTCTTGTGCAATTTTATCACTAAATTTGCACATGTATTTTGCTCTTTTATGTGGAGGTGAATTTTCCTTATCAGCCATTCTTTTCTTAATGTTATGATGCTAGACCAGCATGCACCTCTTTCTACTTCTTAAAATCCAGCTTAATATCAATTAAAACATATCTACTGCTAAAAATAGGAATGGTTATCTAGGCTAATTGCAACTTTTGGGCAAGCTGGGTTCAATTAGGTCAACTGAGTATTGTTTAGGCAGGCTAGAGGAGCTGAGTTGCATGCTAAGCTGTAGGAGTTTAAGCACATCTGGGCTGAACTTGAGGAAAAACAGGAGCTTATAGTCGCTTTAGACTGGTTTTCTAGAAAAACAGGAGAAAAACAGGAGACAAGAAAAAAAAGGGAGAAAAACAGGAGGCAGGTAAAATTAAGTCCAAAAAACAGAAGACTCCTGTTAAAAACAGGAGACTTGACGGGTATGCCACTTGGAGAACCAATTTAATTTGATATCACCACTCTGACAGCGTAGAGGTCACCAGCCTCGTTCTGACATCCAGCGGTGCGCATGGGCATTGTGTAAAAATGGCCGAAAACACGTGCTCGTCGGTTCGTCGCTTCGACGTCTTTTTTCGTCGTAGTTGACTGAACAGAGTCTGAATATCGGTAACATTGCATGGAACTTCAAGATAAGACTAGTCAGAACGGATATGGATTGTTTTTGTTGATTTACCCCATGCGTTACTGTCAAATTAGCGGCAGTGAGTCTGCGCTGGCTGTCCGGTTGGGGCCAGCCCTACTGTAGTACTGAGATTCTCCTACACGCCGGTCACGGCTCATTGAGATGTATTTGTTCTTTGTTCTTAGCATAAAAGAGCAGGTGATAAATTCGTTACGCCCTGCTGGAAAGTGGAATCCGGTCTGCTATCCGCCCTCAGTCATCCAGATCACACTCGACTCGCGCCTCGTGAGATCTGGATGATTTCGGTTGGATATCAGGCCGTAACTAATAATACCACACAGCCACCAGGACCGGCCTCAAAGGCTTGGCCTACTCCTACTCCAAAACATAACTGAGAAGAAGTGTGTCTGATGTACTTCGTTGTTATATTTTTTGTGACCCAATTTAGGCATTTCGAGAATGTTTACAATTGACAAATAAAGAGCGAACTTAATCTACATCCAACGTTAGAGTCGTGCTTTTGCTCTTCAACGATATACTTCTTCTGTTGAAAATTAAGACCTCCCGGTGGTCAGAATCTCGGCGGGACTAGGTGGTATCTTTCGCCGGGGACTCTGATTTCCTCTACCATTTACAATTGTCAAGGCACGCATTAACTTAAAAGTAGCAGAAAGAGTTACGATTGAAATTCTAAGGCTGAGGGATACCGTTCGCTGTGTAATTTAGCCTTGATGTGGCGCCTTCCCAATTTCGAGTAGAAGATCCTTGGAATTTGGTTTGGTTTCGTTTGTCGTCAGTTTTTATCCATAATTTATGACTTGCTATTTGTCAATGGTGGAGGGAACCAGAGTTCCCTGGCCCGGGGGGGGGGGGGGGGGGGGGGGGGCACTTGGGTATTTAGGGCGATGCATACGTTCGTTATCAAAATTAAAAAATACCCCTAAAGCATTGATTTCTGGCCAAAAAAGCACCCTTATTTTAATAAAACGCTGATTTTTCCCACTAAATAAACACCCCTTCTTTTAGCAAAACACTGACATTGGATGAACGGGAGCACGTATTTTGACTTTCGATTGTATAATCCTCTGCTTGTTTAGCGGCAGCAAGTGGCGGCAGAAAACTCGGAAGCCCAGTCACTTCGGCAGTCACTCGGCGTCAGAGCCGCGTATATTTCGTGGATTGTAAGGGGATTTTGACCCCCATACTTCGTACCTGGGTACAAAAAAGTACCCTTCTTTTACAAAATCGCGGACATGCGGAGGTCTTAAAAAAAGACCCCTTCTTCCGCGAAATACGTAACGCAGGTGCGACCCCCCTCTGTACCTGAGTGCCCCCACCGGGTTCCCTGGTAAACACATGACTGTGCGGAAAAGCATATCGTACGTTGCCGGGCCTGCCCTACAGTGTAGTAGCTGAGTGTTAAGGCGTAGCCATTGTAATATAACATTTATGGAATGTACTTTATTGACTGTCCTCACAATAGCACTGCTAATTGTAAAATTGGCTTCTGCGGCTTCTTTTCACCAGTGACCGGTTCCAGCCATGTGTGAAAACTGCCAGTGACATAACAACATACGATATGCTTTTCCGCACAGTCATGCCCTATATAAAGAGGTATAACCTTCTGCCACGTTACAGGCAGACACACGGCATGTGATACTGACTGTTTTAGAAAAAGTGGCTGCTTTAACTTGAATGAGAACGCATGGGAAAGGCAAAGAATCAGAATCATTATTATTATTACTATTATTATTATTATTTTATAATATCAGCAGTAGTAGTAGTAGTAGTAGTAGTAGTAGTAGTAGTAGTAGTAGTAGTAGTAGTAGTAGTAGTAGAAGTAGTAGTAGTAGTAGTAGTAGTAGTAGTAGTAGTAGTAGAAGTAGTAGTCGTCGTCGTCGTCGTCGTCGTCGACAATACATATGGATTGTTTCCTTTAAACTGTATTCAAATAGCGTTTTGACGGCCGGTATGCACGCCCAATGACGTAATTGCACGTGGGCAACAAATGGCGCTCTCTATCGGCGGAATATGGCACAAAGATGACGTCATCGGAATCCCGCCATGCATAACGGTAGTGGCGCCATGAGATGTCGACAGTAGCACGAGAAACACCACAAACATGAATTCCTGGTGTTTCCGTGGACCAAGTTCAATGCGTTTTGAATTGTTAGAGCTGCCACAATTAATTATATTTGTCTCTCAATTCCAGCTGAAATCTGTTGCGAAATGACGATTTTGCAACAGGTTGAAATCGTAGTAATGTTTATGCCATATTTTCGGTCAATCGCTACTCATTGGCGGGGCCATCAGGCCCGCCTTATCTGGGAAGGTGTTTTGAGATGTACATGGACAGACGTCACGTGGTCTAAATCCTGAGGCCGGACTGAATATAATCCTCTATTCTGATTGGTTGTAATATAAATGTTGCCTTTGCCGCGAAAAATCCTGCCTTCCTTATTTTAATTTAGCATGAAGTTTTCAAATATATAAAATATTTTAAGCGGACATAAAGTATATTTTTCAGTATAGGAAGGAAAATTACTAAGAAAAAAGTACTCTGTGTATGGACTAGCGCCAGTCTCACAATCACGTCACGGATTAGGGACTGGTATCGCCCACCATCTATTGTTGGCGTGAAGCGGCTTATAGGACTGCCACTAGTCTACTATGTGTATAGAATGAAATCAGGAGACTTCGTAACCAAACTGGCTCGTAACCAAACTGATGCGTACCCTAGTAGCTTCGCACCCAAGAGATTTCGAAGTCTCCAGCTTGCGCCTAGAATTCCTATATTTGTTTTATTTCTACAAAAATGATACAAATCTAGTCATTATAAATTATTTTCCTCTATAATGTTAATGTTCTGTATACATCCGGTTCCCTCACAAGTTCATAAATAACTTGGCCCCGCCTTTTGACTATTGATGCTTTGCATCTACAACCGTACTTGTACTGTGTGTTCTGTGATTATTGCATAAACATAAAGCTCATATCAAAGGGCTTCAAATACGTTTCCGCGAAGTACAAGTACAGAATGACGTCACGAATAACGCATTCGTAACTTGTGACCGCATTTGAAGGGGAATGCAGAAATACCATCGAGCTGCGCGAGCATTTAAAGCTTTGCTTCTAGTCTACCCCTAAACTAAAATATAATGGAGAAAACATGTGTCTGAAGTACCTCGTTGTTATAATCTTGGTGACCTAATTCTAACATTTCGGGAATATTTACAATTGACAAATAAAGAGCGAAATCAATCTACACCTAGCGTTATGTTATATAGAGTCATGCTTTTGCTCTTCAATGATATCATTCAGCTGCTGAAACTGCAGACCTCCGTGTGTTCAAATTCCGACCGTGGCATGTGAGAAAGATGCCGGTGATTTAGTAATAGATGGTGTTTTCCACCGGGTACTCTGATTTCCCCTACCATTTACAAATGGCTAGGCACAAATTATCCTAAAATGGAAGACAGCGTTACGAGCAAAGTTTTATAGCTGAGCACCTTTTTTGTGACTCAGGTTTTTTTATTTAGTCTATAGCAGTGGTGATCTCTTCGCTTTCAATAACAAAGGTCATATTTTGAAAATTTGATTCCTAACAAGTTGGGAAATTCGGTTAACTGGTAAAGAGGCCACTTACTTGCAAAAGGTATCAAAACAGCTTTTCACAATACTGCGCGTTTGAACAGTGACCAAGGTAACTCAAAATGTGAATCAACCAAAGACCGGAACGGGGTTCTCACTTTTCTGTATGCCCTTTGCTGAACAATCAATCCTTGATGTGGAGCCTTCCAAATCTAATGTTGAGGGTCTCTGGAATTTGGTTTGAAATTTTGTTTGGCGTCACATATTTTCCTATAATTCATGACTAGCTAGTTGTCAATGGTGGAAGGAACTGGAGTTCGCCGGTAACCCACAACGAAATTTGATGTCACTGGCAGTTTTTACACATGCCCCGTTTATGACTGGGACCGGTCACTAGTGAAACGCAGCTGAAGCAGTCAATATTACAATTAGCATAGCTATTTTTGTATTCTCAGAGTAAGATCAATAAATTGCAGTCAATTATAATGGTTACGCCTTAACTCTCAGCTACAGTGCTGGCATTTAATCCCTGCACTAAATGCCTGGGCAGCCCGGGAACAATGCACGACCTACATGCCCGAATGCCAACTTGTTTTCTGAACACGGATACATGGATAACCTCACAACTGAGTGTAGCCTAGTTTTGCAAGCAACGTGGGTCGTTGGTGTGCTTGGCTTGTGTTTCTGACATGTTATCCTTGGGAGTGTGTACGACCTGGCACCGGCAGACGTACGGTCGACAGGTGCAGGAATCAAAGGTCTGTACTATATTTGGGCAGGCCCAGCAATATATGATATACTTTTCCGCACAGTCATGCCCTATCATAAAGGGGTATAACCTTGTTGAGTGCCTTGAATATTTACTTACTCGGTATCTCTATTTGTATATTAGCATGTCTCTAGTCTAGGCTACAGAAGACGCAAAAGTTAACAGGGCCGCAGTACCTGAGCATAAGCATGGAGGACAAGGGTAGCTTTCCCAACATCCCGAAACTAACGGGTACCAACCTTACACCTACAGAACTGGACGTTCATGAGCCAAATGAGCAGGATCATAAGATACTCGATGATGGCAATGAGGAGGGTGGCGATACCCTTAAATGTGGGTATGGGAGATGTACCCCAAGTTGGCTTCAGCGGTGTAATAACCCTAAGATGTTTCTCGTGTTTCTCTCTTGGTTCGCCATCGTGCAAGGTAGGCTCTGTTTTCCATGCTACGGACTCATTGGCGGGGCCCCCAGGCCGCGCCTATCTGGGAAGCTGTTTTGAGATGTTCATGGTCCGGACGGCCGTGCTCGAAATCCTGAGGCCGGACTGAATATAATTCTCTATTCTGATTGGTTATAATATAGATGTTGCCTTTGCCGCGGAAAATCGTGCCTTCCTTATTTTACATAAAGTATATTTTTCAGTATAGGAAGGAAAATTACTAAGAAAAAAATGACTATGTGTATAGACTAGCGCCAGTCTCACAATCACGTCACGGATTAGAGACTGGTATCGCCCACCATATATTGTTGGCGTGAAGCGGCTCATAGGACTGGCACTAGACTACTATGTGTATAGAATGAAATCAGGAGACTTCGTAACCAAACTGGTTCGTAACCAAACTGATGCGTACCCAAGTAGCTTCGCACCTAAGAGATTTCGAAGTCTCCAGCTTGCGCCTAGAATTCCGATATTTGTTTCATTTCTACAAAAATGATACAAATCTAGTCATTATAAATTATTTTCCTCTATAATGTTAATGTTCTTTATACATCCGGTTCCCTCACAAGTTCATAAATAACTTGGCCCCGCCTTTTGACTATTGATGCTTTGCATCTACAACCGTACTTGTTTTATGGTGGCAAGTATCGTATGGTCTCCCGGTGCCTTTGATAATGATATGATAATAAGGTTTAGTTAGGGGAACATTTTAGGAGAGCACTCATAGAAATTATGCACATCCTCGGACGTCGATTTTGAAACTGAAATTTGGAAATTTGATTATCGTCACTTTTTCTGCAAATGAATTGTAACTAGCCAGCATTAGGTGCTGCCGAAAACTTAGTATAGTGGGGAAAGGATTGTCCTACCCTGACCATGTTGTGTGTATATATGTATGTATGTATGTATGTATGTATGTATGACTGAATGAAGGAATGAATGAGTGTTCAAAGGCACATCGACACACATACATTAGGTCACTTAATGCCATAGAACACTTCCAAAAAGTGGTCCTTTGTCATTGTTAAAAAACAATGCCAAAGCATAATTGTTCTAGGTGAAAGAAGAAAAGGAGGAAGAGTAAGAACAGATCCTCCAAATCCAAAGAGGACCTAGGGATATTTTAGATGCATGGTATCCATAGAGAGATCCACACATCCCCTGCTTTTATGAGGCAAGCATGTATGTATGTATGATTGTATTTATGTATGTATGTGTGATGTATTCATGTATATGTGTGTATTGGTGTGAGTGTGTGTCAGTAGGTAAGAAGGTATGTATGTATGTACGTATGTATGTATGTATGTATGTACATGTATCTGGATGCATGAATTCATGCATGAATACATTACATGATATTGAACTACTTACTTTCTCCAAACTCCATTAGGTTTTGTCGTCAATGGTATCAACAACGTCAACGTCACAACGCTAGAACGTCGCTTCGACCTTCCCAGTTCAAATTTAGGTGTAATATCCGCCGCCTATGACATATCTGCAGGATTGTTTGTATTGCCCATCACATATTATGGTGCGCGTGCGCACAAGCCCCGCTGGCTCGCTATCGCAGCCCTGGTCCAAGCGGCAGGTTCCTTCACTATGTTTCTGCCTCATCTGCTGGCTGGACCATACGAGCTTGGCTCATCAGCACCAAGCATATGTGTGAGCGGAGGTGAGTACTTAATTTTAAGTTAAATTTTGTTTTTAAAGTGTATACTGTCATGAGCGAATGTTTGTGAATGTGTGATGTATGTTGATTCTTCTTCTTCTTCCTGATACTCATCAACTCTATTAGGTTGAAGGCTCCGATGAGATAATTTGGCCTTGTCGCATGGAGTCGATCAGTTTAAAACTAATAACATAGCAGCTTGGTGTTGGCAGAATCCACTAGCTCTTCAACAGAACTAATGTACTCACTGTTGATGGCTATGATGATGCTTCCTCCAGTTGTAATATTCTGTCTCTTCGATAGAGGTATTATTTCTCACTGAAAACCTTTCCAATTTCGCTCTTCCGCCAAATCTCAGTCACCATCACAATATCTGGTCATGCGCTGTCAAGTAGGTTATAGAAGGTTCCTGTCTTGTTCACCAAGGATTGACAATCAATGTTTATGATTCTAAGAGGTCTTTCACTGAAGGCACATTTAGGCCTGGGTTTGACAGGGGACAAGGTGTACTTTGGTACCTTGAAGTCAGCTGAGCTAACATAATCTAGGCTAATTATTGAGTCCTATAGGTTGCTAAATTTGTTCTTTGGATTCAATGCCATAAATGTCAAAGAGTAAGGAGCAGTAATTGCTTGCATCATACATGTGGCATAACCATACTACACTGGAGTGGTCACCCAATCTTGCATAGCTCTTGTCGCCTATGTTCTGGCATTCTGCATGGTGCAGTTTTCTAGGCCTTTGTGACTCCAGGAGATTTTTTCCTCACATGCTCCAAACAGAAACAAGGTGGACTAGGTTCGCATCCTCAGACAGGGCTTACAAGGGGATATACCCAAAGTTGATCTCAACGTCACTAGCCTATCACGAAGGTACTAGTTTTTTGGAGGGCACTCCTCACGTTACTTGATACTTGCTGGGAGTTGATTCGGAGGTTGATCCTGATAGGTGTGAAACCTATTATACACAAGCAGAGTAGCAAATGTATCATGAAGCGTGGCCGTTTATGAAACATACTAGGGTTACTGCTATGAGTCATCAAAACAATATGGCGGCTCTGCCATTAAGTTGCAGCTTATTTACTGAAATGCACAAGATCTATTTGCATCAAGCAGGTAATTACAGAATCTATGGGAATGAGGTGACATTACACCACCGCCAAAGGAACTTTGGTAATGTACACAAAAAAGTGAAATTTAACTGTGAAAGTTAGAATAGCCAGAGCTGAAAGTTTTCCATCCATTCGGCATGCATGTACAATGTCAAATTGCTTTGCTACAATCATTCATTTATTCATTCATTCATGCATTCATACATTCATTCATTCATACATTCATTCAATAATTCGTACTGCTACAGCTACTTATGCTGTTTATATTACTTAAACAACTACTGGTGCTTCAGCAAGTGCTACTACAACAACTGCTGCATCAGCTACTGCACCAACTGCATCGACTGCTACTACATCTGCTATCACTATTCAACTTCTGCTGCTGCTACTACCATTGTTGTTGATACTACTACTACTACTACTACTATAACTACTTACATTATACCTTTCAATATATTTATATAGGTTATTATTTTAAATTACAGTACTTTCCAATTCTGTAACCATCCATAAACCTTAAATAATTCATAGCCATATCCACACTGATATGCCAATATAATTGTCCAGTAAAGGATAATACTTTTTCAGGCAACAACACAGCATGCAATATAGATGGCGGTGGAGGATCCGGCTTGTCCAACTATTTGTATATGTTCATCGCTGGACAGCTGCTTCATGGTATAGCAGGCACCATACTCTACAGCATAGGCATCGTCTTTATAGATGAGAATGTATTTGCTAGATCATCGCCTTTATACATAGGTGGGTCTTTATAGATATTAAGGAAGAAAGTCATTAATATATATATATATATATATATATATATATATATATATATATATATATATATATATATATATATATATATATATATATATATATATATTAGAGCTGCACTAACGGAAGGAGATCAACTCATGAGCTCACCACCATTTTGACTCGTGAGCTCATGGACACGGTTTTTTGAAAACAAATGTTTATCATTCAGTCCAGCAATGAAGAAATAAATAATTACTTATGGTGATTTATTAACAATTACATATGTATTTCATTTTAAAATGTGGCAGCGAGGTACAAAGGTTAGTATAACACTGTTTGTATACATAGGGGATTGTAAACAAGACTTGACAGTGATAAGCAGTGATCAGGAGGAGTGTGTTAGGTGTTCTGTGTTAGGTTTATATTCCATACATAGACGAGTTGACCACTCCAGCTCGCGTTCGGCTCGTCTGGCTTAAGTGCTCGAGCCACTCGAGTTCGTGAGCTGTGCGTGCAGCTCTAATACATACATATAAATATACATACATATATATATATATATATATATATATATATATATATATATATATATATATATATATATATATATATATATATATATATATATATATATATAGATGTTTTCATGTGTTAATGCTAGAGGCTAGTTAAACTTTTGTGGCAAATCTTAAAAGATCTTCGGTACCTAGACGATTATGAATGTAAAGAGAAATACGTTGTTACTAGGGAACTCAGCCTTGATATTGCAGAGGGTATTTCATGTATACAAATGTATTTTCCAATAACAGGTGTGCAAAAAACAACTTCCCTTGTATTCCAGGTATCGTGTATGCCGCTGCCACCATTGGACCAACCCTAGGCTTTTTACTGGGAGGATTGTTCTTGAACATTTATGTTGATGTTGGACGCATTGACCTTGATAGGTAAGAAGTATAATTCTATCATGTCTATTTGTGTGTGCATTGTGTCTGTAGTGAGATTGGGGTTAACATAGATGTTACTAATTGGTTGAGACGATACTAATCGTATGTTTTGCCCCACTTAAATGTCTGTACGGATCCACCGTGGCCCAGTGGTGTATGATATTTGACTCCCAAATGCGAATTCGCAGGTTCGACTTTCCACTGGGTACCAAAAATAGTAGGTTGACCTGGTCGATTAATAAATGTGCGGCGTGGAGGACTGTCTATGGCTCTTCTGCAACTAAAAGACCCCTTGGAACTTTTCGTAAAGAGCCGGGTTTCCATCTCGTCGCAATATTACTTGAGCTGTTTAAATCGAAGAAGAGACTCCATTCCTTCCTTTCTTTATTTTTTGTGCCCCATATTTGAACATCATAAGCAGTTGAATAGTTTCTACAATTACCCAAATGTGCTATTTCAAGATCTGGACATTTAGCGTCATTGTTCTGTCCCATCAAGACTAAGTCGTGACTTGCAAGTTAAGGAGGAAGAAATTCAGACAAAAGCACTACCATTTCCCCGAGTCCCCGGAAACTTTGTCACAACATCCACCGGGATTGGAGCCCGGAAATTGTTTTACTGTGACAAAGTGCTACATTATAACTCTGTGTGTATACAATGTGTGATTTTGTTTTATATTCTATATTTTGTTTTCTAGCTTAAATGTCAGACCAGGGGACCCTACCTTCGTAGGTGCCTGGTGGATAGGATTCTTAGCCTCTGCTATTTTGAGCATCACGTGTGCTCTATTTCTCTTCCCTTATGCATTTGAGTTACCTAGTGAGTATACAATACAATAGACTATAGTTGTTAAATAATTACGACATCATTACGAGTTCGAGAAGTCGAACTTTATGATGACGATACATGCATGGAAATACATCGTCGTAACGAGTGCTGAAAAAAGTTCACGAGCTCGCAACGTACATGTGAATACGGTGACCGTAAAACGTGCTCGTTACAAAATCATCCTGAGCAAGTAATGAGTTCGAAATACTACGAGATTGTTACGACCTATGGCATTCCTGCCTGTGTAATATGACTAAAAAACGAAGCTTTAAATAATTGCACAGCTCAATAACAATTTTGCATCACCCTTCAAATGCAGTCGCAATGAAATTCTTTTGTAATCTGTGATGTCATTTTTTGCTTGTACTTTGCAGAAAAATATTTGCAAACCCCTTGTTATGAGCTTTATATTTGTGCAATAACCACACAGCATGAGTCGCAATTGACCAAAAACTAATGCATAAAATTACTACAATTTAACTTGATGGAAATCAATATTCGATTTAGAATAGAATTAAGAGACAAGTAGAGTGAATTGTGTTGG
Organism: Maea johnstoni; assembly: GCA_963942565.1. Classification (NCBI taxonomy): domain Eukaryota; kingdom Metazoa; phylum Annelida; class Polychaeta; order Spionida; family Magelonidae; genus Maea; species Maea johnstoni. The sequence goes on along the minus strand of OZ012700.1, from coordinate 18,315,911 downwards.
CTCCAACGATCCAAACTGCATTAAGATTGACCGACAGAATGTTGATTAATTTGAATTTTTTACTGAGAACATTGAATGTTTGTGCAGCGCGCCAGTGTATTCTCCTTCAACCGCAGTCACAAAGTCACGATAGTTTAATCCGTGATGGGATGCCTCCTCTTCATGACGTCATTCTTTGCCATATTCAACCAATAGAGGTCGCGGAAGCGAGCTGTCCATGCGATAGCCCGGCAACACATTTCTCAAGTTGTCAGTGTGTATGGTCAAATGCTGCTAGTCTAGATATATATTAAACTAACACCGCTATTGAATACGTTTCCCCAAGCCCATTCATTTGAGAAATATACTGGTGAGAAAAAGTAAGCAATCTACATGCATATTTCTCCGGAGATCATTTACATAGAATGTCCAAGAAAAAGAATCTTATCGTCATTATTATTATCATTATTATTATTAGTAGTATTATTAGTATTAATTTTTTTCTATAACTATTATTATCATTATTATTATCATTATTATTATTATATACATTATTATGATTATTATTATCAATGCTGTTGTTGTTGTTGTTTTTGTTGTTATTACTATAATTGTTATTATTGTTTAATTGTTATTATTATCATTCCTATTATTATCATTACATTATTATTATTATTATTATTATTATTATAATTTTTATCATCATTGCTATAAATATCATCATTACGATCAATTTTATTATAATTATTATTATCATTATTATTATTATCACTTTTATTATCATTATCATTATTACTATTATCATTATTTAGATTATTATTATTATTATTATCATGATTATTATTATTATTATTGTTATTATTATCATTATTGTTGTAATCACTTTTATTATCATTATCATTATTACTATTATCATTATTACTATTATCATTATTATTATTTTTATTTTTATTATTATTATTATTATTATTATTATTATTTCTATCATCATCATTCCATCTGACAGATGCTGTCAGGGTACGAAACAGCAGGGTATCACAGGCTCATAGTGACGGCAGCGAGACAAAAACAAGTGAGGCAGATTTTGGCACCTCACTTCGAGACCTTCCAACATCCATTAAACTGCTCCTTAAGAACCCCACCTTCCTCTTCACGACCGTGGCGCAGCTCATGGACAGCTTCATCGTCGTCAGTTTTGCATCCTTCTCGGCCAAGTACCTGCAGTACCAGTTCAGACTGACCGCCGGCTTAGCAGCTATGTATTCCGGTAAGGATTGGTCATAAGCTTGCTTAACCTAAATAATAAAGACATTCAACTCCTGCATTAAATGTGGGGAAGACAGGGTATTTAAACGACCATACACCCGACAGGCAACGTGGTAAAAGGGTGTACATTCTGAAGTATGTCATCATTCAGGTACACAATGTTTTCCCTTTCACAAAAATCGGCATGTATATATATATATATATATATATATATATATATATATATATATATATATATATATATATATATATATATATATATATATATATATATATATACATACGTCGCCTCCAGCCTCCAATATTTTTCTATTCCCACAGTGCTGCCTCAATTTAAAAAGAACTGGATTTTTGACCCTTGGCTCAGAAGTGACCTTTGAACTGACCAGATTACACAGGAAGTGACACAACAATAGGTGAAAGGTTCCAGGGTCATGGACACTCTAGCATTTTAGCATGCAGCGTGGACCTTTTATCCAACATGGTCTCTTTATAATGGCCCGAGGATTGCATAAGCATGAAACCAAGGGTTGTCAACTTGATACTGAGTATGTAACTTGCTTCCATGTATGTACATATGTATATATATATATATATATATATATATATATATATATATATATATATATATATATATATATATATATATATATATATATATATATATATATATATATATATAAATATATATATATATGTATATAACTATTTTTATATATATATATATATATATATATATATATATATATATATATATATATATATATATATATATATATATAAATATATATATAAATATATATATATATATATATACATATATATATATGTATATATATATGTATATATATTATATATGTTTCATACATAAATACATATATTTATATACATATATATATATACATATATATATATATATATAAATATATATATATATGTATATATATATATATATATATATATATATATATATATATATATATATATATATATATATATATATATATATAAACATACATACATATATATACATATATATATACATATATATATATATAAATATATATATATATATATATATATATATATATATATATATATATATATATATATATATATATATATATATATATATATATATATATAAGTTGGAATATTTTAGGTGTAGCTGCTGTGGCTGGAGCTGTTGTGGGCCAGATGCTTGGAGGAGTATTAGGGAGACGATTCAACCTCAAGGTGAAGGGATCACTTCGCCTCTGTGCTGCAGCCTCTCTGGCAAGCATTCCTTTCTTTCTGGCAGCCCTGATGACCTGTGACACCCCAGGAAAACTGTCCTGACGCCAAATTCAAACAGCATGTGGGTATCTTTGTTATTTGCTATTGATTGTACCAAAACTGTTTCCTCAGCTGCCTAAACAACAAAGATCGTCCCCAAACTCTATTGAGCAAGATTGTGTTTGGAGGCATTAACAAAAAACAAAATAATGACTACACCGAGTTCATTTATGTTAAGTGTTTTGTTCTGTATTTGTATTTGTACTTGAATTTGCACTTTGTATTTGAAAATTATGTGTAAGATGCCTTGTATTTATGTTAAATGGAAATCCGATATCTTTATTTTGACTTAATTGTCAGTGCGGTAAAGCAGATGTCATTCTGCATGTATCTTTGGAAAACTCATTGTGTTGCAACAGAGAGTCATCATTTCAAACAAAATGTAGCATTTCCTGATGTTGGTTATTGTGATACATTAGTCAAAAACAATTAGCAATCAAATTGATATTTTGTACTTTGAAATACAGTCAATAAAGATATATATATATATATATATATATATATATATATATATATATAATATATATATATATATATATATATATATATATATATATATATATATATATATATATATATATATTCCGTACTGATACTATGACAACGGTGTTCATGTATTTGTATTTTGCAATCAGTGCAGTCACTAGAGGTCATACAGTCCAGACATTTAATTCCTGCACCAGTCGACCGGACGTCTGCCAGCGCCCGGTTGTACAAACATCCATGGATAACGAGTCAAAATAATAAGTCAAGCACATCAATGGCCCAGGTAGCTTGTGAACCAAAGCTACGTTTAGTTGTCAGGTCATCCATGAATCCATGCCCAGGAAACTGGGTGGCAATCGGACGTGTGGTCGTGTATTATGCCCAGGCTGCCCACACATTTAGTGCAGGAATTAAATGTCGGCATTAAATAACAGTTTCGAGTTTAGTCTAGGAAAACAGTACCCTTGACAATAGTGGGAAAACTATGCATTTACCGAAATAACCCTACACAATGATTTATCAATAGTAATAGGGTCCATTTATGGGTCAAACCAAGACAACCCACAATTCATAAATAATTTGGCAGAAATCATAAATAGCTATAATAACCCCAATATCTTACTTGGCGGAGACTGGAATTGCACACGTTTGTACCAACTAGATAACATACACTATGTATCACAAAATAATTTAAAAAATGACAGCAGCAATCACCAATATGTGCAATACCTTCTCTTTAATTGACCCCTGGAGGGGTCAACAACCCCAAGAAAAAAACAATTTACATGGTTACAGGGACAATCTAAGAAGCAAGCCAGATTAGATTATTTTTTATGTAATGACAAACTCCTCTCTATTAGTAAGAATTTTAAAATAAACCCAAAGTACAGATCGGACCATGCTCCCATTTCCTGCACAATTGACCTTAGGTGAAGACGCCAGGGGCCCAGGCACCTGGAAAATGAACAATGCCCTACTTAAAGACGCCAATTTTCATAGCATCCATTAAAAAAGAGATCAATATATTTAAGTCAATCTACGCTGCCACACCTTATAACCCGAACAATATAGGACTCGGTTTTCACATGGATTTAAACTTATGATCCCTCCATCTCTATTCTGGGAGTCCCTGCTGGCCACTTTAAGGGGAACTATTATTAGATACAGTAAAAGAAAGAAGAAACAAAGAGAAATAGACATGCAGCAATTAAAAAATAATATTGAAATCCTAGATGAAAAAGTCACCACCGGAACAGCAAGTCAAAACAAATTCGATACATTAGCCACCCTAAACAATAACTTAATTGAACTAAGATCGGAAATTCTGAAAGGAGCTTACATAAGATCTAGGGCTGACTGGTTGGAATTTGGTGAAAAAACCTAATAAATATTTTCTTAATTTGGAGAATAAAAATCGAATAAATAAAAACATCAGTGAAATAAAATTAGAAAATGGGGAAACTATCACAAACCAAGGGAAAATCCTAGACGAATTAAAAAACTTTTATTCAACACTATACCAGCAAACAGCACCACAAGGTGATCCCGATGCCAACAACTTGAACAACACTATCCTAACACCAACTACCTTAAGTCCAACAGAAAAACTAAGCTTTGAGGAACCGATTACAAAACTTGAATTAGACATTGCCCTTAAGAACATGAAGAACAACAAGTCGCCGGGTATAGATGGGTATAGCCCAGAATCTTTCAAAAAATTCTGGCCTCAGCTAGGGAATTTCTTTCTTGACTGTATTAATGAGTGTTTCAACAATAACCAACTAACAGCCTCTCAAACTCAAGGACTAATCACCTGTCTCCCCAAAAGTGGAAAAGCTAGGAAACCTAATCAAAAAACTGGCGTCCCATCTCTTTACTTAACACTACCTACAAATTAATATCATCCTGTATAACTAATCGTCTTCGTCCCATACTATGTCGTATAATAAGCCCAGAACAAAAAGGTTTTCTGGAGAATAGGTCAATTTCAGATTGTACTCGCTTAATGTATGACATAATCTTTGAATGTCAAATCAGAAACATAGAAGGCTTGATTTTACTTATAGATTTTGAAAAAGCTTTTGATAGCTTGTCATGGGAATACATTCAAGACTGTTTAAGAAATCTGAATTTTGGAAACAATTTTATAAAATGGATTTCAATTTTCCAAAAAAACTCGAATTCATGCATTATTTTAAATGGTCATTTATCTGCCCCTTTTACACTCCATAGAGGTTGCCGACAAGGCGACCCCATCTCACCTTACTTATTCATAATTTGCTCAGAATTTTTAACTCAGGCGATAAAAAACAACAGAAATATAGAGGGAATTACTTTAATAGAAAAAGAACACAAATCAAGCCAATATGCGGATGATACCTCCCTGTTCCTCAAAGCAACTGAAGATAATTTAAGATATGCCCTTCAGACATTGCAATGGTTTTATCTCCTTTCAGGTTTAAAAATAAATGAAACAAAAACAAAGGTAATTCGACTAGGTCCAATCCGAGAATCAGATCGACGATTCTGTAGAGAGAACAATCTCGACTGGGTCACTACCTTCACCGCCCTAGGAATTCAATATGATGTTTTGAACATAAGGGACATTACCAACAACAATATAAACGATAAATTAAACGACATGAAAAAAATGATTCAATGTTGGTCCTGTCGAAACATAACTCCAATAGGGCGCATGACCGTTTTCCAAAGCTTAATATTATAAAAAGTAATTCATATACTGCAATCATTGCCATCACCTACAAACGCCCTACTAAAGGAATTAGAAAAAATCTGTTATGACTTCATCTGGAAGAAAAAACGACATGAGGTTAGCAAAACTACACTGTGCCTTAGTTGGGAACAAGGAGGCCTAGGTCTAATAAATATCCAGGAATTTGATAATAGCCTAAAATTAACCTGGCTAAAAAAGATGTTTGCAAACACCCCAGATTGGCTGGAATTCGCTACTGCCTATAATATTGATAGGTTACTATGGACTGGCCCAAATTACCATACTATAATTCGAAAAAAATGCCATAACCCTTTTTGGGCCAGTGTTATATTAGCTTATAATAAATGGTACAAATCTCTAGATTCTTCAAAAAATATCGCTATTGCAGACCAGCCAATCTGGGGAAATACCACATTAAATATTCCATTTAATAAAATTTTATTTACAAGTAACATCGTTTTCTTAAAAGACCTGTATGACCAGGAAGGCAATCCCAGAACAAAGGCACAGTTAGAGCTTATCACTGGTAGCAACATCATGTTAACAACCTATCATGCTCTCTGGAAATCTCAACCAAAACTTTGGAAAGAGACACTCAGAGTGACAAATACAGATTTTAACCTTTATCTTCCACCAGTTATCAATTGGTTAATGAAGGATAAAAAGGGCACCAAAAACATCAGGAAAGTATGGAACCTTCAAAGACCTGCCATACTACCAAAGGGCCCTGAAAAATGGACCCTGGAATTTGCACAACTGGACCCTAACATCTGGAACAAAATTTTCTTAATCCCAAAACAATGCAAAGTCAACTCTAGAATAATATATTTTCAATTCCAGATTATCCATAGGTCACTAATTACAAACAAGAAATTGTTTACTTTTGGCTTACGTGACAACGAAAACTGTGAGTTGTGCAACATTCCAGAGTCCATTAATCACTTACTATATGACTGTCCAAACGCCAGAGAAATATGGACTGATCTGGAATATTGGTTAAGGACAGTCATAAGATCAACGATATACATGGACATACTGTCTATACTGCTTGGTAACCCAAGAAATGAGGTGGTAATAAATTGCATATTACTTATTGTTAAGCACGAAATATACAAAAGGAAATGGAACGGTAGTAACCTGAATTTACTAAAAATTAAAAGAATAATAAAGAGTCACATGGACCTAGATATCTACCTAGGAACTATACATGGTAAACCTGAAAAGGCAATAGGCAAATGGTCCTCTATTTTTCACAATTTACAGTTAATTTAGAATATCAAAATGCAACTAATAAGCTGTACCAAAGTAACTAACCCAATATTTTGTTGCATGTAATGATATTTGAGAAAATACTGTGCTGTATATATGTTATATGCTTACTATTGGAACAATAAATTATAAAAAAAAAATTAAATGTCGGCACTGTAAGTGTAACAAGATTGCAGGTTACCCTCCTTCTATCAAACCCACTCATAACTCCACATTTAAAATATTTTGCGCATGCATTCAATAATCATCTTCACCCCTTACTTTTCACTACAAAGTTATTCTGATACTCTCATTGCACGGGTATCTTTTTCAAAAATCAAAATGCAAAAGTAGGAAGTAATACCAATTTATGAATTCAAGCTATTGTTAGGAGTTTCAATTAAGCATGAAACTGTTAAGTAAGGTAGATAATGTATTTACTTTACTGTAATTTAATTTAGTATGTTGGTAATACCTATGCTAGCAAACAATGGATATAGATTATGCAAGTCACCGGTCACAGGAACTGGGTACATGAACATTGAATCAGGCCCACAGCCTAACATGGGTGATTTAGTGCAGGAGAAAAAACCTCAATTCGATACCATAAGATTACGGTCTGGTGCAATTCTGTCTGTTTGCAAGTCACTTACACCCAATTAGAGCATCTAGAAGAGACCTCCTGCGGTTACCAGCAAAATAGGATTGGTAACACGTATGAGTGAGACCCGGCTGCAAGGTTGTGGAAGTAACTTTTTTCAGAATTAAAAAGTGTCTTATTGTGCGTGAAACAAATGATGAGTTTTCCAGTGGAGTGCAGTAGTAGTAGTAGTAGTAGTAGTAGTAGTAGTAGTAGTAGTAGTAGTAGTAGAAGTAGTAGTAGTAGTAGTAGTAGTAGTAGTAGTAGAAGAAGAAGTAGTAGTAGTAGTAGTAGTAGTAGTAGTAGAAGAAGTAGTAGTAGTAGTAGTAGTAGAAGAAGTAGTGGTAGTAGTAGTAGTAGTAGTAGTGGTAGTAGTAGTAGTAGTAGTACTACTACTACTACTACTACTACTACTACTACTACTACTACGGCGACGACGAAGACTGCTACTACTATAATACTACTATAATACTACTATAATACTACTAAAATACTATTACTAGGATTTTCTTTGTGTGTACACGTACATTAACTTAAAAAGACAAGACACAGATATTTAGTACTACAGCTTTCCATCGCACACCTTATACTTCTAGGAATGGGTCATCACCAGAGGGTGGTTGTAATTCTCACTGTGGATGCACTACATTGAAGTACCAGCCTCTATGTGGAGAGAATAACGTCCAGTATTTCTCCCCCTGTCACGCTGGATGTACGACTGTCAATTATCACAATGGTGCTATGGTATGTTTTCTTCCTCTTTGTCTCCTTTGTGATGTTCTTAATGATTTTCTGAGTGACCAAATGATTCTTTAGTGTTGTCCGCTTAGCTGTTTGGGTCCGTAATGCCTGTATGCTTAGCTGTTCACTCCTTAGTGGCTGCATGCTCAGCTGTTTGGGTCCATAATGCCTGTATGCTTAGCCGTTCACTCCTTAGGGGTTGCATGCTTAGCTGTTTGGGTCCATAAGGCCTGTATGCTTAGCTGTTCACTCCTTAGGGTTGCATGCTTAGCTGTTTGGGTCCATAAGGCCTGTATGCTTAGCTGTTTGGGTCCATAAGGCCTGTATGCTTAGCTGTTTGAGTCATAAGGCTCTGTATGCTTAGCTGTTCACTCCTTAGGGGCTGCATGCTTAGCTGTTTGGGTCCATAAGGCCTGTATGCTTAGCTGTTTGGGTCCATAAGGCCTGTATGCTTAGCTGTTCACTCCTTAGAGGCTGCATGCTTAGCTGTTTGGGTCCATAAGGCCTGTATGCCTAGCTGTTCACTTCTTAGGGGTTGCATGCTAGCTGTTTGGGTCCATAAGGCCGCTATGCTTAGCTGTTTGGGTCCATAAGGCCTGTATGCTTAGCTGTTTGGGTTCATAAGGCCTGAATGCTTAGCTGTTTGGGTCCATAAGGCCTGTATGCTTAGCTGTTCACTCCTTAGGGGTTGCATGCTTAGCTGTTTGGGTCCATAAGGCCTGTATGCTTAGCTGTTTGGGTCCATAAGGCCGCTATGCTTAGCTGTTTGGGTCCATAAGGCCTGTATGCTTAGCTGTTCACTCCTTAGGCGTTGCATGCTTAGCTGTTTGGGTCCATAAGGCCTGTATGCTTAGCTGTTTGGGTCCATAAGGCCTGTATGCTTAGCTGTTTGGGTCCATAAGGCCTGTATGCTTAGCTGTTCACTCCTTAGGGGTTGCATGCTTAGCTGTTTGGGTCCATAAGGCCTGTATGCTTAGCTGTTTTGGGTCCATAAGGCCTGTATGCTTAGCTGTTTGGTCCATAAGGCATGTATGCTTAGCTGTTCACTCCTTATGGGTTGCATGCTTAGCTGTTTGGGTCCATAAGGCCTCTATGCTTAGCTGTTTGGGTCCATAAGGCCCGTATGCTTAGCTGTTTGGGTCCATAAGGCCTCTATGCTTAGCTGTTTGGGTCCATAAGGCCTCTATGCTTAGCTGTTTGGGTCCATAAGGCCTCTATGCTTAGCTGTTTGGGTCCATGAGGCCTGTATGCTTAGCGGTCTGGGTCCATAAGGCCTCTATGCTTAGCTGTTTGGGTCCATAAGGCCTGTATGCTTAGCTGTTTGGGTCCATAAGGCCTCTATGCTTAGCTGTTCACTCCTTTAGGGGCTGCATGCTTAGCTGTTTGTAAATCAGAACAATACAGGCAACTCTGCTTAATCCGGACTGAGGTGGACCCTAGATTTCGGTCCGGATTAGGCAAAATCCGGATATGCGTATAGGAATTATTTGTATAGGAAGGGACTGGGACCTTCCAATCTGTCCGTTTTAGACGAAAATCCGAAATACACATGTCCAGATTAAGCGGAGTTGCCTGTACTATAATACCACTTCTCTCTTCTAAAGTAATTGTTTTTATTTTCTTCTTCAGATTTACACCAACTGTTCCTGTATCTTGTCTGCAAATGGCTCAGATATGTTGAATGGGATTCCGGGCTGTGTCAGTCGGAATGTACCCTAGTGTATCCATACCTATTTCTGATCAGCATTGCCGTCGTTCTCACCCTGCTTGCGAATCCTGTCAGCATGAGCGCCTCCTTGCGGTGAGCACTAGTACTAATGTTTAGATACGTCTAGCATAACTACAATTTCTTTTTTGTTGTTGTTTATACATATACAAAATATATATGCTTTTCATATATGGTTCTCTATACAGAAAGCTATTACTACCAAATGTTAAAAATCCGTGTTGGAGAGATGCCCTGATCTGTCTCCAAATGTTCTTTAATACTTTAAATACAATTCAAGCATTAAGATGATATATAAACTCCTCTTTGGCACAATCCCGGTATCAGTATATGATATTGAAATGAGAGGGATATTAGAGATTTTAAATACGTTGCTGGAGGGGGAGGTAATAAAAATGATTGCTAGGCAGAAATGCTTAAATTGTGTATTATCAAGTGCAATTTTACTTGGATACTTTCCCTTGTCAACCATAACAAACAATTTATATTTGGTACAAAGATACAATGTAACCTCCCGGTCCGGATTTGCCATCGTTTTTACGATCATTTTTAATTTTTTTTATATTCTAGCTGTGTTCCTGATAGCCAAAGATCTATCTCCATTGGTGTAAAACACGTTTTTTCTCGTTTTCTCGGTGAGTCAAAGTCTACCGTGACCAACATACAATCTATTATCTGTTATATGTATACCTTTATTAGTGATTGATTACACGACGTATTATTGAACTTATTATTGAACCTGAATCAAAATATTCATCAAATTCCTAATACGTTTGTCCAGGTATTTAGGAAAATAATATTTGTTTATATATATATATATATATATATATATATATATATATATATATATATATATATATATATATATATATATATATATATATATATATATATATATATACATATATATATATATATATATATATATACATATATATATATATATATATATATATATATATATATATATATATATATATATATATATATATATATATATATACATATATATATACATATATATATATATATATATATATATATATATTATATATATATATATATATATATATATATATATATATATATATATATATATATATATATATATGTATGTATATACATATATATATAATGTATATATATATATATATATATATATATATATGTATATATATATATATATATATATATATATATATATATATATATATACATATATACATATATATATATATATATATATATATATGTATATATATATGTATATATATATATATATATATATATATATATATATATATATATATATATATAATATATATATATTATATATATGTATATATATATATATATATATATATATATGTATATATATATATATATATATATATATATATATATATATTATATATAATATATATATATATATATATATATATATATATATAAACAAATATTATTTTACTAAATACGTATTAGGAATTTGATGAAATATTTTCATAACATTTAAATATATATTTATATATATATATATATATATATATATATATATATATATATATATATATATTAGTACGAATGCCACCATTAGGGGACATTTGGAGTAGGGTTAGGGGACATGGTCCCCTAATGGTACAAGAGCCAAGTCCCCTAATGTCCTTAACCAGTTTTCATGGAGATCAGGACTTTGTAGCCTATAATGAATAACTGAGAATGAACATAATTGAATAAAGATTTAGATGCGTCTCCACGTTTCCATAACTTCGCAGTTAAATAGTGGAAATTTGTGATCGAAATTTTTAAACTTTTACCATTAGGGGACCTACGAAATATTAGTAAAAATGACATAAAATGGAAATATATTAGGCACAAATTCGGGGATATTGTTATTGAATTTCTATTTGTTTGATTAATGCATTTATGAATGTAAATATATGGTTTAATTATTTTTTTTAGTAAATATATGTGTATATGTATTCAAGGTCCCCTAATGATCGGATTTGTCAGTGGATACATATATATATACAATGTATATATATACATAAACATTGTATATATAGTCGAGGTCCCCCTAATGGTAAGCTTTTTGCATGACCCAAATCACATGTATCTTAGGGTACGTACTTTAGGAGCCTGAAAATGGCTGAAAATGGGTCCGGTCTGCACAAAAAGTTTACATGGGCACTTGCCAGACTTCTTTTCAATGATCATTGGAAGAAACCTCCACTGATCAAACGAACCAGCTCGGCAGCTGATTGCCCGGCGCTCATAAGCACTTTTCCCAGGAGATGAGCTCGCGGTGAGTGTTTATGTTGAATCCTGCATAAACATATGGGTCCAATATATGTATCATATTGTATATATTTATATATATATATATACATGTGTAAACATATACTGTAAAACACCACCCAGAAAGACTCAATTCAAGAGGTGAATTTTTGGATTGAGGGACACACGAAGTTGTGTGGAAACAGGGCGCCCGCGACCGCACGACTGGTGCAGATAGGTCAATCTCACTACACTCGAAGAGCTGACCACCTACCCCCCCCCCCCCCTCCCCAAATTGTTGTTTTGGTATATATGTCCCCTTTATAATGCAATTTGTTAGTAAATATATGTATATATGTATTCAAGGTCCCCTAATGATCGGATTTGTCAGTGGATACATATATATATACAATGTATATATATACATATACATTGTATATATAGTTGAGGTCCCCTAATGGTAAGCTTTTTGCATGACCCAAATCACATGTATCTTAGGGGACGTACTTTAGGGGACCTTCATGTATATTTTGCCTATTGTCAGCCTAGTTGTATCATACCTTCTGCAAACATAATATGTGGTTCACTTGCAAACATACAACAGTCTACAGACATTAAGAGCCCCCCAAAAAGACAATTTTATAATGTCCCCTAATGGTTGAATTTTTGGGTGATGTCCCCTAATGATGGTATTTGTAAGTATATATATATATATATATATATATATATATATATATACATATATATATATATATATATATATATATATATATATATATATATATATATATATATATATATATATATATATATGTATGTTTATATTCTCTCATACATGTTATCATTTGTTTCAGCAACTGCACCTGGCCCGATTATTGTTGGATTTTTGTTTGACGCTACGTGTACGCTCTGGCAGGATAAGTGTGGAGAAAGGGGATCATGTTGGATGTATGATTCAAATGGCATCAAGCTCGGGTTTACGTTTTTGCCTATTGGTCTCAAAATCATGGCCACACTTTTCTATTTTCTCGCTCAGTTTTTTTACAAACAGCCGCAAGGGGAAAAGTCTAAGAAAGATTATGTTTCAAACGGTAGTGGCATTACAAATCCTGCTTTTACACATGAGAAATAAGACTGAAATAAGGCATGTCATGTTACATGTACATGCAAAGGTTGCAGGAAGAATTAAAAGGGTAGTTTTCATCATATTCTGTTGTCACTGTTTACTGACAACTCTGCATCACCATTGGCGTCAAGGCCTTTATTTGCTGGTCCCATAGCCTAGACATAACTTGTGTATTTGCTATGTACAATAAAAATGTCTGGATCTTACGAAACCTCTTACTTGCAATCCAAACTAATCCAAACTGATAGAAATGTAGCTTCTGTAATATTAGAAAATGTCGATGGATAGAAGAGGCAAATCTTACCTTAGACTTACATAGTATAGTAATAGGATACAGTTTTTTGTACATTTTAGTGGAGTCAACCACTTGTTGTGCACCTGGTTTTTATTTTCAAAGGACAACATATATATAACAAATATAACAAATGAAAAAGAGAGAAGAGACGCCACATAGGACATCATATGTACTTAGATAGATATAAATTTTCACAATTCTCAATGCCAGTCATCTTACATAAAGTATCCATAGTATAAGTACATATTTCAATTGTCATTTTAACTTTTTAGGTTTTTGAACATTTTTTAAGACTTAACACAATTGACACACAAACATATGTTACACAAGTGTCTTGTAACAGAGAAAATAATAAATATGAGAAAAAATATAGTATTTGTTACTCTATATATTATTTGATTAAGGTATGTCTCCTGAGATGGAAGATCCCACGAGTTCATTATCTTAACTCTATCTTCTAATTTCACTGACTTTGTCCCAAATTGGGGACCAGAAGCCTCTAAAGAATCTATCCTTATTATTGTTGGTTGCAATGAATCTTTCTGTTTTGAATTGTGACTTTAGCGAGGCAATCACTTGAGCAAGCCTGGGGGATCTCCCGCCCCCCTTATTTTTAAAAATAATCATTTTTGTAGTGACTAGTATTTTATTTATGACTCCAAAAGTAATTTGTATATCTGTCAGATATTCAGTCCTGATTGTCTGTTTTTCCAGCCAGTCTAGAATATCCTGCCAGATACCAGATGTCATGTCACATTCACAAAAGAGGTGGACGAGAGACTCCTCTGCCTGCCCACAGTAGTCACATTCATTAGATGGTTTTATTTTAAACTGATATAGTTCCTTGTTTGTAGGTAAGATTATGTGTAGAATTTAAATGGAAACATTTGCATCCATTTGTTTTGGTTGCATCTTCGGGATAAAAGGAAGATACTTTTCCAGAAAAATTCGTCATCTGGTGCCAATATAAGTTCTTCCCATTTCTGAATTGCTGTTGGGATAGTTTTGTTTTACTTTTAAAGATCTTATTATTATTTTGATTGGTTTTGTTGTCGTTTAGAATGTTCAGTTAAAAGATTGACACCAGGGGGCGGTTTTCTTCAGCCCCAGTTGCTTCTCCCAAAATATTTTGGGGGATTGCTTTTGAGATTCTTAAGAGGTCTAAAAAATTAGTTGTGATTCCAAAATCTTCTTCTTGACTTGTTTTTAATACTCCCTCTTTATCAATTAGATCACCCATGTTTCTTAGTCCTTTTTGGTCCCATTTCTGAATGTATGGTAATTTCAAACATGGGTTAAACCAAATTGGTTCATTATACGGCGAATCATAGGGGTATTCTTTAAGATCGATATTGTGAAATTTTGAAAGTACTTTACCCACTGAAGATCAGAAGGGATTATGTATCCTTGTTGAAATCGTTTTTATGTAGTCTGACCCAAATCTGCATATCTCTTCTATTCCATATTTGTGTGGAATAGTTGTCCAATCGTCATTGCTTAATAGTGTTTTTTGAGCCATTTTGTCTTAAGCATTTGCTCAAAGTTAACAACATTGATCATTTTTAACCCTCCGTCTTCTATATTGAGTTCCATTGTTTTACTCTTAATTTTGGTAGGTTTACCCTTCTACAAAAAGTAATAGAATTACTTGTTAATCTCCCTCATGAATTCGGGAGAAGGGGTTGGTAGTGAGATAAAAAAAAGTGAACCAAATTTGACAATGCCAGACTTTTGATCACTAGAAATCTACCTGCTAGTGTTGTATTTCTTCTACTCCAGCTAAGCAGAACCTTTTCTACCCCCGTTAATAGGATATAGTTAATCATTTCTCATCGAAATGAAAATATAAAGATGCAAGGAAAATAAAAAACTAAAAAATCCAAACGAACACACACACATATATATATATATATATATATATATATATATATATATATATATATATATATATATATATATATATATATATATATATATATATATATAGATGGATGGATGGATGGATGGATGGATAGATAGATAGATAGATATATGTATATATATATATATATATATATATATATATATATATATATATATATATATATATATATATATATATATATATATATATATATATATATATATATAGATAGATAGATAGATAGATAGATAGATAGATGAGATAAAGTAGCATTTTAAAAAAGTCATTACAATTCAGGAGAAAATATAAAACAGAGGTAAATTTGTTTTCTTTTCATTTATTTTCATCATGTTACACGAGATATAGAATACATACAGTCGAAACATTTATATATTTTTAGAAGTAAAATGAATATATTTAAGTGATTTCATTCTCGGGATTGTCTTTTGTTGTTGTACTTTTCTTTTTTGAGGGGCCACTGGGTACCGAAATCTTTCCAAATCACTTATTCTTCAAAATATATGAATATTATGCCAAATCCACATATACATGTATACATACTGTTTTAGATATACCGGTATCGTCTTCCCGTATATGATTTTTACACACACACACACATGTGCATGTATGTATATATGTGTATGTTTGTATGTGTGTGTGTGTGTATGTATGTATGTATGTGGTATGTGTGCATATATGTATGTATGTATGAATGTGTGTATGTGCGTGCGTATGTAGGTATGTAGGTATGTGTGTGTTATGTTTATGTTTATGAATAATTAAAGAATATATAACAAAAAGCATACACGCAATAAATATGGACTGAATATAGTACTCATACATTCAATATAAGGCACCAACCATATATTTGTAATTGATAATATTCAAATACATGGATACATGCATGTTCATTTCGAATGGTTTAGATTTGGCTCCTAACATATGTTTAAGCAAAATTCAATTGACTATTAATCATGAAGAAAAAGGAAGAATCCTTTCGTCTATCAACATTTCTTTCAGTCTTGACAAATTTATAATTATTTTCACACTATCCATCTCAGCACAGTAATATCGTCTGTGTATATTTTTGATTCCTAACAAATCAACCTATTAGCATGTTGATGGCACAATGAAGATACATTTAATGACGTTGAGACATTTAAGGAAACGGTCTAGTTTCTGGAGATTCTTATCTTACATGAATTGTGTAGTATATAGTGTAAATTAACTATGACAGTGGAATGTAAAAAAGGGTTTACTAAAGAATAGATAACAACACTACTATCGAATATAGTTTTCACTGAATAAAATGATGCCTAAAATATATACATGCACTTATACATTGCGACCACTCATAAATGATACTAAACAATCATTAATTGCTTTACCATTTACCCGATTTGTGGATTTAAGTAATTGGACGTTTGACATAGTTTCTGCGATATTTAGGCTAATTCGGGATAAAAGTGCTGCAAATACTTGCCAAAACCAAGGCCTTACCCTAACTCATTGGTTTTTACGTCGTTTTCACTTCAAAGGTTTAGATCTTTGCGACAAGGTAGAAACCCTCGGACCAGGAATAAATTCCATTTATTCGCGAATAGTTCCAAGTGTTTTTTCAGTTGAAGAAGTACCATTGACAGCCCTCGCTAATGCTGCACATGAATATAGCGACCTAGCAGACCTACTAATGGCGATCCAGCAAAGAC
>OZ012700.1:18290949-18293449 GCA_963942565.1 Maea johnstoni | reverse complement strand
ATATATATATATATATATATATATATATATATATATATGTATATATATATATATATATATATATATATATATATATATATATATATATATATATATATATATATATATATATAAATATATATATATATATATATATATATATATATATATATATATATATATATATATATATATATATATATATATATATAAATACAACGTACAACAGTACCATTTCAATAATATAGGTCCAAGTATTACTGTGTGAGCTTCACAGAGTCTGTTTTTGGCTGCTCCTTTTGACAACGAAACTTTTGCTGATGTAGCAATATTTGGTTCTGACACCAGAGAGTTATGTTCTGACGGTTGCTATATATATATGTATATACATATATATGTATATATATATATATATATATATATATATATATATATATATATATATATATATATATATATATATATATATATATATATATATACAACGTACAACAGTACCATTTCAATAATATAGGTCAAAGTATTACTGTGTGAGCTTCACAGAGTCTGTTTTGGGCTGCTCTTTTTGACAACGAAACTTTAACTGATGTAGCAATATTTGGTTCTGACACCAGAGAGTTTTGTTCTGACGGTTGCTTTTGGGTCGTTTATAGCCGTTTTCTGACATTTGAGCAATACATAAGGAGCTGATTCACAAGTTTCCGCCCCTCTCAGCTCAGGACCAGAAGGAGGGGCATCCATCTGCTCAAGGGATGTTTTAAGGACTTTTCATGCGTTTCAAGAAATAAAATGTCTTTATGAAATCCATCCAGGCTTCTCATCTTGAGTGTCCTATCACCAAGAGTTTCACCGTTCTCTCAACTTCACTGTGGTCGGATATAGATTTTAATGTTTCATCACTTTATCCGCCATATGAAATTAAATCTTGGTTAGCTATGTATTAGCAGTGGGGGAAAGGAGCGTAGTCTTGGAATACCACACCATCATTAAACCAAAGTCACCAACGTAACATTGTAACAGGCCTCAAGCAGTATTCGATCAAGGGCTGCGTTGAGAGATTGTGCAGTCTTAGTTATAGGCCAAATAGCTTTTAAAGCAGTCCACATTCCTGTGGTCTTTTGGCTATACGATACTGTAGATTCACAAAAGATTGTGTAGAGTAAGTTTTGCGAATTTATAGAAAATAGATTTTTGCGCTTTTTAACTTTGCGAATTGGCAGTAACATGGAGTGCCAGCTATACACTTAAAGTGGCAGCACTAATCATCATTGCGAATTTTAATTTTGCGTCCGAGGCTAAACGCTAAAAACGCAAAATTTAAACTAACGCAATCTTTTCCCAATTTACAGTATATTTCAAGTAGGATTGTTGGCTAGTTTTCTGATTATCATTTCTGCTTCAAATATTCACTTAACTATGCGTTTGCCTTAAATATTTCACCAACATTATCAGACTGATTTTGGCCAATGCGAGCATTCGTGGGTTAATTTCATCAACTCAGTTCAAATTATAAAAGATACATACCCTCAAGTCACTTAAATCTTTCTGCACATCTTCCCAGGTTCTGTTTAACCTTAGGATGAAACATCTGCCCACCCTTCCACCAACCTTTACTGCTGTCAAACCCTGAAAGAAAAGAATCGAATACTGTAAATCACTTAAGTATAGCGGGAACAATAAGATAGCGATAATAGCGCTCTGCCCATATGCGCTATTGTAAAATTCCCGTCTTTTTAAAAACCTCAATTGATCTTTCTGCTTCTGTTCCCGTTCACCGCTATACCTAGATCACGCTATCCAGGGCAATATCGTAATTGCGCTATTTAATGTTCACGCCATATTTAAATGATTTACAGTACATGAAGGAAGTAGTCCAACGGAACTAGTATCGAAACGAAAAAAGATATTTCAGAATATCTTATCAAACGAGAGAGAATATTTAATGTCTTTGTTTTTACCGTGTAATGCAAGTATTGGAATTTTCTACACAGCTTAGGTCCGTGTCTCGAGAAAGGCCACAGAGACAAATCAGTTGAATGAAAAGTTGGCCTCGATAGAGACGCCAACCGGATCTACAGTGCTGACATTTAATATCTGCACTAAATGCATGGACAGACCGGGCATATTACATGGCCGCACGCCAATTGTCACGCAGTTTCCTGGGTATGAATGCAGGGATCACCTCCTAATGCTGGTCTCCCACATACGAATTTACTGTGCGAACATACACGATCTCAAGTGTACGCTTGAAGCCACGAATTGGCTATAAAATTGCTGTATTTTCTCATTCGTTAGATATGTACGTTTAACTACGAAAGTATACGACATCCCACGACAGCATGTACGATTGATGTACGACTACAACATCAGATGTGCGACATTGTACGTTTTCTATCATAATATGCCGTAAGTAGGCGAACATATTCGTAGTTGGCTAAGGGCGTTTGTACAACCAGGTACTGGCAAACGTCCGGTCGACTGGTGCAGGAAATAACTGTCTGCACTGTAGATATCGAGTGAC
>OZ012700.1:18247739-18288249 GCA_963942565.1 Maea johnstoni | reverse complement strand
CAGTACTACTACTTGTCCTTACAGTAATGTCACTTGATCCTTTCTTCTCCATCTTCTTGCAGCTCCTTTGGTATTTCCGTTTCTGAGCTTTGAGATTCTTAATCTGTTCCTCATGTTTTTTAACCTGTTGGTTCAATTTTGAAACAGCTTTTTCGACACGTTTTCTCTTTTGAGTAGTAGACTTTAGACCAGTACCATCATCCGTCTCATCATCAGCATCATCACTGGTAGATCCATTGACAGTTGACCAGTCCTCATCTTCCGCCACATCAGCCTGAGCAGCCAGTTTCTCTTCCAGTCTCTTCTTACGGTGTCTCCTGACCCTGCTTTTGGTTAACCTCCTGTTATTTGCCTTCTCTTCTTCTCTCATGTCTGCTACATTCTTTTGATCACCTTTCACCTTTTCAATTTCCCTTTTCATGAAGGTAGCACCCAGATCAGCAAGTTTCTCCGCCCAATATCTTGGTTGCCACTCAGCATTGCTTAGGGGAAGGGGTCTTGCCCGGGTAGAATACATTATCCGGCTGAAAAAGTAAAGAAAAGTGTCAAAATAAGCCATGTCCTCAAAAACGTAACGCACAAATGAAACAACACGTAACGAAAATGTCCTCAACTCAAATAGAGATGTAAATACCCCCCCGCCATGTTGTTTTGATTCATTTACGAGCAAAACATTTCAAAGTTGTCTAAACTTACGGCAAATTACGCACAGACATCTTAAAATTTATGTTAGCGGAGCTTCTATGCTAGCCTACCCCTAAAATGACACCGATTTTTCGAAGATCCCATGATTAGAAATCGAAAAATTTTATGAAAAAAACACTCACCGCTGATTCTGACGAGTCTGGCAGCATGGCCTAACATCCCTTCTTGACGTCAGAAATGAAAACGAGGCCATAACCTCATTATTTTAGTCTGTAGGCTTGTCGATAGATGGCAATGTCGGATTGCCTAGAAACTTACACAACGTTTGTACGTGACGGTTTTTCGAACTTATGCTTCCCTGCAGGCTTAGAAATAATTCTTTCTGGATTTGTTACAATCGTTATTTGTACTATGCCTGAAGGTCTTTTAGATGCAAAAAGAAGATCTTCCACGAGTACATGTATAGGGAGGTATAATGCGATCGTAAGTTGCGCTAGTTATCGATACGCACCAACCTTACCCCATTTCGAGGTCTGTGGGCCTTTCTTAAAACTTGGTCTCAGACTTTTTGTTATTTTATCGAAAAGTTGAGATGTTTCCGCAGATGTAGAGACCAAAAAATCATTGAATACTATTTAATATGGTACATGTCCCGCCTAAAATAGCTTGATGCGAAATGTACAAACAAAAATTGAAGACACGTGTACAGACCTACCTAAAGTATATTTCAAAATGAAATATTCTGTTCTTGCGTCAGAAATATCAAAATTCAAAGTATTTCCAATAAATATAGATGAGGTTTTCCTAAAACAATCCGGTTTTTTAATCTTTTCACACAAAATCATATTTTAACCTTTGCTGAGGACACGTTAGTCCGTTTCGCCTTGTTGCTCTTCCGGCCTCAGAAAAAAAATTTCTACTAGAGTTAGGACACTAGTTATGCATGACTCTGATGCACATTGATCCTAGCTACTGGCTGATACCAAATAAGCCAGTATTCATGCAGTATTTTTCCCTAGGGGGTCGAGGGTCACGCAAATCTCGTTATGTGGACCCTTAAGGGAGAATGGCTGAGAAAGAAAAACACTCAATATTGATCAAATGAAATGACCGTGCAGGTATGATTTACAACTTATTGAAGTCTATTGACATTGGATCTCCCCACCCCCCTTCCGCACACACACACACACACACACACACACACACACACACACACACACACACACAAAACAGCCGCAATTCATCGCATTGTCTATGTACAGACCATTGTATAGTGTAAACGTGTAAACTAATGTTATAGCTTGTCCATGGTCATGTTTGTCAGATACGAGACTGTAAAAATCCGAGTCTATATTTGGATCAGGAAAAAATATCAGGCCGTCTAGGAGACTTAACGTGTGTTTACTATACACATTTCTGAGGTGCGTTCATGATCAAGAGTCACTTGGAAGCAGAAAGGTATGCAATGGATGTGATATTGACCTTGCAGCCTTAACTCTTCCATTGCTGAGGCTACTATTGTCCGAAGCACAAGGACGCAAAGATCTTTGAAAACTATATTAACCCTGTCATGTTGGCTTTTATTGGAAAGCGCTCGCTGACTAGTCTCAGATAAGTACCAATATGCCAGGGTTTTAGCCATTTTTCAGTTTTTCTGCATCATTTTGTATTGGCAAAATTAGTCACCAGCAGCATAAGAGTTTAAATTACCAATCAATGGAACAACATGCACCCGTGTTGGCGTTTGCGAAGGATATGTTCCACATTTCGTCTCGCGCTTGGTCCACGTGTAACCCTTTGAAGCTTTCCTTACCCACCAAATTAACCTTAGACGCCTTGGCCTTGTCTCTCACTACTGCTGGACCTGCCCCAACAGTTGAGTGGTCTAAGGCGTTATCATTGACTGCTAGCTGTCTCTCACCACTGCATGGCCTGCCCCAACAGTAGAGTGGTCTAGGGCGTTATCATTGACTGCTAGCTGTCTCTCACCACTGCATGGCCTGCCCCAACAGTTGAGTGGTCTAAGGCGTTATCATTGACTGCTAGCAGTCTCTCACCACGGCAGGGCCTGCCCCAACAGTAGAGTGGTCTAAGGCGTTATCACTGACTGCTTGTTGTCTCTCACTACTGCTGGACCTGCCCCAACAGTTGAGTGGTCTAAGGCGTTATCATTGACTGCTAGCTGTCTCTCACCACTGCAGGGCCTGTCCCAACAGTAGAGTGGTCTAAGGCGTTATCACTGACTGCTTGTTGTCTCTCACTACTGCTGGACCTGCCCCAACAGTTGAGTGGTCTAAGGCGTTATCATTGACTGCTAGCTGTCTCTCACCACTGCAGGGCCTGTCCCAACAGTAGAGTGGTCTAAGGCGTTATCACTGACTGCTTGTTGTCTCTCACCACTGCTGGACCTGCCCCAACAGTCGCGTGGTCTAAGACGTTGTCACTGACTGCTTGCTGTATCTCTCCACTGCTGGACCTGCCCCAACAGTCGTGTGGTCTAAGACGTTGTCACTGACTGCAAGCTGTCTCAAACCACGTCAGGGCCTGTCCCAACAGTCGTGTGATCTAAGGCGTTGTCACTGACTGGAAGCTGCCTCTCACCACTGCTGGACCCGCCCCAACAGTCGTGTGGTCTAAGGCGTTGTCACTGACTGGAAGCTGCCTCTCACCACTGCTGGACCCGCCCCAACAGTCGTGTGGTCTAAGGCGTTGTCACTGACTGTTTGCTATCTATCGCCACTGCAGGGCCTATCCCAACAATTGAGTGGTCTAAGGCGTTATCACTAACTGCTTGCTGTCTATCGCAACTGCAAGGCCTATCCCAACAATTGAGTGATCTAGTGCGTTATCACTGACCACTTGCCTACTCCCACCAGAATCAATGATCCAGTGTTTTGGGTGTGTGTAAGAAAGTCGACATTGACATGATCCTTTAAGTAAGACTAACATGCATTCATTCAACCATACAGTACAGACACTTCATTCCTGCACCAGTCGACTGGACGTCTGACAGTGCCTGGTTTTACAAACACCCGCAGATAACATGTCAATAAAATAAACTACACACATCAATGACCCACGTAGCTTGCGAATCAAAGCCGCGTTCAGTTGTGAGTTCATCCATGCAACTATGCCAATCGCAATCGGCAATCGGGCGTGCGGTCGTGTATCATACCCGGGCTGCTCACGCATTTAGTGCAGGAATTAAATGTCGGCACTGTATAACCTACTATCCTACGACAAATGCTAAAACCCCTCCTAAGCCAAAGACCATATAAAACATCATGAGTCCAGTTTATCCCTCTCACCATGAATATACATTTTAAACCACAGTTTTAAGCATGCCATCTACACAATTCAGGGCGGCTAGGTACTTAAATGCAAAGTGCCTTTCAAAAGATGGGTGGTGTAGGATTCATGCTTTGGTTTTGGTTTCGGTTTCAGTTTCGAATGTATGGGTCACATCACAATGACTTTCTCGGCGTTCATTCAGGCATATCGGAAAATGCACTCTCACTCTGACAGCTGTCTACCCCTCTACTGCATAGACCTTGGAGACTATTCTAGCCTATACACACACACACACACACACACACACACACACACACACACACGCATATATATATATATATATATATATATATATATATATATATATATATATATATATATATATATATATATATATATATATATATATATATATATATATATATATATATGTATGGCAAAGTAGCCGTCATAAGTTCAAAATCCATGGGCAAATTGCCTATAAAGCTAGTCAACTATAAAACCCCAATACAAAAGTATATATTGTGTGATCATGATTCAAATGTAAGTTCAAATTTCTGAAATAGCAGTGAAAAATGTTGATATTATATATATATATATATATATATATATATATATATATATATATATATATATATATATATATATATATATATATATATATATATATATATATATATAAACATACATACATATCTATACATGCATTGCGGTGATAAGTTAAACTTGCAAAAGGTGCAATTGGCTTCTGCAGCTTCCTTCAACACACACTAATCTTAATTACATTTACGTTTCGCCGATAGGTGGCGGGTAAGATACATCCTCAAGTTTCTTACTCAGGTGTTGTAGGACGAGAACCCATTTGGTGGGTGAAATGAAGTCTTCGAGTAGTCAGTATCATCGCTTTTGAACACTCTCCCAACTTTAAGACGACTCAACTATACAGACTCACATGCATACTAAGGCACTTACACATGCACGCACATGCTTAATGCATTTTATATATATATATATATATATATATATATATATATATATATATATATATATATATATATATATATATATATATATATATATATATATATATATATATATATATATGTATATATATATATATATATGAATATACATATGTATATATATATATATATATATATATATATATATATATATATATATATATATATATATATATATATATATATATATATATATACATATTTATATATATGTATGTTTGTATCCATGTATGTGTGTATGAGTGTGTTTGTATGTATATATGTATTTATGTATTTATTCATGAAGGTAGGTACATGTATATATGTTTGTAAGTATGTATTTATTGATAGAATTGATGGATGCAAATATGTTAACAACAAACAATGATTTGAGGTCTAACATTTAATAGTATTTCTTGATTCTTATCAGAGAGTACTTGCCTGAGGACAGCCATGGACATGCAAATATAGGAACTGCCGGAATGATATAACATGAAGAAAATATGTTTCCTGCTCACCTTAGATGGGTATGTGTCAACGCTTTGAAAATAATAACTTTTCTTACCCATCTCTAAGATATAATGCCCACGGCGTAGCCGTAATATGCCATAGAATTAAAGATGACGAAAATCAAAATGCCAAACTCATCTATTCCCAGTTCCTGAGACCGTTTGTTATTATGATGATATGGCATTATCTACTTACTATGTTATTTAATTTAATATAATAGTTAATATGCCCTTTTGTGTAATGGCCGCCGCTTTTGTTTACTTATTTTTCCTTGTTTACTATTATTTGTTGAGTTACTATACCTACTCAGTTTGCACGAACTGTATAACTGGTTAATTTGGCGTGGTTTTTAATTTGGCGTTTTTTGGCGAATGCCCATCAACGCCAAATTAAAGATCGCATAAAAATATGTCTATATAAAGATTGCGTTGTTCTGACTGCTCCAGACGCCAAATTAAATACAGGGAAAATACTTTTTTGAAAAAAGCGCCAACTTAAGTACACGCTAAATTAACCAGTTATACAGTATCTTGATGTATCGTATTTTTTATGTATTTGGCATAGTCAATAAATATACATTATAACACACAACTCCTCAGTTAATAACTGATAAAATATAACCTCATGTGGCTGTTTATTTATAACACTTACTCTCCCATCGACCCTTATGATGACCATGACCTAAATCAAACTTGACCATTCATTAAATAACTAGGTTGAGGTTACCAGATGGTAAAACTACCACAAACTATCAAATTATGTCCAAATATATATCACTACAATTTTTTAACTTATGACTTTAAGAATTATTATTTATTCAAAGGATGCTCTTTTCCGATATAAAAGCTCTCCTTTTAATATCCAAAAGTGAGGAATCTAACTAATTACATTAGGAAAGGCATACTTTGGAATACCCTTTTGACATTTCTATATGGAGGAAGGGAGACACGTGCGCAGATTGGAATTATTACGGCCATGGGTTTATATACTATGGATTAAACACATTGCTACTTATGGACATTCATAAAGATTTTTCTGTATGTCTATGGACTGTTATTTTACAATTACAAAAGCACACTCAAAATCATAGTATTAGCAGCAAATAAAGGTGATAACTAAAAGTGGTTAGTGCAATACACAGGTAACATAATATTATTAATGGTTTATGCGAAACTTTGCCAATATAAAGTGACATTATTTACAAGTTTTTCTGCGGCTGTACTTAAATTGTACTACTCAAAATATACAATACTCCAATTATACATGGTGGAACTCTTTCAAAAAGAGAGATATATCTCCTGGCCGAAACCAACGATAGAATGGCAGTGTTCATAGGTACTTGGCATCCAATATATAATGATATGATTAACATGAAATTATAATTGCTACCCTCCTGCAAATGATCCTACGTTCAACACTTGATGTAACTTATCCTAACATCCAGATATACACAAACAAGTGTGAAGGTGATCCAGAATATTACTTTTTCCTCTGTAATCAATTTGTATTTAATTTATCCTTTTCTGGGTGCTTGAACCCTACAGTATAGTACTTATATTTGTTTGATCCTGTATTTATGTTTGATTTGCTATATGTATATTTGTGTAGTGAAACTACAAGTCAATAACTTATATATATATACAAACAAGTGTGAAGGTAAACATGATCTTGACATTTGATTTATTGCTTTCTTAATACCTATACTTTTACCTGCCATGGTGCTGTTTTGATAATATGCGAAATATGTGGTATTGTCATGTATTAAAAGGCTATTTAAAAGCCGTAACAGAAGTAGATCTGTACATTAGCTGAGAAACATCTCAGATACTATTCGCAGATTATACTAGATGTATATTCACCTTGAAGCTGACGTACCTTTCTCAAAAAAGTAGCCTATGGCTATCCACTATATGGCGGATATTAAGATAAAGTAACAGATAGGAGAACTGTACATAAGTTCACATACAGCAGGTTACAATTAGTCTGTTTATGAATTGACCTATTCACTCTCTTATTAATATGTGCATCTTAGAATTTGTGAAGAAATACTGCGTTGGAAGAACCCATGGTCTAGATACTGTAAATCACGTAAGTATAGCGGGAACAATAAGATAGCGATAATAGCGCTCTGCCCATGTGCGCTATTGTAAAATTCCCGTCTTTATAAAATTCTTATTTGAACTTGCTTCTGCTGTTCCCGTTCACCACTATACCTAGATCACGCTATCCAGGAGAGTATCGTAATTGCGCTATTTAATGTTCACGCCATAGTTAAGTGATTTACAGTATCTAGTCAAGGAAATATACCAGTAAGTATGTTGAGTTCAAATTACGTGGTTGTGACCAGTTAGCTTGAATAAGCTTCGATTCTCTTACCAACTAACCAACACTTGCTGAATAGGGAAATTTATCAAGTGTGGTTTATTTGCGCATAAATGCTTGCTTGTCAACACATGCATTGTATATTAAATTGTTACCACACTGTTTTTACAAATATAAATAAGGAACAGAATTTTGCCAATACCATCCCCAAAATATATACGAGAGATACAGATTACTTTCATGTTCGTCTGAATACAAATTCTACCACCATCATGTCTGTTTCTAAGAGCGATGCTAATAACCATGTTCAGCTTTAGATACTAGTCCATTATCAATGTGGCCATTGTTTTCATACATTTTTGTTTGATCACTTATTACTCTAAGTTGGGAATATACTTTTGCCCATTACCCTTGAATTTTCACTTTCACTGTATTCAAATCAAAGTGTGCTATCATTTCATAATACTACTGTGGTACTCAACATACTTCCCTCAGTCCCTCGCGCATTCTCCATTAGTGCACCGAGATTATGGAATGCGCTTCCACAACACCTGAAGGATTCTACATCGTGTCAGGCCTTCAAGAAGTGTCTCAAAACACGCCTTTTCAGGCTCGCCCATGAGGCGTTGTGGACTATGACTCAAACTATGACAATGTGCAGCGCTTTTGAACATTTTATGAATGGAAAAGGCGCTATATAAATTCCAATTATTATTATTATTGTTATATATGATAAGCGTAAGGTTCATTTGCTATATATTAGAGGCTAGTTTTGACAATGAAATTCACTGACCAAATTGTCCAATTTTGAATATTTTACAAGGAACTTGGATACATCCAATATGCACCATTTGTTCATCCATGTATATTATGCACATCTGGTCATGTTGTCTAATATATTTTTTCATTTGCTGTATAGACTTGTTGCCTTAAAATCGTTCAATTGTTTGACTTAAAAATATTTTTATACGTAAGAATACAGATATAATATTAATGTTAAGTGTAAAAAACATTTGAGAAACTAAGATAATATTTCAGAATTTTTCTAAACACATTGATACAACATCTGGTTAAGTAGTTTTCTCTCATGTTGTTATTATTTGTGCAACACCTTTTCCAATGATACTCCTATCTTATCTCTTTGTACAGTATACATTTATGTCTGCATATGTGTATATGAATTCATCATACTATGTATAATTGTAAAAATCATCATGGTTGTCATATACGAAATTGAACTATTTAGAAATAATCTAATAGGAAAGCTCATATTTTCTCTTCCATTTCATCACATTTTGTGGTATTCACCATTGTAGTCAGGGGTTTCTTAAGCACTGCATCACATTGATCGTTCGCTGACTTGCCTTTCGTGGAACAGCTGAAATCATAAAATAGAAATGATAAAAATTGTGTCATGCTGTAAAAGAAGATAAACATGAATTATATCTGCAATAATCCATAAACATCTTACCAGATGTCGCATATACTGAAACTTCGCTGATAGGAAATGTCTTTTCAGTTCAAAAACATACAAACCTTGAATGGTGAGGTGTAGATAAAAGCTGCTGTTTTGCCATGAAAGTGAATGTCACAGAATGCAAGCAGTTGAACATAAAACGCTGTAGTTTTGAAATTGTGAGTGTTTATATTAAGCAACAGTTACTTGATTTATTGGTTCCCGGATCCGCCGATCAAAGTGGAATAGACCTACGGGAACATAAATGTAATCCCCCCCCACTTTATTTTGGTGTCTGCTACCGAGCCACAAGTAGTCACACCGAACTTACAATAAATTTACCATGGATGGTAATAAAACTATAAAATTACACGAATAGTAATACCAGAGCAATACAATATTACAATAGCAATGCAATACACTGTTGTTGAAATGCATTATCTTATTAAAATTCGTTCTTTTAATATTCAAAAATATGGTTTAAGTATGTGTTTTTGTACTAGCCAAAAAATCACTTAATTTCTTACCTCCCTCCCAACTGTTTGATTACTTAGATTTTCGTGTGTTGAAAAAAGAAAAAAATCTTTATTTTTAATTACTTCCCTCCCAACCCTGTAAAATTGGTCTGGGAAGGATCTGGGAACCAATAAATCAAGTAACTGTCGCCTCATATATTTATACTTTGTTCTTCTGGTGTGTCATTGCCCTCTCACATTGTCCCAGCGGTTCAGGGACCAACGTTAACTTTTGAAAGCACTTGCCCATTTGGGCAGAGCGACCCCAAGTTTTGCTTGCCCGAATAAAAATTCAACTTGCCCCCCCCCCCCCCCCCCCCAATGTCATTTTGCACTTTGTTCATTATTGACACAGTGACATCCTATTTTGGGTGCCTATTTAGCATTTTTATGACAATAAACTCTATAGAGGCATACAATTTAGAATGACCATCACTGTGAAGGGCATTTTTCGGCCGAAATAATGATGATAATCTCGGTCTAACTTCTGTATGGGGTATTAAAGTGGGAATATTGATTTGCCTGTGCGGGCTTTTAGAATATATCATGAACTTGCCCGAAACCGTGTTTTTTACTGTCGAACTTGCCCCGGGCAATAGGGCAAGCCTTAGCGTCGGACCCTGCCGTTGCAATGAATGAATGAATGATTGAATGTTTAAACGCACATAGACCCACAAAGGTCATTAAGTGCCATAAGATATTAGCAAAAAGTGGTCCTTTGCCATTGTCCAAGAACAATGACAAAGCACAATTATTCTGGGTGAAAAAAGAAAAATAGTGAGAGTAAGAGCAGTGTGCTCAGATACAAAGAGGACCCAGGGATAGTTTAGATGCAGGGTATCTAAAGACAGATCCACACATCCCCCTTCTTTTATAAGGCAAACAGGGTGCCACACCAGCTTGGGGTTCCCAGGGAGGTGCCTATTGCACACCATTAGCTGTGCCCCTTGCGGGGTTCCCCAGCTGTTGCCAATGGCCTAATTACTATTATAGATTTAACTAGAACTCGACATGTATATCAAAATCTATACCTGACTTACCTAATATTCTAAGCCCAATTTACCAATCAATAATTAATCGTATCTATCCTATGCAAACAAATTTCGTAGAGAAGATCATTTCTGAGCATCCTTATCTGAATGGTATAAACACGTGAACATATGTTGAAATCGTTGCATTACATAATACTCTCATACCGTATTTTTTATTAAAATTTCCAACATCTTTAGTTTTTTTCCATGTTAAGGTTAATTCGTCCTTGGCCTATAAATATAGTAGAGGGAACTGGAGTACCCGGAAAAACCACATCTTATCCGGAGTCCCACATACGACTTCACTCTTGGTAGCTTTATAAACGTGTGGTAGATAAATATATATTATGTGTAAAGTCAGTGTTCATGGCATTCAAGCTGCTCTTAATCTCTTTGAGAGGATCAGATTATTAATGATTATGGAACGAAGTCAACTTTGACAAATGTGGATCTGAAAATTTCCATTTCATCTTCAAAAGAGAGATGTTTTTCTTTGGATCTACGCTAAACAATTAAGTATTATTTAGGGCTAACCCTTTTTGGTGGGGTAGCCTTTTTACTATCGGTATTATATATCTTCTACATTAATTTGTAAAATCTTATCCTAGATCTTTGTCTTAAGTTTCAACTTCGTTCTAAAATGTATTATTTTCTTCTTCATTACAACATATACAATTCAGAGAATTTACTCTCACCAATTCGGTAAAGAAACCTGTTTGTTGCAAAACGGTTATGCCATATCTTAAATGTAATGTTCGTGGCATACGTGACGTTTGTGTTTTTTATGAAAAGTATTGATGGACTTTCTCACACACTCTTCTGGGATATCACTTTTCTTACATGGCCAAGCCGAAATTCGAACACAGGCAGTGGTGAGAAACAACGAGCAAGCAGTGGCAATACCTAAGACTACTCAGCCATTAGGGCAGCCCCTACACATAGCAAACCTTGGATGACACTGTATGCCGTTTTCAAATCCATGGATGATACTGTATACTGTATATAAATGGAAAACCACTCGATTCCGTAAACCGTATCGCTAACCTTGACGATACCGTATACTGTATAACTGGTTAATTTGGCGTGTACTTAATTTGGCGTTTTTTTCTCAAAAAGTATTTTCCCTGTATTTATTTTGGCGTCTGGAGCAATCAGAACAACGCCATCTTCATGTAGACGTATTTTATGCGATCTTTAATTGGCGTTGATGGGTATTCGCTAAAAAACGCCAAATTAAAAACCACGCTAAATTAACCAGTTATACAGTACTGTATACCAATCCAAAGCCACTTGGTTTCCTATACTTACCACATCCTGAGTGGTATCCTCTCACCCTCTTCAATAGTGGAGGGGAGATTGGCGTCTTTAGTCTCAGGAAGAAACAGTGCCAGACATCCTGCTATGAAGGCCACCAAGCCTAGCGTCACGAAGGGAACTACTTGACCAAAGACTTCCTGGAATATGCAAAAAAAACAATACTTACTCACCTTAAGCGAAAAATAAGCAAATATGAAATGCATTTAAAGCTGATTTGTATCTTAATTTCAGTAACATTTTGAAAAAATTGCTATGTGTGTATTTTAAGGTTAAGGATTGGACACAGTTTTAATGTGTGTATGTGTGTGAAAGGGGAGAGGCATATAGCACACACAAAGTCACAATTCGATTTTTATTTCTATCCCCTAAAAAGAACACCTATTTTGGTAAAAAAAAAGCCTTGACACATATTACACAACACAATGCATCTTGCGACAGCGAAAACAGTCGATCAGTTCAACAAGTACAAAACAAAATACACAATCTTTGCCATACAAATACACTGCTTAAAACCTACCTCCATGCACACTATTCATAAAGGAAACATACTGGCTACGTAGGTACAGTACAGACATTTAATTCCTGCATCAGTCGACCGGACGTCTTCCAGTGCTTGGTTGTACAAAGACCCATGGATTACATGTCAAGAAATACGCCAGGCAAATCAGTGACCCACAAAGCTTGCAAATCAACGCTACGTTCAGTTGTGAGGTCATCCATTCATCCATGTTCAGGGAACTGGGTGTAAGGTGGGGCGTGCGGTTGTGTATTATGCCCAGGCTGCCAACGAATTTAGTGCAGGAATTAAATGTCCGCACTGTACAAGGGAATGGGTAGGGAGAACTCTAACCTAGAATTAGCTTCTGGTACCCAAACGAAAGGTACAGATGCTTACGAGTGAGGAAAATCTTGAGGGAACCAACTTATCACTTAGGACGGACCAAAAGTGGATAACATAAAAGTAAGCAACTTGACTACATTTTTCCTCCAGTGTGTGGCCGGGAGGATCTATAAATAGAACCACTGTTACCGCCATGCCGCTGCTTATCAGATGTTTCGTTCATTAATGGTGCCGGGACTACATCGCACCCCATACTCGATACTGATAAGACAAGTGGCTAATGTCGTTAAAAGACAATAAAAGTCCTGGACGCTCCGGCTGGGGTGTTCTATATTTATCCCTTAAAAGAATTTGCTTGTGGATATAGGGAATAATAGCCATTTCCCGAAAGTTACACACTTTTATGTTTATCCACTTTTGGACGGACCTATGAAAAGCATTGGGAATAGAGAGGGCTGAGTTAGCTAGTAAAGCGTTCAGAATGAAGCAGAGAAACAAGAATAAAGGGAAGAGGCATATCACCATGGATTAAAGTCAAAGACAATGAAATGAGCGACTTGAAAAAAGTCTTTAAAAGATACAGAAATTGCCTAACTCCAAACACACATATTTTGCCATACACATATACTATTTAAACCTACATCCATGCACACTACTACTTAGGGAATTGAAAAAGGAAACTTACTAGCTACGTTATCACCACCTTGTCTGTTTTGTTAGGTCCAGTCAGTGTGGTTTTCCAAAAAATGAAACTCCCTGCAACATCATTTCTCTCTAACAATATTCAAATTTAAATAAACATTCAAACACTGCACACACCCATATTGATTACTTCACACAGACACACACACACACGTGCACACATTTATATATATATATATATATATATATATATATATATATATATATATATATATATATATATATATATATATATATGTATATATATACATGTATATATATATATATATACATGTATATATATCATATATATATATATATATATATATATATAGAGAGAGAGAGAGAGAGAGAGAGAGAGAGAGAGAGAGAGAGAGAGAGAGAGAGAGAGAGAGAGAGAGAGAGAGAGAGAGAGAGAAATATAGATATCTATATACTATGCATTTCTTTATCCATTGCTGGTAAGAGAATGCTAATATGTGAATATCGCTAATACAATACTATGATCATATTATTCTAGCGGAAGCACGTACTGTATTGAGAATGTTACTTACCAACTGACCCACAAAGGGACCTAAAACGGAACCTACTTTTGCTGAAAGTGAGCAAAGGCCAAGCGAAAATACTGCAACAACAGTTGGGAAGATCTCCAGGGTCCAGACACAGATCATGGAATAACTTGTTGTGATGAATAACTTGCCCACTATTGCCAATGCTGTTGTACCCATCTCCATGCCTGAATAAAAATTTATAATAATTGACTATCATCGATTAATTGATCGAGACTGTAGATGGTTCATTGAGCTGAAATTTTCCAACGATTCCCAGCACTACTATCAGGGCAGACCCTGGTGGCAAATAGGTACACTAAAACGAGATAAACTAGTAGCTGGCATCATATACATAACAAAAACCTTATTTATAAATATAGTTAGTTATTTCAGGAGACAAGCTATAACTTTACAAAGCAATAATTAAAATTAATTACTGCATACTGTGACTTAAGGTAGATTAACCCTTATGCTACTAGTGTCTAATTTTGCCAATACAAAATGATGCAGAAAACCTGAAAAATGACTGAAGCCCTGGCACATGGGTACTCATCTGATGGTACTCAGTCAGAGCTATCCAATGAATACCAACATGACATGATTTAGATGGTTTCCAAACATCCTTGAGTAATAGTGCTTTGGACGAAAGTATCCTCAGCATTGGAAGGGTTAAGGTAGCTGTGACTTAAACCAACTGAACACTTATAGAGACTAATGTGATATGTGTAAAATGAATCCCAGTATCATTAGCTGTGTTTTAGCATCTTCTACATGTATGTAGGGTCGGTTGTTTGTGCCTGAACGCAAGTGGTATGTTGATGAAAAAATGAGCTTGACACTGAACATATCTACTAAACAATCTCGATAAGTAGATAATCTGTATTGAACCTTTATACTCTACCTTTTGGGAAAAGTCCTGTGAACAGAAGACAAACCCCAGCTAGGATCATTATGGCAGAAAATGTCCACCTTCGAGCAAATCTTTGCTGCAGGAAAATGCCAAGTATATATGCAGGTATTTCCACTAACCCTGAGAGTGAGAAATTGACATAATCATCACCATCAAGTTCCGAGGAATTCAGTGACAACCCATAGTACACCAGGCCATTTGTCAACCTACAAAACGAATTAAGAAATCAGTTGAAAGAAATGATGCGTCGTGATTCCAATGCAAGTGCTTAAATACATCATTGTTTGGTGATGCCACCCATTGTGTGTTTATAGTGTTCAATCATAAGGAAATGGCTGACGTATGGTGTATCTCAGGAAAGTACATTAACTTTATATATTTAAAACAGTCAAGAGTAGAGTAGAGCTAGAATATATATTACCAGGGCACCTGTAGGGAAAACAAAGGGTGCACGTCACAGCAAACATCAACTTTGAACTAGTGCACAGGTGGCCTTTGGCTGACTCAGTTTAGCTAGCTAACTTCACGGTAAACCGTGTAAATTTATCCCTTTTATCGTGGGAGAAACAGGTTCCATCACTCGTGGATGGAAAGAGGGGGTATCTTGCACTCGTGAGTGATTTTGTGCCACGGGGCTCGGCAAGCCTCGTCCCAAGACACAAAATCACTCACGAGTGCAATAAACCTCCTCTTTCCAAGCTCTATATGAGAGTAATGTAAATGGGGGGTTTACAACAGCGGAAGTGTGAAAGCCGAAAATAAAAGAAAACTAAATGAACACTAGCAAGCAGCAAAAGAACACAAGAAGATAAATAGCAGAAACAGAAATCTAGAAAATAGTAGAACAGCGAAAAACAGAAAATGCAAAAAAAGACTGCAATCTTTGCTTCAGATTGTGTGATGTCCCCTAGTGGTTACCCGTTTAGAATATCGTTTCCTTCTTAAAGAATGATTTAGCTTAACTTTGCTATATGATTGTAGTTTTCACTGTTGTATATACCTATACAAGTCAATGCATATATATATATATATATATATATATATATATATATATATATATATATATATATATATATATATATATATATATATATATATATATATATATATATATATATATATATATATATATATATATATATATACTGCATATATATATATATATATATATATATATATATATATGTATATATGTATATATATATATATATATATATATATATATATATATATATATATATATATATATATATATATATATATATATATATATATATATGTATATATATATATATATATATATATATATATATATATATATATATATATATATATATATATATATATATATATATGTATATATATATATATATATATATATATGTATATATATATATATATGTATATATATATATATATATATATATATATATATATATATATATATATATGTATATATATATATATGTATATATATATATATATATATATATATATATATATATATATATATATGTGTATATATATATATATATATATATATATATATATATATATATATATATATATATATATATATATATATATATATATATACTTGCATACATGTAGACATGTATGTAAGTATGCATATACATGTACGTATGTACATGTTTGTATCAACGTATTAGGTAGGTATGTATGTATGGATGTATGTATGTGTGTATGTATATATGCATGCATGTATGTACCTCCTCTGTTTACACGGCAGGCTTACTAGTAGGTTGCCTACATCTTTTGCTGTCCGCTAGTATTTATTCTCCCTTGTCAAACTCCTGTTAGACAATTAAATGAATTTTTGAAAAGGCGAAAATAAGTATAATATACCAAATAAAAAGTAGAATTAAAGTTTTGCCTCTCATGTTCTTCCCACGGAATAGCTGGAACACCTTGGAGATGCTGATCCGATCAGTCTGTGAAAAAAGAATATTCAAAAAACTATTACGAGATTTACAAAAGCCCATACTATTACATACAAGTAGTACATAGTCTTCCTGCTCAACTTTAGTTGTCACATTTAATTTCGATAACACATGGAGAATAGACAACACACTGCCGGGAAGAAATAAAGCAGTACCTCACCATAAGTTCGGGAATAAGTTACTGTATGTATCATGTATTATTTTTATTCTTAGACATATTTGCACAGCCAAGAAGGTACACACGAATAGTTTATCAAAGTGTTATGGCTATCTATGTGTGACTGATTCGTGTAGTAAAAGGATACTTTCTGACGTCGCTATCACAAGCCACAATGTGTGTCACTTCATTTTAATGCACCTCTTAGCATAACTTGTTAATTGTCTAATCTTTGGTCTCATATCTGATTACGTATGGTTTTACCAATAAAATTGTGAAAACTATCTGCATTTATAACTCTTATTAGTCAGGTCTGAAATCTGAGAAAGGGCCTTATTTAAGGAGTTTCAGGCATTTTGGGGTAAAAGTGGTTTGCCAACGGTTTTAGCATACTTTGACATTGCTGAATCTGAATATGATGGATACCAAAGTCAATTTTCAGTTTTAAGCCCCTATTTTGCATTTGTCTGAAACACCCCAAAATATGCAAAAAGGCCTCAAAATGGTCAAAATGATAGGTGTAGGGGTAGGAAAGACATCCTAAAATGTTCATAACTCAGCTGAGACCAAACATAGGGTTGAGTGTTTGGTATCAAAATGTTGGTCTGAAAGAGAAGTACCTTTTGTAATACTAATCACATGACTCACTATAACCCATGATGTAATAAAGGTCATTCAAGGTCAAAATGGCTGCCAAATCAAGAATCTGGGATTTTCCCAACAACTATAGTTTCCATTCATAAATTTCTCAGTTTTTTTTGTAGGTATGTATTTCTTGTCTGTAGCCACTTTTTCTAAAGGAATGCCTTTTAGTGGAGTTGTTAATCATTTTAGAAAGTTCATTGATTAGAATTATAAGTCCAATTTTGAGGTTTAAGGTACAAAGTAGGGTACCAGGCCCACCTGGAGCCCCCTAAAATAGCCTAAAATGGTACAAATTTGAAAATCAAAATGCCTCTATCTTAAGTTTTAACAGTCGTAAAGGAGTAGATGATGCATCAAAATATCAGGTTTAATTTTCTCTTTAAACTGGAAGTTGATTTTTTTTAAATTCTAAAATTAAGGGGTCATTGAAGGTCAAATAAAGGTCAAAATGTCATTTTTTCTCTAAAAGATTCAAATTTTGATGAAGAGATTTTGATGAAGTAGTTGTGTTTTGTCATTATATAATTTCCAAACCAAGTTACCACAATAACTGACAGATGAATAATCTCAAATATGGTCCACAAATACCTTTTTTACCATTTACCGGTGAAAATGAATTTGTTTTAAGTAAATATGGCGGCATGGAATGCAGCATTTGGCTATACCATGCTTATAATAAGTGTTAAAATTTGCTTGTGAGAAAGTGCCAATATGGAACCACTATTTAGGTCATAAAAGTTGTGAAAATCTAACATCATAGGCATTGTTTGGTATCAAAATGCTTGTTGTAAGACAATCTTTCCATTCCACGCAACCAACCTAGGGTAGGGTATATTGTTGTGATATTAGAGGTCACTCAAGGTCAAATTAACCCCAAATTACATAATCTAAAGGCATTTCGTCTTTGAATTGTTCAGTTAGCAGCTTATTAAACTCTCCTGGAATAACTTTTTCATCCTGGAAATATCTTTAGGTGAGAAATATCTTTAAAAAGGATTCTCTGACATTTTTTGAGTCATTTCAAGACAAAGTCTGGGCCAATCTTGAATATTTAGGGACCAAATTGACAAAATACCCGATTACCGGTGCACTCAAATATTTAAGTGAAGCAGCAGAAAGTTGACATAACAGAGTCACATTCAATGCATGTATGGTATGTCAGCTTCCATTTCCAATGGGTAGAATACGCCTTTAAACTTGCCTAAATATTGTGTTTGTCATGTAATAATAAAGGCAGTGTAAAATATTAATGTTTCGAGGAAAAAATGAAGGTCAAATGAAGGTCAAAATGTCATTTTTCTATAAAATTTGGAAGAAAAGATAGGTAAGGAAGTTGTGTTTTTTCATTACATAATCTCCTTAGCAAGTTACCACAGTAATTGACAGACAAAATACCTTTATATGCTTTTCCCCAACATGTTTACCCTTTACCTGTGAAAATGAAATAGTTTTAAGTTAATATGCAGATGTTGAATTTGCTATTGGGCAATTCATGCCTATAATTAGCGTTAAAGATAGAGTTGTGAGAAAGTGCCAGTATGGGACCACTATTTATATCATATAAGTTATGAGCACCAAACATTATAGGCATTGTTTGGTATCAAAATGCTTGTTTTTCGACAATCTTTCCATTTCATGGAGCCAACCTAGGGTTAGGCATTCTGTTGTGATATTAGAGGTCATTCAAGGTCAAACTAACCCCAATTACAAGATTGAAGGCATTTCGTTTTGAGAATTGTTTGTTAGTAGCTCATCAATTTTTCCTAAAATATATACTTTATCTTGCATATATTTTAGGTGAGAAATATCTTTTAAAAAGGACATGCTGTGCCTCCTTTTAAGTTTTTTTTCAAGACAAAGCCTGTGCTTATCTTGAATATTTAGGCACCAAAATCACAAAATGCCTGATTATATGTGCACCTAAATATCAATGAAGCAGCAGAAAGGTGACACCACAGACTCATATCTTATGGTATGTCAGTTTTCATTTTCAATAGATTATATTAACCTTTCAACTTGCCTATTTGTGTTTGTCATGTGAGGTTGAAGATAGTATGAAATAATTTTGAGATTTAAGGAAAATCTGAATGTCAAACCAAGGTCATCAGGCTTAATTGAGCACTTTAGACTTTGAAACAAAGATCTATATACTGCAGTTGCATTTTGGTCAAATGAGTATTGCTCATTTGCATGAAAAGAATATTTGATAATCATGAAATCAATTGAATAGTTAGTTTACAATAACTCCAGATAAGAATAAGTCGCTTTGTACCTATGTGTAGGTAAAAGACTGAGACTACCAAGGTTTTACCTAATTCTGATTCAAATTCAGTAGTAAATCAATCAAAGGTCAAACATTCAAATAATTAAAGTATTTATTAAATTGAAGTCGATTCCTACTGCAGTTAAGTTTTCAATGGAAAATATTAAGGCAGTGTAAAAAATCAATGTTTCAAGGATAAAATGAAGGTCAAATTAAGGTCAAAACGTCATTTTTTCTCTATTGGCAATCTGTATTTAGAAAAAAATTGTACCTATGTGTAGGTAAAAGACTGAGACTACCAAGGTTTTACCTAATTCTGATTCAAATTCAGTAGTAAATCAATCAAAGGTCAAACATTCAAATAATTAAAGTATTTATTAAATTGAAGTCGATTCCTACTGCAGTTAAGTTTTCAATGGAAAATATTAAGGCAGTGTAAAAAATCAATGTTTCAAGGATAAAATGAAGGTCAAATTAAGGTCAAAACGTCATTTTTTCTCTATTGGCAATCTGTATTTAGAAAAAAATTGGAAGTCATAAAGTTCAAGGATAGCTTATTGATACTATTTGTACAGACGTTATTAACCTTGTGAATTTGGAGGCCAGCAAAGATTAATAAGCTCAGCTCAAAGCTAGAATTATTTTCTTAGCTCATGCAGTAAAACTAACTTCAGTCATTATTATCCTAGGGTTCTTTAATGCATAGAAACAGAACTTTAGGAGTAGAATTGCTAGCATGATGCTAGGTTCTCTTTACGATCTCTACAGTTTAGTAAATTTTCTTGTGTGACGGTCCCTGTTCAGTTTTAGAGGTCATTGAGGGTCAATATGAGCTCTGTTACATATTTTTGAATCCCTCACCTCAGAAGATATTAGTTTTTTTACAACTTCCTTTGATGTAAATATTTTGTCACTCATTATTGACTTCGAAACTTACATAGGTTATAGGAATTTCTATTTTAACCGGGCTATTTAGCTGTGTATTGAAATAAGCCAAAAGACCTTCACGGCTTCACTGCTTAGGAATGCACATAATAGTCACAGCATGACTGTTAGCGAAAAATGAACCGAATCCTAAATTGGGATTTTTAGATATGCTTGTTTTCCAAAATGGATTAAGGTATGTAAACATAATTTAATTATGCACTCGGTCGCATGTGCTCAATTTGATTAATACAAAAAAGAACCAGTGAACTGTGGTGTTCTACCTTATAAACCTCCAGAGGTTATCGTGGCTTATCCTGGTATAACAGCCTGAATCTTGACATTAATACTAGTTTTTAACCCCCAGATACAATAAAAGTTATCTTTATATGGAAATTATGAACCGTCAAAACTGAACTGACAGGAATGATTGACAATTTCATAAGGATGATAATTTTATAAATCATATGACTAGATTTATAAAATGGTTGTCATTAAATTCAAGAAATTGCCACACGTTGTGCATGCGCACATTTAGAAACACTGGGGGTAAACCAAGAAAAATTCAAAGTATTTAAGTAATAATTTAGTATCTACATATATTGGAATGATGATAGAGAAATCGTATTGATTAGTAATTGTTCATCATAATGATCATAACATCATTGTCTGCTATTGAATTCATAATATGCCAAAGTATTTACAATTTAACCTGGGGACCCGCCGTGGCATAGTGGTTA
Source organism: Maea johnstoni (assembly GCA_963942565.1). Lineage (NCBI taxonomy): Eukaryota > Metazoa > Annelida > Polychaeta > Spionida > Magelonidae > Maea > Maea johnstoni. The sequence continues at coordinate 18,266,488 of OZ012700.1, read as the reverse complement.
TGACACCTGGCTCCTAAGCAAGAGTTCACAGACTTAGGTCTCCGCTGGGTCCCCACTCAACTAGCTGGTTGACCTGGTCGCTTTATAAATATGTGGCATTGTGGAGGTCTGTCTATGGTACTTGTGCACAGTGAAAAAAACCTTGGATCTATTCGTAAAGAGAAGGGAATTTTTTCCCTGATCCCGGTTTCTATCTCATCGCAATATGACCTAAACAGTTGAAAGCAAGGTTAAACCCCAAACTTTCCTTCTACATTTTAACCTTCGTTTAACCTTTACTTTAACCTCCTATCTTAGTTTTTTCTGCATATTTCATTTAACAAGAAAACAACAATAGGTTTACTCCTACAGGATGCAACATAGGTCGAAAAAACATTATTTTCTGAGCGGGGCAAGCTGCCCCTAAAGTTGACTTCCCTTGCCAGCACTTCCACTTGCCCTGCCACTGTTAAATAAAGGTGAAATTGGACTTTGCCCAAAACATAACTTGCCGAGGGGGGCAAGTCAGGGTCTTGTTCAGCTTGCCCCATTGCCGTTTTTTTTCGAATTCACTTGCAACGGGGCCAGTGGTTATGTTGCACGCTGTCCTAGGTAAAAATGAAACTTTCTATTTCTTGACCTCGAAATACAATCAAAAGCAACTCATTTCATCTGGTTATAGGAATGTAGCTGTAAGCTGACTCAGTTCCTGCACTTCATGACTAAACTCATGAATACTATATTTGACCTCTTGACCTCAAACATTTACACCATCTATATTTTATACTGGCTTTGATCCTTAAATGACAAAAATGGATATGTAGCAAACATTTTGATACTGTTAAACCTTGTGCATGGAGTTTGGTGTATGGGGCATAGATGACACTGAAAGTCAATATTGGTCTTGTTTTTAGAACAATTCAGAGATCGCTTCTAGTTAAATTCTTGGCAGTCTCATTATTTGACCTCCACAATTATGCAAATCAACTTGTTGTTAGAGTTACAAACTAACTGCTTTTTAATTTTATGAATGTCAAAAATACCTTGCAGGTATATAAAATTACTCATTCGAACAAGATTCCACTGCAATATACAGTCATATGCCCCAAAGTCATGAATACTCTCTTTGACCTTTTGACCTTCATTTTTTCCTTAAATCTCATCAATATTTAAAACTATCTTTGCTTCTACGTGAAGTACACAATAGGCAGGTTAAACAGCAGATCTTTGTCTTGAAGTAACTCAAAAAAACTTGAGAATCCTCTTAAAAGATATTTCACAGCTGAAAATATTAGCAGGATAAAATATGTATTCCAGGAAAATTTAATAAGCCACTTAATGGACAATTCAAAGACGAAATGCGTGAAAATGGAGTTTAAGTCTGACATTGAATGACCTCTAATACCACAACAGAATACTCTACCCTCAAATGGTGGCATGAAATGGAATGATTGTCTTACAACAAGCATTTTGATACTAAACAATGCCTATAATGTTTGGTTCTCACAACTTTTATAACTTAAACAATGGTCCAACACTAGCACTTTCTCACAACCGTATCTTAAACACTTAATATAGGCATGGATTGCCCAATAGCATATTCCGCATCTGCAGATTAACTTAAAAGTACTACATTTTCACAGGTAACGGGGAAAAGAAATATTATAAAACATATCAAAGATAATTTATATGTCAATTATTGTGGAAAACTTGGTTAGGAGATTATGTTATGGCAAAACACAACTTCTTCACCAAAAGTCTTTCTTCAGAAATTGAATTTTTTTAGAGAAAAATGACGTTTTGACCTTTATTTGACCTTCTGTTGTTCTTTAAACCTCGGTAATATTTTACAATGCCTTTTATCTTACATGACAAACACAATAGGCAAGTTTAAAAGCTTATTCTCTCCAATAAAAATGAAAGTTGACATACCATATGCATAAGACATGACGCTGTTATGTCAACTTTCTGCTGCTTCACTAATATATTTGAGTTCACCCGTAATCAGGTATGTTGTCATTTCTGGTCCCTAAATATTCAAGATTAGCCCAGACTTTGTCTTGAATTGACTCAAAAAACGTCTGAGAAACCTTTCTAAAGATATTTCTCGCCTAAAGATATTTCCAGGATGAAATAGCTACCCGGAATAGCTATTCCAGGAGAGTTTAATAAGCTGCTAACTGAACAATGACGAAATGCCTTTAGATTATGTAATTTGGGTTAGTTTGACCTTGAATGACCTCTAATATCACAACACTATACCCTACCCTAGGTTGGTTGCATGAAATGGAAAGATTGTCTTACAGCAAGCATTTTGATACCAAACAATGCCTATGATGCTTGTTTTTCGCACCTTTTATGACCTAAATAGTGGTCCCATACTAGCACTTTCTCACAAGCCATCTTTTAATACTTATTATAAGCATGGTATAGCCAAATGCCGCATTCCATGCCGCCATATTTACTTAAAACAACTTCATTTTCACCGTTAAATGGTAAAAAAGGTATTGGTGATCCTTATTCGAGATAATATGTCTGTCAGTTATTGTGGTAACTTGGTTTGGAAATTATATAATGACAAAACAATACTAACTCATCAAAATCTCTACATGAAAATTTGAATCTTTTAGAGAAAAATGACATTTTGACCTTTATTTGACCTTCAAAGACCCCTTAATTTTAGAAAAAATTTACCATCATCTTCCAGATTAAAGAGAAAATTGAACCTGATAGTTTGATGCATCATCTACTCCTTTACGGCTGTTAAAACTTAAGATACAGACATTTTGATTTTCAAATTTGTACCATTTTAGGCTATTTTAGGGGGCTCCAGGTGGGCCTGGTACCCTACTTTGTACCTTAAACCTCAAAATTGGAATTCTAATTCTAATCAATGAACTTTCTAAAACTCCACTAAAAAGTATTCCTTTAGAAAAAGTGGCTACAGATAAGAAATACATACCTTACAAAAAACTAAGAAAATTATAAATAGAAATTATGATTTATGGGAAAATCCCAGATTCTTGATTTGGCAGCCATTTTGACCTTGAATGACCTTTATTACATCATGAGTTATTGTGAGTCATTTGATAAGTATTTGAAAAGGTATTTCCCTTTCAGACCAACATTTTGATACCAAACACTCATCTCTATGTTTGATCTCAGCTGAGTTATGAATATTTTAGGATGTCTTTTCTACCCCTATACCTATCATTTTGACCATTTTGGGGCTTTTCTTACATATTTTGGGGTGTTTAAGATATTTGCAAATTATGGGCCTAAAACTAAAAATTGACTTTGGTATCCATCATATTCAGATTCAGCACCATCAAATTATATTAAAAACACTGGATACCGACTTTTACCCCAAAATGCCTGGGGAAGTTCCTTTTTCTGATTTCTGACCTGGCTATATAGGACTTTGTCAGTTCAAATATTTTAATGGGTCATCGATTGGTTTAAACATGTTACCCAAATTGATAACACTAATTTAGGAGGCAATGTGCTTCCTCTACCTTACCTTAACTTCTATATGCAGATCATTCTGTAAAGATGTCTTATTTAATCGAGCCATCTTCTGCAGGATAAGCATGGCCTCCTTCTTCCTGTTGTTAAGAAGCAGCCACCTGGGAGATTCCTCGACCAACCTGAATACAATAGAAAACAAAGAAAGGATAAGCATAGCTTCTTTCTTCCTATTGTTAAGAAGCAGCCACCTGGGAGATTCCTCGACCAACCTGAATACAATAGAAAACAAACAAAGGATAAGCATAGCTTCTTTCTTCCTATTGTTAAGAAGCAGCCACCTGGGAGATTCCTCGACCAACCTGAATACAATAGAAAACAAACAAAGGATAAGCATAGCTTCTTTCTTCCTATTGTTAAGAAGCAGCCACCTGGGAGATTCCTCTACCAGCCTGAATACAAAAGGAAACAAACAAAGGATAAGCATAGCTTCTTTCTTCCTGTTGTTAAGAAGCAGCCACCTGGGAGATTCCTCGACCAACCTGAATACAATAGAAAACAAACAAAGGATAAGCATAGCTTCTTTCTTCCTATTGTTAAGAAGCAGCCACCTGGGAGATTCCTCGACCAACCTGAATACAATAGAAAACAAACAAAGGATAAGCATAGCTTCTTTCTTCCTATTGTTAAGAAGCAGCCACCTGGGAGATTCCTCGACCAACCTGAATACAATAGAAAACAAACAAAGGATAAGCATAGCTTCTTTCTTCCTATTGTTAAGAAGCAGCCACCTGGGAGATTCCTCGACCAACCTGAATACAATAGGAAACAAACAAAGGATAAGCATGGCTTCTTTCTTCCTATTGTTAAGAAGCAGCCACCTGGGAGATTCCTCGACCAACCTGAATACAATAGGAAACAAACAAAGGATAAGCATAGCTTCTTTCTTCCTATTGTTAAGAAGCAGCCACCTGGGAGATTCCTCGACCAACCTGAATACAATAGAAAACAAACAAAGGATAAGCATAGCTTCTTTCTTCCTATTGTTAAGAAGCAGCCACCTGGGAGATTCCTCTACCAGCCTGAATACAAAAGGAAACAAACAAAGGATAAGCATAGCTTCTTTCTTCCTGTTGTTAAGAAGCAGCCACCTGGGAGATTCCTCGACCAACCTGAATACAATAGAAAACAAACAAAGGATAAGCATAGCTTCTTTCTTCCTATTGTTAAGAAGCAGCCACCTGGGAGATTCCTCGACCAACCTGAATACAATAGGAAACAAACAAAGGATAAGCATGGCTTCTTTCTTCCTATTGTTAAGAAGCAGCCACCTGGGAGATTCCTCGACCAACCTGAATACAATAGGAAACAAACAAAGGATAAGCATAGCTTCTTTCTTCCTATTGTTAAGAAGCAGCCACCTGGGAGATTCCTCGACCAACCTGAATACAATAGGAAACAAACAAAGGATAAGCATGGCTTCTTTCTTCCTATTGTTAAGAAGCAGCCACTTGGGAGATTCCTCGACCAACCTGAATACAATAGGAAACAAACAAAGGATAAGCATGGCTTCTTTCTTCCTATTGTTAAGAAGCAGCCACCTGGGAGATTCCTCGACCAACCTGAATACAATAGAAAACAAACAAAGGATAAGCATGGCCTCCTTCTTCCTGTTGTTAAGAAGCAGCCACCTGGGAGATTCCTCGACCAACCTGAATACAAAAGGAAACAAACAAAAAAAAGTTGTATTCTTTATATTTTCACCTTTTCTGCTATAATGAGGTTACATAATATTAGCCATCTTAATGGTGAAGGAAATCAAAGTACAGGAAACTCTGCTAAATCCTGACATGTGTATTGTATTGTATTGTATGTTTTATTGACTGTACTAGTTGTATGTGTAATCTGGACTTTCGTCTAAACCGGACAGATTGGAAGGTCCAAGTCCCTTCCTTTACATTTAATTTCTATACGCATAATCCGGATCTTGCTTAATCCGGACAGAAATTTAGGGTCCACATCAGTCCGGATAAAGCTGAGTTGCCAGTAGCAGGAGAAAACCACGACATAATTCCATGCCACAAGTAATCTTCTCATATGCCCTGAGTTGGAGCAGTGATAAATGACAGCAATACAGTGCCGACATCTAATTACTGCACTAAATGCATTGGCAGCCCGGGCATAAAACACAAGTGCACGCTCGATAGGCACCCGTTTTCCCTGACATGGATGCATGAATGACCTCACAACTGAACGTAGCTTTTATTTGCAAGCCATGTGGGCCATTGAAGTGCTCGGCTTAATTCTGTGGCACTTTATCCATGGGTGTTTGTACAACAAGACGTTTGTAGCAGACGTCCGGTCGATTGGTGCAAGAATTAAATGACTGTACTGTAGGTCAGTGGCAACGCTTTACACCACTCAAACACTCGGCTTTTTGGGCCAAGCATATACTTAGTAATCTTGTAATACTGCTGTATCATTTTATCAATTGTATAACGAAATACTATGTTTTGCTTATTAAATAGAGTAGAAATTCATCGAACATGTACCTTGAATTACAAATTTGCTACAGGGCAGTATAGAGTAATTCTAGAAGTAGAATGAATAACTTCGGAAAGTTGATTATCATGGCTAAAGGCATATCAAACACAACTTTCACCGACAATGTATTACACGAGAAGAAAGTCTTTAGATACATGATAACGGAAAAATAAGATAATGATAAGATACAATGCCGCCATTTAATTCCTGCACTAAATGCGTGGACAGCCCGGGCATAATACACGGCCGCACACCCGATTGCCATCAGGTTCCCTAGGCATGGATGCATGGATGACCTCACAAATGAACGTGGCTTTGTTTTGCAAGCTCCGAGTGTCATTGATGTGCTTAGCTTATTTTTCAACCAGGCACTGGCAGGCCTCCGGTCGACTGGTGCAGGAATTAAATGCCTGTACTGTACATGATAACGGCTAAACTAAGCAATTGCATAAGATACTTCTTGGTAGGTAGTATTAGGGGCAGAAATGATATGAGAGGAATCGGTTGATCAAAATATTATCTGCAATCAATCGGAAAAGCTATTATATCAATTGTTATGTCAATTAATCCAAAATAAAACACAGTACTAGGGCTTTGTCATCATTTGTTTGCCATTTATAGCCAATACTAATACGAATTTATATGAAGATTCAACTCTACAAATGATGAGAAACTTTTATTATATTTGCATTTTAGCAAGCTTAGGATCATAGCAACACAAATATAGTGTAATACGAGTGAAAATGTCAATCATCTACGGCAATTCTCCAGAATTGAATCGAAACTATTGGAATCGAACCTAATGTCAATAATTAAATTGAGAAAAATGGATCTCAACGACAGCCATAGGTGGTATTATGTACTAGGAGAGACTGAGCTAGAACAATTAAGATGATGCTTTTCTCCAACACAGTTGTCTATGTTAACCCTTATGCTGCTGGCGGCTAATTTGTAAGTATGCGAAAAATCTGAAAAAAAAACGAAACCCTGGCAAATGGGTACTCATCTGAGAGAACTCAGCGAGAGCTATCAAATGAGTACCGATATGACAGGGTTTAGATGATTTCCAAGAATGTTTGAGTCCTTGTACGTTGGATGAAAGTAGCCTCAGCATTGGAAGAGTTAAATAAACAAATTGACCTATTCAATTTTCCTCTAGCTATCAATAACTTTGCATAGGACTGATAGTTAGCTAGTGTGCATGTATGCAAGATAATCAAACAAATTGATTGATAAGCAATGATAAAAAGACTTTTTCAGACTTTAAATATACATGCATAGATAACTCACCAAAGTGCAAATATCAGCAGCATGGTGATAGCATATGCTAGTTGAAGGTATAATCGTTCCCTTATACCATAGGCAATAGCTCCTGCCAGCAGGTACCCAACACACCAGGTGAAGAAGATGCCATTGCCAACCACTGCTCGTTTCGAGGGACCTGTTATTTCCATTGCTGTAGATAAAGCAATGAATAGGATATTTATAGCAAGTCCATTATGCTATTTATGTATAGGAAACACTATCAGAGCATTGACATTACATCAATATGACCACGTGTTGCTATGCTACATCAATATGAAACACACACACACACAAACAGACACACACACATATGTATATATGTATATATATATATATATATATATATATATATATATATATATATATATATATATATATATATATATATATATATATATACATACATACGTACATACATACATACATATATATGTATATACTAACTACTGGCATGTTACAAGACATGTGACGCTATAGTAATTAAATGACTCAGGGGCGGATCCAGGATTTCAGGTTACGGGGGGGGGGGGGGGGGCGTTTTATTTGGATGGATAAAGTCTGCGAGTACCATAAGCATAACGCCAGAGCACCCCCCCCCCCCCCCACCTTTGGTTGTATTATTATGTAAATACATATATTTTGTTTGAAGTCCTGGTATGCTTACTGTTTAGAACATAAAGGTGTGACTATCATAAATTATCAACATTCGGCATATCATAGGATATACCCCTTAACAAACTGACTGATGTTATATTCTAATTGTTTAACTGAAACTTATTTAAAATGTAAATTCATTTTCATCTTAAATTTCTAACACTTAATTCCACACATAATATTGACATTATTTGTATCATTATGGCACAGCTTTTTAGTAATAATCCCCGGAAAAAAATATGATTAAATCAAAAAGCCATCTGAAGAAAGTTTCATTCCGGCACTTGCCTAAGGTGTATGCTGCATTGTCAACTGCTCCAAAAATCAATCCTTGAAAACCAATTGTAATGAAAAATGTAATGACTCCAGTAGATAGGCAATTTCCTATATTTGCGACCGTTAGTAGAACAGCTCCTATTACCAGAATTCGACGCCTAACAAATCTGTTAATGAAAAAAGGTACAGATCATTAAAATTAATTAGGGCTGTTTTTCGATTGATATTCGTGCTTGGCAATATGAGAACTAGGTGGTTTGAGAACTAGGTGTTTCATATTACGTTCTTTATTCAATATTGCAATTTAGCGCGGTAGCGTTAGTACAACATGATTGTGCATCATTAAAGCTGGGGTTCCAAATTGAGCTGGCTGGAATTCAACGACTTTGCAAAATTTAGGCTGAGGTTCCACATCGAGCCCGTGCGAATGCGACTTTATGCAAATGATATGGTAATGAGGTTTTTGATTCGAATTCGACGTTTAGAAAAAGTCGCAATCGACGTTTGTACCTAAGTTCGGCAAATCAAATTCGACCTTCTTTTTAGCGCGAAAAATGAAAAGTCGAATTCAAAAATCAAAAGTCGCATTCGCAAGTTGGGGCCTTCCAAACGGTTGGGAAGGCCCAAACATCGTTATTTTGGCGCATTCGCGCGGAGTCGACTTTGCCGATATGCTAATGAGTTAACTCCCAGTTCCTCATTTGCATAAAGTCGAAAGCGACATCTGGGAAGTCGAATGCGACTTTTTTAAAGTCGCATTCGACTTCTTTGAAATCGAATGCGCAAAATAAACTTACCCATTCAATAAGTTGATTATGGTGGTTATCTATCTGTCTATCTATCTATATCTATCTATCTATATCTATCTATTCATCTATCTATCTATCTATCTATCTAGCTAGATATCTATCTTTCTATCTATCTAGATATCTATCTAGATATCTATATCTATCTATTCATCTATCTATCTATCTATCTAGCTAGATATCTATCTATCTATCTATCTATCTATCTGTCTATCTATCTAGATATCTATCTAGATATCTATATCTATCTATTTATCTATCTATCTATCTATCTATCTAGATATCTATATCTAGATATCTATATCTATCTATTTATCTATCTATCTATCTATCTAGATATCTATCTTTATATCAATCTAGATAGATATCTATCTAGATATCTGGATATCTAGATAGAAATCGATATAGATATCTATATAAATATCTAGATAGATATCTAGATAGATATCTAGATAGATATCTGGATATCTAGATAGAAATCAATATAGATATCTATATAAATATCTAAATAGATATCTAGATAGATATCTATCTAGATATCTATCTAGATATCTGGATATCTAGATAGATATCGATATAGATATCTATATAAATATCTAGATAGATATCTAGATAGATATCTATATAGATAGATATCTAGATAGATAGATATCTAGATAGATAGATATCTAGATAGATAGAAGTCCTACTGTGACCAAGCGCACTGGACTGAAAAACGTTAGATGTATATTTCATAGATATGACAACACTAATTACAGGGATGGCTTCCCAGCGTTTGTCCACGGAAATATCATCAATAAGTCAATCCCTTGAGCTAGATAGATAGATATCTAGATATCTTGATATCTAGATAGATATCTAGATAGATAGATAGATAGATAAATAGATACATATCTAAAGTTCGAATGCGACCAGTTCCATGTCGAATGCGAAGAAATAATGTCGCATTCGACATCTTTTTTGGTCGCATTCGACATTTTATTGTCGCATCCGACTAATCCAATGTCGCATTCGACTTTTAAAAGGTCAAATGTGACAACAATCTGCAAGTCACATTCGAATTTATAAAAGTCACATTCGACTTTTTATTCTTCGAATGCGACTTTTGAAATGTTGAATGCGAATTTAATTGTCAAATGCGACTTTTGGAAAGTCGCATTCGACCTAACCTGTCAATCAACCAGGAAATTTGCATAAAATCGCATTCGACAAGTCTTTCTTGCGTTCGCACAACCGTTTTCGACCTTTCGACTTCTAACACGTCGAATGCGACGTTTAGCGATTCCACATCGCATTCGACACGCCTAAAAATGCCTAACCCCACGACAGTTTTACATGTCGCATTCGACTTTTAGCGAATTTTTGCAAACTGGTCGAATTCCAGCCAGCTCGATGTGGAACCTCACCCTAAAAGTAGAATGCGAAACGGAAAAATGTCACAGGGTTAGGCAAATAAAACGCTGATTTAGGCCTGTCGAATGCGACGTGGAACCGCTTCAAGACATATTCGACAGCTAAAATGTCGAAACGTCTGGTTGGAATGTGGAAAACACTTGTTGCATTCAAGTTTATGCAAATGATCTGTTGGGTTGACAGGTAAGGTTCAATGCAAAATTTGCATTTGATATTTGGCTACAACTTCACATTCAACAAGAAATTAGTCGAATGCTATTTCAGACTTTATGCAAATGAGAAACCGCATTATGATAATGCGAAATGAAAACGCGATCGAATTCGACCATATATCGAGGGAGGGGCCTCGTCAACGGTTGACTATGGCCCTTTCCACACATTCGGCAAATAGTGCAAACGGAATTCAACTTTAAATTTTGCGCCAAAAGCAACCTCGTGTTCAATTGCCAAACTCTTGTGAAAAGTTGAATGGAACTTTTCCTAAAAGCCGCAATTGACTTGAAATTTGGGGGTTTTCCTTATTAGCATATCATTTGCATAAAGTCACATTCTCAACAGCTCAATGTGGAACCTTAGCTTAAGTGCACTTAACCCTAGCCATTATCCAAGTTAAACTCAAGGTCATATATAGCTGAAACATAAATTTAGTGGACATTTGCTCTGCGCTATTATAGCTAAATTAATATGCCCACTCAATAAACCAGTTATACAGTATGTAACCTTACCTGTCTGTGTAAAATCCTATTAGACAGCCTACAATTAAGCCTCCCATGTAGATAGAGAAAGTTGAAGCCCTCATCCATTGTCGATCGCAAACCAGATCCCACTGTAGTAAATAACATTAGAATTCACGGAATCATTAAACATTTCAATCTTTAGAATCCACCCATTTATGTTCACACAATCTATTATACAGTCTGAAGCCATTTCAAACCTTCAATATCCCACTTTTTGATATGATTATATGTGGCCAATATTTTCATTGTATTACAAACGCATATGCAAACCCTATTGGGAAAGTGAACATTAGTAGTATTCTAAAGCAAAACAAAATGTGAATGAGGCTATTGTAGTAAAAAAAATCTTTTCTTTTTAGAACCTCGCGTTTTCTACGGATAAAAGAATTTTCTGTGGTTCTCGTATGCGGTCTTAGATTTGTTTTATACCTTTTAGAACAGACACACATACGTTGCAGGGATATTGATATGTCACCTACGTACTCATCATAATGATCTGATGGTCGTGGAGAGTTCCCTCAATGTATGTGTGTGTGTGTTTGTGTGTTTGTATGCCTGTTCTATAAAATATAATGAAGCGTAAAAGAGGGAAAGTTATGTATCTAAAGCGACTTGGTTTGGTGAGTTTGGCTACTAAGCTGTCACAAGCAATGTCAACAGTGCCACTGAGTATTCTGTGCAGCATAGCGAGGCGTGGCCACTGTAGTTGGGTTAATAGCAAAGAGACACTGGCATCTTGGCTGTAGATATTGCAGACAAAGTGGGCCGCTCTGCGTTGGACTGCCTCTAGGTCATAAATGTTTATATCTGTGTATGGGTCCCATACAAACGCAGCATATTCTAGTTTGGGACGTACGATGGAAGAATATGCTTTGGATTTGATAACTCTTGATAACTCTTTGGCCATTGTTTGAGATTACATATTATAACCCCCAGAGTTCTATTGACTTTAGATACTGTATGATTTATGTGGGTGTTGCATTTCAGATCCTCCGACATTTCAACACCCAAATAACCATGTGAGGGGAGAGCTGTTAGGGTATTATTTACCAGTTTGTGGTTGAAGATGACCTTACGTGACCTTGCATGTGTGACCCATATGACGTGGCATCTTTTAGCATTAAAACTCATGAGCCATTTGTTTTCCCATCTCACAGTCCGCTTCACCAACCACTGGCCAGTACATTAAGCAGTCATCCGCAAATAGTCTGACAGAGCTAGAAACCTCACTTGCGAGATCATTTATATAGACCAAGAAGAGCAATGGTCAGAGGACGGTCTCTTGCGCTACCCCAGACTGAACTGGTGCAGTTTCTGATGTGGTGCCATCTACGTTGACTCAATGTGTTTGACTAATGAGAAAGCAGACTATCCATGTGTGTAGGTTTCCCGTGACACCATAAGCGGCTAGTTTTTTAGTAGGCGTTGGTGTGGCACCGTGTCGAATGCCTTGGCGAAGTCTAGTACCAACATATCTACCTGCGCTCTTTGATCAATGGTTTGGGCCAGGTCTTGATAGATTAGTATAAGCTGTGTTCGTTCAGAATGTAACATGCTACAAGGTGCGAATAATATATGGAGTAACCTATTTCCATGGGAAACAAATTCTGTTTTGTACGAGTGAGAATCCAGAACTTCCGCTCCTGCGCATTATCAAAAGTAACTCTGTCTCATGGGTTCCGAATAGTCACACCACTGCCTCACGTGCATGTAATGTGATTGACAAGGCTACTTGAGGGAGGCAGTGATTGACTATCTATTTAAGTAGCTTTTTGCAAAGCAAGAACACATTTTCTTTTAAATAATTGTGAACGAGGATGTGACAATTATTTTTTTTCAAAGGGGAAAAAAATTAAAAGAATATCAGTGGTCCTAATAGGCTTCTGATAATATGATAATATTATGATGATATCATATCATTACATGAATGATTATTTTGGTTGTCCGTTCAATCTGTACGTATCCCTCTCACACCAGTAACGATGGAGAACGACGGACTTGTATCTCTGAGTAGTGAGATCACATCATAAACTAAAATGATATTGGTCGCTGAAGCATTGGCGATTTGTGAGATCAATTCCACTGGTTTACAGATATCTTTCTTGTGGCTGGTCTGACTAGGGTTAGGTTTAGGGTTAGGTTAGGGTAATATCAGCGCAAATATTGCCAAAATAAGAAAGTGTGGCTTTATAATGGGAAAGATGGTGAATGATCTCACAAATCAGAAATACAGGGTTGTATGCGTGCGTGCGTATGTGTATGTGTGATAGAGACTGAGAACGAGATAGAGGGGGGTGGTTGTTGCTTAACATACCTGTGTCACTATGCTTGAGGAATAGGTAGATGTATCATACGTCCATCCTTCACAGGCCACTGTGGGTAAACCTTGTACGGAACCGTATCCTTGGATCATTGCTTCCCTCTGTGGCGCCACCTGGCTGTAGTTCCTGTCATACATACTACATCGACTATAGACCAAATCTCCTGCTGTCTCCTCCAATGGTATGGACACCATCTTCTTCTCCTCTAGTGTCCAGTTGGTCAAGTGGTCAAGCTCTGGGACATGGCACCAGTGGTCAGGCATGGCCGCCCAGAAGACATAGCCAAGTGATAGAAAAGCGGAACAAAGGCATGACACAGACAGGATGGCTGTGTTGATCAACTGGTAGCGCCCCAACTCTCCAACCATAACCAGTACCTCGTCCAACTCCATGGTAAGTGCCTTGCAATATATCCCAATATTCTGGATGTCACCTGTTAGCAAATTGATATAGACATGGTTTTACTTTTCATTTATCATACTTTCTGCAAACGTAATAAATGAAAAGACGGCCGTTTTCGTTTTGACCTACATAATGTAGCTCCATTACATATATATATATATATATATATATATATATATATATATATATATATATATATATATATATATATATATATATACATATATATATATATATATATATATATATATATATACATATATATATATATATATATATATATATATACATATATATATATATATATATATATATATATATATATATATATATATATGTATATATATATAGAGAGAGAGAGAGAGACAGATAGATATGCCTCATTATATATATATATATATATATATATATATATATATATATATATATATATATATATATATATATATATATATATATATATATATATATATATATATATATATATGTGTATGTATACACACATATACATATAGTGCCAGTCGGGACATGACATACGTGACAATATTAGTTGTGCCTATCTGTATTACTTGAATAGAGGTAACACAATAAATTTCCTTATCACAGATAAGACAGTGTGCGATATGCAAACATATGTGTCTATGATTAATTTAAAGTGCTGTAAAGGCATATAATTTCAGTTCTGAGCAAGCAGACAGCTAGAGATACTAGTAACACAATATATCTGTATAGGGATGACACAATAAATTTCCTTATCACAAATAGACAGTGCGCGATATGCAAACATATGTGTCTATAATTAATTGTAATAAGTGCTGTAAAGGCATATAATTTCAGTTCTGAGCAAGCAGGCAGACTAGCCGGTATTTAGAAGACCGCATGCTCGATTGCCTCTAAATGCGTGGGCATTGCTGTGATGCTACACCCGTAAAGTCGCAGGTAAAGATAGCTTTAGCACGCTAGAAAGTTATTCATGAATACGTGTGACTATATCAACCAGGCAACTGGGTAACCGGGTATTAGGACAAAGTAGCTCAGTTGGTAAGGTAGTAATCAGTAGGTCGCTGGTTCAATTCCCGGCCGGGGCACTTTGGTCTGTCCTTCGGCA
Source organism: Maea johnstoni (assembly GCA_963942565.1). Classification (NCBI taxonomy): domain Eukaryota; kingdom Metazoa; phylum Annelida; class Polychaeta; order Spionida; family Magelonidae; genus Maea; species Maea johnstoni. The sequence goes on along the minus strand of OZ012700.1, from coordinate 18,251,478 downwards.
AGACAGTTTATTCCATATTGTTTCAGTCTACCCAGCTGCAAAATGGGAACCTAGCATAAATAAGGCTGTGCTTAGCAGTGCTTAGATCTTGTACGCTATATGCTGTCAGTTGCTCTGGAATATCCCCTGGGGGATTGATATGGTTTCCGTGTGTACAGGCCTGCTAGGGGAGGAAGGTCGTGTGCGCGCTTCGGTGGATACAAGACTATAAACCGAATACCTTTGCCTTAATGCTTAGGCAATTGCTATACCGGTCACTGACATACGACCGGTTGACTGGTACAGGAATTGAATATCTTTACTGTAGGTGGAAATGACTATTCCGGTCAAATCAGATACAATTCTTGACAATTGTCTCAACTCCGCAAAATGTTGATGTTGACCTCCAAAGAGGTTTGTCAAGTTTGGATAGCAATCTCGAACGTTTTGACACAAAAAAGTGAAAAAGCGGTAGCCAAACTCGAATCAGACAGACTATAACTGTCTATCATTCTGGTCGGTAAAGCTCCAGTTTGATTTAAACTATACATTAGAAGTAAATTGAATTATTGGTGAGTCAAAATCTATTGTAATCAGCATTCATTAGGGTTTCCTACTTTCATGATGCATGGGAGGAAAAAAGAATATATACAAATATTTTGCCTAAATGAGGCTAAGAAATACAATTAATAAAATTTCAAATCTAAATTCTATACCGCGGATTTATTTGTTAATTATGGGTGGCGCCCTCTTTATTTTAAATGGACAAGCTTCTTGATACTACAGTCTAGAGCATTACCCTACGTCATCAATCCGACTGGCCATGGGACTGCTGCAAATGGTAAATGAAAGAATTTGCCAACCTTTTAGAATGGTGGATTGAAGCAGCATGTGTATGGCCAATGGAGGAGAAAACATATAAGTCTAATACAGAAGAGTTGTTTTTTCGAAAAAGATCGGCTATGTCCCATAGTGTTTTTTACACGAGATACCCGAGTATTTTGAATGGGTTCTGCAAGGCAAATCTCTGCCGGCGCAGAGCTTAAGAATGGGCAGATATGGCCTTCTGTTGACTTATAGCTCATATTACTGTATAACTGGTTAATTTGGCGTGGTTTTTAATTTGGTTTTTTTTGGCGAATGCCCGTCAACGCCAAATTAAAGATCACATACAAAATATGTCTACACAAAGATGGCGTTGTTCTGACTGCTCCAGACGCCAAAATAAATACAGGGAAAATACCTTTTTGAAAAAAAGCCAACTTAAGTACACGCCAAATTAACCAGTTATACAGTATTTGTATAGGACCTTACATGAAAGAAAAAAGTGACAGGAAACAAAATTCAAATTTGCACCCTCAACTTGTACCCTGTATTCTGCTGTTTAAATACTATTGGGATTGATAGAGTTCATTTAATGGTCAGTTACAAAGGAATGATCAGACAAAGCCGAATTAGGTTAATATCTTGAACAAAGTTATTAGTGTATGGGCTGGTGGGAGGTTCGAGTGCATGAGAAGTACCCTATATAACCATACAAAGAAATGAAGCTTGCCATCCTAGTATCAAGAAAAGTTAGGATGAACATTTGGTTACCAAGCTGTGAATGAGAAAATGGCATCCTTTCCCATAACCCAGACAGCATTGATTTGGACGTTTTTGGGGTAGGCGAAACTAAAATGACTAAAATGTTTGTAATGATTAACATAGAACAGTTATTCTTCACACAAAATGTGTATTCTAGTTTACTCTAAGCAAAACAGTCATGTGATTCTACTTTATAGCGGGTTGGCCTGGTCGCTATATAAATGTGCAGCGTTGTGAAGGAGTGTCTATGGTCCTTCTGCAACTGAAAGATCCATTGGAACTATTTGCAAAGAGAAGTGAATTTCTTCCAGGTTCAGGGTTTCTATCTCAGCGCGATATGACCTAAGCTGTTGAAAGCAACGTAAAACCGCAAACCTTCCTTCCCTCCTTCTATATGTAGTAACCAGGTCACAAAAGGTCGAGCGGTCATTGACATGGAGTCCAAGATAATCTTGAGAGTTAAATGCTCTATATGTTTAACCTTGAACAGGTTGAGACGTCAGGTGATGTTAAAATATTTTATCATATTCTCGGATTCAAAGTCTGCCCTTCAGTCCATTTGGGTCAAGAACTGGACACATCCTCTTGTTCTTAAGGTGCAAGAAGACCTTCACTAGTTAGTTAGTACATTACCTTGTGAAAGGTATTGTGTTTGACTCAATCCCCAGTCATGTTAGCAATGTGGGTTATGAGAAGGCATATGCGGCAGCCAAGGCAGGCCTATTATATTGAATAGTGTTACAAATGTTCCAATTCCATGCAGCGATTTTAAGAAACACATAAATGATCTCTTAACCCTTATGCTGCTGGTGGCTAATTTGGCCAATACGAAATGATGCAAAAAATCTGGAAAATGACTGAAACCCTGGCAAATGGGTACTCATATGAGAGTACTCAGAGAGGGCTTTCTGATTAGTACCAACATGACAAGGATTGGAGGGTTTTCAAAAATCTTTGCATCTGTGTGCTTTGGACGAAGGTAGCCTCAGCATTGGAAGGGTTAAAAGGGAAGTGGAAGTAGAAAGGAAGCAATAGGGTTTTGCGTCGCTTTCAACGGCTAAGGTCATATCGCAATGAGATAGAAACCTGACACTGGGAGGAAATTCCCTTCTCTTCACGAAGAGTCTTTCAGTTACAGAATGACCGTAGACAGCCCTCCACAGCGCCGCACATTTATATAGCGACCAGGCCAACCCGCTCAGGGATCATGTGGAGACTCGAACCTGCAAACTTACGCTTGGTAGCCAAGCATCGTAACCACTAGTCCACGCCGGATCCATTAAAAGTTGAAGTTGACGTGAGGAAAGTGTTTGAGCAATGATGAGGATTGGTTACTGTATAACTGCTAAATTTGGCGTGGTTTTTAATTTGGCGTTTTTTGGCGAATGCCCGTCAACGCCAAATTAAAGATCACATAAAAATATGTCTACATAAAGATGGCGTGGTTCTGACTGCTCCAGACGCCAAAATAAATACGGGGAAAATACTTCTTTTGAAAAAAAAACGCCAACTTAAGTACACGCCAAATTAACCAGTTATACAATATTCCTACTTGACTCATTCCTTCCTTTTAAAAAGGGAAGACCCTCCCGTCCAGCCTGCGATTGTCGTTTGACTGTCAAGCATATTTTACTTGGATGATCTCATTAAGGCAAGAAACCACAAAAGTGCAATTTATGGACGTGCATGCTCAATGGGGATAAGAAGAAAGTTTTCTTTATCTGTTACTTGTATATGCCACCTGTTCAAATTTGTGACTGCTGCAAATGGTACAAAAAAAAATTTGGAAATTTGCCAACCTTCTAGAACAGTGAGTCGACTCAGCGTGAGGATGGACAATTAAGGAGAAAAACGTCGTAGAGTACAGAAGTGCAAAGTTTTCAAAGTATCTTTTTTTGAGTTTTCGAAGTAGCTCAACTAGTTATTACACAAGAGATACCTAGGCATTTCAAATGGGTTCAGCCATGCAAAAGTCCTGCTGGCCACAGTTGGAGAGATTCCGTCTGTACACTTACACAAGCCAATGATTTAAAGCAATGGATAAATTTGCTCAGCAAAGAAAGTGACTTTGCTGCTTGGGTACTGAATGTTAAAGCAATCTCGGGTGCCTTGATGTAAGATAATGCTTCTCCTGGCAACTTCTTTGTCACCAAGTCAAGTCTTGAGCAAGGAT
>OZ012700.1:18207739-18242739 GCA_963942565.1 Maea johnstoni | reverse complement strand
AAGCACACAGATGCAAAAATTTTTTGAAAACCATCCAAACCCTGTCATGTTGGTTCTCATTAGAAAGCCCTCTCTGAGTACTCTCATATGAGTACCCATATGCCAGGGTTTCAGTCATTTTTCGGGTTTTTTTGCGTCATTTCGTATTGGCCAAATTAGCCACCAGCAGTATAAGGGTTAACTCCGGTACAAAGCCGTTGTTTACTCAATGTTACATGCTGCCTATTGTCCTTCCACCGACGTCAGGGATTTGCCACAAATCAAAAGATTAAGGGAATCAAAGCATTGAGAACCATAGAGAACTTGCCGGGGGGGGGGGGGGGGGGGGGGCACTTTGGTATTTAGGGGGGCGCATTCGCTCGATGTCAAAATTAAAATATACCCTTAAAGCACTAATTTCTGGCCAAAAAAGCACCCTTATTTTCATAAAAACGCTGACTTTTTCCAGATGATAACACCCCTTCTTTTTATCAAACACTGACATTCGATGAACGGGTCACGTATTTAACTTTAGATTTTATAATCCTCTTCCTGTTTAGCGTCAGTAAGTGGTGGTAGCAAACTCGGAAGCCCAGTCACTTCGGGAGTCACTCGGCGTCAGAGCCGCGTATATTTCGTGGATTGTAAGGGGATTTTCACCCCCCCATACTTCGTACCTGGGTACCAAAAAGTACCCTTCTTTTACAAAATCGCGGACATGTCGAGGTCTTAAAAAAGACACCTTCTTCCGCGAAATACGTAACGCGGGTGCGGCCCCCCTCTGTACCGGAGTGCCCCCCCCCCCCCCCCCCCGGGGGAGAACTTCCGCCATATGCGCATGCATACATAGAAAACTTTTGCCATGATTCTCAAGATTTTGGTTCACTTCAACTTTTAAATTGTACTAAACAGGCATCTTACGACCGATTTGAATGAAATAAAGTCAGGATTAAACTAATAAATAAGGTAGGGTATGAACGTGACTGTTTATTATTATTTTTGTTTGGGGGGTGTCAAGCTATAAATATGAGTGCCCAATATTTTCTTGGTGCACATGCTTAGTTTTTAACACGAATGTCGATCACAAATACGCAAACAGCAGATCTCGCCCAACAGCCTCGGCATGAGTCCTAGTCCAGGTGTTGACGAGTACCACTCAAGAGGTGCGTTCTGCGCATGTGCGTTAGCAACCTCCGTTATGTAAACAAATACGAGAGTCCGCATTGGTCTTTGTCTCTTAGTGACGTGACACTAAGACTAGATCTGACGAGATTATGTGTGTCCAGGGCTTCACAATGGGTCATATGGTAATTGTTCTGTGACGACCAATACATGTTTCTATTCATCTAAGTTTTGAAATGCTGGGATCTCAGACGTTGGTGGGAGGCCAATAGATAGCATAAAGTAAACAACGGCTTTGTACGTACCTGATTTATTTGCATGAGTTACGTTTGTACATTGAACTGTTAACAGGTAAAATAGAGAATTATTGATAATAGTACTGTTACAAACATGGTGTATAGAAAGACATGTAAATGCTATATGAATATATGAAGATGAAGATTTTTGTATCTTTACTATTCTATGATGTTATGCACTCAGGTACAGAGGGGGCGCATACGCTCGTTATCAAAATTTAAAAATACCCCTAAAGCACTGATTTCTGGCCAAAAATGACCCTTATTTTACTAAAAACGCTGACTTTTTCCAGTTAATAAACACCCCTTCTTTTATCAAAACAATGACATCGGATGAACGGGAACACGTATTTTAACTTTCTTACATGCCCCAGCGTGGATTCGAATCCGAGCAGTGGTGAGAGACAGCTAGTAGTCAGTGGCAACGCCTTAGACCACCCGGCCATCAGGACGGAGGCCCTTTATTACATAATTATGGGAGTACTTGATACATATGTTGACAAGCCGCCCAAATAATCCATGTCAAGCAAACAACAATGGTTAGGATTATACCTGTCAAAATGATGTTGGCCAGTGCGTTTGATGAGCGTCATTGAAGTATGAAACAATGACAAACTATGACAATATGCAGCGCTTTTGTACATTTTATGAATGGAAATGGCGCTATATAAACTCCAATTATTACTATTATCGTCATTATTATTATTATTATTATTATCATTATTATTATTTTTATTATCATTATTATTATTTTCCTTATTATTATTTTCCTTATTATTATTACTATTATTATTATTATTATTATTACTATTATTATTATTATTATTATTATCATTATTATTATTATTATTATCATCATTATTATTAAGAAATGGAGTTTGTTTACGTAACAGCGAACATTTCCGTGTGAGCATATCTAAATCCGATTTTCCTGGTAGCCAAGCACCGTAACCACTATAGGCCACGATAGAAAGCCCGGAACAATGGTTTACGGCCTTATTCTCGGTAAAGCCGAGAGCATTAATGTATGGATAGTCTATACCCGGAAAAGAATTGTTTTGGATTATTTCTTATTTCACGTCCCATGAAATTGCTGAAAATGCATTTAAGAGTGTCTAGAACCCCAGAGCTTCTGGGACCCTTAACCTTCCAATGCTGAGGCTACTTTCATCCAAAGCACAAGGAGGCAAAGTTCTTTGAAAACCATTTAAACCCTGCCATGTTGGTATTCATAGGAAAGCTTTCGCCGAGTACTTTCAGGTGCGTACCCACGTTTCAGGGTTTCAGTAATATTTCAGCGTTTTTGCATTATTTCGTATAGACCAAGTTAGCCACCAGCAGCAAAAGGGTTAAACTTTATAAAGCGCTATTGAACATTACTGGTGGAAATGGCGCTTTATCATGATCAAATACTATTACATCAAATATCAATCAATATTGTTATTATCATCGTTACCATTATCATCATCATCATTATTATAATTATTATTATTATTATCATCATTGTTATTATTATCATTACATATATAAAAGAAAGAAGAGTTACCGGTTAGTACTGACTGCTAGTAGGATCAACCGATGGAATATAGGTTTTCACAATTAGGCCACTTTTTCATATTTCTTTATTCACATTTATCGAAGTATAAGACCGCACTAAAATAGATTGGATGGGTAGGGCAGACAAGGCATCAAACGGTTGATACCGTGGGGGAGGCAAATGCATCTTTACATTTCCACTTTACATTTTACTTTATTTCTTTTCATTTCTTAAGAGATTTAATGACCCCTCTGAGCAAGAAATGATCTATACAAATTAGTAATTGAGGATCCTTATCGTGTTACCAGTGCTGCCACCTGGAATTTTGTATGTAAACTATTATTCATCTGCCTCCTTTCTTTTAACTCTTTTGCTGCTGGTGGCTAATTGGGCTAATGCAAAATGATGTGCAAAATGATTGAAACCATGGCAAATGGGTACTCATCTGACAGTGCTCAGTGAGAGCTTTCCAATGAATACCAACATGACAGGGTTTAGATGGTTTTCAATAAATCTTCAGATCACTGTGCTTGGGATGAAAGTAGCTTTAGCATTGAAAGGATTAACACAAGATTACCATTGTTACGAAAGGGGTAAGGAGAATCTTAATTGCTTTTTTTGAAATATAAGAATCTAATAAAGGGCTACAAGCGATTCTGTTTTCAGCAAAAATGTGTTTTTGTTGTTCTTGCTTATGTGACATTATAGAGTTATAGAAAGGTTGAGTAGTGGTTGTAATTCTTAACTCATTTATGCTCAGGAGTTCTATGAAAAAATTGTTTTCTGGATCCATATTACTTTTGACAATAACTTCTCAATCAAGAATTTCTTTACAAAATATTCGAAGGGGAGTTGTTGGTAGTGTTTTAATCTACATTTTTCCTTCAAATATTTTCCCAAGTATGCTGCCAATTGAAAGATTTCCACAAAAGTTGTCGAGCCAGTTTTGGCTGCTGTGACCATTACCGTAATTTTGTGTGTATAAGACGGACCCATATATAAGACGCACCCCTTGTTCAGGCCTTTAAAGTGATGTATAGACCTTAGCGTTGTGTATAGTGCGCACCCCTTTTTCGGAAATATAGTGGAAAATCAACTTCTCATGAATAATGCTAGAAAACAAGTGAAATTCATTTCAAAATGTGTGAAACATGACATCAATGCGACATCAGTGCTTATCACTGTGTCAGTGCCCGATACCCATCGTCATAGGCATGATATTGATTGTAATCAATAAATTTTCGCTGTGAGTAGTACGGTAATAACAATTTGTAAATGCCGTGGCAAACATTGATAGGCATTGTCTTGGCCGCATAAATTATCTTTTTATATCATTAAAATTTACTTGGTGGCCGACATTTTGGTGAAATGTGTTTTTGGATGGATCGGGGGTGGGGAGATTAACCAGTTATTATTCTGTAATTTAATTATAGTGGCCGAGATTCCAAGGGCGGCCGAGATTTCCGAGAATTTACGGTAATTGTAATTAGGCAATCTCTGAGTGGTCTGGGGACTCAATGTAACACACCCTAGATCTCTAGCTTTGTGTATAAGCAAACCCCTGATTAGAGTGTTAGAGTGTAAAAATTTGTGTAAAAAAGTGCATCTTATACATGCGAAATTACGGTAATGGGTTAACATAGAGCTTAGACATATCATATGGATTTGAAGCCAGCAGATATCACACATAATCTGGGTCACAGCAGGGGATCAACATTCAATGGTACTCTAGCTTATGTTACCACAATAATATGTTTACCAGACTCATCGGTACAGTGGCAAGATTGCCGGCCTGAGTACTGGGAGGCATGGGGTCCAGAGTTCAATCCCAGGCAGGGGCTAGTAGGGGTTCAATTCCTCTTCAAACTGGGGCAACCACTGAAAACCTTCATTTCTTACTCTTTATTGTCTGTCACCTAATTATTGGGAGAGATTACTTTGAAGAGTTTCATATTCATTTCGTATCATCATTCATGCTATCTGTGTCGTCTGCATATTCAAAAAAGCTCGACTTTTACATGTCTGAGCCACCCTTAAAAATAAGGGTGGGAAACCCTTTAAAAAAACACAAAAAAACAACAATAATATGTGTGCATGTATGGTATTGGAAATGTGAAGCATGAGCTAAACCATTAACTTCTGCAGGTTTTTTTGGTGGAAATGGTCACCAGTGTGTATGTATATAGCAACAATATAAAGATACTTAAATGATTGTAAATATATCAACTAACTTTTATTTGGTTTTCACAGGGTTGTACATATCCATCCAGTAAACTAATACATTATCCCAGTTGAACCTACAGATAATATGTTTTTACAAAAGATTGTCATCGGTGACACACAAGACACAATGAAACAAAAGGATAATCAGATGCACAATGGAATAAAAGAATTCAGATAAAAAGACCCAACTAACTGACTCAAATGATACCTTGAAAATAAAAGGTAAGATATGTCATTTTCATGTCCAGACTCTCTTTTCAAGTCCCCTTTTCAAGTATTCTTTCAGCTTACTTGGTAAGTTCTCATTTAAGCCCTAAGCTGCTGTTGGCTAATTTGGCCAATACAAAATAATGCCTATGTCTGAAAAATGATTGAAACCCTGGCACATAGGTACTCATATGAGAGTACTCAGCGAGGCCTTTCCAATGAATACCAGCATTGCAAGGGTTAACCCTTAAAGCAACTACATTTATTTGCCTATTGTGTCAAAAAAGGCAATTTATACTTCAGCTCAGTCTTAAAAGGTGGTTTGTTAGGAAAGTATTTGATTATTACCCCCAAAAATTGGAAAATTCGTTATAGAAAATTTTGCCTGTCCAAAGGAGAGGTTTTAAGGAAACTACCTGTTCAAAAGACAGGTAGGACGGATCATGGCTAAGTCCCTGCCTCACATCCTCTTCTTGATGTCTGATGCATTAGCAATGGAGCTATATAGAAATGTCACCTCAGAAGCATCCACTTAACTGTCAGTCACTGGTCACTCATATTTTACAATATTAGTGCCAGCATAAATGCAGCACCAAGCAATCTTCAAATGCAATGCTTAGGCCTAGAAAAAAATTGTTTGTTTCCTGTAATGGTCTGGAAAAAAATAGGGTAGGTCGGTCGGTAAAAAAAAAATTTGGATTATTTTTTGTTCAAAAATGTATGTTTTATGCAGGTTTTATGTTAATTTGGAGTTGGAAGGGCAGAAAAAACTTTGAGGTATGGATTTTTTGAGTAAAAATTGGTTAGGGTAGAGTTACAGGAAACAAACAACTTTTTCTAGGCCTTACTATCCCAGAATTGTCATAAGTAACAGGTTTGGCAAAAAGTGGTCATACCAGCAAAATTTTGCCCCTTTTGACAGAAAAGGCTTTTAAAATAAAACGTAGTTGGTGAAACGATTTAAAGAAGCCAAAGTAGTGAAATCTGGAAGGGAAGACATTTCGTTAATGCTGTTTTTGACAGGCATTTAAATAATCCTGGCTAAGATCCTGCTTTAAACATGAAAGTTGTTATTGTCAGAAGCAAGGAAGATATTAAACAAATAAGAAGATTTTGCAATTAAAAATAAAACTTCAAAATTATCCATTTATTGGGGTCCACATCATTAGGAGTCGCACAGGATTAGCGTGCAACATAACCACTTGCCCCGTTGCAAATTGCAAATGAATTTGGCAAAAAACGGCAATGGGGCAAGCTGAACAAGACCCTGACTAACCCCGCTTGGCATATAATGTTTTGGGCAAAATCCAATCTCACCTTTGTTTAACAGAGTGGCGGGGCAAGTGGAAGTGCCTGCAGGGCAAGTCAACTTGAGCCCCACTCACGGAATAATGTTTTGCGACCTATGTTGCACCCTGAAGATACTGAATACCATGTTAATTTTTGCGCATGCATATGAAATAATGTGCTTGGAAGGCACCTGCCCTTGATATGCAGTTTAATATTTTTGAATGACAAACCATCATGTCAGCCTGCTGTACAATACTAGCATAAGGATTGGATGTTCAAATAATGGTGCGCAGTTCAATAAATGTGGAATCCAGGGGTATGCAAATTGCACATAAATTAAACTTCCCCAATATTAACATGGTACACAGTATCCTTTTAAGTCCACTCACTCATTTTTTGGATCTGCTAAGTTATCATTCGTATACTACCTTAACCCTTATGCTGCTGATGGCTAAGTTGGCTTATACAAAATAATGCAAAGATCCTGAAAAATCACTGGAACCCTGGCAAATGGGTACTCATATGAGAGTACTCAGTGAGAGCTATCCAATGAATACCAACAAGACAGGGTTTAGATGGTTTTCAAAGATTTTTGCGTTCTTGTGCTTTGGGCGATTGTAGCCACCAGCAGCATAAGGGTTAAACAATATACAAGGAATTTCATCACATTGCGCAGATTTTGCGGGGGTTCTGCAGACAGGAATGTGTATAAACCTTGTCCTGCTGAATTTCTGAATGTAACCTACCCTGCCAACTGCATTGTTTTGGTCTTCAGCGACAAAATTGACCATTGAGGGCTTTAGGGACACAACTTGAATTTAGAGGAGTTACCCCCAACTTCCCACAGATCAAATATATAAGGTCTAAAAGTGGACTTTAAAATGGAGCTGCCTTGGGTCCAGTGTCTTAGCCAGGATTTAGAAACTGGGTGCCTGAAATTGGCAGCTGTAAACTTTTTGGGCATCGAGATGTTTAAGGGGGATCACATTATATTCATATTTCAACCATAAACATGTTTGAATTCATCAAAATGAGGCATGATATCATTAAACAATGTCATGGGAATTATAAGGAGATGAAAAAATCAATTATAAGCTTGAGATTTAGATTTTTAGAAATTCCACACTAAAAGATTGGGTGTCCTGAGGGGCTCTTTTTAAGAGTTTGGGTGTCCAAAAAGGCACCCAGGCGCCCTGCTGGGCGTCCTACACACCAACTAAGCCGAATGGCCATTAGCAGGTCAGCAAATGCATATTTCCTGACCATGCACAGCAGGTAAGTTTGTATTGCCACAATATTTCTGGATTCAGCAGGAGCAGGGTTAATCCGGGGTCTACATGCAAGTAACTAATGGAGAAAGGGAATGTTTAGGATGATGATGTTAATAAGGGCTGCATATCTTAAAGTTACTCACTCATACCAGGAGTGAACCAAAAGGCTGAACAGTAGGAATATCATTTTAAGTATTTTTGAGAAAAGTAAATTTGTGACTGAGGATACAACTTTCCTTCCAAAAATAAAATGGAAATCATGATTTTTGCCCAGATTATTTTTTTCCACATGGACAATTCTTGACATGAAGGAGTAAATGTATTGACTATGTTGCTTTGTCATCTAAATAAATAATCAGCAATGTATTCTGACCAAATGAAAATGACACGTAATAGTATAATGTTAAATTTCTTCCATGCGTCAAATTCATGATACTTTGACGTGAATGATCCATCCTTCATACATAGGAATCTTAGGAGATAATGGCATTCTAACAAGATTTACGGCGACAGATTGGGCTGTCCATGGTAAAATCATGAATATCTTTTAGTAGTGACATCCATTTGGAAAATGCCATTACTCAAAAATATTGTTAGAAAAACCTTATCATTTTGAAAATCTCAAAATGTAGTTTTCTGTTTAAATACTCCTTACAATATGCAGTCCAAATGCTGATAAATAGTACATACATACACAGGGAACTTTCAAATGTAAACACTTGTAGATGTGAACACTGTTTCAAAGTGATAGATTCTAATAATTAATACATTATGGAAAACCTCTGAGATGTGAACACTAAGTGATCTTAACACTTTAGCTCCAGTCCCAAGGTGTTCACATTTCAAAGATTGCACTTTAAACGAATATAAATCATACATTAACTATATAGAGTAGCCTCATCTACCGAAGTATCGCCAAACCATGAACATTATTATACAAGTCAAAATCATGCCTCCGTATAAAATAAATCTATCCTGATAAGATCGGCGCTCTATCAAACGCATCACTGTATTGGAAAGTCCTAAGGTATTCATAACGTCTAAGATTTTCTTGTGCGCCCCCTTCAGTGTGGATCTCTGTTCGCGCATGTTGGCCAGGATGTGTGTGCCCGTGCCCAGCATTTCGTCCATGCCTCGGTTGGCGTCGTTGAGTCGCTGGTTCTGCTGCAGCGAGGCGTCCATCATAATGGATGTGTCCTCGTTTGTGGTGAAGTTTCGCGTGAGCAGGGCTTCCCGTTCGCGATCCTCCTCTTCCCGTTGATACCTGCAAATAGGAGGTGGACATGAATGAGGAGGTGTAGGAATTCTGTTTTTCGTCACTTTTTCTGCCATATTACTGCTAAGTCTTGACCAGCTAGTTGTAACTGGTGGTGGAAACCGGAGTACCCGGTGAAAATCACCACATAACCCCTAAGTCACTGGCAACTCTCTCACATATCCCGGATGGGATTCGAACCCTGACAGTGGTGAGAGATAGCTAGCAGTCAGTGGCAAAGCCTTAGACCACACATCCATCAGGGCACACCCTGAAGTGGACAGGAAATGAACACCAATGGCTTTGTGAAGGATTGACACTTGATGAAACACCACCATAATAGTAGGCGGCTGTACATAGGCCTTTTATATTAACCCTTCTAATGCTGAGGATACTTCATCGAAAGCACAAGGACACAAAGTTCTTTGAAAACCATTTAAACCAGGGCTATCATCATGTTCGTATCCATTCAATAGCTCTCGCTGAGTAATCTCAGATGAGTACCCATGTGAAAGATGTCAGTGAAATTTTGCATAGGAAGGCATCCTGTGCAGGGTCTTAGCCGATATTTGGGAACAGGGTGTCCAAATAGAGGTTTCATAGACTTTTGCGTGTCCAAAGTGTGGTACCAAATACATGCTACTAATAAGATAGACCCTATACCTTTACAGATTTTGCTTTTTTAGGCCAGATACTGCATTTACTGCATAATTGTGTGTCTTATAAAAGTGACACTACAGCTTCTACATCTTCTATCTTCTAAGAAAAGTCATCTTCAGCAAATTCTGACATAAAATTTTGGGTGTCCAAACTGTCAAAAAACAGTGTTCTGCGTGTCCAAATGACACGCTGGACGCATTACGGCTAAGCCCCTGATCCTGTGTCTAGCAAGAGTCAATTAATCGAGCATTGCCATTCTTGTTGAAACACCTAGGCCTTTGCAACATTAAATCTTATTCTTAGACATTTTATTAATTTTTATTTTCTAATGAACTGGAGAACTGGATCGCGAAGTCTGAAGATAAGCGGGGGCACACAAATGGGAACATTTAGCTCAGCACAAATGATTCCCAATTTTTGATGATCACTAAAAAGACTGTCGGATCATCCTCTGAAGTCCTACTCTTTTAAGGAGCAAATTAGAATTTACAATTCAGGTACATTTATCTACCAGTGGTTCCACCAATGCTGGTACATACTAGTATTGTCGATAAGGAACATTTTTGGTACGTTCCGAAATTGCAAAATTCTCTAAACTGTTCCTGTACGGTAACATACCAGAATGGAAATTGTGAAGTCAAGGATAACAAGGAGGGTTATGCATATATTTTTTTCGCAATTGAAACCTTGTTAATTTTCAACGCAAAGATGAATCCTTTATTTTTTGAGATTATGTGATTTAAAATCCAATAAGAAATGATCTTTGAAACCAATTCACCTGAAATAATGGAAGACCTAATTCTATATTGTCACATCTTAAAATTATTTGAGAAATTTAACAGCAGGTTTTATTCAATTCTTTGGAAATCATGACTATTAGGGGTTGCAGGGGAAATACATGTTAAATATATATGATCACTATATATATATGCCAATAAATGAGGTTAATTAAGTCGGACACATAGTGTGTGCCACGTTAACACGTTTGACATTTCACATCTGAAGAAATTTACATGTACAGCTGGTGGTGAGCGATAATAGAGAACTAAGTCGAACTTGCCTTCTATGTTGTACATTTCGCATAGCAGCCTGTAAATGCTGGCAATCGTATTTTAACTGGTCGACTCGCATTTTCGCCGTAGCTCGTCTCGTGGGTGGTTCCTTGTTGACGAGGATATCCAGCCGCTCACAATTACTGACGACTTGGTCGATTCGTGCCTGTATTTCATTTTCTATCAAATGAACGTCGCCTTCCGACGCTCTTTCGAGGCGACCGAGCCCACTTTGGATTTCGTGTACCATCTTGTTTGTTTGGTGATAAAGTGTCTCCATCTTGAGTGTTTTCTTTCCAGCTTTTCAACTAAATAGCTTCCTTGACAATCGAACACTTTACATCACCCAAAACTGGTTTTAACTTGGAAACATTGGACTTCCACCAGAGACTTACGTGTACATAACTTAGGGCGATCGATTCAGAACGCTTCTGTGCCGTTCTCTCAAACTCCCACGCAGAGGAACTATGCCGGCAGATAGTAATCGATCGACCACAATATCCTCTATTTTCATTGGATGATGGAAAACGTCTCTTAGGTTGCGTTTCAACGGATAGCAATGGTTTTTAACCAGTAGAGTGGATGCAATATTGATGGGACTGAGAGAGAATGTTGCAATAAACCAATAAATTCTAATTAAATTAAGAATTAATTGAAACGAATTGATATCCTTATTTTTGTTCATTTATATTCATGTTTGATTCTAATAGATTCATTTGTTCTGTTAATCTTTCAAACATTATTCTAGCAATTATTTAAATTATATAAAATTTTATCTGCATTCCGCTGCATGAATAAATTTATTGTAATATATCAACTTATTATCAAACTGATAGAATATTCATTAACATGCATATATTTATCTAATTATACATACATTCACATTGAGAATCTTCAATCTTTATCACAAAATTCATGTTTAAATCTGTGAATCCTCAGAGGATAAGATAAGATAAGAACATTTTATTAAAGTCTCTTATTAAAGACTGGGGTTGGGAGTAGAACAAGAAATTTTCCCGGTGTTGAGTTGTGGAGTTCCTTACCGCTTGTGACGTAAGTTCGTCAGTAAACAAATGTGCGTTCCTCAGTCCAACAATATGTGTGTATGCTTGTTTGCCCGGCACGCGATAACGTTGCCAAGCAAACAGTAGCAAGTGGGTGGACCATGATGTGGCGCCACCTGGATCAGAGCAGTTGCACTAATCCTATTGCGGTTTCATGCAAAGGTTGCAATCATCAGAGGAGGGGGGAATGGTGGGGATAATAAACTATTGGGTTTGGTTCGAAAAAGTGGTAAAAAAGAGAAATACAGCCTGCGATCACAGGTAGATGATATATAGAGAAATTTTGATGCCGAAAAAGAAATTTGAAGGGGTCAACAGGGTAGATCTACCCTGTAACTATAAAGGTACTGAGGGTCTAGAAGACTAAAAACGCACATTTGGGAAAATAAAGTCCTATCTACATTTAAAGAAGAACTGAGCTTAACTGGATGGGTAGTTGTGATATAATAAAATATGAACAGACTGGGGTTAACAACTAACCAAGCAGCTACAGGATGTATGTGTACAGATCAGGGCCCTATGACTGATTAGTCAAAAACATTGAGACCCATTGGGGTGGTGGATCTGAGTCTATGGATCCATAGCTGCTCAAGATCAAGTCTAATGGTGAGAGATTCCTTAGAATCAGGATCTCTTCTACCAAATTGTAAAACATGCAGTGTAATGTTGTTGAGGCCAGTGTGGTCCTCTGAGTTGTAGTGTCGACCGACACTATGAGTCCTATTGTGTTGTGAGATGTACCTGAAGTGTTCGCACATGCGTTCACTCAATGTGCGTTTTGTGTGACCTATGTACTGTTTACTGCAGATTTTGCAGGTAATGCAGTATATGATGTTATTTGTTTTGCAAGAACAGCACCGGATGGTGTTGTAGCTGCGCCCAGTGATAGGGCTGGTGATACGGCCTGAAGTGTCAAGTTTGAGACAATATCTGCACTTAGCTCTAGTGCATTTGTTGGTGAGATGCTTGGGTGGTGTGCTAACCACATCCAGTGGATTCTTAACCAGGGCCCTGACTAAGATATCCCTGATGTTTTTAGGACGTCTGAATCCTTGAACTATCCTCCAGTCTAGCACTTCTCTAGTACTGGATGACTTGTCTAACATGTCCCAATTCCTGTGGACTATGTTACCCAGAATTTTACCACTAGGGTGGTATGTGGTGATGAGGAACACCTTGTCAGTGTCCTCATCCTCATTGGATTGTCTCTCTGTGACCAGGAGTGTATTGCGGTCTATATGGAAGGCTTTGCTAAAGCTCTTCTGTATAGTGTCTGAGGGGTATTTGGCTTTGAGGAAATATCCAGCCATTTGTCTAGCATGATAGAGGAAGTCCTCCTCCTTGCTACAGATTCTTCTAAGTCTGAGGAATTGACTGAAGGGTATTGCAGATTTGCAGTTCCTAGGGTGGCATGATGTATAACTTAGATAGTTATGAGCATCAGTAGGTTTAGTGTAGAGACTGGTAGTGATAGTGTTGGTGACATTGTCAATAGATACAGTCGTATCAAGGAAATGTACCGAGGAGACAGAGATCTCTGTCTCAAATTTGATGGAGGGAACACAATTGTTCAGATGCTCCTCAAATTTCTTAAACTCTTCCATGCCATGGGGCCATATCTGGAAGATGTCGTCTATGAAGCGTACCCAAATGAGGGGTTGTTTGTGGTAAGTATAGACATACTTACGCTCAAACCAGCCCATAAATGTATTCGCAAAGGAGGGTGCCACTTTGGTACCCATTGCTGTGCCACCTACCTGCAGGTAGTGTTTGCCAGCAAAATCAAAGTTGTTCATGGTCAGAACTTTGTGAAGGAGTGTAATAATGTTGTCTGTAGAGGGTTTATCATGTGTGGGTCTGAGGCGTGTAAGTGTCTCTCTAGTGGCCTGAAGACCTAGGTCATTGGGTATGTTGGTGTACAGACTCGCCACATCCATGGTGATAAGAAGACAGTCTCTAGGAAGAGTTCCTAGATTCTGGAGTCTGCACAGAAAGTGTGTAGTATCCCTCAAGTAAGAGGGTAGCTCTTTGACTGTGGGTTGTAAGAAGAAATCCACTAGTTGTGAAATTCTTTCTGTCGGACAACCATTCCCGGAGACAATAGGTCTACCCGGGGGGTTGTCCAATCTTTTGTGAATCTTAGGCAGCATATAAAAAAGAGACGTGCGCTCTTTGTCAATGCGGAGAAAAGCATGACATTTGTCATCTATTTCCTCATCATCCAGGAGTTGCTGGACAAAGTTGTTAATATCTAGAGTGTGTTGTGGTGTGAGGTCTGTGTCTGTTTCTATATAGAATTTGGGGTCCGACAATTGTCTGAAGCCCTCATTAATATAATCTAAAGTATTCATGACAACCACTGCTCCTCCCTTATCAGCTGGTTTGATGACTATTGATTTGTTGTTGCTAAGGTTCTTAAGGGCAGACTTTTCTGCTACAGTAAGGTTGTGGTATTTAGTAGTAGGTACTTTGTGTGAAAGAAGATCAATTTCATTTTGTCTGCAAAACAGTTCTAAGTTAACAACTGGAGGGGGTTTCCATTTGGAAGGTTCTTTGAATTTAGAGTCACTAAAAGCATCATCCATGTCTGGATTGTTGCCTATGTTGGTAGGATTTACCTCATCCTCCTTCGGTAGGTTACTGAAGAAGAGGCGACGCTTAATTCTTAAATGAAATTGATTAAGATCTTCTCTAAGGGACCCAAAGTTGGGCTCACCTGGTGTCGGGCAGAATTTCATGCCTTTAGCTAATACCTGAAATTCATCACTAGACAGTGTATGGTCTGAAATGTTGACTACTAAATCCTTATCTTTCTTAGGCCACTAGAGAGACACTTACACGCCTCAGACCCACACATGATAAACCCTCTACAGACA
This sequence comes from Maea johnstoni, assembly GCA_963942565.1. NCBI lineage: Eukaryota > Metazoa > Annelida > Polychaeta > Spionida > Magelonidae > Maea > Maea johnstoni. Next base: position 18,227,907 of record OZ012700.1, on the reverse strand, counting down.
ACATTATTACACTCCTTCACAAAGTTCTGACCATGAACAACTTTGATTTTGCTGGCAAACACTACCTGCAGGTAGGTGGCACAGCAATGGGTACCAAAGTGGCACCCTCCTTTGCGAATACATTTATGGGCTGGTTTGAGCGTAAGTATGTCTATACTTACCACAAACAACCCCTCATTTGGGTACGCTTCATAGACGACATCTTCCAGATATGGCCCCATGGCATGGAAGAGTTTAAGAAATTTGAGGAGCATCTGAACAATTGTGTTCCCTCCATCAAATTTGAGACAGAGATCTCTGTCTCCTCGGTACATTTCCTTGATACGACTGTATCTATTGACAATGTCACCAACACTATCACTACCAGTCTCTACACTAAACCTACTGATGCTCATAACTATCTAAGTTATACATCATGCCACCCTAGGAACTGCAAATCTGCAATACCCTTCAGTCAATTCCTCAGACTTAGAAGAATCTGTAGCAAGGAGGAGGACTTCCTCTATCATGCTAGACAAATGGCTGGATATTTCCTCAAAGCCAAATACCCCTCAGACACTATACAGAAGAGCTTTAGCAAAGCCTTCCATATAGACCGCAATACACTCCTGGTCACAGAGAGACAATCCAATGAGGATGAGGACACTGACAAGGTGTTCCTCATCACCACATACCACCCTAGTGGTAAAATTCTGGGTAACATAGTCCACAGGAATTGGGACATGTTAGACAAGTCATCCAGTACTAGAGAAGTGCTAGACTGGAGGATAGTTCAAGGATTCAGACGTCCTAAAAACATCAGGGATATCTTAGTCAGGGCCCTGGTTAAGAATCCACTGGATGTGGTTAGCACACCACCCAAGCATCTCACCAACAAATGCACTAGAGCTAAGTGCAGATATTGTCTCAAACTTGACACTTCAGGCCGTATCACCAGCCCTATCACTGGGCGCAGCTACAACACCATCCGGTGCTGTTCTTGCAAAACAAATAACATCATATACTGCATTACCTGCAAAATCTGCAGTAAACAGTACATAGGTCACACAAAACGCACATTGAGTGAACGCATGTGCGAACACTTCAGGTACATCTCACAACACAATAGGACTCATAGTGTCGGTCGACACTACAACTCAGAGGACCACACTGGCCTCAACAACATTACACTGCATGTTTTACAATTTGGTAGAAGAGATCCTGATTCTAAGGAATCTCTCACCATTAGACTTGATCTTGAGCAGCTATGGATCCATAGACTCAGATCCACCACCCCAATGGGTCTCAATGTTTTTGACTAATCAGTCATAGGGCCCTGATCTGTACACATACATCCTGTAGCTGCTTGGTTAGTTGTTAACCCCAGTCTGTTCATATTTTATTAAAGTCTCATCCAATTACAAAGGTGGGATACAATGTTCAGGCAAAGTTGTTGTTGTCATGACTACTATGCAGGGGTTTTGTTTTAATATTGAGGTCATTGATTTCACGAGAAAATAAAATAAAAGTGGCAATTGAATGCAAGAAAGTCAACATTTTGAATTATAAAGGAGGGTAGGGGGGGGGTGGGCTTGGTTAAACCCCTCATTATCCACAACTGCTTTCGAATGCCTAATCATAGACCTGTTCCTCCTTTGGTATACTCTTTTTTAAACCCATTAATGCTTAGGAGTTACTCTTGACACTGTCGTCTGGATCTTTTACTCTTTTGACCATTACTTAAGCAACAAGAATTTTTTTTTTGTATAATACTTGAAAGATCTAGTTATTAGCAGTGTTCTAATGAACATTTCTCCTTCAAATATTGCCCCAAATACGTTTTTGTCTGCAAGATTTCATCAGAATTGTCAGGCTGCTTTTGGCCGCTTTGAGTATTAATGGGTTAACGTCAGGTTTCAGATCAATATAACCAGAAAAATACCTGTTAGAGCTGTAACTTATGTGTGAGTGTGTGTGTGATCTAATGATTGTGTTTTGGTGATCTTCCCTAGAATTTCTATTTTTCTTCATGATGTAAATCTTGTTTACCACCAAAGAGATAAAGAGATACAGACTTTTGAGCATTATGGGGTTACTGGTACATCTTTTTCTGTAGCGTAAGTAAGAAAATACCTGTTAGAGCTGTAACTTGTGTGTGAGTGTGTGTGATCTAATAATTGTGCGTTGGTGATCTTCCCTAGAATTACTATTTTTCTTCATGATGTAAATCTTGCTTACCACCAGAAAGATACAGGCTTTTGAGCGTTATGGGGTTACCGGTACATCTTTTTCCGTAGCGTAGGTAAGAAAATACCTGTTAGAGCTGTAACTTGTGTGTGAGTGTGTGTGATCTAATAATTGTGCGTTGGTGATCTTCCCTAGAATTACTATTTTTCTTCATGATGTAAATCTTGCTTACCACCAGAAAGATACAGACTTTTGAGTGTTATGGGGTTACCAGCACATCTTTTTCTGATAGCTATATTGCTTACCTTGCCTACTGTAAACCCAACTGGGATTTGTGGCAAGGACATGAACACCATTACAGCAAAGGATTTTTCCGATTAATCGGACATGCCGATTAATCACTCATTCAACGTCTGATTTTGATGATCGATTGCAATTTCATAAGATCAATTATTTTCTAAGTCTTTTGAAAAAATAATAATATCTTGAGTTAGCCTTATGAACGATTGAGAGACTCCACTAACGTATTAATTAAAATCAAGCAGTACTATAACAAGTAGAACTAAGGGCTTCAAGTGATATTCTAAGAGGGCAATATTATCTCCTTTACAAAACTGGAGCCATAAGTGCCCCCAATGAAGATTCTAGGTAGCCCCCAGGCAGTTTGATGGAGCCAAGAACCCTTGAACAACCAAGACTACCAAAGGAAAACTGCGCATCTACATACCTGTCAACATTTAACCATCCGAAATCGGGAGATTTTAAGCGATTCACTATCGGGGCCTCTTTCGCGGCATTTTGTTCAGTTCCAATTCTGGTCACTAGGGGTCAGGTTAGTAGTTTAGCTCAGGAGTGGGCTATTATTTTTCAGAGGCGTTGGCAAATTGATAGCCATGCACATATGTTAACCCATTCATACCCGTATCAGCCAAAACTGCTACTAGTCAAGTAGATCTCCAGGTAGGAAAGGGTTAAAGAAATAAGTTCAAACAACTTTTATTTTATGTAGCATATCACACTTGTGACATGATGATATATTCACAGTTTATATGGAAATACTTCCATTTTCAGCATTTTATGAAAACCCTTTTTTTTTGAAGACTGAAAATATTTTTGCAAGATGGTGAATTTTCCTTGTCAGCCATTGTAGATTTTTCTTGAGGTGCTATCTGATGATGCTAGCCCACAATGTATCTTTCCCTCTTAATTACAGCGAACAATACACAATGAGAATTCCAATTAGTTTAAAAGGGATTAGCTATGAATACCTACTGATAGGAATCAATTACTACATACAGTAATTGGGTCAGGTGAGACACACTGGATAGAAGGGAGTAGACTGACCCACTTACTGAGAAAAAAATGGAAGGTTTTTCAAAGTCAGCAAAATCAGTAGCTAATCAGTAGATTACTTCAAATCAGGTGCTCAATCAGTAGACAGCAATATTGGGGTCTGGAATCAGTAGAGTACTGCTCAAATCAGTAGAGTTGACATGTATGCATCTACAACTGCAATTTTTGGCCATTCATCACTCACTCAGATTGCCTGATGATCGATCCTTAAAATTTGGACCGATTCCAAACACTATAACTATGGCTAACTTACCTCAGCAATACATGTAGTTGCTACACTTATATTCATAATTAACATTTAATTCTGGGAACCTCCAGCCACAGGCCTAAGGCTTTCTTTACAATTACTGTTAAGTGGCACCACCTACTGACCACTTCGCAAACTAAAATACCATATTCCATTGGGGATGGTGTGTTATCTACAATGATTTCAAAATGCATGTTAAAAATTTACTACAAGTCAGACCACATATACACTACAGGTGGGAGCCAAAAGATATTTCCAAATTTTGAAGGGAGGGGTAGTGTCACATATGTATGATTAAACTAAAGTACTATTTGAGTTATGCCATTTTAACTATAGCATTAGTCTCATTATGTAAAGCCCTGACCAGCTACCCTATTGTATTGTGCACCAGTCAGGTGACCGGGTTCACAGGTATTTTCATGGGGCATTTTATTTTATTTTATATACATAATAACAACATTCACATTATGTAGGAATTGATCATCAGGTTTATTAACAATCATAGAAGTATGCATCTATATAGTGAAAACAATGTAGCATTTAGATGAATGCATGAAAACCAACCTTTTGTAATAGATCTACATTACATCATCTACATAATGAGGCAAATCATTCAGCCAATCAAGGCTCAGCGTACAGTACAGTATGTATGTGGTAAACAATACTGGTATATTGACAAGATAATAGATACAGACACTTATAAAATGATTCATGATTTTGTGTAATAAGAATCTTTCCATAATAGAGAAAAACATATTCATTCTAATATTTTTTCCATCTATCTAATGAAAATTGATTCAATTTGCATATCATTCAATACTGCTCCTCAAAGGGTACCCTCATATTAGTGAACCTTAATTGCCATATAGTCATAACAACTACAACTTTTTCATCCTATTTCCTTGCCTAATATGAATGACCATTTTGGACCTCAGAGAACGAAAGAATCAAAAAAGAATCTTGCCATCCCTAACCATGGCCTAGAAAATATCCATTTATACCAATCTTACCTAATTTCTAATTTGACCAGAAAGTTTCAGTAGAAAACAAAGATTTTGAGGGCGGTCTTACCTATCACCTATAAATTGTGCTATTAACAAGTATTCAAGAAGACGCAAATCCCAAAGGATGTTTGAACATAACAACAGCCTGCCCTTATAAACTGTCTCCTTTAAAATAGTGGGCATATGCAATCAGATTTCATTTTATGTAGCCGATTTTATAAAAAAATATCAATGTACCTGGTACAGTTTTCTGGAGAGTTAGTAAACCTATTATAAGACCAAAACAATTGCATTTTGTTATCTTTTATTCAGGATTTGTTGCTATTCACAAAAATAGAGATTGAAGCAACCGATGAAAGATGACTACTAGTATCCTACCAACCCTACCATTCCATGGTATATTGAGGCCAAAGTAATAAAAGGATATGCAAAAATTTTAAAAACCCTCTAAACCCTGTCACATAGGTATTCATTGGAATGCTCTCTCTGAGTACTCTCAGATGAGTACCCAAATGCCAGGGTTTCAATCATCTTTCAGGATTTTTGCATAACTTTGTATTGGCCAAATTAGCTACCGGCAGTATGCGGGTTAACCTAGGGTTTGTTTAATAGAGCAAGGCACATGAAGTCATCGTAGTTCATGGGTACAATGCCTCTCATCGACGTGTCCTTCGTGCGAAAAGCATCTGTGAGTGACTTGAGCATAACGCACGCCTGGATGAAATTGTCCAGCGTCATTGATCGGCGCCCCATAGTGTCAAACTTGAAAATTAAAAAACTTGCAAACTGCGGGCTGACTCCGTAGCCCATCTGGTTTAAGGCTGTAAATAGAAATCAATATCAAATGAAAATGATATACAAAAAACAAACAAAAACAGGACTTTTCTTCAGTTTTTTAGAATAGAATATAAAGTGGAATATATAAAATATAAACAAATTTCTGAAATTTGGCAAATTACTATTGAAATCTTGTTGAACATAAATGTAGTCCCATTTCTGTTTTCATACAATAATACTATATACTGTACACTTCATACATACATTGGCAAATCACCAGAAACATTTATACTCTAAACCTTTTTAGTGATACAGGCACAGAATAAGATTGACATTTTTGTTATCGTCACCTTTCTGGTATTTAAAGAGAATCGATATTAGCCAACATATGATAGTGGTAGGGTTGCCATACAAATAAATCTACTCAATGACCACAAGTCACTGACAACCTTCTCACAAGCCTCAACCTATATGATACAACCATGACAGTACAACCAGGTTTAGGACTAACCAAAGGGATGCAGCTACTTGGCAGGGATTTCAGTGCCTATGCAGGGATTGACCAGACCTCAACATTTTCAGGTGGGAGCAGATTTTGCTCCAAGGATTTAAAATTTAGGAGCAAATAAATCCCTGAGCGTGTAAAGAGCTGTAGCTGTATACCAGAAGCACATTGCCCATGCTATGGGGTCTGGGGGGAATCCTTTCTAAGAAAATTTGAAAAAAGTGCCCTTAAATGCATTTTGGGGCATTATTATGTAAAATAAGGGGAGATAAAAATTGGAAAAAAATTCGCAAAAAACTATGCATTCCCAAAGTGCCCCAGTTGATAATTGATTAGTACATTTGCAAACTTGGCTCCTTTAAGTTAATTTCTGGTAGTAAAATCACATACTCAAGCAACATAATGACCGTAGAGGAAGATTAAGGTTAATCCCTGCTATGTCCTAGTAATCCTATACAAATCTCTACTAGTCACACATCAAATTACAAGATGCATCAAAATTAGTCCAAATTTGTTCTCTAAAATGCTAGTGATATATTTATATTATAATAAAACCGGAGTGTGGATTGGACACAATCAAAAAAAAAAAATTGATATATTTCTATTGTCAGGAAGTTACACTCTAGGAATGAAAGGAATAACTTACGTGCAGAAAAGGTGTAAGTATATTTGGTGTAAATTAAGAAAAGCGTTGCATATACATAACTATAGCATTCAATTAAATCATATCAATGCTGGTTAGTCAAAATGACTAGCGAAGAGTACACTGAGAAAAAATCTATTCTTATCAAAGAAAGGTACACTCATTCAACAGATACAAATCATCAATGGAACCAGGAAAATATATATACAAGTATATATATATATATATATATATATATATATATATATATATATATATATATATATATATATATATATATATATATATATATATATATATATATATATGTATATATATATATGTCATTCCTATAGTCTACAACTTCCTCCATCAACAAAAATTCTAGGATGATATAAAAAAAATCTTACTTAGTGGCAACGTTAAGGCTTATTTAACAAAGCCATTGTCATAAAGTCCTCATAGCGTAGAGTAATCGTTCCCGAGAGATTGGTGTCTTTTTGCCGGAAAACGTCGGTGATAGATTTTAGAAGAACACTGGCCTGTATGAAACTATCCAACGATAAAGCACGCCGCGCGCGTGTGTCGAACTTGAACACTACTAGATTGACAAACTGAGGCGAGACCCGATAACCCATCTGCTGAAAGGCTGCAACGATAAAGGAAACCAAAGACACCAATGCCAGGAAAATTAATTGAAACCTTGAGCACTTGTTTGGTTTATAATGATCAGGCACCAACATAATTTTCAGAACTAACATAACATGCTGGACAAGTAGTTAATGATTTTTACTTGCCCGACGTTAATTTTGACTTTCCCGGAATAAGTCATGACATATGCTAGAAAGGCATGTATCATTTATTGTGGATTTTATGACTTGAAAACCATTTTCTTTTCAGTTTTGTTGCATTGTTTGCATATATCTGGGTATTTAAGGCAATTTAATATGAAAAATGTGTTTAGTGTTCAGAAAATTAGGTTGCCCATTCGGGCAAGTGAAAACTAAAATGTACTTGCCCAAAAGCCCTTTTTTCAAAAGTTCACTAGCCGGGGCAAGCGGGCAAGTACTTATGTCAGTGGCTGATGATAAACAGAGTGCTCCATTTGTTAGAAAGATAAAAGGTGATGCATTTCATCCATTGATGCTCACAGTGGCCTGACAAAAGCTGCTTGACAATTTTGATGCTGGTGGTTAATTTGCCCAATACAAAATGACGCGAAAAAGCTTTAAAATGATTGAAACCCTGACACATTGGTATTCATCTGAGGGTACTCTAGAGAGAGCTATCCAAAGGATACCAACATGACAGGGTTTAAGGACATACAGGACAATTCGCTCAAGTCACGGATTTCCACGAAATTTGGTACAGAGATTCCTCAGACCACCCTCTCTCGAAATCCTGAAAATTTAAGGGATGAGGTGTTTCATTCTCCCCCAACAGGGCGCCCCCTTCAGGGCAATTTTGACAACTTCAAAATTCACAGATTTTCGTGTAGTAATTACAGAGAAGTAAAATGACAGAAAAAAACGATAATGCTGTACAAATATTCTTTAGTATATATATATTTCATTGTCAGTTCCAAAAATATGGTTCCATTGTTTTCTTGTCAATTTAGGGGGCGCTACTCTGGCAAGTTCACCCATGGTACCTCCGTATTATGGGAAATTGGTGAAGTTATAGAAAAAATCTCCACATTCAGATTTTTCTTAAACTTGCTGTAATTGGTCTTTGGACCAAGTATTTTCATAAAACAAATTAAAAAAGGGGGGTCAACCGTCTTGTTTCCAAGCTAGGGGGCGCCACATTACCAACATTTCATACAGAACTCTTCAATATTGCAGGAAGTTGGTGAAGCTATAGAAAAAATCTCCACATTCAGATTTTTCTTAAACTTGCTGTAATTGGTCTTTGGACCAAGTATTTTCATAAAACAAATTAAAAAAGGGGGGTCAACCGTCTTGTTTCCAAGCTAGGGGGCGCCACATTACCAACATTTCATACAGAACTCTTCAATATTGCAGGAAGTTGGTGAAGCTATAGAAAAAATCTCCACATTCAGATTTTTCTTAAACTTGTTGAAATTGTTCTTAGGACCATATAAACTCATAAAACAATCTAAAAACTGGGGGTCAATCGTTTTGTTTTCAAGCTAGGGGGCGCCACATTACCGACATTTCATACAGAACACATAAATGTTGCAGTGAGTTGGTGAGGTTATAAAAAAAATCTCCACATTCAGATTTTTCTTAAACTTGTTGAAATTGTTCTTAGGACCATATATTCTCACAAAACAATCTAAAAACTGGGGGTGAACCGTTTTGTTTTCAAGCTAGGGGGCGCCACATTACCGGCATTTCATACAGAACACTTAGATATTGCAGTAAGTTGGTGAGGCTATAAGAAAAATCTCCACATTCAGATTTTTCTTAAACTTGTTGAAACTTTCTTAGGACTCTATTTTTCATACAACAAATTTTTAAAAATAGGGTCAACCATCTTGTTTTTAAGCTAGGGGGCGCCATATTACCGTCAATTCATGCAGAACACTAAAGGAAGGATTTATATTTTCAGTTATGAACGTATCTTCAGCTGTTGGAATAGTCTTTTTTTTGTGAAGTGTTTTGCTTAGCTCTAGTATCACAATCACCAATATCACACATACCCCCCCCCCCCCCCCCCCCAAATCAGAGGTTCTATCTAGACAGTGCGAGTCTCTAGGCGTGTAATTTGAATAACCACACCCCTTGTAAATTAACATCCCACTGGCTGAAAAACACGCTACCACTTTCATCATGAGAACAGACTACAGAAACCTGATCCCCGTAACCCTTCTTGTTTCCCCCCTGCACTCGCCAACCGCTCCCCCCCCCCCCCGACTCCCCTCACCCTGTTTGGTCGAGTTGAGACAGGATATATATATATATATATATATATATATATATATATATTTATATATATATATATATATATATATATATATATATATATATATATATATATACTAGTATATATATATATATATATATATATATATATATATATATATATATATATATATATATATATATATATATATATATATGCATATATATTCATTATCAGTTTCACTGTTATGTCATTATCATTTTATATTTACTATTATTTTCATCATTATTATTATCATTATTATTACTATTTTTATTATTATTATCATTATAATCATCATTAGTATTACTTGTTATCCCGGGAATTAAACAGTGATTTGGGTCTGCCACTATCTCGTACATACGCTCGTTATCGAAATTTAAAAATACCACCTAGAGCACCGATTTCATCCCAAAAAAGAAACCTTATTTTCGAAAAACGCTGACTTTTTCCAGTAAAAAAACACCCCTTCTTTCATCAAAACACTGACATAAGATGAACGGGAACACGCATTTTTTACTTTTGATGTTAAAAATTCTCTGCCTGTTTGGCGGCAGCAGACTCGGAAGTCCAGTCACTTCAGTGGTCGCTCGGCGTCAGAACCCGGGATACTACGTGGATTGTAATAGGATTTTCACTACTCAAATTCGTACCTGGGTACAAAAACATACCCTTCTTTTATAAATCGAGGAAATGCGGGGGTCTTAAAAATTACCCTTCTTTTGCGAAATACGTAACACGGGTGCGCCCCCCCCCCCTCCCCCTCTGTGCCTGACTGCTACATCAAAGGAACGCTCGCGCCACTGTCTAAAATGTGCCTCCACCGCGCGCGTGAAGAGCGGCTATAATGACGCAATGCATAGTCATTAGAGGTCGCTCCGTTCGTATGTCCGCACTCCTCTTAAATGGCTTTTAAAGAACTTTGCGTCCTTGTGATTTTGAAGAAAGTAGCCTCAGCATTGGAAGGGTTAAAGGCAAAATGTTGATTAGGACACCAACAACATCTCTTTGTGAAACACTCTGTGAAATAATTTTCAAAACCCAAATTATCGTCAATATATAATATAACCAGACAGCAATTTCTAAAGGACCTCTTAACCCTTATGCTGCTGGTGGCTAATTTGGCCAATTCAAAATGATGCAAAAAAAACTAAAGAGAGCTAAAAAAAATATATGACAGAAACCCTGGCATATGGGTACTCATCTGAGAGTACTCAGCAAAAGCTATCCAATGAATACCAACATGACAGGGTTCAGATGGTTTTCAAAAATCTTTGCGTCATTGTGCTTTTGACGAAAGTAGCCTCAGCATTGGAAGGGTTAAGAATGAATGGGTTAAAGGGCACTGCAGGCATTAATGAATCAAGGAAAAAACAAAACCGATACCATAAGGTGAAAAAAAAGGGTTTGTTCAGGGTTCCTCTACTCTTCCCATTTGAAAGCTGCATATACATCATTATAAAGTCATATCAGAATAACGTCTCTTCATTTCTTTTTACAGTGATTCTATTCGTGCCTTTTTGATAGACTAGTATAAGAGTTAAATTAATTAAGGTAACTGCTAATGACTTAGTTGCACCAACAGCCTGCTTAGAGGCTATTAACAGGCTAAAATGGCCGCCCCCAGTACCTCTATTTTGTGTCTATAAGGAGGTGTTTAAACAGCAATATACTTCTTGTATGAAAGTTGGCACTGGTGGGAACTTGGATTTAAGTAAAGAATGCCATAAGAAACTATTTGGGCCTTTGTTTTATACATGGTGGAATTGTCCTTTAAAACATTATTTCTAAAAGGATCAAAACTGTTTTTCAAATACAATAGGCGTGTCTACCTAACAATTTCCAATTAGACTTATATCAGGGAACTCCAAACCAAACCCTTTTTTCAGTTTAAGTAAAATCATGCAATTATAGTCTTATCGCATCAGTCAATATGAAAACATGCAACTGCAGCCTTAAAGCAAAAGTGCATAATAAAACAAGAGCTACCAGATCCTCAAACAAAATGGAAGTGAGGTGTTTTAAACATAAAAAGCAGGTCTACTATGATTAGGCCTAAAAAAAGTTGTTTGTTTCCTGTAACCCTACCCTAACAAGTTTTTATACAAAGGATCACTACCCTAAAGTTTTTGTCGCCCTCCCAACTCCCAATCAACGTAAAACATGCATAAATCACACATTTTTCACCCCAAAAATACCACAAAAAATATTTTTTACCGACCTACCTACCCCATTTTTTTCAGACCATTACAGGAAACAAACAATATTTTTTTCTTGGCCTTATTGAGGGGTCTGAGGCACTGCCACTGATTTCATGCTGTGTCTTGCCACTGTCTAGGGTTGAATCGGTTTCATTGCATGTGAGAAAGTTGCAAGTGACTTTTGGGTTCAGGGGTGATTTACAATGTATATAAACATTTCCTCCATCACAAACAACTGGCTAGTTATGTTAGCCTCGACTTGACAGAAAAAAAATGCCAATACAGGTGAACTGGCTTAAACCGGATGGATGTGGACCCTAATATTTCTATCCGAATAAGCCAAAATCCGGATTATGCATAAAGGCATAAAATAGAAGAATTAAGCAAGCATGCACAGCAAGGCGTGTACATTTCAAATGTCAAGATGGAATCATGACCCATCAACTATATATTTACAACCCACCATATCTCCCCTTTTCCCTGACCACATCCCCCAGTCTATTTAATGGTCTGTCCTCTTCGTTTTTATGGGAGAGGACATTATTTCTTCTTTCTGTGGCAATGACTTAGGCGCAACATATCATGTGATAGGGCGCGCTCAATTCATGATCGGCAATCCCGATTAAAGCATGCTCTTAAATATTAAATAGTAAAGAGCGTGCCTCAATATCGTCCGGTTTCGGCGAGGTACTGATTGAATTGTCCGTAAGGCGAAGGTTATTTGATTTATTGGTTCTCAGATCTTTCCCTGAACAATTGTATAGAGTTGGGAGGTAGGTAAATATAAATAAAGTAAATTTTTTCTTCTTTTTTACACATGGAAATGTTGAGTAGACTGAAAACAGTTTGGAGGGAGGTAAAATAATAAAGTGATTTTGGCCCGTATTAGAAAACACTTGAACAAGATTTTTCAATATTAAAAGAATGAATTTTAGTAAGGTGGTGATTCCACACAATGCTGTATTGCATTGCTATTATAAAGTTATATAATTCAGGTATTAATATTCTTGTATTTTTTGTAGTTTTATTACCATATATGGTAAATTTATTGTAGGCTCGGTGAAACTACTTATGGCTTGGTGGCTGAGCATAAAATAAAGTGGGGCGATTACATTTTCCGTCGGGACCATTCCACTTTGATAGGCGGATCCGGGAACCAATAAATCAAGAAACCATCGCCTAATAAGCACTGAAATTTGTATGTAAATGTATTGGGAAGGACCGGGCCCATGAAATCAGTACGATAAATCCGAAAATCCGGATAAAACATGTCCGTATTAAGCCAGTTCACCTGTATAAACAAAATTACAAAATCTAAATAAATATACATTGCAGGTACCTCAAAATTCCTAATCCAATCTAGCACTATTATGGTATTCATAATAAATTATTTGTTATCTACTAACCTGTATGTAATTCTTGAGATTCTATGGCGCCGGATCGGTCGCGGTCGAACTGGTCAAACACACCCTTCCACTGATGAATGTAGTTCCACAATGCTTGAAATTCGTTCAAATCGATCGTTCCACTCTGGTCACGATCAAACATTCCTACAACAACAGTTACTTCATTAGATAATGGTAGCAAATCACTGTTTTCAAGCTAGACTTTTGGAGGGGCATTCCTCCATGGCTGAGTGGCCAGGAGTTCAGGACTTAGCCAGGATTTAGAAACTAGGTGCCCATATTAGCTGAATATTGTAAAATATTTGAGCATCCAATTTTCAAAGTGAACCCACAATACACTCAAATTACAACCATCCATTAAATTAGGAATAAAATTCTTAAACAATATCATGTGAATTATATATAAGTGAGAAGATTTCAATAATATGCTTGAAATTGACATTTTGAATTAGTGAGGGCCAGGTCAAATCAATATCACAATAAGTAATTAGTCAGGCCCTTTATGTAACAGAAGGTACAACTTCCATCAAAATGGTTGGGTCTTCTTTGAATTAACTCTAAGAATCAGAAGGTTGACTATAATTTGCGTATCTATCATAAGTCTGCATATTTCAGGATAAAAGTGGCTTCTGTCTGAATTGGTGAGGGTCTCGTCAAATCAGTATGCCAATTAGGGCTGTCATTGATACCGCCCAAATCGATGAATCGACAAAAAAACCTTATCGATTATCGATATCGAAGAAGGCACAACATATCGATTCATATGCAAATTAGTAAATAAATTATTTTTCAGGAAAACAGCTTGAACAACAGCATAAACTCCCCACCACAAATGTGTGCGTCCATTCCATTTATCCTTGAATTCACACAGATGAATGTGTATGTGTTAGGGCTATGATCAATAGGTCAAAAAATCACCCCACATGCGAACTACAGCCATTCCTCATGAGCACATTGCTGGTTTTCATTCATTTTGAATTCGATTCACTGAATCGAATCGAAGTAGTGTATCGGTATTAATTTTGTCGATTATCGAATCGATAAATATTTCTTATCAATGACAGCCCTAATCCCAATAAATGATGAGTCATTTCATTTTGGGTACTGAAGGTAGAACTTACATTACAATAGTTGAGTCTTCTTTGTATTAAATTTGGAGAATCAGAAGGTTGACTGCGATTCAGGGTCTTAGCCAGGATTTCAAAAAAGCCTGTCCAAAAGAGCAATTCCAACAATCCGCCCATCCAGATTTAGCCACTTATCTATTTCAAATCCTTATGCCAACTACATTTAATAGTCTATTGTGTCAAAAAGGGCACTTCACACTTCAGCTATGTCCTGAAAGATGATTTGTTGGGAGAATATTTGGTTATCAACCCCATAAAGCTAAAATTGAAAATCTTTCATGAAGAAAATTTCTATGAATAGAAATTTTTGCCTGTCCAAAAAGGAGGTTTTCAGGAAACTGCCTGTCCAAAAGTCAGGCAGGACTAGAGCTGCACTCACAGAGAGAGATCAACTCATGAGCTCACCACCATTTTGACTCATGAGCTCATGAGCTCGTGGGTGTGCGGTTTTTTAAATAAATATTCATTATTCAGCCCACCAATTAAGAAAGAAATACTTACTGATGGAGAATTGCTAACATTTACACGGTCATCTCATTTTAAAATGTGCCTGCATAGATGAATACATATCTATATTTACATATTGCTTTCTATAGAGCGGTATAAAGGTCAGTATAACGCTCAACACAGCCTTTATACATTGGGGATTGTAAACAAAACATGACAGTGATAAGCAGTAATAAGAAAGTTTGTGTTAGATGTTCTGTGTCACGTTTGTGTTCTAAACATAGACAAGTTCGCGAGTTGACGACTTCAGCTCGAGCTCAGCTCGCCTGCCCTAATGCTCGAGCCACTCGAGTTCATGAGTGGTGAGTGCAGCTCTAGGCAGGACGGGTCTTGGCTAAGTCCCTGATGTTATCAGGGTCTGACAATTGGAATTCAAGTTTGTTAGGGGCCCGAAAAGGTCTTTTGATAAAGATAAATGGTCAAAAACAGGATTTCTGGTTATTTTGATACTATCTTGGGCCCCTGGTCTGACAAATCTAGGGGCATATGCTCCTGTTCCCCTGGGAAAGTCGAACACTGAGTTAGGGATGTCATCAATAGCCGACAAATCGATAAATCAGCATTTTCATTTGGCATTTAAATCGAATGGTTGGGTATCGAATCGAAGTAATCGATATTCTGTACCCCAATAATGGCTTATGATTATCGATAAAAATTACACTTTTCCCAGACATTTTCTTGTTAAACTAATGCTAAGTGAAACTCTGACTAAATATTGAAGAATTTTCTATGACTTTTGTAAGAGAAATTGGAAGGAATGGTGTACATTACTCAGGCATATGGCCAAGACACAGGGTATCGAATCGAATCGTGTCAATATATTCGGAAAGAGTATATAGCAATTAATCAAATCGAAAAAAAAGGGATATCAATGACATCCCTAATAATTGTGTCCTACGAGCATGTTACAGCATATCGAATCGAATCGAAAAATATATCAATTAATCGAATCGCTAATATCTCATTCAATGACATCACTACACTGAGTTATTTGCGCACCTATCATGAGCCTACAGGTCTCAGGGTTAAAGTGGCTCCAGTTGGCGTTGGTGAGGGCCTGTTGTAACTCTATGGCGGTGATCTTCCCTGAACGATCCGCGTCCACCGCCTGGAACCACTGGAAAATCGTGGGATCGATACCAGGTGGAGGACCCCACTGGCCACCTATAAAAAAAACAAGATATCAAAATTTGTAGTTGTTTTTTTCATATTTTATCGTACTTAAATTGTTAATTCTTGAAAAAAAATAGGAAATTTTATACAATAAACACTTTTGAAAATTAAAAAAAATTATTTTCTACCCTTTTATCAAATTTGTCATTTTTTTAACAATCCTTTTCAAATATATTATAAACACTTTTGAAAAGGGAAAACTTGGTTTTTAGGGTAGGAAAACAGAAAAACAACATGAAATCATGATCTGTTACAGTGTAATCACCAGTGGCAGCCAAAACCTTCTGACCATTTTGGCGATATTTCTCTAATTTGGAAAATAGATGATTGGCAAATATTTGGAGATCTATGTTCACTATGGCATTATCCCTACCTTTCCTTCAAATAGTTTGCAAACCATTCCATCACATATATATATATGTATATATATATATATGTATATATATATATATGTATATATATATATATATATATATATATATATATATATATATATATATATATATATATACATATAATATATATGTATTTATAACTATATATATATATATATATATATATATATATATATATATATATATATATATATATATATATATATATATATCATTCCAAAGTTATTTTCAGAAAGTATAGAAGGTCCAGACAACACATATCAAGTAGATCGCCAGCCATGAAAAGGTTAAGCTATTGTACTTATCCAGGGTACAAAGGGTAGATGTTTGCATACATACCTTGTGGTGGTGGGGCACCATACCCTGGTTGTGGAGCATACCCGGGTTGTTGTCCATACCCTCCATATCCAGGCTGCCCTGGGGGTGGGGCGCCATATCCATGCTGAAAAAGCATGGGAACAATTTAGGGTTAAATGCATGTTGGACGGTGTTCAAGTCAACTTAGATATACAACAGTGACTGTCCCCAGAAGGACCAGGTAGGCTGAAATGGGTACCTGAACCCAAAATCAGGTAGTCCCGCCACCATTTTAGGTAGTCGCGCACCTTATGTTCGCTACCATTTTGTAGGGTTTAAGTGGGGAACTTACCCAGGATTCAGGTAGTCCAACGGGACTACCTGAATTCAACTTAAGGTAGCCAGACAGGGCCGTTTTTGGAAGTAAGATCTCCCAAAAGAACGGACTATGCTATTCGTCGAGCGCTCTGCTATATAACTTCTAGCTATCTATAGGGATTATTTCACTTAGCTTTTAGAGTTTGGCTAGTAATTATGCTAGGAAAAGTCCTAGCCAGCAGGATGTCTGGGCATCATTTGCACACCCAAATTCTCACAAATTGCGCTTCAGGACACTCAATCTTTTATTTTATCTATTATTAAAAACATTTCTTTTTTTTTTTGGGGGGGGGGTATAGTTTTGTAAAATGTCATTCACCTCCATATACATGTCAGGACATTGCATAGGGATTTCATGCCTTATTTCAAGAAGTAAATAGATGTTAGGGGTTGTATATAGGTTTATTGTGGTCTCCCTTGAAAATCAGTACACCCAAAGATTTTTTAGGATTGCCAATTTTGGACACCCAGTTTCAAAATGCTGGCTAAGATCCTGATGCTAATAAATAGCTTCAGAAATGTTGCGTACAAATTTAGGTCAGTATGCTCTGTATTAAAGGGGCACTAAACCCTGAAATACATGGCAGCTTTTATGAAAGGAAATACACTTTCTAAGCCATCAATCATAAAGACCCAATCCAATTAGGTCTCACGGGGCAGAAAAGGTTATGCACTGTATGCATAGTAGCTAAAGGTGCCATGCCCACATGTGAGTGTGGCTTCCTGGCACCTGCAGGATGTGTGAAGTATGGCTGCCTACAGAGAGGAGATGGGGCCACTGTAATACACACTTTTCTGCCCTGTGGGACCTAATTGGATTGGGTCTTTATGATTGATGGTTTTAAGAGTGTATTTCCTTTCATATAAGTTGCCATGTATTTCAGGGTTTAGTGCCACTTTAATGCAATTAAAATAAAAGTTTCTTTCAACAGTGATGCAGATGTGAAGAAGAACAATTGTATCCACATATTGCAACACCAATCCAGGGAATGCAGCACTTGGGACATCTAATCCTATATATCTTGATCAAGGACATGGCCAATCAGCATATGATTACATAGCTACAGTTTTTACAGGAATATATTGGAATTATACTTAAATCATGGTCCTAGAATGGAAAGTCTGATGCCCAATTGTGAAGCAGAATAATGAGCATTTCAGATATCGAAGGGTCTGGTACCTAGACTTCCCTGCCTGCCTATAAGACAGGTGCTCTAATTGAGTATCATGCAGGACTTATTGCAGTGATCCACATTTCTGGTAGTCTGCTAGCCCGGGACTATAGTTATTGCCACCAAACAAGGCTGGCGGGCTAGTAAAACACAAGTAAGACTAGCCAGCCCTGTGGGGCAAGTCATCATCTTAACAAGTACGGCCAAAAAATACATGTAGTTTTGCAGAGTGCAACATAGGTTGCAAAACATCATTTTCTGAGCAGGTTAAAGGGCAAATGCACCATCATGATGATTTAGGTTCAAAATGTGCCTATATGTGTCACCTTTCAAATAAGACCACCCGCAAGTCTGTCCTCCTCAGCACTCCTTAGATATGGCTTATGAAAGTTAGTAAAAAACTAGCCTGAGTCTGGGTATAGAGGCTGACATTATCAGAAGTGGTGCTAATGAAGTGACTGCCAGCCCTGCTTCTGATTGGTTGAGAGATATCAGTTGCAGTCACTTCCAGCCACTGATATCTCTCAACCAATCAGAAGCAGGACTGGCAGTCACTTCATACCACTGATTGTGCTTAATTGTGCTTAATTGGCCTGCAATGTCAGCCTCCATGCCCAGACTCAGGCTAGTTTTTTACTAACTTTCATAAGCCATATCTGAGGAGTGCTGAGGAGGACAGACTTGCGGGTGGTCTTATTTGAAAGGTGACACGTATAGGCACATTTTGAACCTAAATCATCATGATGGTGCATTTGCCCTTTAAGCTGCCCCTAAAGTTGACTTGCCCCGGTGGCACTTCTACTTGCCCCACCACTCCCTGAAGTTGACTTGCCCCGCTGGCACTTCCACTTGCCCCACCACTAGCTACCCACCACTCTGATAAACAAATTTAGGTGAAATTGGACTTTGCCCAAAACATAACTTGCCAAGCGGGGCAAGTCAGGGTCTTGTTCAGCTTGTCCCATTGCCGTTTTTGGTTGAATTCACTTGCAGTTTGCAACGGGGCAAGTGGTTCAATGTTGCACGCTGTTTTGTGGAGGAAACAAAAAAGTGCTGCTACAGTTGTGTGTGCTTGCAACATGAGCAAGTGAGGTTGTTTAGATCTCATTGTAACTACACTATTTCGTTAAGTAGTTGCTTTTTAAAACTTTGGGTTGGGCTAGTGCAACCTTTGGTAGGGTTAGTGAAAATGGAGGGGTAGCTAGAAATGGAGGGCTACTAGCTAGCCCTCCCTGCGGACTGGTAAGAATTCTGACAAATGCTGAATGCTAAATTGAGTTTAATTTAAACTGAATCAGTGTCTGCACTCAGCCAATGGTTAAGATGATTCTTAGCAGTCACTTTATACGGTATTAGTTAATTCCAAGATCGCATGAACTTAGACTTCTCTGCATGCATACTCTTGAAACGCAGGAGCAGGTAATCTAATTAGTTTTATTTTAAGTAATTTAATTGGTGAATTAAGAACAACTAACAATTTTCATGTGGAGATTTAACTTGACAGGTACAAGTAGGCTATGTGGCAAGTTTACTACATTCAATTGGTATCTATTGTGTTTTCATACAAAAGAGGGCCAAACCCAAGGGAAAATAAACCCTGAGCTGCAACGCCTTGCAGCTCTAAAGCAGTACTAGAGCAGCTATGGAGTTGCTCTAGTCCATTTTTATATGCAAATGAGGGAGCTGCACTAAATTGCCGCTCTAGAGCAGCTCTAAAGATCAAGTAAGAGCTGCTTTAGTGCCACTTTGGAAATCTGAATCGTAGCAGCACCATTGCTGCTCTATGGTGCTAGAGCTGTTATAGAGCAGCTATGCGGTGCAGCTCGCTAATTTGCATATAAAAATGGACTAGAGCAACTCCACAGCTGCTCCAGTGTAACTCTGAAGCAGCTCTACACATAGAGCCGCATTATAGCAGTTCCATAAAAAGG
>OZ012700.1:18150239-18202739 GCA_963942565.1 Maea johnstoni | reverse complement strand
ACTATGACTTTTATGTATATATGTGATATTTATTGCAACAACTACTATTTATACATTTGCAGCACTAAGGTGCTCCTCTGTCTCTGATCTCCACAAGACAATTATGGATAAATAAAAACCAGTCGCCTTGTCAGTGGACTTGGTGCGCGAATTATAAAAAAACTATTGCAATAGAGCAGCTTTATTGCATCTTGTATTTGTCTTAGATAAAGCTGAACTGCTCTGACTACTGATAGTTAGACTGAGAGCAGCTATAGTGCAGCTTGTACTCATCAAAGCTGCAACATAGCTGCTCTCATCACTCATTGTTGCACTAGAGCAGATCTAGTGCAACTATACACCCTGAATGCTACACTAGCACTAGCAGCTGTAGGGCAGCTTTTAATTATCAAAGCTGCAACATAGCTGCTCTTATCACCTATTGTTGCACTAGAGCAGAACTAGTGCAACTTTCTCACTAATTCTTAAGAAGTTGCTGCATTGAAGCAGCTCCAGTCACCAAAAGAGAGTGGCTGCGAAATTCATTGCAACTCAATTGCAGCTCTAGAGCCACTCTAGAGCTGCACTTCAGTGGCAACATTTTATTTTCCCTTGGGAAGGTTCTACTTAAATAATAATTATAGCGCATTGCTATGAAAATACCTAGGCTTGGAAAACACACTATGTTTAGTGAGAAGCTGTCTATGTGGCTTTAAAATGGTCTTGGTTCACAGCAGTGAGCCGGGACCAAATTTAGACTGAGGATCCTGAGCCGGGACCCAATCCAGCCTCAGCAACCATTAGAAAACATGATTTTTGTGTCATTTTCACAGTTGTTTTAATTTTTTATCACTCAAACTCGCTATAATAGCCATTAAGACCCGCCACTGAGCAATATGGTGCAGATTTATAGCCTCGCTGTTGGTGTTTGTTGCAAAGCTTCGGCCTTGGCGGCCTCAGCTTTTGCAACAAACACCTAGTAACGTCTTGGCTATAAATCTGCACAATGCTCAGCGGCGGATCTTATTCTCTATAATGATAAGGTGAAAATGTAATAACCATGCTTGTGGCATGGCAGGCATAGCTTATGACCACTTGTAATCTGGTAATGAACCTGTATGACTATGAGATTTTGAGTTTATGACTTATGACACACCCCTTCCAAATCCATTTTAACACAAAAACAAGTGGTACAACTCTTAATTCACATATCTGGCATAGTAACTTAAAGTTTAAGAATACTCTATGGCAGCCCTTCAGGTTATTACCATTACATAATGCTTGCAATTCTAAAGTTTATACCTGTCCCCCATATCCTGGTTGCCCTGGGTAAGCCATGACCTAATTTTGTAATGACTCAATAAAGCCTTCATGTAAAGCTACTTATCTATCAGTGCAGAGGACGGGCACCTGCATGCCTGTCGGAAAATTAACACATTATTAGAGGAAATTAAAAAAATCAATTTATGTTGATACTTCATATACATAAGATTATTGACTGACCAGTGTTTTTGTTTCAATATCAGTTGAACTTTGACATATTTTTCAAAGGCTTCGTATTTACATGAAGAGCCTACTTCCGTTTTCATCTTGTCACGTGACCGCTCACACCACCCAACCCACCAACATGGCGATGTATTTGTGGTGACACAGAATTTTTGTGTAGGAGTATTTCAGTAACTCAACGTTTTAGACTGTGGTATTTGTGACTCACACTCAATTAATTTGAAAGACATTATTGTAGTCGAACTAGAAATTCAGTAGTAGGAGAAATTAGCCGCCCGTCTGAGTGAAAATAAGCATTTGAAAGGCAGGAAAATGCAGAAGCCTGTCCATTTTCGGATTGGATTTGGATTCTTATTGCTCCTTGTATTTGTAAGTATGACTTTTCATTTTGCTTTACTGATATGAATATATACGAAATAGGTACCATTTTACTTTGATATCATATCAGATAAAATGTCTATGCAATGTGTTTAAGTTCTATTTCATTTTCTCTTGGTAGGAATGCCGACGCCCAGAAAACAATCTGAATCTCAAGACTCAACTGACAAATGTTAATTGATTTGATACTAAATTCTAAAATCAAAATGAGGAAATGCCTCCATTGTTTGACTCCATTGATAAAGACAGTCTATTGAGTGATGTCACCACTCTTGTAAATTGTAATTGTCTTCTGAAATAGGTGTCTGGAAGCCAAGTCAACTCATTTCTCACCCCTATTTGTAGTAAGCATACTGCACTAGCAAAACAAACAATCAATATTATTATTCCCCCAACTCGTACTAGAGTCAGTTTGTGACCTTATGCACTGGTTTCAAATTTTATTTCTCTATTCGTTATAATGTCATACAATGAGTATTTAGTACTATTTAATTTTTAGAACATTTTAGAAGGTTCTTGTAGAAGTATGCTCTACAAATTCTCCTATAAAGATGATTATTATTATAATTTCCACAAATCCAAAAGCATTCTCACAAGTCACAACTGTCAAAAAAAAAGATCATAGAGATGCAATTAACTTAGGCTCCAACTGACATCCCTCTTGAGTCCTTAATTCTAATCTTATATAATTGTATAAAGCAGTCAATGTAGTAATCGTCCAATTTCTAATGAGTCTGTGATGTACACAGACCAAACTCTAACAGAAAGTTGAACAGCTAGCTGTAATTACTTAAAAGTACCCATGGATATATATAAGACAATTTTGAAGTCAACTCTTAGATATAAGCATTTGAATCAACTTTAGAAACCAGAGCCATTTCATTAAGTTGTGTTTCATATGGTGTGACATTTTGATATTGATTTTTGAGGTTTACATATATAAATTACATATGTGACAGGCTGACACTCACAGGGTCCCGGTTGGCATCAGGGATTTACCCAGGCAGGAGTCAGGGAGTCATTTTGACTCCCAAACACCAGATTTTGGGCAAAATGTCACTCACCCAGTTGTACTTTGTAAGATTTTCTGTACATTTGTTGAGTCCAAGGAAATAAGACAATATATGTACATTAGATGATTCAGAAAAGCCTACTTTGTTTTGCTATATGTCAATGTATAAGGTTGTTATGATGATCATTCTTGTAAATTGGGTAAATAACTTTCGGCCCCCTAAATTTCAAAAATCTTCACTTTTGACCCCTATTTTCAAATCCTGGGTAAAACCCTGGTTGGCATCATCACTGGAAACCAGCCACACCCCTTCTGATCTGTGGCTGTGCTGATCATCTACTAATTAGATGTTATTTGATACTCCCTAAGGGGGTGGGGAGGGGAATGTGCCCTGTTCTTATGTTGACTCTTTCTGTCTTAGAGATTGTTAAAGGATGCTTGTCTATGAATAAGTATATATAGCAAATTTCCATATGAACTTTAATAGACAAGACTAAAAAATGGTAAACTAGTAAACTTTTGGGTACATAGGGGATCTTAATTTTAAATATTTCGTAGGGGAAGTCCAAGATGCACAACTGAATTGTGGCATCTCCAACTCCCAGTTAAGATTTCTCAGATTCTCATGCTCTGATTTAAGCTTTTGCTTTGATACTAAATGAGTATGGTTGTCAATGTAAACCTTAAATAGATAACTTATCTTAATCCTGTATTGAGTAGTAAATAACACCATAGATGTTTAACACTATATAGATAAAATGTTATTGCCAAGTCTCCTTGGATTGGAGGGCCTTTAGGGTTAAAATAACCCGTCACAATAGTTGATGCTTCTGGTGCAAAAATGTGCAGAGGCTTGATTTGGATTAGTTTAGACTAACACAGAAAAGCCTTGGACAGGACTTAGACATCATGTCTTGGAAAACAACATTCATTAATATTTTGGTTGCTTGATTAACACTAGAGATGCAGTAGGATGTACCTGAACATTAGAAATTGGTTTCTCTAGTCTATAAGTATTATTGAAATGAAACCTGTCATCATAGTCTTAGCCAGCAGGGGGCTGGGTGTCTTTTGGATACCCAAACCCTCAAAAATCACCCCTCAGGACACCCCAACTATTTCTGTGAGTCATTTTTTGAAATGTCAATTTCAAAATTTTAAGCATATACTAGTAATGGAAGTTTTTCTACCTCAATATAATTCACATGACATTGTGTAAGGACTTAATGCCTAATTTCAAGGAGTTAATACATGTTTATGATTGTAATCTCAATAAATTGTGTTCTCCCTTGAAAAATAGGATGGCCAAAAATTTTTACAATTGCCAATTTTGCAAGACCCTGCCAGTCATTCTCATGTAAAAGATGGTTCCATTTTCTTATTTAGACAGAGTTAACAAATGGTGTTCAGTCTGTGACCATGGCTAGTTTTAAAGGGTTCTGGTTTTAGGATGATGCCCTGGGCATGTGGGCTTCAGCTATGAACAGACACACAGGTGACATAGGGCAAGATTGTAATCAGATAATTGCACTTATAAATAACTCTAATGGGAAGTTGTCTGCACAGGTTGAAGGTCCCTGGAACCAGAAGTGTGAAAGCTAATCCCAGGCAACCACCCCTGACTAAAATCACATTATTACACCCTTTGTTGCTCATACCAAACTTAGCAACATGGTCTTGGCTTCGCCTCCAGGTGCCTTATATGGTGTTGTTAAGGAAAATAAAGTTAATTTCTAGGGTATAGGAATTTTATACCATATGTGTTATTACTGTTATACATGTATGTGTAGATTAATAGGCATTTCCTATATGGCAGCTTCAACGATATGAAATAGGAAAATGGTTAAACATATTTGGTTGTTGTACATTTACAACCAATGTATACATGGGTTGTTGTATACATACCCATGCAGTAACTAGGGTTTCTTAAATTACAGGAGGCTAGTTTCACAAATTGGTTATTTTGACTCGAGGCCAATTTATATCAATGGCGCTTATCTAACCAGAGATATAAATAACTTGTACTGTACATCACTGCCTTAGCAAATTCATGAGTTTTATGGCTATGGGTACAGGTCAGTGTGTGGGTAGATTTATCCCTCCCAATAAGTGTTCTTCCAATTGTTTGAACATGTCAAACAGCATTCGTTTGTGCCTCTGATTATGATGATCAAGTGCAATTTTCCATTTTCGAAAAAAAAATGAACATATATAAAAAAATCTTCTGGTAGTCCATCCGGCCAGAAAAAAACTGTGAAACAAAAGTTTATTTACCGGTTTATGGCCCCACCAAACAGGAAACACTGTGAGATGCCGAGATCACTCTAGAGCTAGGCGGTTGAAGCCAGATCTACCTCTCTGAGCGTTCGAGCGTAAATAGTAATGGTGGCATGCAATCTTGGATTATTGATTTATCATCAGCCAATCCTGAAGATGGACCGGTGATCGACCTTGAAAATTGTGACCGATTCCAAAAACTTCCATTTGCTGGGGTTACTTTCATCCAAAGCATAAGAATGCAAAGACATTTAAAATAAAACATCTTTACCTTCTCATGTTGGTATTCATTGGATAGTTCTCACGGAGTACTCTCCGATGAGTACCCACATACATGTACCAGCATTTCAGTCATTTTTCCATTTTTTTGCCTCATTAGATATATTGGCAAAATTAGCCACCACCAACATATGGTTTATTATGTGCACACCCGCTTCTATATGAATGGACCCCAACTCCAATACAATAAGAGAGTACTCATTTCATTGAACATCAACTCCAGTATAAATAGGGCAAATATCATTTCATATAATGATTATTGTATGTACATGTTGTCATATACTTGCACCCTGCAACCTGTTAAGTACACATCCTCAATTATATGCATGACCCCAATTAAGTGTGCTGTCATCATGTACTAATTGTAATTATATTAACCATGTACATGTAGTTCTCTGACCTAGGCTGATCTTCGTCATAGGATTGGCTGTTTTTTGGACTGTAGTACCAGTGAAAAGTGATCTGTTCTGGTCTGTGAGTCACGCAGTACCATTGTTCTATCAGCTGGTGCTTTTGTCCCTGTGTGCTGGATTTTCTAAGGCCTAAGTCCATTATAGGATTATATAAGGTTACACATATCTGGGATCAACATTAAGGTTAGCGGCTCCAGGGCTCGAAATTAAGCTTTTATCCAGGGAGCCCAACGGCATCTTCAAAAGCTTTCTAAAGGTGTTCTGTATAGAAACCAGAACATCTTTGGGCTCCCTGCAGAAATTTTAGAGAGCGTCACAAGAATTCAAGGGAGCCCTGGGCTCGTGGCACCCCCTAATTTCGAGCCCAGGTTTAGCCGGATAGCCTGGGGCTAGTTATCTTTAAGAGTTCGGGCCAGTAAATTCTATGCGTGTGTGGCCTGAAGGGGCTAGATGAAATAAAAATATCTGTGAGTAAAAAAAAAGGTATGAAGCCCTCATCTAGCTCTGCTTGCACTGGATGATTATAAAGATGAAACCAACAAAATACACAGTGGCAGGGCAAGTGGAAGTGCCGGCATGGCAGGTAAACTTTTGGGGCAGCTTGCCCTGCTCGGCAAGTTACGTTTTGGAACTTATGTTGCACCCTGATGATTTTTAACAATTTTGGGATTTATCAATAACAGCTCCCATCATGGTCTTAGCCAATATTTGGAAACATGGTGTCCAAATAGAGGTTTCATAGACTTTTGCGTGTCCAAAGTGTTGTACAAGGTAATTCTGCTAATAAAATAAACCCTATTTATTTACAGATTTTGCTTTTTTTTATGCCAGTCACTGCTTTGTGTGAATTATAAATGTGTCACTTCAGCTTCAACATCTTCGATCTTCTAAGAAAAGTCCTCATCAGCAAATTCTGACAGAAACTTTTTGGTGTCCAAACTGTCAAAAAAACAGTGTTATGTGTGTCCAAATGACACACTGGCTGCATAGGGGGCTAAGCCCCTGGCTCCCATTTCTAGATACCATGTTGCAATTTGATCTATGTTGTTGAAAGCAATGAAAATCCATACAAATATAGCCCTGAGTATTATCAGGTGAGGGTGTTGACAGTATCAAGCAGTGGATCAGCTGTTCCTTCAGGCCATCCAATAATTACTTGTCAACAATAACAAAACAAAGATCACCTCATACCTACTGACAGCCTTTCTAGGTCAGAAAGGCTCATTTGATTTCTGTGGTCCAACTTGTCAGGTACTGACCTCTGAAATATCTTAGTAAATGCAACTTACTTACAATTATTGAATATCTATTTTTGAGTTTTTAATCAGTTGTTTCTTTTGACAATTGACACACCCTCAAGACACCCATTACTATAAATCACTTGTCGACAATATCCAAACAGGATCACCTCATACCTACCTACCTCCTTCCTAGGTCACAAAGGCTCATTTGAAATAGTTTCTGCAGGACTAGCTGTGTTACAGTGGATAATATTCAAGGAACTTATGACTTGTTAAGCGATCATTTTGTCTGTGTTGGACTTAGTAGGGTCGAATTCTTTTCACACTGATATGCTGCTATTGGCTAATTTTGCGGGGGGGAGGGGGGGGTTGCCAATAGAAAATGATGCGATAAAACCCTGAAAAGTGACTGAAACCCTAGCACATGGGTACTCATCTGAGAGAACTCAGTAAGAGCTATCCTGTGAATACCAACATGGCAGAATCTAGACAGTTTTCAAGAATGTTTGCGTCCTTGTGCTTTGGATGAAAGTAGCCTTAAAGCATTGGAAGGGTTAACTAAAATATATTGCGGGTAACCTCATGACTTACACTTGTCCTGTGTTAATTCTGTTAACAGTTTGTATTTTTTTGCAGGCTGTAGCTATACAGTTAGTGATCACTGCATGTGGTACTTAGTAGGGCCAATTTTTTTCAAACTGGTATTAACTAAAGAAAATTACAGGTAACGTTACAACTGTCACTTGTCCTGTGTTAATTGTGTTTGTATGTTGTTGCAGGTTTGCGGTAGCTATGGAGCAGCAGATGAAGGCCACTGCGTGTGGTACGGTCAGTGCGGTACAGACCCCACCACCAACAAGCCTGTCAACTGTGCCTACAATGGTACGGCTAGGGCGCTGGACAGTGAAGGACTTGGCTACCTACAGGACCTCTGTCCACAGTATGTCAAAGGTAAGACATCG
Organism: Maea johnstoni; assembly: GCA_963942565.1. Taxonomy (NCBI): domain Eukaryota; kingdom Metazoa; phylum Annelida; class Polychaeta; order Spionida; family Magelonidae; genus Maea; species Maea johnstoni. The sequence continues at coordinate 18,194,692 of OZ012700.1, read as the reverse complement.
GTCATATTTCAATCGTCTTATTAATTTGACTAGCTGTGTGACTGGAAAATATTCCGTGAATTATTTTTTATGATATACTACTCAACTTGTTATTCAGTTGAGAAGGGGTTTATTTTACAAGATTTAACACTTGTGCATCCAAATTGTATTTTTCCCCACAATTTCCTGAATCCTGAATTAAGCTCAACAATAATGGGAATTATTGACCAAAATCCAGTACCAGGTTGTTCGGGTTTGATGATCATACAAAATTTGGTCCACTTTAGTCATGTTACATATTATCAAGATCAATCTTGAGTAGAGCACAACATTCTGACAGCCAATTGTTTTATTTTTGAGCTATATAGGGGGCATTGTCTTAGCCAGGATTTGGAAACAGGGTGTCCAAACGGAGGTTTCATAGATTTTAAGGTGTCCTAAGTGTGGTACAAAGTTCACACTACTAGTGAAATAAACCTTACAATATATCTACAGATTTTGCTTTTTTAGGCCAGTAACTGCTAGTTTGTATTGTAGGAGTGAGTCTAGGGTTGCATACCGTTAACACAAAACGGTACGATACCGGTACCGGTACTGGCGAAACGGTACCAGTGGTACCGGTATCATTAACAGCGAAACGGTGCCTCTGATCTCCCAGGCCTGATTGGCTTTTTTACGACGTTCATGTTGTTAATAAGTGTGGTTCCATGCCTCAATTCTACGACAACAATCAATAGTCGAATTGGGGAACAGAACCAACGATTGAGACGGACATTGACGAAGTAAGCCGAAGCAAATGATCACCACCACGCGCTGCGAACGTGCGTGGGATGTTACATCGTATCGTGTTTCCCGCCGAATGCTATTCAAGACAGCATGTCTATAACTCTTTCGGCGGGAATCAGCACACAATGCGTCATTGCCGCATCGGATTGGCCGTAACAAATTGATTCATTTAGAAAAACGAAGCGGTACTAAAAAACGAAACGGTGCCTTTTAGTACCGGTTCTCAACGAAACGGTAAAATACCGGTTCTTTTCAAAATGAGTCTCAGTTCCTATCGGTACTCGAGTACCGGTATGCAACCCTAGGAGTGACACTACATGCTCTATCTTCTAGGAATAGTCATCACCAGCAAATCCTGACCTAAACTTTTGTGTGTCCAAACTGTCAAAAAATAGTGTTCTGTGTGTCCAAATGACACACTGGACGCATAGGTGGCTAAGCCCCTGATAGGGGGTCTTTTAGACTGGCAAGCCAAGCTCTTCTTAAATGAATTCCACCAGTGTGCATATATGCGTATGTGGTTCTATGCTATCACTAATACATATAGCGTGTGTGGCATTAGAAGGGTTAAGGAAATTGAACATGAACTATATCTTTGAGCCAAGATACTTCTTTGGATCACTAGCTTTCAGAAGTCAGGAACCCAGCTTACTGTACAGGCCTCAACACTAACTCAAAATAGGGCTGTGCTCACCAAAATTTTTCAGCTCACGAGCATCACCAAAAACCTAAACGATGCTCAAGAGCATGAAAACGGCGGCCATTTTGTTTTTCGAAGTGTCGATACCGCTAGCCAGCGCCATATCAAGCTAGCGGTTTAAACATGCAACTACACCTCGTGATTCTGAACCCGTTAGAGTGTGAAGTACGCTCTAACAGGTTAGCGCATATCGAACTTACGCATTTTGCGTAGTTCCCCTGTGAATCGCGACATCGATGTCGCCAACATGACGCCAGATTTTTTAGCTTCTCAAGCCTATTTAAAAAGGTAGTTGAAGTTTTTATTTTTTTGCGATGCTCATGAGTTTCATGTCATGCTCAATAATCGTAGCATGGCATGAAAATCGCGATCCATCGAGCATCGCGAGCGGTGAGCACAGCCCTAACTCAAAATGATACTGGCCCTGTAGGACCAGTATCAACTAGCATCTGCTGGTCCTGCAAATTTTTTACTGGTCCTACATTTTTTCTTTAACATAACAAGAAAGAACATTGCATAAAATTCACCACAACATATATCTTTATAGATTTTATCTTCATTTATTTAAAAAATCTTTGGGGACATTCTCGGTGGGAAACTTTTTAACAAGAATGTCTCCAAATGTTTACTGGGCCTGTAGGACCAGTTGAGGTCTTTTTTTACTGGCCCGAAGCTGTTTTTGGGAATTTTTACTGGCCTGGGGCCATAGGTTCACCCTTAGCGTCGAGCCCTGCTGTAGCTCATAAGATTTCAGAAAACTTCTCACTCAGTGTTTTATGATTTATTTTTGGTTTCTTCGTGTTTTCAGGCGGGAAAACCTGCTGCGATACTAACCAATTGAGGACGATGTCGGGGAGTCTCACGCTGCCGAAACAACTGCTCTCACGCTGTCCCTCGTGCTATCGCAACTTCATCGACCTCTTCTGTTTCCTCACCTGCGACCCCCAGCAGAGCAAGTCCATGACCGTCGTGGGCACACATAAGTACAACGCAACCACGGCCAACATCACAAGCGTCCAGTTAGTAGTGTCGGAGAACTTCGCCGGGGGTCTCTACAACTCGTGTCGGAACGTCGTAATGCCGAGTAATAACCAGAAGGCTCTGAGCGTGCTCTGCGGGAAACCCGCAGAGAAATGTACGCCCCAATCGTGGCTCAGCTATCTCGGGAATAAAGACAACGGGCAGACGCCCTTCCAGATCAACTACGTCATCACGGGCAAGCTGCAGAACATCACGGGACTCCATCCGATGAATAAGAGCATCACGCCGTGCAATCTTGCGGTGAACGTGAACACGACCGCCTGCAGCTGTCAGGATTGCGCGGAATCCTGCTCCCCGCCCGGACCTCCCATAGTGCCACGCCCACCCTGGACCATCTTCGGCCTGGACGCCATGGTGGTCATCATGTCCATGGTCTTCATCATCTTCTTCCTCGGCTTCGGAATCTACCAGGTGAGTCGGCCTTCCAACCAGGCTTTTACAGTAAATTCTCAGTAATTTGAGACACTTTTCAGGGCTCGAAATTAAGGGATCGGGAGCCAAGGGCTCCCTTGAATTCTCCAGCGGCTCCATCAAATTTATGCAGGGAGCCCAAAAATGTACTGGTTTCTATACACAACACCTGTAAGTTGCTTTTGAAGATGCAATTGGGCTCCCTGGAAAAAATCTTAATTTCGAGCCCTGCTTTTTAATAATCACAATGTTTATGGGTTGAGGATGTTTTATGAAAATACTGACAAAGCAGAGTAAGAGTTGTGAAATAGCTAACAGCAATAAATCAAGGGTGGTCCATATTTCCCAATAATTACTTTGCAAAATAATAAGTGGCCTAGCGCAAATTCCTAGGGTGGTCTATATCTAGATAGCAAAGGTCTGACAAACACCTAAAAAGTGTTTCCTGCATCTTTGACATTTCTGGAGAAATAGCTAATATGACATTTAATGTAGATATACGAAATATGGATATGGAAAGAGCAGTTGTGGGTTGTTTCCTACCACATAAAACGTTTTTTCCTGACAACTGATCTATTTTACATAAGATATGTAGCTGTAAGTTTCATAAGCATTTGGCCACTACAAAATGATGCAAAAAAACACAGAAAAAATGACTGAAATCCTGGAAAATAGGTACTCATCTGAGAGTACTCAGCAAGAGCTGAATACCAACATGACATGGTTTTGATGGTCTTCAATAATCTTTGCGTCCATCTTCTTTGGACAGAAGTAGCCTCAGCATTGGAAGGGTTAATGGTAGTGATAATTTGGTGGAGAGTCTTGCATGTGGCTTCTTATTATCCTTTATTATCCTTCCAATTTTTTTCTGATATATGCCTTAATAATGAAGATCTGGCCTATTGTATTTCAGGTGTGGTATTTTGTGTATGTGCACAACAGCCTGAACATCGCAGACCCCTCCTGGCAGGGTTCCCTCAACACAGACCTGGGCCGCGTCCCCAGACACTTCCTCTCAACTAAGACTAGTCTCTGTGAAAGAGCCGGAGCATGTAAGTACTTTGATATATTGACACAGTTTTATATAGATAATGATAATTTTATATATATATATATATATATATATATATATATATATATATATATATATTTTATATATATATATATATATATATATATATATATATATATATATATATATATATATATATATATATATATATATATATATATATATATATATATATATATGTATATATATATGTATGTATATATATGAGAGAGAGGGGGCTCTAGATTAATGATGTTGTTGGCTACCACATTTAATCTTGGCATTTATTGAAGGTGTAATCCAGAATATTTTAGTATGTTTTATCCGTATCATACATTGGAATAGAATAATGTTGCTTACATTTTAATGGTGTACCAAGTTATCAATAAGGTTAAATAGTTACTGTTCCGTATCCTTAATCCTTTCAGAAATAAACAGAAATATTCTTGATTTTTCAGACGTAATGTAGAATTAATTTTTTGCCAACAAGTTCATGATCCTTAATCAAGTTATTTTATTCTTCTTCTTTCTGTTTTAGGGACGGAGAGATTTTTTGAGACCAATTTCAGGCGCTGGGGTCTGATGTGCGCCTCCAATCCCCTAAAGGTTATTCTGGTGGGGTTGCTCATCTGCATCGCCTTCGCTGGGGGTCTGGGTATCTTTAAGCAGCTTAAGGTGGTCACTGACCCTGTGAAGCTCTGGTCAGCACCGTCCAGCAGGGCCCGCCTGGAAAAAGACTACTTCGACGAAAACTTCACGTGAGTACTGTATATAACTGCAGGGCTCGACATTGGTGCTTGCCCCATTGCCCCAGGCAAGTAGAATTTGTAAATTATAGCTGTGGGGCAAGTGCAAACTGCATCTTGCTTGCCCCACTGGGAAAGAACATTTTGTATATTTCAGGTTTACTTTTGAGAATGTGTGCAAGTTTTGTGGTCTGCCATCCAAGCTTGTCCTAGAAAATAAGCTTTCACATGCCAGAACCATGTTCAACTTGGTTCTAAGTGAAATATTATAAAATTATTATATACAATTTTTCAAGGGCAAGTGAAAGATGGAGTAGGGCAAGTGAAAATTGAATCTCACTTGCCCTACGGGGCAAGTCGCTACAAAAGTTAACGTCGTGCCCTGAACTGGTATTTTTTTTACAGGTATTTGATATTTCGCTATTTTCAGGCTCCCCATGATAGTGCCAAAACATCAAACTAAGTTAACATCCTGCTTATATATGGTTTAGTTTGAGTGCTTGAATGCGAAAGTTTAAGTAGCACAAATAACCCTCTAGCAGGGTTGTAAAGCAAACTATGTAGCACTCCGCACCCACATTATAACCGTATACAGTACTCAAATATCACTATTGCATTTTCTATTATCAATTTCTGAATGATTATTCTGGTAAAGTTATTGTTGTTTTTAAGTACAATCTTATTCTTAGCTATTTTGTTCCTCTTATTATCTGGTTCTATACTAATTCTGCTGATGAAAATGATTCTATTGCACCTGCTACAATGCTGCTGCTGATACTATTACTACCACTGCTGCTGCTGCTACTAACTACTACTGCTACTACTACTACTACTACTACTACTACTACTACTACTACTACTACTACTACTACTACTACTACTACTACTACCACTACCACTACTACTACTACTACTACTACTACTACTACTACTACTACTACTACTACAACTACTACTGCTACTGCTACTACTACTACTACTACTACTACTACTACTACTACTACTACTACTTTCACCACCACCACAACCACCACTACTACTACTACTACTACTACTACTACTACTACTACTACTACTACTACTACTACTACTACTACTACTACTACTACTACTACCACTACTACTACTACTACTACTACTACTACTACTACTACTACTACTACTACTACTACTACTACTACTACTACAACTACTACTGCTACTGCTACTGCTACTACTACTACTACTACTACTACTACTACTACTACTACTACTACTACTACTACTACTACTTTCACCACCACCACAACCACCACTACTACTACTACTACTTTTGCTGCTGCTTTTACTACTGCTACTACTACTACTACTACTACAACTACTACTACTACTACTACTACTACTACTACTACTACTACTACTACTACTATTACTACTACTACTACTACTACTACTACTACTACTACTACTACTACTACTACTACTACTACTATTACTACTGCTACGACTACTGCTACTACTAAGTACTACGACTACTACTTTTTTCCCTACATCCTGTTCTTCTTCAACATCCATTAGGTAATCTTTTTAGCAACTAATATCTTGTAATAATAGTAGTGAAGATGACATTTGGCAAGAAATGACTGCATTTGTTAGTGTTTTTATTTATTTATTTTTGTATTTATTTTTCAGTCCTTTTTACCGCACTGAACAGATGATCATCACCACCAATCGTGGGGAGTGGAATCACACAGACTCTGCTCCTGCAGTGGGGTATTCAACTCTCGGACCTGTTCTTCAGAAGGACATACTACACCAGGTAATGAAATAATAGCTCGAGCAAAATGCTTGCCAACATTTAAAAGAAAATTTGAATAAAAACTCAGTATTTAATCAAAAATGTTGAAAAATACATTTCTTTGTATTGTGAGAATCTTAGGATCCTAGCAACAGAACTATAATGTGGAACATGTGAAAATATCCTTTTAACGAAATAGAAAACAAAAATGTCAATGATCGATTAGTTTTTTAGACAGGCAAAAATTTTATGAAGAGTTTTTTTCAATTTTGACTTCATGGGGGAAGAAGGTTAACCAATAATCTTTTTCAAACCATATTCTAAGACATGGCTGAAGTGTAAATTGCCCTTTTTGACAAAATAGGTTATTAGATGTGGTTGTAGTTGGATTTGAAGTAACTGAGTAGCAAAATCTTGATGAGCAGAAGTTTTGGAAATGCTGTCTTGGACAGACATATTAAAATCTTGTTTTAGACCCTGGCTGCCTCCATCATTAACTTATGACCAGCTATGATTTTGTAATAACTTAAAAGAAAACCTCACACGACATTCAAATTTACTGGGTTTTTTGAAGGTTTTTGACATCCAACAAGTAATAGCTTAAAAGAAAACCCCACATGACATAGAAATTTACTATATACTGTACATCACTTAAATATGACGTGAACATTATATAGCGCAATTGCGGTTCTGTCGTGGATAGCGTGATCTAAGTATAGCGGTGAATGGGAACAGCAGCAGCAAGTTCAATCAAGAATTTAATAAAGACTGTGATTTAACAACAGCTCACATGGGCAGAGCGCTATTTTCGCTATCTTTTTGTTCCCGCTATACTTAAGTGATTTACAGTATATTATTTTTGTTTTTCTACAGGTTTTGGACATCCAACAACAAGTGGAGAATTTGAAGGTTTGGTACGAGCCGCTGGGGCGTAATATCTCGCTGCAAGATGTCTGTTTCGCCCCACTGGCGCCCGACAATAAGAACTGCACCATCCAGTCCATCCTGAACTACTGGCAGAACAGCCACGACATGATAGACAAGGTGGCCACGGACGAGTGGGGATTCCTCACCTACGCTGACTACGTCGATCACTTCCAGTTCTGTGTCAGGTGAGTTGAAATCCTGTCTATGTGAGGTTTGTCCTGTCCATTTTTGTGTCCGGTGAGAATTGCTGTGTCAGATGAGACATACCAGTGTCCGATATGTGGCTGATTACCCCTAAATTTTGTATGATAAATGGTCAGGAACTCATAGTATATGTTTATTACAATAATCTTTTACTGCTATGCATATAGTTTTCATGGTGAATAAGTCCCCCTCTGAATGGAAACTTAAACCATGTGATCTTTTGTTTTAATGATCGACCTGACAATCCGAAATCATGGCAAAACTATCAATCAATCCATCATACTGATTAATCGTCCCAGCACTATAAATATGATAATACTATTGATAGTTGATGATGATTAATACTAGTACTGATGATTATGATATCATATATTGTATATTACAGAGCCCCAGCCTCAGTGAATGATACGACCAAGCTGCACACGCCCTGCCTTGGAACATTCGGCGGGCCTGTCATGCCCTGGGTTGCCCTCGGAGGCTTTGAAGGTACGTAACACTAGGGCTGGGCTCGAGTCCCGGGTCATCGAGTCATCGGCAAAGTCATAAGATCGATGTTCAACATGAGCGGACATCGAGTGCCGAACTCGATACGGCCCCCCCTACCTCCCTCGTTTTCCCTACCCCCAAAATACAAAAAGGCTACTTTATTCTTTCAAAAGACCGCGGTGCTGAGCCGGGCACAGTTGGCCGCCATTGAAACTGCACTACGATAGATACTATCGCGCGTGGTAACGCTTGGAAAAGTGTGGTGAGGGCCACCCTATGTATTTTACATGGTGCTGGTCCGGCCCCCACCACACTTTTCCAAGCACTAAGTCGCGCGACAGAATCGTATCGAGAAAATCGACATCGAAAAGAATTAGTCAATTAATTGGATCGCAAAAAAATGGCTGATGAGCACAGCCCTACGTAACACAAGGGTAAGGCCTTAGCCAGGATTTTGAAACCAGGTGTCCATGATTGAGAAATGGTATATTTTAGAGCATCCTATTTTTAAGGGAGACCACAATATACTCTTTTTCCAACCATAAACTGTTGAAGTAAGGCATATCTGTATACAATCTCATTGGAATCATATAGTGAGGAGAAGTTCAATTCTATGTTAGAAATGAGGTTTATAGAAATTGGTTGTCCAAATGGTTAATTCTTTAGGACTTTGGGTGTCTAATTGACGCCAAGACACCCTGCTGGCTAAGACCGCTCAAGGGTTTTCTGATAGTGTCACAATAAAGAATATCATTATGGTGTCACTTGCATTTTGCATAGAGGGTACAGTAAAAATCTGACATATGCGGGTCTGAGGCATGCAATTGTTATACTGTAGAATGGTTAATTTTTCCGTGAGTTTTATTTTACCGTTTTTTTCCTGAATGCTTTCAAACGGGAATAAACAACACAGGAAAAAACACTACAGTGCATGTCCGTACTTCATAAGCATGGAGAAATCCTGACCTTAGTTTAATATACTATACTCTTTGGTATACTAAAATCAAAAATATTCATAAACAGGAAAATCATAAACGGAAAAAAACGTCCTCATTTTGGAAATATTAGAAACGAAAACACGCAAAAATGAAAAATTCGGGAAAATTGTTACACAGAAAAATTAGCCATTCTACAGTAATTGTATTTTTCTAGGGCTTCTTTGTTTAGTCAGAATTATTGTAATGATTGTCATATTTGCTTGCAGGTGAGGACTACGGAAAAGCTACGGCACTGGTCATCACGTTTGTGGTGAATAATTACCAAATACCAATAATTTTGATGAGTTTAGTCAGGATTAATGTTATCATTGTCATATTTGCTTTCAGGTGAGGACTACGCTAAAGCTACGGCACTGGTCATCACGTTTGTGGTGAACAATTACCAGAACGCCACGTTCCAGGCCATGGCCAACGCCTGGGAGAAGAAATTCCTCGAACTGATGGAGAACACCCACAACAGCAACCTCACTATCAGATATTCCGCTCAGGTATGTGGGAAATTTCTCATAAGGTCTAAAAATAAGAAGTTGCAAAAATCTGAAAATGAAAAAAAAGTTTTATGACACTCTTATTACCAGATTTACAGTAACTTGTTTGTTCCTTGTAACAGTCCGGAAAAAAATAGGTAGGTAGGTAATTTTTACATAAATTCAATATTGCTTGATATAACAACACTGCTGGTATTCTAGTTTCGTTTGAAAAGACAAGGTCAAAAGTCAGGAAGATTCATGTCTCCTAAAGAAGGAAAAGAGAAAGACCCTCATAAAGATGGTGACCTCTTAAGCTACTCATCTGCTCAAACGCCATAGACATTTAGTCTTAATATTTCCCATTGTTTTGATTACTGTAAATCACTTGAGTATAGCGGGAACAATAATATAGCGATAATAGCGCTCTGACCATATGCGCTATTGTAAAATCCCCGTCTTTATAAAATTCTTAATTGAACTTGCTGCTACTGTTCCCGTTCACCGCTATACCTAGATCACGCTATCCAGGGCAGTATCGTGATTGTGCTATTTAAAGTTCACGCCATATTTAAGTGATTTACAGTATGTGAAAGTTCAAGATGCAATCTATCAGATTTTCCACTCAAATTTAACATTGCAACTTTTATTTGTGATGTTATTTGTCATTTTATTATTTTTTTCTGAAAAGCAAAACAGATTTTATACTCTTATTTCAAATGAAATCAATTGATTTTTCAAGCATGGTTTTTATGTGGAGGGTTAATTTTGTTTTTTCAGCGCTCGATCCAGGATGAGTTGAACCGAGAGAGCCAATCAGATATAATGACGATTCTCGTTAGCTACCTCATCATGTTCGCCTACATCTCCATCTCGCTCGGCCAGACCACCAGCTTCAAGAGACTGCTGGTATGTAACCTCATTGCCATAGACTTAGCCAGGAGGGCTTCTGGGCGTCATTTGGACACCCAACCCCTCAAAAATCACCCCTCAGGACACCCAAAATATTTTGCGAAGAATACCTTAAAATGTCAATTTCAAGCATATAATTGATTTTTTTTCACCTCAATATAATCATCATGGCATTGTATATGGATATAATGCTTCATTTCATTAAGTAAATACATGTTAATGGTTGTAATCTGAGTAAATTGGTGTGGTCTTTCTTTTGAAATAGGACACCGAAATATTTTACAATCGTCAATTTTTGGCACACAGTTTCTAAATTATGGTTAAGACCCTCATACTCAAACTGAATCCTCTATTCCCCTGGTGAGATACGTGTAAACTAAATCAGCCACTAAGGCCACCTAGATGATCTGGTGCCTGGTAACAGCATAAGAAAAAAGTCAGCAAAATACATATGCCTGTCTGTAGTTACAAAAATGCTTCTCCCTCTACTTTTAATTTTGTTGCTTTTGCTAATCATGTGTTGTATTATTCCAGATTGACTCTAAGATCACGCTGGGGCTGTCTGGTGTTTCGATAGTGCTGCTGTCCGTACTTGTCTCACTCGGATTCTTCAGTTACATCGGTCTCCCCGCCACTCTCATCATCATTGAGGTCGTCCCCTTCCTGGTGCTGGCTGTCGGAGTCGATAACATCTTTATACTCGTTCAAGCATTCCAGGTAAGGAGAAAATATAATGGAATAAATTTATCTTCGTGCTCGTTCAAGCATTCCAGGTAAGGAGAAAATATAATGGAATAGATATATCTTCATACTTGTACAAACATTCCAGGTAAGGAGAAAATATAATGGAATAAATATTGTATACAGGCACCAACATTGTTTTCAGAACTAATTTACAATGCTGGGCAAGTAGTTAATGATTTTTGCTTGCCCAACATAATTTTTGACTTGCCCGAAATAAGTTTTAACATATGCTAGAATGGCATGTATTTTTTATCATAGATTTAATGATTTGAAAACCATATTCTTTTCAGTTTTGTTGCATTGTTGGCATATATCTGGGTATTTGTGCCATTTTATATATAGAAATGTGTTCAGTGTTAAAAAAATCAGCTTGTGAGAACTAAAATGTTCTTGCCCGAAAGCCCTTTTTTAAAAATTCACTTGCGGGGGCAAGTACTTATATCGGTGCCTGGTATATATGCCTTTAATTCAGAGTGCAATGTCTGTTTAAAAAAATTACCAGTTATACAGTAGCTGTATTTAGGGCTGTGCTAGAGTCCTGGGACATGGAGTGCTCGACAAGGTCTCAAGATTGATGACCATGATCTGCCGACATCGAGCAGTGAACGCAATACAGGTAATGCTTGGAAAGGTGAGACGGGGGCCACGCTATGTATTTTACATGGTGCTGGTCCAGCCCTCACCACACTTTTCTAAGTATTACTGCGCGCGTGACAGAATCGAATAGAGAAAATCGACATCGAAAATTTTTTAGTCAATTAATCGAATTGCAAAAAAGAAAAATGGCTGATGAGCACAGCCCTAGCTGTACTGGATCATTGCTATAAATTTTGGCGTGTTTTCTATTTCAGAGGGACGTGCGTCAGGAGAACGAGACTATTGAGGAACAGGTGGGCAGGATCGTAGGCAAAGTGGGCCCCAGCATGCTCCTCACCAGCCTCTCAGAGTCAACGGCATTCTTCCTAGGTAGGTACACATAAGGGTTCGGATGCGAAGAGATTTTTTGAATCGATTGATCAAAAAATATTTCGAACAATTAATCGATTCGGTTCGAGTTTTACGGCCACATTGCCGTAATTTTAAGGCAAACGATTTCAAACATTATTGTGCTGCAGCATGCGCCGGCATATGCCAGGCTCCCAGGCGGTGTACCGCGGCACTTGATGAATCGGTGCACCAAATATGGCGCAATAGATTTGTTTACTCTTGGGTGTTGACACGGAGCCGTTCCGTGTCACTTAACGAAAGTTCTATTGTTATTGTATGTTTTGGCCGCGTAATTTCGCAAAATTTATTCAGAAATTTCACATTTGAAATAATTGATTATTTCAAATGCTGTTCGAACGGGTCGATTGGTCTCACCTCAACCAAATGCTTGAGTTCTTGCTTAATCGTCCGACCACTAATCAAAATTGTCATTTTTTTTATTCCAGGTGCACTTACACCGATGCCGGCAGTGCGCGTTTTCTCGCTGTACGCCGCGATGGCCGTCCTCGTCGACTTCCTCCTGCAGATCTCCTGTTTCGTTGGACTGATGGCGCTGGATGCCAAACGCCAAGCGGTAAGCTCCCTTACTCAACTAAAACATCTACTGTAGAATAGGAATTTATTTCCGGATGCAAATATACTGAATTTGACCAAAAATGACCTTTCCGAATTTAATTTTACTGAACAGTCAACGCAGATGGGAGCCAGATTTAAATCCGAATTTGATTAAACCGAGATTTTCTAATTCGGTGAATTTTGGATTAATTACATGCTCGGAATCATTTCCTATTCTACAGTATTTCAAAAGCCCCCAAAAAGTTGTTTGTTTCCTGTAACCCTACCCTGGCCTAACAAGTTATTGCTTAAAAAGATCCTTATCCTTAGTTTTTTCTGCACTTTTAACTCTCAATCAACATAAAACATGCATAAAACACATTTTTGAACAAAAAAATAATTAAAGAAAAAAGGTTTCCAGGTCTAATTGATCTAAAGAAATCTTGTAATTTCTGGCCAAGCAAGCCATCTCGCATATCTTTTGTTGACTCAATGGCGCAGTGGCAAGATTGTTGGCCTGAGTGCTGGGAGGTATGGGGTCCTGAGTTCAGTCCCATGCTGGGCTAGTAGGGGTTCAATTCCTGTATAAACTGGGGCAGTTTTTCCCCCAGGTTCTCATCTCGGGGTTCATCATCTCATTCAAGTGACTAGACACGAGTTAGTCTGAATATTGCCAAAAAAAATGATAGTAATCAATAATAGAAAATCAAAATTTGAAGTTATAAATTTTTGAAAATCGCAAATTTGCTAGGATGTGAAAATCAACTTTAACTTATTTCGACAGGCAAGTAAATCATAATAATGTTGACCCCTGCCTTATTTTTCTCTGTTTTCATCTTCCTATTTGAACTTTTCAGAATAATCGCGCTGATTTATGTTGCTGTATTCGGGGTAGCAAGAAGGATGAGACCAGTAGGAAACAGGAGGGATTTCTCTACACACTCATGAAAAATTACTACACACCATTCATTCTTGCCAGCTGGATTAGACCTATTGTGGTAAGTACCGTATAACTGGTATTTCTTAATTTTTGCTATTTTCACACTCCCCATGATAGTGCCAAAATAATATCCTTCGAATAAATATCCTGCTTATATGGTTTAGTTTGAGTGTTTGAATATGCGAATTCAGATAAGCATAAATACCCTCCAGCAGAAAACAATTTTTTTTAGCATTCCAAATTAAAGCTGTATACAGCAGGGTCTTAGCCAGGATTTAGAAACTGGGTGCCTAAAACTGGCAATTGAAACTTTTGGGCGTCCAAATGTTTGAGTGAGGGGTACCACAATACACTCAGATTTCAACTATAAACATGGATGAATTTATCAAAATAAGGCATAATATCCTTATACAATTTCATAGGAATAATATGGAGATGAAAAAATTTGATTATATGCTTGAGATTGACATTTTAAGAAATTCCTCACCAAAATTTTGGGTGTCCTGAGGGGATCTTTTTAAGGGTTTGGGTGTCCAAAAAGACACCCAGACGCCCTGCTGGCAAAGACCATGGTATACAGTATTAGTTTATTTGAATTAGACCTATTGTAGTAGATATCAACATCTCTGAATTAAACCTATTGTGGTAATTATCATGTTCATAGAATTAGACCTTTTGTAGTAAAATGATTAAATGAGCTGCAAGAAGTATTCTTATGCATGCATGGGTTAAGTTTCTAAGTGATTGTACATTTAGGTTAATAGGAGAGCGGCCAAGTACGAAAAAGGACTCTATTTAAGATTTATTTTGGGCGGGTCTCACACACACCTCCAACATACATCATTTGAAAGCTTATACTCTCTAGTTTAATATTCTGCCTGTTGGAGTTGTCAAAAGTGGTGCAGATTCTGAGAAAATACGTTTATGTAACATAATGTATGGAAAAAAGCTGAAAGGTATGAAATTACGATTTTTTTTTGAAGGGGCTAAAGAGGATAGTATGTTCACTCAACTTTGTGTACTACAACAAGCCTCATGCCCACAATTCAAATAAAACATTTGAAGCCATACTACTAAATTTTTCTGGTGAAAATTCCAATTTTATTACAAATTAACGGTACGATTCACCTTTTTCTCATTGCCATCACATAGATCAACTTTTCAGCTAGTACAATACCAGACTTAGCTACATAGCACACATATATATAATCCTACATCTTTTTTCAATCATTTAGGAACCAAACTGAGTTACAAGGCTGATTTATTCTAACGTTTTGGCAGTTCCTATGCTTATAAAACTGAAAAAGATGATAATAGAAAAATGTGCAAAATGACATTTTAATCTTTCTAATATTCCAAAAAGTATCTGAATGACATCCAAACTGAAGTATACCCTGTGCAGATATCTTATATTGGATATTGGCTGTCAGACTTTTAGATTTGGTTGCCCAGTCACCCAGGACAACTAAATTATTTGTGAAAATAGTCAACAATTTAGCAAAATTCACAAAACGCTCACAAAAATAATAATAATAATAAATCAAATAAAATTTAATCATACAGGCAACCTTACATAAGTCAGACACTTATAAGTTAGATTTTCTACTAAGTCAGATGGCTTTGCTAGTCCCATCCCTATCATTGCAGTTTTATAATCTTCACATAACTCTAATTTTGCCTATCTCGGAAAAAAATCCTGGTCCCAATTCATCCGACTTATGCAAGGTTACCTGTATTATGAGATTCACAATATGTTTTTCAGGAAGATTTTTTTCTTTTCTTTGATACCATATGTAAAATGTCAACCTTGAAGAAGACAAAGAACACTTACTGGATGATCAAACTTGTGTGCAAGTGTTCACACTCAAAGTCCTACAGCATCAACCACAAACAGAATTATTCTGAATCACTGTCTGATGTTTCTTGTGTTGAAATCAGATTTTGACAAACATCATCACCATGACAGGAACACAATTCCACACAAGCCAAGCAGTTCTTTCTACAAGAGCATGAGTCAGTACCACAAAGATTCCTCTTGCTGCAAGTACAAAGCAAATCTTGCATCACCTCGGAGGCTGACAATCCTTCATAGTACACTGGGACAAGCTTCTCCCCCTCTCTTTTCCATCCATATTCCAGTGGGGATCCCAGGTCAGGCTTAGCAATGTGGGAGGAAATCTGAATACTTGTTTGCCAGGCAGCCCTTCTGACATGCTGTTTCAGACTCTCTTCACAGGGTGGCAGCTTTGCCAACACATATTCTCGCTTGGCTGGAAGCTTTGCACGTAACACATTCATGTTTGAATGTGCTTCTTTTTCCTTGCCCTTAGGATCATACAAACTAGCAATGAACTTGCGAGCTCCAACAATTGAAGTGTTCTCATAATCACCACCTAGGAAAACCAGCTAAGCAAAGGAGTCTACCCCTTTTTCTGAGATTGTTTTATACACAGAATTTTTTCCTATACCGAAAAAAAACAGATGTTGAATCACACCCTGTGAGAGCGTGAATAGCAGGCAACACTTTCAGAAGCAGTGATGATTGTGAGTGACAGATGTCATGTACTGGGATGAACCTCCGAAAGTCAGTGGTTCTGGTTACTGTTCCAGTCTCAATCCAGAATTCTTTCACTCTGTCCATTTGCGGATAGTAGTGAATGGCTAGCACCAGAACATCTGTGTCAGGCATTTTGTTGATGACTCGGCCTGTCATGTCATTTCTCTTGAATACGTTGTTGGCATGGACGGCATGTAGAATCATCCTGGTATCAGACCCATTTGACACAGAGGCACATCCTGAGGTACTGATCTACATCTCAACTGGTATACATGCCTCTCCTGAAGTCCAAGAATCACTACTGGGAGCCAAAGATACTGGATTACACCGAATGGAGAGATTTGTCAAATCCTCCTCAACACAGCAGACAAGCAGCTTTTATAGCCCCATCAGTAGATCTGGCGTGCTTACCTTCTCTGATATGACAAAGAAAGCCAAATTTCTGTGCAAACAGGGAAGTAAGACTGGAGGCATCAGTCCAGAAGTAATCTTCCGCCGAGCTCTCAACATTGCTGGCTGTAGGGATGATATCAGCCTTGAATATGTTCTTAGTCATCCTGTGGGACCAGTTCCATCAGCCCTATTTCATGATGACGGCTCAATGAGAAAGACCACCAAATCAGAGCTTGGACATAAACTTGAAGCAGATGTATCAAAGGTGACTGAGCTTCCACAACATGACAAGACATCCTGTGTATATATCAGGGATGCAATGGTCGCCATTCAAATGATGCCAGGAGACAGTTACAGTACGTTTGATAGCCTAGCCAGTGCATACCAGCGCAACTTGCTGGTTGAGTTCGACAAGGCAGATACAGTGTTTGATGTATTTGACAGATACGATAATGAAAATTCTGTCAAAGCAGGTGAAAGAGAGCGGATGGCAGATGCTGGTGAAGGGAGCAGGAAATACCATGTAATGGGTGGTCGACCAGTTCCACCATGGAAAAAATTGTAAATATTCCTTCAAACAAACAGGCACTCGTTGCTTTTCTCTGCAAGTATATGGAGATGAATGCTCCTGAACTGTTATCTACTCACCCTGGTAGAAAACTTTTCCTTGCTGGAGGATTTGAAAATGGTGAGGAGGCAAAGAGCATAGGACTGGCTGGTGTACAAGAAGCAGTAGATTTTTACAGCACACATGAGGAAGCTGATACCAGGATAATTCTACATGCCGTCCATGCCAACAACGTATTCAAGAGAAATGATATGACAGGCTGAGTCATCAACAAAATGCCTGACACAGATGTTCTGGTGCTAGCCATTCACTACTATCCGCAAATGGACAGAGTGAAAGAATTCTGGATTGAGACTGGAACAGTAACCAGAACCACTGACCTTCGGAGATTCATCCCAGTACATGACATATGTCACTCACAATCACCACTGTTTCTAAAAGTATTGCCTGCTATTCACGCTCTCACAGGGTGTGATTCAACATGTTTTTTTCAGTATAGGAAAAAATTCTGTGTATAAAACAATCTCAGAAAAAGGGGTAGACTCCTTTGCTGAGCTGGTTTTCCTAGGTGGTGATGATGAGAACACTTCAATTGTTGGAGCTCGCAAGTTCATTGCTAGTTTGTATGATCCTAAGGGCAAGGAAAAAGAAGCACATTCAAACATGAATGTGTTACGTGCAAAGCTTCCAGCCAAGCGAGAATATGTGTTGGCAAAGCTGCCACCCTGTGAAGAGAGTCTGAAACAGCATGTCAGAAGGGCTGCCTGGCAAACAAGTATTCAGATTTCCTCCCACATTGCTAAGCCTGACCTGGGATCCCCACTGGAATATGGATGGAAAAGAGAGGGGGAGAAGCTTGTCCCAGTGTACTATGAAGGATTGTCAGCCTCCGAGGTGATGCAAGATTTGCTTTGTACTTGCAGCAAGAGGAATCTTTGTGGTACTGACTCATGCTCTTGTAGAAAGAACTGCTTGGCTTGTGTGGAATTGTGTTCCTGTCATGGTGATGATGTTGGCAAAATCCAATTTCAACACAAGATACATCAGACAGTGATTCAGAATAATTCTGTTTGTGGTTGATGCTGTAGGACTTTGAGTGTGAACACTTGCACACAAGTTTGATCATCCAGTGAGGGTTCTTTGTCCTCTTCAAGGTTGACATTCTACATTTGGTATCAAAGAAAAGAAAAAAATCTTCCTGAAAAACATATTGTGAATCTCATAATACAGGTAACCTTGCATAAGTCGGATGAATTGGGACCAGGATTTTTTTCTGAGATAGGCAAAATTAGAGTTATGTGAAGATTATAAAACTGCAATGATAGGGATGGGACTAGCAAAGCCATCTGACTTAGTAGAAAATCTAACTTATAAGTGTCTGACTTATGTAAGGTTGCCTGTATGATTAAATTTTATTTGATTTATTATTATTATTATTTTTGTGAGCGTTTTGTGAATTTTGCTAAATTGTTGACTATTTTCACAAATAATTTAGTTGTCCTGGGTGACTGGGCAACCAAATCTAAAAATCTGACAGCCAATATCCAATATAAGATATCTGTACAGGGTATACTTCAGTTTGGATGTCATTCAGATACTTTTTGGAAATTTTGAAAGATTTAATATCATTTTGCACATTTTTCTATTATCTTCTTTTTTAGTTTTATAAGCATAGGAATTGCCAAAACGTTTGAATAAATCAGGCTTGTAACTCAGTTTGGTTCCTCAATGATTGAAAAAAGATGTAGGATTATATATATGTGTGCTATGTAGCTAAGTCTGGTATTGTACTAGCTGAAAAGTTGATCTATGTGATGGCATTTGAGAAAAAGGTGAATCGTACCCTAAATTTGTAATAAAATTGGAATTTTCGCCAGAAAAATTTAGTAGTATGGCTTCAAATGTTTTATTTGAATTGTGGGCATGAGGCTTGTTGTAGTACACAAAGTTGAGTGAACATACTATCCTCTTTAGCCCCTTCAAAAAAAATATTGTAATTTCTTACCTTTCAGCTTTTTTCCATACATTATGTTACATAAACATATTTTCTCAGAATCTGCACCACTTTTGACAACTCCAACAGGCAGAATATTAAACTAGAGAGTATAAGCTTTCAAATGATGTATGTTGGAGGTGTGTGTGAGACCCGCCCAAAATAAATCCCAAATCTGGCCCCTGGCCGCTCCCCTATAAGCAATGAATCCTACTCACTCTGGTGCACTTATTTTCAGATGGTGGTGTTTTTCGGTTGGTTTTTTGCCTGTATCGCCATGGTGAATAAGGTGGAAATTGGCCTGGATCAGCGATTATCTATGCCACATGTAAGTACTGTTACTTTCATTGGTTGTTATTAGTGTTAGCCGGATTGTTTGAACATGCCATTCGCTATTGCCTTCAATTATGACCATCAAACGCAATTTGGCATGTTTGAATAAAAAAAAGGGACATGGATAAAAATTACATAAAAAAAAAGCTGAACTTCTAGTAGACCAGGTTGTTCGAATATGCCGAACAGCATTCGTTTTTGCCTCCGATTATGATCATCAAACGCAATTTGGCATGTTCGAACGAAAAAAACGAACATGGATTAAAAATACATTTAAAAATATTGAAATATTTTACATATTCTGTCTAATATGTCAATGTTTCTTTATTTTTACCCAGAATTTGTATGTCGAGGAACATGATATTAATATTCAGAATGATACCTTGAATTTGTTTCATTTTTTCTCCAGGACTCCTATGTTTTGGAATACTTCACTTATCTGGACAAATACCTGTCTGTTGGACCTCCGGTGTATTTTGTTGTCAAGGACGGTCATGATTACACAAACCGTGTGGGACAAAACAAAATCTGTGGCGGGCATGGTTGCAGCGAAGATTCACTCTTAGGCCAGATCTACAAAGCATCGCGACAGGCCAATGGGTAGGTATTCGGTACTGTGATAAGTAGTGTTCTGGTACTTTTGTTGATTACTTGAAAGCTTAGGTCCTTGCTTGTGCCTAGGAATGGATACCTCTAAGAATGAAACAGTACGCTACAACATTGGTACCAATGAAACAGTACAGTATTTTAATGGTTCAGTTATTATTACCCTATATATTTTGTTGTGAATGGTCATATTTAGTATCCTGGACAATTAAATCCCCATTCCCCAATAAATGATAACTTCACAGTGATGAGTATCATTAAGGTGGGTCCAGCACTTAGGACATTAGATAGCATTTCTTCATTTACAGTTTGTAGGGGATTGTAACACCCAGTAAACTGTATATTTTCTGAAAGTAGACCTTTTTAGCTACCTCTCAATGTTTCTTTGATTTATCTTTAATTAAATGTCAGAATTTTATTTCAGAAAAATATGAAATGTCCTGCTCCCTAAGCAATGACTGCTACCAATACCTGCACCTATTAACCCTACGTGTGCTTTAGACTAATGACACAAGGGGAGAAGCAACAGTTAGTAAAGAAGCACATAAGCCATTGTGCAGTTCATGTATTTCCTACATCGGCCCATTCGTGTAGTTGAGGTATTCTTGTGATGCACTAAATTACCGAATTAACTCCACAAGTACAAAAGTTCCAGACGACACCAGTCCAGGACACCATTGGTTATGAATGGGTTAAACATGGTAGAAAGGAAGGAAGGAATGTGTCTTTATTTCACTTTCAAGAGCTTAAGGTAATATTGGTAAGTTTGAAACCCCGAAGTAGGAAGAAATTCCCATCTTACCTTGAATAGCATGTTAAGGATTGTAAAAATGTAGGAAACACTAACCTCTCAACTTGCCTTTCAGGACGTCCATTGCACATCCGTCCTCGTCCTGGATTGACGATTACTTCGACTGGGTGGCACCAGGGGGCAACCCGCCCTGCTGTCGGGAGCTCAACGGATCGTTCTGCAGCGCCTCAGGTAAGCTGATCAGCCAAGAAAACAGCCATCTAGGGATGTGGAGCATTTGGAATTTCGTTTTTTGTCACATTTATGCATATTGTGGCTAATTCGTGACTAGCCAGTTGTAAGTAGTGGGGGAAACCGGAGTACCCGGCGAAAACCAATGCCTAACCCCAAGTCACTGGCAACTTACTCTCATGCCCAGGCCGGGATTCGAACCCAAGCAGTGGCATGAGATGGCGTGCAGTCGGTGGCAGCGCCTTAGACCACACAGCCGTCAGAGCTGGCCCGGGATGTGGAGTCTTCACCCTTCGAATGCTAAGGCTACTATCGCCCAAAGCACAAGGAAGCAAAGATTTTTTTACGAAACCCATCTCAACCCTTCTAAAACCTTTCATGTTAGTATTCATTGAATCGCTCTGGATGAGTGCTCTCAGATGAATACCCATGTGCCAGGGTTTCAGTCATTTTTCTTCTAGGTGTTATGCACAATTTTGTATTGGCCAGATTAGACAAACAAAATACCTGTGGCAGCCTGATGTGGCCTAATCATCTTATATTTTTATATAGATGGTCTTCGTCAAATTTCACATTCATTCATTTTGTGTCATGACCTAACTTGCAAGCTAGACTAACTTGCTCTTTTAGATTCCTACTAGATCATCAGCAGAAAGCAGTCTAAAAGAGAGAGTTAGTCTAGCATGTGCTATTTGTCTATATTAATGTCAGGTTGCAGGCTTGCGGGAAGTAAATTGATCAAGTGGCGCCTTGCTGCCTGTTTTTGTGTAACGCAATCACAAGTAGGATCTCGTTTCTGATGTGCTTAATGGTTATTCTTCAGCATTTCGTTAAAGATATTTTGAAATGATCCGATACTTTTCTATATGGATAGCCCATATTATTGATGTACACTTGTAGTGCAGGAATTAAATGTCACTGTAGCTAACAGTGAAAGAACCACAATTAGTTTGTCATTTTGGAATTTCTTTTTGTGTTCCAGATCCGAGAGCTGGTTGCGAGGCGTGTCACGTACACGAGGTTGCCGGGCGACCATCGGACAAGGATTTCATGCACTATCTGCCGTGGTTCCTTAGCGACAACCCGGGATTAAAGTGCGCCAAAGGGTAAGCCAACTTTTTCCATGTGATTTGATAATGCGGGACATCATCATGTCACTCATTCTATTCTACTGTAACGCTATTCATGATTATTTCGATTGACCTTGATCCCCAGTTTCCAAATATTAAAGGTGATTTTCTTGGAAATTTGGAATTAAAACTAAGCATTAACTACTTAAATGTTAATCTAATATGGTAATCTGGTATGTTGTATAGGATACTGCTTGACTGGTATTTTACAGGCATTTAATTTTTGTTGCTATTTTCAGGCACCCCATGATAGCGCCAAAATAACATCCTTTAAATAGATATCTATATAGTAAAAAATATATAGTTTGAGTGCTTGAATGCGCAAGCTATTAGTAGCACAGATACCCTCCATCAGGGCTGTAATGCGAAATAAATTTTTAGCACTCTAAATTATAGCAGTAAACAGTTATTGAAATTCCAAATTCTGAGTCACAATTCAATCAGAATATGGTTAAAAAATTATGATAAACACATATCTCAATGCCAATTTACAGTGGCCATGCAGCGTATGGTTCTGCAGTTCAGCTGAAGCAAAACCGGAACCGGGTCGGCGCGACCTACTTCATGACCTACCACACCATCCTGAAAACCTCGGCCGACTACATCAAGGCTCTGAAGATGGCGCGGGAAGTGGCGGCCAACATCACCACCATGCTGAACACCAACAAGACCGCCGATCAGAAAAAGGAAACCGTCTTTCCCTATAGGTGAGTGTGAAGAATTTTCAGTATGGTAATTTGAAACATGGCAGAGATTTGCTTAATACTTAAAGGGCTAGTCAACATCACCACCATGCTGAACACCAACAAGACTGCAGATCAGAAAAAGGAAACTGTCTTTCCCTATAGGTAAGTATGAAGAAATGAAGGTGTCTGATTATCTGCATCAAGCAGGCCTCAACGCTAACTCAAACTGTTACTGGCCCCGTAGGACCAGTAACACCTTGGATCTACTGGTCCTGCAAATTTTTTACTGGTCCTACAAATTTTTCTTTGATATTAAAAGAAAAAAAACATTGCATAAAATCCACAGACAACATTCATATTTATTTATTTCATCTTCATTTATTTCAAAAACATTTGGCACATTCTTGAGGGAAACTTGTTAACATGAATGTCCCCAGATGTTTACTGGCCCTGTGGGACCAGTTGAGGTCTTTTTGTACTGGCCCTAAGCCATTTTTGAAAATTTTTACTGGCCTGGGGCCATAGGACCACTGTTAGCGTCGAGCCCTGTCAAGAGTTACATGGGCTTCAACATCATTAGGCTGCTTTTGGCGCCTGCGAGCATTCATGGGTTAAACATATTGTAGTAACTAGATTCTATGTTTTTTCAGTGTTTTCTGCCTGTTTTACAAATTGAACCTGACTATTGTTAAGAGAATATTCCACTAATCTCACCAAATTCAACCCTTCAAATGCTGTGGCTACTTTCATCAAAAGCGCAAGGATGCAAAGATTTTTGATAACAATCTAGACCCTGTCATGTTGGTCTTCATTGGATAGCTCTCGCTGAGTACTCTCAAAGTAGTACCTATGTGCCAGGGTTTCAGTCATTTTGCAGGTTTTTGCATCATTTTGTATTGGCCAAATTAGCCACCAGTAGCATACTATAGGAAAATCCACATGTCACCAAATGTAAGATTTATTGTAGTAACGAAACCGTTTGTTTTTTCCAGTGTTTTCTACGTATTCTACGAGCAGTACCTGACGATCGTCAAGGACACGTTAACGAACCTCTTCAGCTGCGCCCTCTGCATCTTCCTCGTCACATTCGTCCTGCTCGGGTTCGATCTCTGGTCCGCGATCGTCGTTATTCTCACCATCGGCATGATCATCATCAGCTTATTCGGTCTCATGTTCCTTTGGGGCATCTCGCTCAACGCTATCTCTCTTGTCAACCTTGTCATGGTGAGTTTTTTTTATTTTTTTATTATCGTCTTTTTTCTGCCAATCCAGGCATAATTGGGACTGCTCATAATTTAAATTATTCCTACCCACGTATTTGAGAGAGAATTGTTGATGGGAACCTAATCGCTGACTCTCCTTCAAATCTTTCGTGAATCTATGAATTCCAAAGTTATTTCAATAAATTTCATGGGACCAGACAACACTTTTCATAAAACGCTAGCCATGAATGGAATAAACTCAGACAGGCACTGGTACTTGATTCTTTACCAAATGCGGATATAGAATGGGAAAACCTGGTCATGGGGAGTGGCAGGGTTGGGAATCTGTTTTAGTTTTATGATTGATAATCAGTTGCACCCAACCGATCAATTATCGATCATTATCGGTTCTTCTCACTTTTTCTTTGATTATTTACTAGAGGTCTAGAGTGACAAAACCTAAGTGGTTTTCTATGGCAATTGCTTTATATTAGCACCCACTCTCATTTTGTTTTTGTTTTTGGAGCTTAGTTTCATAGCAAGAAAGCTGACAACTTGCCGGCTATTTAGTTCTTTTTTTTGTCACTAGGTGTCACCTTTTCCAATTATCATCATTACGTATCAAATTGTATATTTCAAAATTTGAATGTATATAGAATTGACTAAACCGCTACCTTGACATCTCTGCATGAGGGAAGTTTGGTATTCATTTGCAAAATTTCAGAAGCTGACAGTGCTTGATTTAACAAAGTTAGGTCCCTGTGAGGTAGGCAGTATCATTAAAAATGTTGTATCATTACAAAAATTTCAATATTGTATCATATCGCAGAAACTTAAAATTTTCTGTTTTTCTTTACATCTCAGGCCATGGGAATCTCGGTGGAGTTCTGTTCACATATCGTGCGGGCGTTTGCCGTCAGTATTCAGGATACCAAGGTGCTACGGGCGCAGGACGCCTTCGAGCACATGGGAAGCTCGGTATGTTTTCTCGCAACTTAAATTATATATATATATATATATATATATATATATATATATATTTATATATATATATATATATATATATATATATATATATATATATATATATATATGTGTGTGTGATACGTTACAAATATCAATATGGAATAGGAAAAAGATGTATCGCTTAACATTTGTCATACCGATACTGCTTGGCGATTTAAAATTAATTTAATTGCCACTTGGACATCTCCACGTGAATGCAGTACGCTATTCATTCGGAAGATATTTAAATTAAATTGTGCTAAACTAAACAATATCGTTAAGGAAATATCAATATTGTTTAACGTGAAAATTTTAAGGGTGCCAATCCCTTGTTGATTGTGTAGCTATTTATTTGGAAAATATTTGAATTAAACTCTGCTAAATTTAACAATATCGTTAAAGAAATTTCAATATTGTATCGTGAAAATTTGAAAGGTGCCAATTCCTTGCTGATTGTGTAGATGTTTTCCTTTCTTTCCTTGTAGGTCCTTGTTCATTGTATTGTATTTTCTATTGTTTCCTTGTAGGTCCTTGTTGATTGTATTGTATTTTCTATTGTTTACTTGTAGGTCCTTGTTGATTGTATTGTATTTTCTATTGTTTCCTTGTAGGTTCTCAGTGGTATCACGCTAACCAAGCTGGGCGGCATCATCGTGCTGGCCTTCTCCAAGTCGCAGCTCTTCCAGGTGTTCTACTTCAGGATGTACCTGGGCATTGTTCTCTTCGGAGCGCTACATGGCCTCGTTTTTCTCCCCGTATTCCTCAGTTACTGTGGTAAGTAGTGGTTGAACGATTACATGCACCAACATAATTTTCAGAACTAACTTGCCACGCCGGGCAAGTGGTAAATGATTTTCACTTGCCCGACATAATCTTTGACTTGCCCGAAATAAGTTATATAACATATGCTAGAAAGGCATGTATTGTTTATCATGGATTTCAAGATTTGAAAACCATTTTCTTTTCAGTTGTGTTGCATTTTACTATAAAAAAAAATATGTTAAGTGTTCAGAAAATCAGCTTGCCCATTCGGGCTAGTGAAAACTAAAATGTACTTGCCCGAAAGCCCTTTTCTCAAAAATTCACTTGCCGGGGCAAGCGGACTAGCCATTGTATAAAGTTTTTGTGCATATCTTATGAAGTAAATACATGTCTGGGGTAATAATCTAAGTATACTGTGGTCTCCATTGAAAAATGGGACACCCTAAAATTTTACAATTGGCAGTATTGGTCACCCAGTTTCTAAATCCTGGCTAAGACCTTGGTGCAGATGAATAAGTGATAGATAGACCCCAATGAAGCTGTGGTGTATGGGATATACCCAAGGTGTTACGAGGCGTAGCCGAGTAACCCCGAGGGTATCCCATACACCACAGCGTCCGAGGGATCTATGTAGCTTGTATCACAGTTGACTGCCTTCCACCAATCACAGGCCGAGAAAAGTATACCCTTGGGTAACACCTTTGGTTTTAGGCAGCTTAGAGAACAAAGGCTTGAAAAGTGTGGGTTATGTTCTATAACCCTACACTTTTCAAGGCCTCTGATTGGTGGAAGGCAAGCAACTGTGGTACAACTGTTGATGTGGATATGTTGCGTTTTCTGATATCATGTTTGAACTTTATTTTTCAGGTCCCCCTATAAACAAAGCCAGGTTTTTAAGGAGACAGGGCCACACGGAGGATAGAGCACCCCTCATTGTCGACGCTCCACCAGCCACTTACGACGCCATCTGGTGACAACATTCAACATCATAGTATCGTCTTTTTCTATCATAAAAAAGAGGTCGAAGAAATCATTCAGGGAAAATATTTATTATTATGGGCTTAGGCCTAAAAAAAAAAGTTGTTTGTTTCCTGTAACCCTAGCCTTACAAGTTTCTATTCAAAAAAATCCCTACCCTAATTTTTTTAAACTAAACTCCCAATCAACGTAAAACATGCATAAAACAAACATTTTTGACCAAAAAAATAATGGAAAACAATTTTTTTTGACAACCTACCTACCCTCTTTTTTTCTCAGACCGTTACAGGAAACAAACAATATTTTTTTCTTGGCCTTAGTCTGGAGTATGTAAATGTGTGCGAGTATTGGAGTATGGTATTTGAGAAACGGTGAACGTCGCATGAATCTACTCTCGTGTCCAGATGTCCTGGCCCAGTCATTCATGTTTATCGTCCAATCAAAAGTAAGAAAGCACTTCAATGCATTTGGTTTGATTCTAACCATCTCTTCCATGACTTTGCCTTTTAAATGTTTCCAGCTATTTTATTGTATTTTTTTTTTATTGCATTTTTTAAATTTCATCATGATATTTTGGGCTAGTGGGCTAGAACAAAATGCTTAATGTGGTCAAGGAACACTGTCCATTTCATTCGGACATCTGTTATTAGATGGTTTGTTTTCTGCATACATGATCTTTCAAATATTTTTCTCAAAACTTTTTAGTATGTAGAATACTTGCATTATCATCATACCATCAGACATAAGAGGGTAAAAGTAGCAATACAAATATGGTGAAACATTTTTTTCTTCTTTTTTCTTTTTTCATTATCGTAATCAAAACCAGTATTAAGTTAGATATTTGCATGAGCATTTGAAAGCTGATAACTCTGTATGATATTACCAGGGTTTATAAGGTAAAACGCAAAATAATGAACGTCTGTCTACAATATTATAGATCTCTGGACACACCTAATCTTGCTTCAGTGTGATGTCATTAGGAGACATACGAATGGGGCTCTCTTATTTGTTTGAATTATAGAGAAAGTTGCGCACACACATGCCCAGAACTCACCTCTTGAGTGTTTCTCATCAACACTTGGGCTAGGAGTCGTGTCGAGGTTGTTGAGCGAGATCTGCTGGTTGCCTATCCAGTGGTCGACATTTGTGATTGAACAAGTAATCAGGGTTATGTTTGCTGCTGAAAACCTTTATTCCTTTAAATATTAATTAAGAAGTGCTTTTAATTTTGAGGTACTGTAGAAGTGCTTTCAATATCGAGATATTGCACAATGTAAATTCACCTAGATTCTTTGCATGTGAACGGGTTCATGACTTTTTGACTGGATTTTGAATCATGGTTACTGAAATGGATGTGTAAAGTGTACATACTGAACTTAGAGAGAAATGTGTTATATTTTATGGTACTTGCCAGTCGTTTGTTCACGTAATAGATAAACCCCAGGGACGGTGTGGTGTATGTGATATACCCGAGGTGTTTTGAGGCTAATCTGAGAAAACCGAGGGATATTTCATACCCTACAGCTTCCAAGGGGGTCAATATAGCTTGTACCACAGCTGACTGCCTTCCACCAATCACAGGCCAAGAAACGCTGAGCTGAGCACCTCTTCTCAATACCCTTGTATAAGACCGGTAAAAGTGGTTTATGAAGCTAAGAGAGCAAGGATTTAAGAAGTGTGTGATATGTCATATGCCAAATACTTGGATAAAACCCTTAAAAGTGCTTCATGCAGCCAAGAGAACAAAGATTTTAAGAAGTGTGTGATATGTCATATGCCAAATACTCGGACTAACCCTTATGCTGCTGGTGGCTAATTTGGCCAATACAAAATGATGCAAAAATAACTGAAAAATAACCGAAACCCTGGCACATGGGTACTCATCTGAGAGAACTCAGCGAGGGCTTTCCTATGCATACCAACATGACAGGGTTTAGGTGGTTTTCAAAAATCTTTGCATCCTTGGCTTTGGGCGAAAGTAGCTTCGGCAGGGGAAGGGTTAAAACCACTTACAAGTGGTTTATGCAGCTTAGAGAACAAAGATTCTAAAAATATCTGGTATGTTGTATACCAGGGACTTAGCCAGGACCCGTCCTACCTGTCTTTTGGACAGGCAGTTTCCTAAAAACCTCCTGTTTGGACAGGCAAAAATTTCTATGATGATTTTTCAATTTTGACTTTTGGGGTGTAATAACCAAATACTTTCCTAACAAACCATCTTCTAGGACATAGCTGAAGTATAAATTGCCTTTTTTGACACACTAGGCTATTGAATATAGCTCGTATGAGGACGGGCAGTTATTTTGAAAGAGCTGTTTCGGACAGGCATTTTTGAAATCCTGGCCAAGACCCTGTTGTATACCAAATACTTTTTAAGCATGTGATTGGTGGATGGCAGCCAACTGTGATAGAGATGTATATACTAGTAATACTCAAACTTCACCTGAAGATCTGATCAATGCAACTTATTAATAATGCAATTTATATGCAACCCATTTGCATCTGGGGCGAACACATGCTCTGCTGATAAGCACATATCTTGGTATCTAAACAGTAGTTTGAGAAATATTTGAATTTAAGTTGCTCTCATTTTGTTCCACAATTCCTCTTTAGATTCTGAAAAAATATTCAAATATAACTGTGATTGGTAACTACTCTGGCCATTACAAAATTATGCAAAAATCCTGAAAAATGTTTGAAACCCTGGCACGTGGGTATGCATCTGAGAGTACTCAACGAGAGCTTTCCAATGAATACCAATGTGACAGGGTTTAGATGGTTTTCAGAAATGTTTGTGTCCTTGTGCTTTGGACGAAAATAGCCACAGCATTGGAAGGGGTAAATTTTCGCAGATCATGCATGTTCTCCAGATGCCAATGGGTTAACCCATCCATGCCCAGACATTCCTTTCTTCTGATAACTAAGATATTTCAAGGGTTAGTTCACTCAGATACTTCTACAAATCCTTTAGATGAGAAAGAATTACAGATGGTGTCTTCTCTCAATTTTATTAGAATTTTCCAATAGAATTTTATGCATTTTTTTCTCTTTTGAGCATTGAAAGATAGAAATAATGCAACTTGAAAAGAAAACAATTATCTGCCTGATTTGCCTTGTCAGATATTTCAAATGTTTATTCAAATCAACTTAAATGAATAACCTTTCACAATTTTGTTAGATGTATTTTCATTCCCATCCTACTATTTCTTATTTTCAAAACCTTTTGTGCATGAGAAATAATTGCCCTGACACAAATTGAATTTCCAGTTGATAAAAACCTGAATGGGTCATTCCTGCATTCCTAATTTACATTGGAACCCCCTCCAATGCTAACATGTCAGGCCCCTTTTGGGGTGTTAAAGGGTACTTTGGGTATGGATGGGTCAAATGTTTGTGTAAGAAAGGTGGGTGTGTTTTATGGTATTGTTACGATGTAGCGAGAATGTATGTGGAAATATTCACAGGTGCGTGAGATATCATAACTCTTTTGAACTCTTATACACCCAAAGCCAAGAGTCGCAGAATCTTCTACTTTCTCCTTAACCCATTCATGCCTGGAGATCACCATGAAAAGCTCTCTGTTTGTGTAATACTTGTTTATAACTTAGCCCTTATTCTGCTGGTGGCTAATTTGGTCAATGAAAAATGGTGTAAAAAACCTGAACAAACGACTAAAAGCCTGTCACAGGGGTACTCATCTGAGAGCACTCAGCAAGAGCTCTCCAATGAATACCAAAGTGACAGGGTTTAGATGATTTTGAAAAATCTTTGTCATTGTGCTTTGGACAAAAGTAGCCTCGGCGTTGGAAGGGTTAAGAATCAAGCCTAGAATCATAAACTATCTGAAGGAAAGTCATTAGTTGAACTCTGTTCAAGTTACACGAGTTAGATCATTTTGAGGAACAAAATTCTGAATAAGATCATGTATGCTGATTATGATATCAAAATCAGATGCCATGTCTTTGCCGGCAAGTAATTCTCATCCCTGAGTAAGAAAAATGTTTAAATTAAAACAGTTGCTTAAGACATGAATGAATGTAAATGTGCAGGGCTCAAAACAACACTATTTCTAAACGGGTTATTCACTTTAGAGCAGAAAAGTTTTTGCATCATTTGATAGGTATTTTCCCTGGCCTGCAGGGCACGTACAAATTTAGAACTCGGTGCACATGCTTTCAAAACAGAGGAGAATTTTAAGATTGATGTAGATTTAATGGACATCATTCTTTTTTTAAATTCCACGGAAGTTAATAGCATCTTTGCAGAGAGACATTGGTTGTAGGCGAACAACTTAAAGGATATTTCGGGCTTCTAGAGCATTTTCTGTAGAAGGCAGGTGAAAATTTCAGAAGGGCAAGTTAATATTTGATCTTACTTGCCCTACAGGGTCCAAGTAGAAATTGAGTATAATTTTGAGCCATGTTGATATATACATTAAAGGTTATTATTTCTCCTGGCAAATATCTGCTGCAGCTGGCCCGAAAAATCTTTTTCCAAAAATACATGAGTCATTTCCCTCAATCTTGTAAGAATTGAGGTAACAGGGTTCAAAGAAACTCTCATCATAGAGTATTTTATTGTCATTTTGAATTGTTTTGTTTGTGCTGAATAATATTGTACTCACTGTATATTGCATGTAAGATATTGAATGATATTATATATGGAGCAATGTAAATAAAATTGAATAGGTGTACTTTATGATGGTGTTTTCCTTTAATTTATTTCTCGTCTGCCCCCCATCCCTCACATAATGTAATCCAATGACCAATTTCAAATATATTTTTAAGGGTAATTTTCCTATCTTAGGAGCAATTGACAAAACTATGAATATTACAAAATGAGTTAATGTTTATATTAACAGGGTCTTGTTCAAGTTATAGCTGCTGATATTTTAGGAGTGGACTTTTAAAAGTTGACAAACAAGACAGGTTATGGATATTTGATAATGGTTTAATGATATATACACACAGAGTTTTATATTTAATATGTCTTATAGATAGGGTATAAATATCTAAGTGATTTCAACAAAATGATTTGATAACATTGATAAATTATTGATGGTAGTAATCCATCTATATATCCATATTTATTGATATGTATATATATGAATGTGTGTATATATATATATATATATATATATATACATATAGACACATATATGTATATATATATATATATATATATATATATAAAATCACATTTATGAGATTAATACAAATGGATATTTATAAGTGAGAATTAATAGATATAAAAAGGTGATTTTATGAATACTAATCAGTAATATATAAATCATATTTGTAAATATGTATTTGTACTTGGTCTTGCATGCACATGCTAGCAATAATAACCTTGACGATAGTAAGGCTAACGCGATTGTTGGATCCTCGGGTACTGATTAACCCTTATGCTGCTGGTGGATAAATTGATGCAAAAAACCTGAAAAATGACCGAAACCCTGGCAAATGGGTACTCATCTGAGAGTACTCTGCGAGAGCTATTTAATGAATACCAACAAGACAGGGTTTGGATGGTTTTCAAAAATCTTTGCGTTTGTGTGCTTTGGATGAAAGTAGTCTCAGCATTGGAAGGGTTAAGAGACAGGTTTGCGAGCCACAGTGGTAGTATATGTGGATATAGGTAAACCCTGATCTGTATCCCTCATATACTCGGAGGTCGCAGGTTCGTGCAATCTGTACATTTCAATCCGCAGCCCCGCATCTTCGTGGATTTGCACTTGATCATTTTTCTCAGCCCAGTATTTAAATTCCTGCTTGCCAGTGAAATAGGACTGTGCATTCGCTGCTTCCAAGGTGATAAAATATCCGCCAGGTGTGAGGTACTTCTCGGTGAGGTTCTTGATAGCTCTCGCAGCCGCCTCTTTGGAACCTAGTGCCCCGAAACATCTCGGCGCCAGAATGGCGTCAAAAAGGTCAAAGGTCACTGGCGCCAAAGGGTCGTCTTGAAGTAGGTCACATGTGACGAGATGTGAGATTTTGTCACGTGCCATTTCCTCTTTTTCTTGCCATTTCTCACTAAAATGAAATATAAAGATATTAGATTATTGATTTTTATTACAGACGAACTTGGATATGACGCACCACTGCAGTGTACGATTGACTTTTGTCTATGACGGATGATATGCTTGGTCCCAGTCCCATGCATATCAAGTAGGTGTCATATGTATATGACAGATTTTGCATATGACGGACCAATTTTCCTGGTCCCATCGAGTCCGTCATATCCAAGTTCACCTGTATTTCCTTATGTTATTGGGGATTTTCATTTGTTTTTCGACAATTTCAAAGGATCTGCTACTGTATGTTTGCGAGACATCTTGCAGCCAAACATGGCACCTGGAAACAAAGGAGGACACTCACTTCACTTCTCTTTACAGATCATTTGTATAGCGACCAGGCCAACCTGATAATTACCATATGGTATGAAGCCCTGGCCGGACACACCTAATCCCGCGTCAGTGTGATGTCACTAGGAGACAGACGAATGAGGGCACTCGTATTTGTTTACATTATAGAAGTTGCTCACGCACATGCGCAGAATGCACCTCTTGAGTGGTTCTCGTCAACACCTAGGCTAGGAGTCATGCTGAGGCTGTTGAGCGAGATCTGCTGGTTGTGCATGCTTGATAGACATTTGTGTTTTAATCAATGTTTCCCCCTGGTATTCAAATTATCTCCACTTAATCTCACAGCTAGATGCAATTTAGCCTAGAAAAGCAAAAAGGTGACAACAAACCAAATGTCATTCCATTCCAACCGTCTAAGATCAACCTACCCTTTCCCTGCGCGTGCGGCAAAATGTTTGAAAAATGGACTCCACGCATGCGCATTGGTGTCTCGAATCTTCCACTTTCTTATTTCGTCAAGATTGGTTTCAAGAAGGTCACTCAATACGAACTTGAACTAACATGTCATGGATAGGTCGCCGTGGCCTAGTTCCCATTAGCCCCGTGCTAAGCTCATAGGTTCAACGGCGCATTATATTTTTGGAGAGTGTGACGTCACTATTCGCCATTACCCGCGATGTTGAACGATGAGGCCTGGCCAGACATAACGGACGTGATTTTTCTATATATCAGGTAAGCACATTAAAGGATAGTTGTCATCATTTACTACCATTTTAGCAACCGCATAAAGAGTGTACTAATGTATTCTTGAGGCATGCCAGTGCGTGAAAATGGTGTTTTATTGTCTCACAGACACGCATGTTGTCATAGCATGTTTCAACTAAAATGGCTGACCAGGAAAATCTATCTTTGTCAGTTTTAACGTTCGATTTACTCGATTATGTAACAACCTAGAGTATAATCTATCGTATCATTTTAAAGATTATACCATGACAGTATGCAAAAGTGTAATTTTGATGCGGTATTTCGTGATTTAGACTGTAAAATCTGGCCGTTTTGTGACGATAATTTCAAAGCAACTACTATAATTTCGTTCGTTTCTATGTGAAGTCTTCACTGAAAATACGTCTCACTTATGGTCTAACGTAGTTAATAGCAATCTTTTGTCACATTATGGTAAAAGCAAACGACTTGGACTGGCAAATGGTTAGGTTTATAGCTCTTGGTAGTCTTTTTTTGTCTTAAATTGTGTAATTTTACTGATAGTTATTTAAGCCCATAAATCCAACATGGCTACCACTAGGTACTAGACTAAGTAGTCGAGGAGACCTTGGTTATTATCAAAATTTTCGTATAAAGACCCACAGAAAATAGCATTATGTGGTCTCATTTGAAAGAGGAGGTATTAGGGATTTGCGTGGGCTAATATCTGTGGGCTTCCCCCACTTATTTGTGGCTTTATTACCATGTTTTTAATTGGTAAATAAAAACTTCTTTTCCAATTTCAGCTGTCAGCAGGGAATCATGCAACAGGGTCAGGACATATTCAAATAGGTAGGATTCCTCACTTTTATACATGTACTTTACTTTTTCCTGGGGGAGAGGGATACTTAACACATTTAATGCTGTCATTGCCATCCTTGCTAGCCTAAAATTCAATTATTTACTTATTGAATAAGGTGCTTCAGTGGGAGTTTAAAAAGTGTAACCAGGTAGGTCTATATCCATAATAAGGCCCCATTCTCTTTATGATTGTAGGTCAAAATCGCCGATCCGAAAATCGCCGACTACCTGAATGGCCGATCGCATAGGCGGCCGATGACTCATTGGGCCCTCCTGAAATAAACCTTCGTATTCCCCTATAAATTCAGTAATTGAACTTTGCATTCTCCACATGTCAAGTGTCATAAACATTCTTATTAAGTATTTTGTGTTTCGATGTATGTTTTTGTTTAAATCTGAATGTTAATTCTAGACGTAATTTTACGCCACAAAGCTAAGACATCTTAACGTTAGAGTGGCTAGCTACGCCGACTTTTTTTCTTGAAATATTTTTTCAGAAATATTCTTTTTAAGTCCAAAATCCGTCTAATGATAAATGACTTCACTCAAAACCTTTTTATCACTTTCCACACTCGTATACACGGACACTAAGCCTTATTGATTTCCAATAAATAGGGCCCTTTTAAGCAACGGCCTTTTTGCGAACGGCGATTTTGTGAACGGCGATTTCGGAATCGGCGATTTTGACCATCTACCTCTCTTTATGTATCCCAAGCAATGTGGATTCTGTTTTTCCTCCACTGTCCCCTCTCATTAACACCCCTTAGTGTTCTGTCTGGGGAAGGAGGATATGGTTTGGGGGGAAATTGCATCTACCCTGATTAACTGAATGGGTGGCTTCAGGATTAGGGATGTAGAGGTGAATGGAGACATTTGGAGACAGGATGGAGGTGTCAGTCAAGGTACACATCTGTACACTCACCAATTGATATCAAACTAGCTGAGTTGTGAATGAATTATGGACATTTATATCTATTGCCCAATTTGCTAAATATATACTTATAAAATAACTATGTAATGATTCTTTTTAAACATGCATTTGTGATCTTATTAACTGTTGGATATTTTTTCTGGGGTAGATCATACATGTCTATTGGGTCATTACGGTCAATAGAGAATCCCTGGAAATTTAGTTTTTAAAATCATTTATATCTACGACTGGCTTTGTATAAAACAGTACCATATGAGTCTTCCATATGACTAAATATTCTATCTTTGAGTGATGGAACAAAATTTTGTTCTCTGAGAAGTGTTTATGTGCTGAATCCTTCCCCTAAAATACCTGTGACTAAATTTTCCTGTCCACAACAGTATGTAAATTCTATCTGAAACACTGAATAAATTCCTCTAACATTTAATGCATGTGGTCAAATTTTAGAATATATGCATAAATAGAGACTTCTGGATCTGGGCTACAATCGCTACATTGACCAGATGCTAAACTTCAATTTTCTTTACTTAAAGGAGAATCTCTGTTTCTGCGAAGGTATCCAAAATCTCTGTCGAAGAGCTTTCCCGTCCACCACAGATATTATTCATATTAATTCTCTAAAATCTACTATTTTACAAAACAAAAGTCTGGAACAAATAGGGTTCAAGAATGATATTACTATAAGATAAGACAGCCAAATGAGGGAGCAGGTTTTCCTGAATTTGAGGGAAAATACTCTAAAATTCTGTCCGCAACAGTTTTAATAGGTTGATATGACCTATTATAACCATGAACATGCATGTACTTATTGAAATAAATGCCCTATAAAAAGTCACTGAATTTATACTAAAGTCAAAAAGAAATCATTTATATGTTTGAAAATGTCTCTTTAAAGGGTTACTCACAAAATTATTTGGGTGTCCTGATGTGTGATTTTTGAGGGAGTGGGTGTCCAAATGAGGCTGAGATGCCCTGATGATTGAGCATGCTCCAAGACCCCTGAGCCTGGACAGGGTGCCTGTAGCAAAATCTAACCTGCATAGTGCCAGCTCCGGGATTTGTACGCTACTAATTTTGACTCCCAAACACCAGACTATTGTCAAAATGACACCCAGCTGTATTGTGTAACATTTTCTGTATTTGTCGAGTCCAAGGAAATATTTCAACAATTTAACTTATAGAAGACATATGTACATTAAATGATCAAATGTAGAAAAGCATACTCTGTTTTGCTATGTCAATATGTATGGTTGCTATGAACCTTGATTCATACTGATCCAAGGTTTTTATTCAGTTGTCATTTAGTTTATGACTAACAGTTCTCTTTGAATAGTCATATACTTGCTCTAATCACAAAGATATAACTTAAATAACCAGGTCAATGTTTTTGCTAGAGGAAGGATTCAGTACATAATACAATTCTGAGAGACCAAGGTTTTGTTACACTACTCAGAGATTGAAAAAAGTAATAAGGCTGTCACACAAAGCCACAATTGTTTACCTGCCCGGGCAGTAGGGTAGCCCTTAAACCTTTCAATGCTGAGGCTACTTTTGTTCAAAGCACAAATACGCAAAGATTTTTGAAAATCATCTAAACCCTGTCATGTTAGTACTCATGGGATAGCTCTCGCTGAGTAGTCTCAGATAAGTACCCATTTGCCAGGGTTTCAGTCATTTTTCAGGATTTTTGCATACTTCTGTATTGGCTAAATTAGCCACCAGCAAAATGAGGGTTAATGTTGAGCCCTGATTAGGTTTGATTATGAAATACTGCAGCAGAATATCTATATTTTGTAGTATAGTTAAAATGTATTGGAAAAAAAGTACAGTACTTAGCTTTGATATATATGCTAGCATTTACATGGAGGTGAATCTTTTAATTTTTTGCTTTTGATAAGCACTTAAAACAAATTCTGACAGAAATAGAAAGTGTCCTGGTGTGTGATTAATCTGGGATTCGGGTATCCAAGAGATGTATTAGTATCAGGGTTCTCAATTATAGAAAGACATTTATACTAGCCACCCTGGCTCTTAACTCAATATCAAAGTGAGTAGTTTGATGTAAGTCAGAGTAGTATAGGATGATATTTACATGGATGTTATGTACAATTGAAAGAAAATATCTTTATTGTACTTTCCTTGTCAGGCGAGCATGAATACTTAAAATGGCAAATGTCTACAGGCATGTGAATATAGCAGTAATACCCAATTAACAAAATTTGTCTAAAATTTGATTGGATTTGATACTTGTGACAATTTTACAGGACAGTCTATCTAGGGATTTACAAGTGTTCAAAATAAATTGTAGATGCTGACAAGAAGTTATTCATTATAACGTACAGCATACAGACAAAAGTGCAATCAGGTTTTAAAATGTGATTAACAAAACTTTTTTTTTTTTGCTAATAAGGATAATAAGTGACATTCTGATCACAAATAATGCTTTAATAGAGGTATTGTTTGCATAAATGAAAGTTCCTTTCTAAAATGCTAGAAAGGTGATATCTGAAAAAAGTCTTCACCTTGTGTGTATATATAGGTAAATATGTATTGATGTGAAACTCAACTGTTTTCATTGTTTGTTTCAGACAGGATATCAAAGAAAAAGCCCTAAAAGCAACAACCTGGAAAAGAGCAACATGGGAAGATCTCGCATTGTTGACTCAGGGAGCAGACCCAACCATAGTAGCTCAAGGTAAGTACT
Organism: Maea johnstoni; assembly: GCA_963942565.1. NCBI lineage: Eukaryota > Metazoa > Annelida > Polychaeta > Spionida > Magelonidae > Maea > Maea johnstoni. Next base: position 18,156,224 of record OZ012700.1, on the reverse strand, counting down.
TCTGAAAATCTCCTTTAATGACCACTCTGGGTTTAACCTGGCTGAGAAGTAGATTTAAATGCACATATATTAATCCCCTTCTACATAGTTTTGTTTCCTGGAAGTCGTCTATGGCTGCACTGGAACAAAAGTAAGCACTGGTCAGTTACCCGAATGGTGGATCACTGGTGGGATAGACGCATACACTTCTTAAAAGACCACTTCTGCTTTAATCCAGTTGACAGATTGAATTAAATATATGAACACAAGCCTACTTGGCTATTTTGCATTTCTTCTGTGGCTGCATTAGAGCAATTCAAGCTTCAAAAATAAGCAGCAGGCAGCTACTACATTGGTGGACTAATAGTGGTTAGAATGCATGATATAGCATACCACAGCCACAAACTATCCAGTAATGGGAAAACTGCCAGCTATAATGCCAATCTGTGCTGTGGCTGAAAGAAACTAACCAAGTGCAAGTGTTTGAATTATGATCTTGTAGAGAAACTGTCAGATAGCATCCAAAAATGGACAAATATCAAATTTTGAGTGATATGTATTAAAACATTTTAAAAATGCTTTGTCTCTTGAAGTTATGCTTTAGTATTCCATAAGTTATATGGTTTAAATTAACATTTTTTGAAATTCCAAAACAAATTTTTTAGACATCCTTATGTGTAATTCACTAGGTCATTGGGTTTTGAATGATACCGAGACACTAAGATCTAATTAGCTCAAACTACCTACAGTGTAAATGCCTAACAGACCATTAACATATTCACTATCATGCACCAACCAAGTTAGTAGAGATACTGAAAAAATCTGTTGAATCTAGCCATATTCTCAAAGTATTGAACCCATTTATGGTAGTTTATTCCCTTCTTTTAGTACTAACCATATATTGAATCTTTCAGATGGAAAGGTGCCGAATATCCAGTTAACCCTGTTAAGGCCAGTGACATTGTTGATACCAATGGTGCAGGCGATGCATTTGTTGGAGGTAAGATTGACGTCATTTAAAAATAATATTGATTAATGTGGTTCTTTTTTATGTGAAATACACATAACTCTGTTGCCAATTGGTTGAAATAAAGGTAAATTCAGTTGCCTCAGACTGGCCTACCTCAGATTTTTATGTAGCCAAGACAAAAGCATTGGTCCCAAACCATATGTATCTTCTTAAATGTTAATGATGTAACTTGACTTTTGGTTACCTTGAACACTTTTGCTAGTTGAGCAAAAGCAAGGTTGCCCCGTATTAAACACTTTTCATATTATCAAGTAAGATTAAAAGGATAATCTTCTGTGTAACATATTTACAGACCTGATACTATGTTTTATTTTTTGATAACAGATCAAGCATAAAGGACACTAATTGAAAAATAAATATACATGTAGCTATGAATATTTGTTTACTGCTTGTATAATATTGTCTTTAGAATAAGTATTATGCTCATGCCTTTTGTAAATCTTAAAATCGATTTTCTTAAATCTTATTTTATTTTTGTAGGTTTCCTTGCAAAGTATGTGCAAAAACAGCCATTGGATGAATGTATACGTTGTGGCAACTATACAGCCAGTTACATCATCCAGCAATCGGGCATCACTCCTAATGACAAGACAAATTATCAGTAAATCTTGACACTGCCGGACATTGAGAAGAGAAACCAGGGCCAGTTGTGAGGCCTGGAACAAGTTCATCGGTTCTGTAATATAATTGGTTAAATTTGACTTCGGAAAAGAAATTTTGCCAATTAGATTCTAGCACCATTTTCTGGCAGACTTGTTGAAATAGGTGGTGTGAATAGAATCTATTTTTTATAATGACCATGAAATCTGCCATATGTCATCTGGGGGAATAGGGGAGGGGGAAAATGCAGGGGTAGATAGCTCACTTGCATAATTGGATACACTTTTTTGAGCAATTTAGTTGCTGGTGTTGTTATACATTCCTCAACAGCCTTAGAACATATTTCATCTGCCAAGTAATACTTGTATATATTTCTACCAGATTACACAAGCACAGCATTTTATCCATTCCTTTCATGTATCATATATATATTCATCCCTACAATAAAAAAATAGGTGGGTTTTATGAACTGTTTGTTGTTTATATTTGTTTTCTGATGAAGTCACCATTTTCCAAATGCCTAGGTCACAATCTTTCAAAATTAATAGCCTCCAAGTAGCTGAAATGCATATGGTTACAATATTTGTATAGCATTTCTGTCACTCTTGGAATAAGAATAATTGTTGAAGGTACACGATTTGTATCAATTTTGTATCATATTCTCTAGAGAATGTTTTAGTATGTACCCAAGATTACTGTGTGCCACAAGCTAATCGTAATACTGAGTGTAGATCTTAATTGAATGGGATCATGTCAATAAAGCTGTTAAAGCAAAACTGTACTATGCTGTGTTGTTTTTGTTTTGCCTAATGGGGTCATATTATACAAATATGACATCCCTGTGGGGTTTCCACCATGAATAACTTCCCCGAGAGAGGATTGTCGCTCGAGGGCGAAAATCCTCTTTAGGGGAAGCTATTCTTGGTGGAAACCCCACAGGGATGTCATATCTGTTTTATTATACCGAACAAAAAACAAAAGCGGAAAAATCACAAACACCAGAGACTTAGGATAAATACTTGTCGTCTGCCTTGTTGAACTAGTTTCACCGGTAGGTCACTTGGCAAACTCTGTAGGTGCTGTGGGTATTCTTCAGGCAAACAGAAACTATTCCTCGGGCTAGCGGTAACTATTCTTCGGGCTAGTGGTATCTTATCAGCTAGTACATAAATGTTTAGGACAACAGCCTGTCGCGAAGGAGTCGGGAAAACATGTCAATTAACCCATGACCCTGGACCAACCAGAATCAAGAATCTTCATGTGAAGTATAATAAAACATATTTTTCCACACTAATGTTTGTACACTATCCCCTTCATATATATCAATGGTTATTCAGTACAGTCTTAAGGTAAATGGGATAAGGCCAATGAAATAAATGCGCTGACGTCACACATTTTATTACTATTACCAACCAACAAGTAGAATTCGACACAGCCTTTACAGGGTGATTACCTTATAAGGGTCATGCAAGTGATTTTCCAGCATGTAAACTCTATTCAATTCATCACATCAATCAGCAGTAGGCATCAGCATTATTATCACTGTATGGTGTTATGCTGAGAACAAGCACTTGCTTCCTACTGCCAGCAGAGGGAGTCCCACTTGCCATGCCCATAGAAGTCCTAGTCCATCATTGGTATTGACCCTTTTCATGCAGGATACTGGCACAGTAGTATTTATCTACCTACTAATTCCAGTACTCCAGTAATTAAATGGGTTAAGAGCCAACAGGTTGAAGTGATGCATTTTATTTTTAGTGACTTTAATAGAAATATTGGATAGTTGCATATTACTACTATTCAAAGTTCTTATTTTCATAAAAATAAAATTGAATGAAATAGATCAGTGCAAAGCATATGTTGCTTAAAAAAGCACAGCTGACATCTAGTCAAACATCAGTGAAACAACATGCATCTAACAGCCATAACCATACTTAAACATTATCATTACACCTTGACCCAGGTGACTGTGACCAAATCCTACTATTTTATAGGATTTTTACCCCAAAATCACTCACAGCAGGGGTCAGATACATTTCATTACATAAAACATACAATCATTTATGGCAAATTTTTGAGTTCCTACTATAAAAATTGCACCTTCCAGAAGCAAATCCCTAAAATCAGCTGTTTTGTCCCATTTTTCTGTACATTTCCCCCAAAACTTAACATGGCATGAAAATATGTAAACATGACTCACTCTCTCTATCTACACCTTCTTGGTTAGTTTTCTAAACCAGAACTATGTAGTTGAGAGTTAGGAATAGTCAACAGGATGACATTCAAGTTGTGGTAAATTACAAAAAAAATATTACTATTTTACAAGTTTTTACCCCAAAATCACTCACAGCAGGGGTTTGATACATTTCATACTAACACAAAACATTTGATTATCATAGATATCCTTATAAGTTAGTTTTCTAAACCAGAACTATGTAGTTGAGAGTTAGAAATAGTCCACAGGATGACATTCAAGTTGTGGAAAATTAAAAAAATCCTACTATTTTACAGGTTAATTTTACCCCAAAATCACTCAAAGCAGGGGTCAGATACATTTCATACTAACACAATACATTTGATACACATGAGAAGTGCACCTTCAAGAGGAAAATCCCTAAAATTATTAGTTTTAATGCCATTTGTCTGTAAATTGTCCAAAAATGTAGCCTTTCATGCAAATATTCAAACATAACTCACTTTCTGTATCTGCACCTTGGTTAATTTTCTACACTAAAACTATTCAGTTGAGATTTGGAATAGTCCACAGGATGACATTCTAGTTATGGGAAATTACAAAAATCACTCATTTTTGATAATTTTTTACCCCCAAAATCACTCACAGCGGGGGGTTCCTTGAAGTCACTCTGACACAACATGTTCTAAGGTGAAAAGCATCCTCTTTAACACATTTGTAGCAAGTTTTGTGTTTCTATCTCGAAAAATGAATTTTCTAGAGGAAAAATCCATAAAACATGCTTTAATGGTGATTTTTTGGCATAAATGCACCAAAATTCCCATAAGCATCAAAACCAGACGTGTCATCCACCCGTGCACTAAAGCCCACCCTATGTAGAGATGAATAAGCATGGATGACGACTTGTAACGAAAAACGCCATCAAAAGTATAACTCTGACATTTGGTCAATACTGTCTGCCTCAAGCCCATAACTCTTCCAATTCTGAAGCAACTCTCATCTAAAGCGAAAGGCGAAAAAGATTTTTGAAAAGCATCTAAACGCTGTCATGTTCATTGCATAAACTCCTCTTTCCTCATTTTATTTCACGAGTAGAGATCGTTCTGAATGAATGGGAGCACCGCTTGTAATTGTTTATCTTAGCAGAGATCGTTCAGTCGTCGTTCTGTGTGAATGAAAGAATGGGAGAGGCGTACTTGTTTACATTGTAAAGGAAGTTGGACCCCTACCCGCACATGCGCAGGAGCCGCTCTAGTTTTGCGAGGACCTTACATCCGGGTACCGTTTTGAGGCTATGAAGCTTCGGTACACCGACCGGCTGCCAATCCACTTGTGGTTACTTATCTAAGGTATAAACATACTTTTTGTCTCAACTCCGCAAAATGTTGATTTTGTCCATTAGGTCCCATTGTAAAATTTGCCCATTGCCATCAGTACAGACACGCGAGCTCGTCATTCTCGCTGTGACGGATTTTCACGAAACTGATTGTGAATTTCCGTTCTTTCATTAGTGGCTTGCCTCACTATATGATATATACATTTCCTAATGCACTGCGAAGGGAAAGTGCGGCAAAACACCACTTCGTCTATTTTGTAAACAACATGGTGGCACCCACACGTGGGGAGCGAGCAGCAAACAGCCGCTGCACTCTTCGCAGTTTTGCCGTAAGTAGGTTAGTTTTTCTTTTTTTTGCCATCTCGATGCATCAATTAATGCATCGAGATAGCAAAATTGCAATGCAGACATCGATTGACTGCAGTTGTCGGTACATCGATGTGAGGCATATCGATGACTGCCCTACTGATAAACCCTGCTTACAGTCAATAGGCATGCTCTATTTTATTCAGGCCTGTCCTTAATGGCCTGAGTTCAGCAGGAATTACACAACAGGCTTGTTACAACAACCTTAAACATTGTGACCCCCCCCCCCCCCCCCCCCCCCCCCATCACAGGCATTTCCCTAATCTTAAACTTGTCTTTGTGCGACATGCCGGTTTTCTCAAGCTGTCAAGAAAGTGTTAGAACGCCCTAAGAAATCCTTGCATAATGAAATCTATAGCTTACCTGCTAGTAATTTCTTTGCCATCTCGCATGGATCAAGATAAAGATTGTATCCGCACCAAATAACAAACAGAAAGGCAACCACCGAGCAGACGAATTTCCAAAAGAAGGCCATTGAGA
>OZ012700.1:18075292-18150039 GCA_963942565.1 Maea johnstoni | reverse complement strand
GTATTATCACCTGCGCTGCTGTGATTCTCGATGCTGATTGGTCAATATTTGTAAAACATGCAGCTGCCCACACTATGCAGATTTTTAATCCAAACTCTTAATTCGATGTCCTCCCTTAGTGCATACATACTCGATATTACTGTTTTCTGCGAGTTATGTACTGGTCAAGTATGTTAGAGAGTACGTTAGTTTAAATTTTGCCTTGCATTATTATATTCATTTTGTTTACAATTTTTTGATTAATATTTTGTGATATATGATTTTGTATCTCAAGATACAGTCAATAAACATACAAATACAATTTTAGGCCTAGTTCATTTCAATAAATTGAACTAAGGGAACTACAAATTTATCAAATTAATGTTTTTGAAGGCTTCTTGTATTCTAGTAGGTGTATTGTCAATATGCTCCACAGTAAAATGAATGCATCTATGGATCGGATTTGGCTTTTGCATAAAACATGTGTCATGGTTATAGAACTTGTTTGCATTAACTGTCTGTTTCTTATTTCAGTTGTTCGGTATGATCTGCGCATGCTGTCTCTTGTTCTCAAAGTCTGACGACGATGAGAAGGCATAAACAAAATGGCCGCCATCCTTGCTGCTGCAGACACTAAGGACATCTACTGGCTCAAAATGACATTATCTTCATTACATCTTACCAAACAACTCGGTCGAAGTTTCTCATAACATTCTGATTAATTGAAAATTAAATTTGAAACTTCAAGGTAAAAAATCCTGTAGAAGTTCTACAAAATTGTGAACCGGAAATGTGTTTTCAACAGGAAATGCATTAACAACAGGAAATGCACAATAACATTCCTCGTTCGAACTATGAGAGGGATACAATGGAGATATGTCATGGGATGATAATTATAAACGTGTTATGGCCTTCGTGTAATTAACCACCAATATCAATGCAATCCATTTTACGTAATCCTTAATGCTGCTGGTGGCCAATACAAAATATGCAAAAAAGCTGAAAAATGACTGGAACCCTGGCATATTGGTACTCATGTGAGAGTGCCCCGTGAGGGCTATCCAATGAATACCGACATGTTAGGGTTTTGATGTTTTTCAAAAATCTTCGCATCCTTGTGCTTTGGACGGAAGTAGCCTCAGCATTGGAAGGGTTAAGATGTATATATTTTGGTTGAAAGAGATATCTTGTGGACGGAACTTACAACTGTACATCTATAGAATTGCAACGACGATATTGTAGATTAGTGCTTAAATCCTATATTATAAATGTAAAGACAAGTCAGTATATTTTTCTACAGTGAACGCTTATCCTTTTAAGCCTGCCTATGTGTTCCAACATAAATCTGTACATGTTTTTACTTTTGCATAATTTGCAAAAAAAGTGGACTACTTCTTTATACGAAACAATGCATTGCCTTCAATGGCACGTGGATGCCTAATAATGTAAGATTATATTATCCACAACTTGTCCTATGTGGCACTCAATCGTCTTAGGACCTTTCACTTAAAAGGTGTCCCAGGTTAATATTTAGGAAGTATCGTTCGCTTTATCAAATGTGTTCATTTCGTAAAAGGTCGCTCCAACTTTTTTCTGTACCCTAGTGAAAAGATTCAAGCCTAGTGAATATGTACAGGAGTCTGTTAAAGTAATATTTAACTAGACCTTGCATATCATATTGTGCTAGGAAATCAGGAGAATGGTGCAGCTAAGAACTACTCTAGGGTAGATGGTATGGATACTGGTTCGTTCAAATATTAAATAGTGATTTTACTATTTGCGTTCAAGACACATTGTTTCTAGAAATAAATGTGTTAACAGAAGGATCCGAATAGACTATTCGCGAACAGTGCAAACATTTCGCACATATCGAACAACAATATTTTACATATTCTTTTCTCATAAAAGAAAGGGTAAAGATAGTCGATGTAGAGGCACAGAACGTAAGATATTTAGCTATATCAGAGGAAAAATCATTTTCTACAAACATTCCAACAAATGTAGGTTTGCTTCACCGTGTCTTTCACGATGCAAACAGTAATAATATAATACAACATTTTCGGATTGAACAATATGAATGTTGGAAAAATGACCCGATGGACAGTTTTCTTGCATATAGTATATGCAGAGTACTGGCAGATTAATTAACGTGTATAGGGTTAGCAATGTAGTATTAGTAAGATATACAATGTATAGCATGTTTTGATAGCCATGTAAACATCATAGGTGTAGGATTCTAAATAGTTGAACTTATCAAATCTTCTAACATTATCATTGTAAATGTGTATCAATTTCAGAATGAGTATTGAGTATATCTGTACTACTTTTTAGGAATTATATCAAAAGCTATGTTTTGTAAATGGCTCTTCCTAATATATAATAAGATTTACGATCTTAATCTACCTAATTGGTGAAATCTATCTCTTTCTGCAAATGGAGTCTCACAATTCAATACATGTTGAATTGATATTTTTTTGAATAAATTTCGATTTTTTTATTTAGATCTATTAGAAGTTGTATATTACGTAAATTAAAAAGATACAAAGAAAACTCTATGATCATTTATTTACAAGTATATTTTTTTCTTATTGGAGTTTCTCCACATCTAACCATGCCTTACGATGTAACAAAGTATTTTGGGTAATAAATGAAGCTTTTTCATTTGATCTGTAAAATATTGTTTGATGTGACTTGCTTTTTCCACCTCGCGTACTCTTAAGAATGTCTTTCCTTTTCCATCCCGACTCGGATCATTTTAGGCTGTATGGGTCCAAAAAACTATTCGTTTGAGATATAAATCTTTGATTAAACTGGAAATAACATTTAAAATAAGCGGATTTGCAGAAGAATTGTTGATTGGGTCGCAACCGAGAATTCCTCTTCGAATATTATAAAAAAAATTAGCCGGGCACAAGAATATGACAAAAATGCTAGATGTGTCTTGGCCACTACAAAAAGAATGGATTAAAGGGACACATTTGGGAATCGCGTTTTGGGAATTATTTGATATTGAAATGCTAAACAGAACCTATAGCTAAGCCTTTAACAACCCCTCATGTGTTCGCTTTATTACGACGCCGTTCAAGGAAATACGTACTGTGCAATATAATACATGTACATATTGATACAACGCCCCCCGCCCCCCCCCCCAAAAAAAAAAAAATAAATAATAATAATAATAAATAAATAATAATAAATCCTATTGAGACAATTTAACACCCAAGATATCTAGATCGATATTGCCCATTACTCCATGGTAAGATGACGGAAGTGAATCAACCCCCCCCCTCCCCCAACCCCCCATTTCGCATTTTTGCGCATTTACAAAAAGGAAATGCATCATCCCAATAATCGAGGACGACTGCTTTGGGTGGAAAACATAACATCAAAATATCTCGCTCGAGGGGTAGTTGTCAAACGAAGTAATGTTGCGCGGAGGTGGGAGGGAGGGGGTACCATACAATCACATTAGGCCTTAGATGAATAGAACATGGATTGGTCGCCACAGACCTGTAACCATAGGATCTATTATAACGCCCTGGAAACACATAGCCCCAGTGTGGTTTGACTACAGTGCCGACATTTAATTCCTGTACTAAATGCCTGGGCAGCCCGGGAATAATACATGACCGCACGCCCGATCATTGATGTACTTGGCCTATTTCTTGACATGTTATCAATGGGTGTTTATACAACCAGGCACTGGCAGACGTCCGGTCGACTGGTGCAGGAATTAAATATCTTTACTGTAGGAGACAGACGAATGAGGGCTCTCATTTTTGTTTACATTATAGAGAAAGTTGCTCACGCACATGCGCAGAACGCACTTCTTGAATGGTTCTGGTCAACGTCTGGGCTAGGAGTCGTATCTAGGCTGTTGGGCGAGATCTGCTGGTTGCGTATCCGTTAATCTGCATTCGCGATTGGGCCAAGTGCGCAGCGCGGGGGTTCCGGAGGTTGTTCAGCGCCACAAAAATATCAGCATTATAATTAGTACTGCACTTGGGTTATTAGGGACTGGCCTGTCAAGAAACGAGCGGTATTTTTGTTGATACAATTCAGTTACCAGTAACGCAGGCCCATTACTCCTTGGATATTCGGAAGTCTGGTGACTACGAGTCCACGCGGTATTTGTCTGAGATATGTATAAAGCTATTTTTTAGGACATACATGTATGAAGGAAAATGTCGATGGGGACCCAGTCCAAACCTTTCTGCGAATCTATTCGTAATTATCAAGTCAATTTCAAAATAAGTCAGTCCAAGGGCTACCGAGCCTGATGCTTAGATGAAGAAAAGAATAGATATGTAGCAAGAGACCAATTACTATATGCTTGGATGAAGAAAAGAATGGATATGTAGCGAGAGACCAATTACTATATGCCCTATAGTTAAGTGCTGGACTCATGCCAGAAGTACCAGATAAGCCATCAGCGTGAGGTCACGTGGGAACAAGGACCAATCAGGGCTCTCGCATCGATTACATTACTGAGAAACCTTATCTCCACCACCAGCTGGGTGCCCAGAGTACCAATTTTTGGCCTATTAGCGGCTATTAGTTGACACTGGTTGAGGCTAGCATGTTCAGGTTGACCGGCTGGTTTCGAATCCCCCTGCGTTTGGTCATCTGAGCTATATGCGCTATGGTGAAGGGCTCTCTCTCTCTCTCTCTCTCTCTCTCTCTCTCTCTCTCTCTCTCTCTCTCTCTCTCTTATATTAGAAAATTCATTCCGTACGTGTTTTCTTCATCTAAGGTACGTTGCAAAGTAATTCACCATCTATAATGTTTAGCAACTGAACCTGCCGCCACCATTGACTGTAAGGGGTTTACTCCGAGCATGTTTATATTGGTGATCTATTTTTAACCGCCGGGCCTACCGTCCACCGGTTAACAGACCTGACCAACTTGTTCGGTCGCGGTGACTGGTCAATAGCAACTAAGCCGTACTCAAGGAATAATAATAGTACCGTTCCAAACTAGATTTTCTGGAATTGTCTGTTAAGAGAAAAGTTGTGAGATGAGTATAGCTATTACAGCCATAGTGGCTGCTGAGGTCAAAACTGGCGAACATCACAACATATTTTGTAGAGGATAGCGATATACATGTACAAACACTGGTAGGACAAGGAAAATACCATGAGAGATTTTAAAGGATATTCGGTACTTTGATTATTCTACCACAATGGATTATATTTAAGGAGAGGAGATATTCATGCCGTGTGCACACAGTGAAATCTACAGAACTCAACTTCTATCTTTAGAACACATCCATGAGTTGAACACTTCATGCGGTGTGCGTACAGTGGAATCTACAGAACTCAACTTCTATCAGTTGAACACATCCATGAGTTGAACACTTCATGCGGTGTGCGTACAGTGGAATCTACAGCACTCAACTACTATCAGTAGAACACATCCATGAGTTGAACACTTCATGCGGTGTGCGTACAGTGGATCTTACAAAAACTAAACACTTCTATCAGTTGAACACACCCACGAGTTGAACACTACTGTACATACGTTGTGAGGAGGAACATACAAGAACTAAACACTTCTATTAGTTGAACACATACATGGATTGAACACTTCATACGGTGTGCATACAGTGGAACAAAGAAAACTAAACACTTCTATCACTCAGATGTGCACTCACATTGGAACCGACTAATATAAACACTTCTTTGTCAAACTTACTTTTTAAGATAAAAGTTAACAACACATATGTGTTATTAGACATTAGACAAGGTGGGGTATACATTTATTTGCGACACTGTAACTCATATTATTTAGGAACAAGTTGGAACCCCAATTAGTTGAACACCTGTACAAATTAAACATTTTATTGTACCGTAGGTGTTCGTGCTGCGAAGTTTCCTTTCTACTTTTTGAGACTTTTATACAAAGACCTGGTCTCAGATACTTGGCATCATGTTAAGCAGTGTTTCTTTTAGCAATTCAGTCTTGCGGCTATGTTTTCTGTCGGTGACGCTGATCGCAGTGACGGTGCGAACGGACGAATACAAGGATGGTAAGAACAAACAATTAAGTTGGGAAGAACGAAAGAAATCCATCGAGAACTGTGCACTACATATGCAACAAAATGACCCAAGTGGTAGATATGGGCAAAATCGTACCCTCGCTTTGGGAATGTGTACCTACATCCAAATTTCGTACGAACGGTCCAAGAACCTACACAGACCGACTGCCGCACAGATAAAATGGTTCGAATCATTGGGACAACTTGCCACCCCAGGGAAGGGTGGTCGTAGACGACGCCGCCGCGATACCCCGGGTACTCCTGGACCCTCTAAGAGGAGGGAGTATCGTACCCTGAATTTAGAGGAACGTGCCCGATTTCACTCTGCGGTCCGCGCCCTGAAGAGCACCCTTGTGGACGGGGTGAACCAGTACGATATCCTGGTGGGGTACCACCTACCCGGAACACCCTCCAGACCCCAGCACGGTGGACCAGCTTTTCTACCCTGGCACAGGGAATTCATATTTCGGTAAGTTAACATGTTGGGGGCCTATGTATTTCTAGTGGGAATTTCACATACATTTTGATTTTTCAATTGAATTTTGCTCTTCATACAGGGTAGAATAAAATAAAACACGGCACCAATTTTTTCCAAATACGGAAAGGCGTTTTTATGCTAATTAGGTATGACATCATAAGTATTATATGAAAAATCCACTTTTTGTCATTTTTTTTGGTCGTGATACTAAGGTGTCAACTACTATAATTAAAATATGCTTGAATAATATGTATTTGTACAACAATAGCCACTAGTTTCTGAATCACTCACCTTTGGACCTGAAAACTAAATGTTTTTCAACATTTTGGGTCAAAAATTGACATTTTTGACAATATACTGGATTATTTGTCAACATATTTGGTCTAATTCAACTTAATACATTTCTTTAGTCTACAATGGATGGGCAAATTTCACTTAACACATAAAATAGACAAATTGTATGAAATCTGTTAAATCCTTTTAAAAAATTGATGTATTTGTATCACATAAGTGTGTATATTAGCATTCAAAATTTACACGTTTTGCCCTAGGACACAGATCAAGTAAGGTTTCCAACCCACCTTAAAAGTCTACTGAGGTTTCATCTTCACTGTCCTCTGACACAGTGACATTTCTGTTCTCACAGCTTTCCTCACATGAGGTGCACATGTCTGTGCAATGCATGCTGTGTTTCTTACATGAGCATGTCTTTTTGTGCAGTTTCCCTTACATGCACATTTCACTAGTTGCAGTACCGCTTCAGGAGCTGGTGGGAGTACAGTAGTGACAGGCCGGAGCACTTACCCTTCCATACACTAACCATGTGACATTGGTGGTGGAAGGGTCGGCTTGGCTTCACCAGCTTGTTTCCAAGAAAGAGTTACATAATTTGACCTCTTAATCTTTTGCTCAAGCGCAGCTTTTGTTGGAGAGAGTTTCTCATCAGTGAACTGCCGTTTGCTGAAAAGGTGCCAGCGCATCTCTGCTACTGAAGTGATCTTTGTGTTTGGCATATATGCAAAAAAATACTAAGCCCATCCCATAAGTGAACAAATAAGAAAACTCTTCGGACGGGACAAATTATGTTTCGGAAACAGTAAATTATTTTTCCCCTAGGAAAATGAGGTGTTCCAAGTATTTTTGTGTCATGTCAAAAGGCATCTGGAAAATGGCACTTTGGCAGCTGCACAACTGATGTCTGCCTTTATGTTTGACACATGACAAACCCCAAAGTTGACATTATTTGTAAACATTATTGCTGTCTACTTTTAGACAAACTTTGTCTTGGCCATTTCTTACAGCCTATTTTGGCCATTTTTATACATAATTTACTCATTTTTTCTAACATAGGGTTGTTACACACCAATGATATTATGTATCAAAACTTACCTTACTTGTCCCTATGTAATGGCATTAGGTTCTAGACAGAATATTGTTTTGATCAAGATTTGGGTCTATAAACACCATCTTAGGGGGTATATATATATATATATATATATATATATATATATATATATATATATATATATATATATATATATATATATATGCGTGTGGATGTCATTCAAGTAGAAAAGACACCACATTAGCCATAGGACATTTGCGTGTGTGTCATTCAAGTAGAATAGGCGCTACATTAGCCATATGTCATCGAAATTTTCGATCAAGATATGGTTTGGTTAATATCTCAATGCAAAATATCTGAATCAATAAGTAAATAATGTATGCAAAATTAGTTATATGAAGCAAAATTAAGTATGTTAAACAAATGAAGGACCTAAACATACTCCATATTATTCCTTGCAGAATACATATGACTAAATCAATACCTTGAGCTATTCAGTCAAAGAGGCCTTACTAATTTGGAAATATCTAACTTTTGTGAGAATATTTTGGAAGATTTGAGAAGAATTTTTATTCACAATATTATCTACAACTCCATTTTAGATATCTTATGATCTCAGTGTTATATGTTAGAGGTATCTTCTAAAGTATTACCAATCAGGAAGACACATAAGAGGAGGAACTATCAGCATACATTGGTTGATGCTACCTAGGACTTGTTATGGATCAAACATATCTATACTGGTCCACCATCAAATTATTGAATGCTTCACAAGTAGATGATGAAAAGAGTGAAGGTTAAGTCAGCAAAAACTTTTCGAACCACACTATTCTATTGTAGTTGAGGCACCAATCGATCCAGGTACAACAAGCATGCAGAGATTGATTGATGTTTGTATTATTTGAGATTCTAGGGCTCAGGTTTTGGTTAAAAAATTCTGGTAGACTGCAGGACTTCTGGTTTCTAAATTGCCATAGCTCCACCCAAGATCTTATAGCCCTATCTATACTCAGTTCTACATGTCCCACTGTATTCCTATCCCAAAACAATTTTAGTTGTAGCTATCTTTTCTTTGTTATATTTCATTTTGAAACTGTGCTAAATGACAACTGAAGTGTCAAATGGTGTTCTTCAACTGAACATATAATCCTCTTAACATGATCTTAAAATGTCACTTTTCTTTTAGCCAGTCGGGCTACTAAGTCAAATATTATTGTAGTTGTACCCCAGCTTAATTTTCCCTAGCCACGCGCTATGGGGCTAGTGGATTAAGCTGTACGCCTAAGATTCATTCTCATATGAATTTAAAATGCTGTTAATGTGTCAATTCAGTATTGTAAATCTAAGAAAGTGAACAATATAGGAATACTATTTAACAGAATCATTCCAAACTACACAATCAATAATATTTAACACTCTTGTTATAATCCAATATCTTGTTTCAATTATTGTAATGGATCTTAATTATACATGCAGTATTGGTTTATTTCATAAGGTGCACTTTTAGCAGTTTCATTCAATATCTTGCATTAATATTTGCTTGAGGTTTGCAGTTTCTACTTAGAAGTGTAGATTTTTTTGCCGCAGATCCCCAAAATATCTCATTTTCAGTCATTTTTCAATAATATCTTTAACTAAAGCAGTTTTAAACAATAACCTTCAAAGAATATCTGTGTGAGGTTTGTACTTTCTACTCTGAAGTATGTTTGTTCTTGGTTACATTGCCAAAATCTAACTTTTTGTGGTCATTTTTTGCTTGAATAACCCCCAAAATGCAGTCACTAAGTTTTTTTTCACATACTAACGACAGTCACTACCAACTCTCTAAGTGCATTTGGGTGAGGTTTTTAGCTTCTGCTCCTAGGCTTAAATTTCGTTATTGTCAATCTCAAAAATCACACTTATTCTACTCTTTTTTGCTGAAAATACCCCAGAAACACACCCTTAGTGTCAATTTCATAATACATATTATACCATTTACCCCAAAATTGCAGTCACTTAAGGGGTTATTCACAAACTTTACTGATGACAGTCATTATCAATAACTCTTTAATTGTGCTTGTGTGAAGTTTTCAGCTTCTACTCTCAGGCATAGGATTTCTATTGTCAGATCCCAAAAATTTCACTTTTTCTACTCTTTTTTGCAGAAAACACCCCAAAAACACATGCTATGTCTCAATTTCATAATATTTATTACATCAGTTATAATCAGCAATCCTTGAAGTGTATTTGTGCCAAGTTGGGAGGTTCCACTCTCTTCCCTAGATTTTTTATTAACATATTCCCAAAAAATCACGTTTTATGACATTTTTTGCCTAAAATGCCCCAAAAATAGTCTTTTATGGTAACTCACGCCCTGCGTCCATTATGAATATTGCTCAGCATCACTCAAAGTATATTTGTACCAAGTTTCACGCTTTTCGCACAAAGTGCACAATTTTTGTCTTAGCCGCCCCGCTATTAACAGAAGGTATTGTTTTTGCCTAATTAGCGTATTTACTAATTTGCAAAATTCATTTTTTTTCAAGAGCAACAGAAATATTATTTGAGCACTCAAATGACTTTCAGTAGTGATTAACATATAAATATATAGCTTCTTTCAGGTTCAATTACCATGTAATGCTTGAAAAGTTACCTAGACAAGCAACAGATGATGTCATTCTTAATTAGCATAATTAATGACCACCGCATGGTCCAAAAAATTGGTGCCATGTTTTAATTACTCATTTATATATCTAAGAAGCTTTTTCAGCCAAAAAATCAAAATGTATGTGAAATTCCCACTGGACCCCACAAAATGGACATAGGCCCCTCCACTAATACAGTGACACCAGTTACATGCGTAGATTGAACCAGAGGATATTCAATCGGATTCTTATTGGCAAAATTAGCCATTAGCAGCATTAGAGTTGAACCTTAGATGAATAAAAGAATGGATATGTAGCGAGAGACCAATTACTATATGCGCTATAGTGAAGGCCTGGTTGGTTTCATATCCACCTATTTTTATTTTACTAAGCCGAATTAAAATCTGAAAGAATGATACACTCACAAGTTCTCCAACTAAATCAGGAAAATTGAAGAAATAAATACTACCCCACCTAACAACCTCAAAACTCGTCCGAAACACAGGAAATATATTCATAAGTCCTACCTCCATTTATTTCCGCTGTTTTGGACGTGTTTCACGGTATGTTTATTTTTTCATTTTTTATATATTTAGGCGGGGAACCAATGATAGTATCCTTATGTATTTATTGACTTGGATTTTAATCTAGTGGCAAATGCATGTGATCGAACAATCAAAGGGGCTAAATCGGCCTAAGGTAGAATCTTAGATGAAGAAAAGAAGGTATATGTAGCGAGAGAAAAATTACTATACACGCTATAGTGAAGAGCTGGACTCGACAGGGGTTTCCGAGCTGGCATCAGGGTGAGGTCACGAGGGAACAATGACCAATCAGTGCTCTCGTATCATTTACATTACAGAGAAACATGTGCGCCAGCATCATCTGAGCATGAGCAGAGCACGACCTTTGGGCTATATGGTTGAGGCTAGCCTGTTCTGGTTGACCGGCTGGTTTCATATCCACTTGTTTCTATTCCTCTAAGGGTAGAATACTAGTACATCTTTTAGACGCATTCAGGTATTTGCCAATTCCGTACATTGTCATTTTCTGCCAGTGACTAGCTGGTTTAAACGTTGTAGGGGGTCTGGGTCAAGATGGCCACCTACCAAGACGGCCACCTTTCCCTAGTCAAGACGACCACCTCCGCTTGGTCAATATGGCCACATCCCCTCGGTCAAGACGGCCACCTCCACAAAAAAATATGGTAAAGGGTCATTATGGCCACCTACCAATATGGCCAATTTCTTGGTCATTATGGCCACCTCCCCTTGGTCATTATGGCAACCTCCACTTAGTCATTTTGTCTACCTCCACAAAAAAATTGATAAAAGGCAAGCTATTGTTGATGACAATTCAGTCACTTAAGCAGTGCTTTTGGCACTAATGATGGAGGCTTTAGGATAGAAAATGGGTCACCATTGTTTGCACTACTCAAAATTGTAAAGAATTTCCATAACAGTGTAGTGTACACTTTGGATAAGAAGTTTAGGGTATTATAAGCAATGGTTTTATACAATGAAAGACTACTGTTTCAGCCAGTACTTGATCAATAACTTCAGCATGATTTCTTAAACCGTTTGAAGGAGTATTGTAGGTTGGGCACAGATTTATATTCCATTTTCTTTTGCAAAAATATATATTTTGACCAAAAAAGATAAACACCAAGCCTAAATGGTACAGCCCTTAGAATTGAAATATGGGTAACATACGATACGTTTGACTTGCACACACTAAAAATCACTCAAATGGTATTATTAATCACTCAATTATTAATAATTGATGACAGGGGAATCGGTGATGATTACCCTCTATATTAAAAACACATTTTCAGGAGAAGTCAGTGGTTCCTGCTGACTCTTCTCCAGTCATTTTAGTTATGCTTGAAATGAGATGAAGAACCCGCTCCTAACATTTCCCAACAAAAGTATTACATTAGAACACTTATCAACAAGTTAATAGATAGATAAAAATAGTATACCACTAACTAACTTCAAATGTGTTTTTATATCGTGGCATACGCAAAGTAAATGATTTTCGAAAATGTGACCCAATCACTGTCGACGAATGACAAATGCGGAATTGTGGTCTATCAATACAGCTGAGCGGCAATAAAACAAGATCCAAAGACATCCATAGACTGAGGTGTAAAAGGTACCTAATTCCGCAATGTGCCAAAATAAAGAATATTTCTTTCAATAGAAATATTCTAAACTATTTATTACATCGATAAAGTTATAGTATTGTGGAGTTTAATATTGAAATTTCACTTTGTTGTTATTTGCCACTTATTCTGTAATGTTAAAGGTTATTTGTGACATCCTAGTTTTTAGTTGCGATGGCAATTTATACGCCCGGGGAAAACCGCCACCTAATCCCAGATCACTGACAACTTTGTAACATGCCTCATACTGGTCTCAGCCTCATACTGGTCTCAGACACAGAATAACCAGGTCATAAAATAAATTACATGATTGTTTTTATTTAGCCCGGGTAGTTTTAAACAAGGGTCGATAGCAATTGAGTCTGAAGAACTCTTTCTGTTGCGTTATCGCAGAGACTTATAATGACCTATATATCTATCTACATGTATCTATCTATATCTATCTATATATATGTATATATATATATATATATATATATATATATATATATATATATATATATATATATATATATATATATATATATATATATATATATATATATATTATATATATATATATATATATATATATATATATATATATATATATATATATATATATATATATATATATATATATATATATATATGTATATATATATATATATGTATATATATATATATATATATATATATATATATATATATATATATATATATATATATATATATATATATATATATATATATATATATATATATATATATATATATGGTTATCGCAACCCTGCACTTATATCACTCAGAATAAAACTTTTACGTAAGGCATACACAATCTTGCCAACTTTTAATATTTGAAATGATTCAGATAAATTGGGGTTCTTATTGTCCAATTTTGATATGATATGTTTAGTGCCAAAACCTGCTGTGAAAATGGTTGATATCCTAACTGATGTATCAAGAACAAATTTTGTGAGAAATTGATATCTTTTTTTAACAATGTATTTTCAGTATTGCTTAGTTGTAGTCTCTCGTAGGCCAAAATTGACCGTCCATTGCTTTTGTTGTGTCATGTTTCTACACAGGTAAAAGGTAACGGGTCCGTTTTTCGATCCCTCAATATATCGACATTTCACGGCTTGATAACCCGCAACGGTCCCATTATCTTTATTATTTATACGGGCCCGTAACGGACCCATAGCGGGCCTGTTACGGGCCCGTTATAACGGTTCTGAGCCCGTAACCGTCAATTTTTACCTGTGTATAACGTGTGAGACTTAAATACAATGTTCTTGTCTTATCGTATCTTATCTACGATGGTGCAGATGTGAACGGCAGAATTTAAAAATGCTTTTTTTTCCACCGTTTTTCCAAAACAGCAGAAAGGATATTTGTACTGTTTTTCCAAAAACAACAGAATTTTTTTTCTGCTGTTTCTGGAAGAAGCAGAATATTTTTCCTGTCGTTTTCCAGAAAAGCAGCAGATTTTTTTTCGGCCGTTTCACCTGCACCATTGTACTTATCTTATCTTCATCTAATTTCAGCTTTGAGCTTGCACTGCAAGCCCATGACCCATTGGTTTCAATCCCATACTGGGATTCAACCCTGGACCATTCCCTCCCGAGCCCTGAGCACTCCATCATGTGGCACCCCCACTTCATGGGGGGCGGGAGGGGGGCAGTGACGACAGGCCCCTTCGCTGACTTCACCGTTCACCCCTCCTGCACACACCTGGGCCAGACACTCAGGAGGAACATCAGCGCCACCACCTGGGGACATCTCTACCAAGAGGTCGACATAGGTAAGAAATATTGTCGATGCTACAATATTACTGCTGCTGCAGCTAGTAGTAGTAGTAGTAGTAGTAGTAGTAGTAGTAGTAGTAGTAGTAGTAATAGTGGTAGTAGTAGAAGCAGCAGGAGTAATTATAGTAGTAGTAAAAGTAGTAATGGTACAACTCTCCCATTTTGAGAAGTAATCTCATGATAGCTGACAGGGGGGTGGAGATATACTATATACTGCTTATTGTATATATATATATATATATATATATATATATATATATATATATATATATATATATATATATATATATATATATATATATATATATATATATATATATATATATATATATATATATATATATTGTACATGTACCCTATCTTTATCTTTTTTCTCATTTGGTAGGAGTCCAAACCCATGTTGTTATTATTTCTATTATTATTATTATTATTATTGTTATTATTATTATTATTATTACTATTTTTATTATCATTATTATTATTAATATCATATTATGGATATCATCTCTCCATATTTGCGGTATGTTGTAGGTTTCATCCTGAGTAAGCGCGAGTACAGTCAGCTGGTCTACCCGACGTGTAACCGCATGGAGTCGGACCATGTGGCCGTTCACGAGTGGGTAGGTGGCCACATGTCCGACCCCCACTGCTCGACCTCTGACCCCCTCTTCTGGATGCACCACGCCTTCGTGGACTGCATCTGGGAGGACTTCCGCCGGCGCAAACAGATCACGGATAGAGAGACAGAGTATCCGAAAGATACGGGTAAGTTTAACCTTGGATAAATAAAACAAGTGGATATAAAACCAGCCGGTCGAGCTGAACAGGTTAGCCTCAACGAATACTAGTAGCCCAAAAGTTGTGCTCTGCGCATGCTGGCGCACAGGTTTCTCTGTACCTAAATGATACGATAGCCCTGATTGGTCCTTGTTCCCTCGTGACCTCACGCTGATGCCAGATCAGAGAGCCCTGGCATGTCCAGCTCTTCACTATAGCGCATATAGTAATTGGTCTCTTGCTACTTATCTATTCATTTCTTCATCTAAGGTTCAACTCTTATGCTGGTGGTGGCTAATTTTGCCAATACTAAATTATGCTAAATATCCAGAAAAATCATTGAAACCCTGGCACATGGATACTCATTCCAGAGTACTTGGCAAGAGCTTTCCAATGAATACCCACATGACAGGGTTTAGATGTTTTTTCTAGAAAGTCTTTGCGTCCTTGTGCTTTGGACGAAAGTAGCCTCAGCATTGGAAGGGTTACCCTTAGATGAAGGAAACATGGATTGGTCACCAGACCAATTTGTATAGCGCCCATTGTAAAGCCCTCGGCACACCTATTCCCGCCTCAGAGCGATGTCATTAGAAGGCAGACGAATGAGGGCTCTCATATTTGTTTACATTATAGAGGACGTTGCTTACGCACATGCACAGAACACACCTCTTGAGTGGTTCTTGTCAACACCTGGGCTAAGAGTTGTGCCGAGGCTGTTGCGCAAGATCTGCTGATTAGGTTTCCGGTGACCGACATTCGTGGTTCAACCAAGCCCGAGGCCTTAGATGAAAATCACATTGAGTCGTAGCAATCTTGCTGCGAG
Source organism: Maea johnstoni (assembly GCA_963942565.1). NCBI lineage: Eukaryota > Metazoa > Annelida > Polychaeta > Spionida > Magelonidae > Maea > Maea johnstoni. Next base: position 18,134,022 of record OZ012700.1, on the reverse strand, counting down.
ACTTGGGTTATAGGGCATAGCAGGGATCTGCAGATATATCCTGCTTGCAGCCAATATGGGGGCTCCATTTTCTTAAGACGGGACATTAATGATAGTGTTGGGACGATCATCGATTATAATCGATAATTGATCGTTTACCTCTCTGATTCTGATTAATCGATTACAGAACTGGCAATCGATAATAATCGGAAAAGGTGACACCTAGTGGCAAAATATAGAACTAAATGACAGACAAGTTGTCAGCTTTCTTGTTATGAAACTAAGCTCCAAAAACACTTCAAAACAAAGTTAAGGTAGGTGCTAATAGCAAGTAATTGTCATAGACTATGACTTATTATTAGGCTCTAGACCTCTAGTACCCAATTACTGCAAAAGTGCGATGAACTGATTTTGATCGATAATCGATCGGTTGGCTGTAACTGATCATCGATCATGAAATTGCAACCGATTCCCAACCCTAATTAATGACCCAAGTGCCGCACTAATTACATTGCAGGCACGTTACAACATTCATAACCACAAATTGAGCACTGGGCCTAATTAAATGTGATTGTATGGGAATCCCCCCCCCTCTTTTTTTTATTATAAAAAAATGCTTTAATTTGAATTTACTTAGAAGAGAATAACCAATCCAGAAGACATATTCCACTGAACTCTCAGTATGAAGAGTTCACGATTCTTGCTTTTGACCTGAGAGAAGTAGACAGGGAGTGGGCACTGGTCATGAATCATCAAATTTCGCTGCCTCTCACTATCTGACCTAGATAGGATGACATCCCCCAGCCAGCCAGTGCATGCTTACTGCACAGATCATGTGACCAATACAACCCCAGGCTACAGCGCGTAACCCGAGGCGCAGTTGCCGTAGAGGCTAGCATGCAGTACCTATGGGGTTGCGGATCAAGGGGATGTATTTCTCTGTTTTGACTAATTATATGATATTTTCATTGGCACAGGTCCTGCCTATAATAGTCCATTCCAATCCTATCCAGAAAACATTGTCCTTCTGAACTTCCAGGATGAAGAGTTCAGGTTTCTTGCTTTTGACTAATTATATGTCTTTTTCATTGGCACAGGTCCTGCCTGTCATAGTCCATTCCGGCGCATGAATCCCTTTGTGGCAATGGTGAATCGGGACGGCCTCAGTAACCACTATACGGAGAACCACTACCGGTGCACCCCACGCACCGGTACCTGCAGTACCCAGGAAGGGTGCGGAAACCCTGATACCCTGTGGTGTGATACCACCAAGCGGAAATGCATGTCGAAGATCCAACCTGGCGGGAACTGTAAAGGGGTACCCTTAAAACACCAACAGCATGCCTGCTACCATGCCTACTTCCGGTGCCACCCTCTCGCAAAAATATGCCACCGAGCTACTCTCTGGCTACCCTTCTGAGCAATACAGGAAAATAATACAACAAACATTGCATAACCCACAACGGTTGGGACTAGTTACAGACATAAAACAAAAATTAAAATTGTGTGATAAAACGAATAGGTTCACTCGGTACTGTATCCAGTTAAACCAAAAGTAAGGAAAACAGCAGTTTGGTGTAGTTCAAGCATGCCTGTACTTCAATCTGGAGTATATCCTAAGTGATCTCTGACATTTGTAAACATACATATATATATATATACATATATATATATATATATATATATATATATATATATATATATATATATATATATATATATATATATATATAATATATATATATATATATATATATATATATAATATATATATATATATATATATATATATATATATATATGTATATATATACATATATATATATATATATATATATATATATATATATATATATATGTATATATATACATATGTATATATATATATATACATATATATATATATATATATATATATATACTTACAAATACCATCATTAGGGGACATCACCCAAAAATTCAACCATTAGGGGACATTATAAAATTGTCTTTTTGGGGGGCTCTTAATGTCTGTAGACTGTTGTATGTTTGCAAGTGAACCACATATTATGTTTGCAGAAGGTATGATACAACTAGGCTGACAATAGGCAAAATATACATGAAGGTCCCCTAAAGTACGTCCCCTAAGATACATGTGATTTGGGTCATGCAAAAAGCTTACCATTAGGGGACCTCGACTATATATACAATGTATATGTATATATATACATTGTATATATATATGTATCCACTGATAAATCCGATCATTAGGGGACCTTGAATACATATATACATATATTTACTAACAAATTGCATTATAAAGGGGACATATATACCAAAACAACAATTTGGGGAGGGGGGGGTAGGTGGTCAGCTCTTCGAGTGTAGTGAGATTGACCTATCTGCACCAGTCTTGCGGTCGCGGGCGCCCTGTTTCCGCACAACTTCGTGTGTCCCTCAATCCAAAAATTCACCTCTTGAATTGAGTCTTTCTGGGTGGTGTTTTACAGTATATGTTTACACATGTATATATATATAAATATATACAATATGATACATATATTGGACCCATATGTTTATGCAGGATTCGACATAAACACTCACCGCGGCTCATCTGCCGGGAAAAGTGCTTACGAGCGCCGGGCAATCAGCTGCCGAGCTGGTTCGTTTGATCAGTGGAGGTTTCTTCCAATGATCATTGAAAAGAAGTCTGGCAAGTGCCCATGTAAACTTTTTGTGCAGACCGGACCCATTTTCAGCCATTTTCAGGCTCCTAAAGTACGTCCCCTAAGATACATGTGATTTGGGTCATGCAAAAAGCTTACCATTAGGGGACCTCGACTATATATACAATGTATATGTATATATATACATTGTATATATATATGTATCCACTGACGAATCCGATCATTAGGGGACCTTGAATACATATGTACATATATTTACTAACTTTTTTTTATTAATCCATATATTTACATTCATAAATGCATTAATCAAACAAATAAAAATTCAATAACAATATCCCCGAATTTGTGCCTAATATATTTCCATTTTATGTCATTTTTACTAATATTTCGTAGATCCCCTAATGGTAAAAGTTTAAAAATTTCGATCACAAATTTCCACTATTTAACTGCGAAGTTATGGAAACGTGGAGACGCATCTAAATCTTTATTCAATTATGTTCATTCTTAGTTATTCATTATAGGCTACAAAGTCCTGGTCTCCATGAAAACTGGTTAAGGACATTAGGGGACTTGGCTCTTGTACCATTAGGGGACCATGTCCCCTAACCCTACTCCAAATGTCCCCTAATGGTGGCATTCGTACTAATATATATATATATATACATATGTATATATATATATATATATATATATATATATATATATATATATATATATATATATATATATATATATATATATGTATATATATATATATACATATGTATATATATATATATATATATATATATATATATATATATATACATATATATATATATATATACATATGTATACATATTTATATATATATATATATATATATATATATGTTACAGTAAGACTGTCAAACCAGGGATTTGGCCAAATCCCTGAAGCGTTCAGCAATTTGGCCAAATCCCTGTTTCACTCAGGGATTTGGCCAAATCCCTAAAATGTTTAGGGATTTGGCCAAATTACTGAAATAAGGAGGGTCATATTTGACAACTTTACTGGACACATTTCAGGGATATTGTCAAATGACAATGAGCCTCATTTTATGATAAGTTGATTAATAGTAATGGTTCCTGAATATCAAGGTATGAGTATTTAGCTTACTTTACACTGGTTTTATCCGGAATAATACATTCTCAACCAAAAATCTCTTGCTTTTTGGATGATAAGGGTGATAATGATTATAGTTATCTTTACATTCAGTATGTTTGTTGTTGTCATTATAGGTAGCAGTGGCGGTAGTAGTACAATGGTTGTTGCAGTATTACTGTGTTGATTGTTTGTATATAATAGTAGTGGTAGTAGGAGCAGCACCAGTGCATAAGTAGTAGTAGTAGTAGTAGTAGTAGTAGTAGTAGTAGTAGTATTGGTTATTAGTCCCCCGCCCGGAGGGGGACTATAGAAATGCCCCCCGTCCATCCGTCCGTCCGTCCAGATTCTTGTTACCACGATAACTCAAGAAGGAAGTCACGTAGGCTTCTCAAATTTATACCAAGCGTGTATCTATAAAAGATCTCGGACGAGTTCGGATTCTGGTGACCTTCACCTCAAGGTCAAGGTCACAGGCCACTTCTTCTGAAAATCTTGTTATCGCGATAACTCAAGAAGGAAGTCACGTAGGCTTCTCAAATTTATACCAAGCGTGTATCTATTAAAGATCTCGGACGAGTTTGGATTCTGGTGACCTTCACCTCAAGGTCAAGGTCACAGGCCACTTCTTCTGAAAATCTTGTTATCGCAATAACTCAAGAAGGAAGTCACGTAGGCTTCTCAAATTTATACCAAGCGTGTATCTATAAAAGATCTCGGACGAGTTCGGATTCTGGTGACCTTCACCTCAAGGTCAAGGTCACAGGCCACTTCTTCTGAAAATCTTGTTATCGCGATAACTCAAGAAAGAAGTCACGTAGGCTTCTCAAATGTATACCAAGCGTGTATCTATAAAAGATCTCGGACGAGTTCGGATTCTGGTGACCTTCACCTCAAGGTCAAGGTCACAGGCCACTTCTTCTGAAAATCTTGTTATTGCGATAACTCAAGAAGGAAGTCACGTAGGCTTCTCAATTTTATACCAAGCGTGGATCTATAAAAGATCTCGGACAAGTTCGGATTCTGGTGACCTTGACCGCGAGGTCAATGTCACAGGCCATTTTTGGTGAAAATCTTGTGATTGCGATAACTCTGTAGGCTTCTCAAATTTATACCAAAGGTGTATCTATAAATGATCTCGGACGAGTTTGGATTCTGGTGACCTTGACCTCAAGGTCAGGGTCAAAGGCCATTTTTGTGAAAATCTTGTGATCGCTCAATAACGAAGTCACGTAGGCTTCTCAAATTTATACCAAAAATGTATCTATAAAAGATCTCGGACAAATTCTCATTTCCGGTGACTTTGACCCACTTTTCAAGATCAGAAGTCAAATTCTTCAGAAGGCAGCGGGGGACTCCTGCAGCGTTCGGCTTGTTATTATTATTATTATTATTATTATTATTATTATTATTATTATGATGATGATGATGGTGATCACAGTAGTAGTAGTAGTAGTAGTAGTAGTAGTAGTAGTAGTAGTAGTAGTAGTAGGTTATTATTTTCATCATTATTATTATCATTATTATTATTACAATTATTATTAATTATTATTATTATTATTATTATTATTATTATTATTATTATTATTCATGATGATTTCAGTAGTAGTAGTAGTAGTAGTAGTAGTAGTAGTAGTAGTATCACAATTAATGTTATTATTATTATTAGTAGTAGTAGTAGTAGTAGTAGTAGTAGTAGTAGTAGTAGTAGCAGCAGCAGCAGCAGCAGCAGTAGTAGTAGTATCACAATTAATTATTATTATTATTATTATTATTATTATTATTATTATTATTATTATTATTAGTAGTAGTAGTACTATTATTATTATTATTATTAGTAGTAGTAGTAGTAGTAGTAGTAGTAGTAGTAGTAGTAGTAGTAGTAGTAGTAGTAGTATCACAATTAATTTTATTATTATTATTATTATTATTATTATTATTATTATTATTTTTATTATTATTATTATTAATAATATTATAATTATCATAATTAGTATTATTATTATTATTATTAATAATAATATTAGTAGTAGTAGTAGTAGTAGTAGTAGTAGTAGTAGTAGTAGTAGTAGTAGTAGTATTAGTAGCATCAGCAGTATAAGTAGTAGTAGTAGTAGTAGTAGTAGTAGTTGTAGTAGTAGTATCACAATTAATTATTATTATTATTATTATTATTATTATTATTATTATTATTGTTATTATTATTATTAATACTATTAGTAGTAGTAGTAGTAGTAGTAGTAGTAGTAGTAGTAGTAGTAGTAGTTGTAGTAGTATCACAATAAATTATTATCATTATTATTATTATTATTATTATTATTATTATTATTATTATTATTATTATTATAGTAGTAGCAATAGTGATATTGAATTGTCATTACAATTATTATTATTATCTTTTGTAGTAGTAGTAGTAGTAGTAGTAGTAGTAGTAGTAGTCATGAAAGAAGCTGATGTCTAGTGATGAGATTGGTTACATTACACTTAACTGCAAAGACTAAGGTTGGGATAGTATGATCTAGCATTTGATAGTTTGACTATTATTATTATTATTATTATTATTATTATTATTATTATTATTATTATCATTATTATTGTAGTAGTTGTAGTATCACAATTAATTTTATTATTATTATTATTATTATTATTATTATTATTATTATTATTAATAGTAGTCCCTGTTTTACTGTGTCGCCAGTACAAGAACTGACAGTTTTCACCCAATGCCTAAGGGTCCCGTGGGTGGGGCTTATGAAAATTGCAATGTGTCGTGCCCTACCCATAAAGATGCTAGTACGAAAATTGGCGAAAACAAGTTTAGTACTTGGCAAGTCATTTGAAAATATTCTTTCAACAATTTATGAAGTATTGGTAATATCTGGTCAGGTTTACTCCCACCCTCGGGCCTGAACTACTAGGAGTAAAGAGGATTCTTGACAATTGCACACTTTTATAAGGTTTTGACCCCACCCCTAAGGTCCCGGGGGTGGTGACCTTGAAAATCACAATTCTTTCCCCACTGACTCCAAAGATGCAATACCAAAATTGTTTAAAAAACAACAAAACAGTTCAGTATTTTCTAGGATTGTTAGTGTTTTATTATTTTATTAATTTTGCACACCAAACCCCCTTGAATATAACAGTTTTTGTTCACCACACCCCCTGACTGTGTGATGAGTGAGAAAGGTGCACAACGTTGGGGGTAACTATCAATGATAGTGCCTACAGTTCACAAATGGAACAACTCCAATATACTCAATTCCATGGTTTAATGTAGGAATCCTTTCTAAGTATTGCAAAAACTTTCCATTTCAAATGTATTTTTGTTATATTATAGTAATCATACATCTTATATGTAATCAATGTGATGATTCATGCACCTAATTCATTGAAAGGACATCCTATCTTGGATATGACTTGGTTGAAATAAGATTCAGGGATTTGGCCAAATTACTGGTCCATCATTTCAGTAATTTGGCCAAATCCCTAGACATTTTAGGGATTTGGCCAAATCCCTGAGTGAAACAGGGATTTGGCCAAATCGCTGGAAGCTTTAGGGATTTGGCCAAATCCCTGGTTTGACAGTCTTACTGTAACATATATATATATATATATAAATATATATATATATATATATATATATGTATATATATATATGTATACATATATATATATATATATATATATATATATATATATATATATACATTTTATATATACATATATATATATATATATATATATATATATATATTTGCTAAAAGTAAGTCCTTAAGCACTAGAGATGTCAATATAAATTAAATGGGTTTCTTTTTTTAATAGCAAATGAACTCTTATCATCTGGCCTTGTTCTTTGCTTCAAGAATATAACATAGGACCTTTTGGAAATCTGGTACATGTATATACACTTATTGTTCTATAAATCTATAGCTTAACACCTAATTTTCTTTACAAAAAGATAGGATAAGTGTGCCTTTAGATGTGCCACTTATATATCTTAAACCCTTCCAATCCCACACACATTTATGCATGAGTGGTAACAAAAGCTAGAGAACCAAGCATGTATATATGCATGCACGATAATCAAATTCATTTAACCCTTTCAATGCTGAGGCTACTTTCATCCAAAGCACAAGGAAGCAAAGATTTTTGAAAACCATCAGAACCCTGTGATATTGGTATTCCATGAATAGTCATTACCAGTATGAGTTCATAACAATGTGCCCCCTTGGTACAGATTGTCTTAAGATTATAATTTAGTACACCTAGATTATCACCACTAGGTGGTGTCCTTAGCTAACCCCTAAGAATGGATATCAAAACAAAAGATTACACACGAGTAGTGTTCATTCGCCACAAATCTCGATCTAGCAACTTTCTATTGTGGCATAGTCAAGAGAACAAAAGGTGGGGCCCTTTGGGTCTTCCTTTTTAAATTGCTCTCGAACGACATGGCCGTCTGCTTTAACCATGCAGTTTCATTCGAGCTTGACCATTTTGACAAAAAATTTCCATCGCATTTTTTGTGAATAACGACAGTCTTCGAAGCCAGTATTTTAAAATAAGAACCCCCTCTAGGTGCAAGGTCATGTCACAGGTACCATGAATTCTGACAGGACCTGAACATCAGCATTTACTTTGTAAACCACGTGCTGTTGGTAATTTTAAGGGTTATGGGAACATTCAAAAATGGTTTTGAAATACTCATCGTGCAGAACCCCCGTTGAGGTAGGACCTTGCACCTTACCAAAGATATGGATGATCATATGGTAGACTCATTTTCAAGGGGTAGTCTTGACATTTTGCCAAAAAACATACACATCAAGACAGGGTCTTAGCCAGGATTTAGAAAGTGGGTGCCTAAAATTGGCATTTGTAAAACTTTGGGGCGTCCAAAATTTTAAGGGGGACCACAATATACTCATATTTCAACCATAAACATGTATAAATTTATCCAACTAAGGCGTGTTTTCCTTATAGAATGTCAAGGGAATTATATGGAGATAATAAAATTTAATTATATGCTTGAGATTGACATTTTAAGAAATTCTTCACCAAAAAAGTGGGTGTCCTGAGGGGTGCTTTTGAGGGGTTTGGGTGTCCAAAAAGACACCTAGACGCCCTGCTGGCTAAGACCATGCATCAAGATGTTCTTTAAGGTTGCCACATTACCTTAAAATAGCCAGTTATTGGTAAGTTTACCATTATTGGGCAACTATTAGATGTAAGCTTTACAATAGCATGTGTTGTTGTCTTCATTGAACTCGATTTTCAGATACATGTATATGATTTAAAAATTACCTGTGTATCGAGTAGGGTTCTACCTTAACCCATTAATGCTCACAGCGGCCAAAAGCAATCTGACAATTTTGATGTAATCTTTAAGTCAAGAGCAATACTACAACACTCTCCTTCAAATATTTTTAAAAATGATTCTTTATTATTGAGTTATGGTCAAAGTATCAAATATCCAGACGTCAATTTCAAGAGTAGCATTAATGTTTCTACCAGCCTATTCTCACTAAATAAAATCAATCAATCTATTAATCCCTGTAACCTAAAGGGTGGGAGGTATACCTCCTCAAGTCTGAGGCTCTACTACAGCAATGATAGCTTCCTGTAGTTGATTAAATCACCCTTACAAAGAATATTCTTAAAACTTGCTTTTTTTTTTTTTTGAGTCTGACAGAAATTTTCAAAACCACTTTCTTCCGTAAGACACCAAAGGTGATTTTTTTTTCTTTTTTTTTGGAGTCTGACAGGATTTTTTTTCCAAAAAAGCTTGTAAGACAAGTAATTAAATTGCAATGATCTACCGAAAAACTTTGCTAATGGGTCATGAAAATAAAAGACAAAATACCAAAATATTCCAACAAACAGTTTAATTGGCAGGATAACATTCTGTATTCACAATACAAAATTCATACTGTAACCACCGAGTAGCACCACCACAGCGTGGAAAGATAGAAATGTTCCATTGCGCCCTGTCTCGCTCTTCCTCTTAGAGGGCGCCTGATATGTACCCAACCTTCCAGTAAGAGACCTGGATGTATTTTGTAAATAGACATTTTCCATTTTGTAACCAGCAAGAATCGGAGAAGTCCGAGAAAGCGATGTAGATAAATAAAGCGCAAATGCAAAACAGTCTTGAAGGTCTTCATTATATATATATCACATGATATGAGCAGAAGTCTTGAAGCTTTTCATTATATATATACATGTATATATATATATATATATATATATATATATATATATATATATATATATATATATATATATACATATCACATGACATGAGCGTGAGTATTCTCGTCCATCTCTCAGTGTGATCGTCTGCGGGCATATTCATCATTCTCTCTCGAGGTGGCTCTAGTCAGTGGCGCCATCTTTATGTCAGTGTCTAAACCTTGTTGAAGGCAGCAATGTCCACGCTCTGAACCTAGAACACGAGAAATGACAAAATTAGGAATAAAATACACAAATATTCCCCCCCATGGGCCAAAAGGAACAACAAACCATTTTCAAAATATTGTGGTATATCAACATTTATTATACCTCACGTGAAGATTCTTGATTCTGATTGGTCAAGGGCCATGGATTAATCGTCATGATTCCCTCACTACTTAGTAACAGGCTGTTGTCCTGCACAGCTCGTGAATTAACATGTTAATCACGGCAACATGTAGCCGTGAATTAACATGTTAATCACCGCTACCGGTCAATGAGCTCGATGCGCATGCGTGCATATTAAACGTCAGCCATCGCCTACATGAAATCCACTAGGCTGACCGCCTCAACTTTAAGATTGTGCCTAACGGGCACCAGGCAACGGATTTTTATCAAATAAAGATAGAATTATACAAACAAATAAGGTATGGTACGAACGTGACTGTTTTTGGGTGGTGTTTCAAGTAATAGATATGAGCGCCCAGTTTTCTTGGCGCAGATGCTATTTTATAAATGCTCGGATCTCTAAGTTAGAGTCTACCTGTGATGAGGCCAATAGACAGCATTTACTAAACAACGGCTGGTACCACAGTTAGAGTTGCTCGATAAAGACAGTAAAAGTACAAACAAACAAATAAGGTTCAGTGTCTTGCTAATAAATAAGCACCTAGATTGATTAAGAGGTGGTATCTATAATGGAGTTTAAACGTTTTCTGATACAAATTTTATTTGAAAAAGGAAGCGAAACATCGATTAGACTCATTTGTTCATGTTTTCAGAAAAAATTCTGAGTCAAACTGAAAATTTTCTCCTGTTGTACGTTTTGGGGCTTCTGTTGCACTCTGATGCGTCAATGCAACAGTTGGAAATCCCTGTTATTATAATTTGTAAATTTTTCACAAAAGAGTATTTATCCAAAATTTCTTGTGTTTGTCATTTTTCCCCGTTTGTGTTTTGTATGTTGTTCGGTATAATAAAACAAATATGACATCCCTGTGTGGTGTACAACTGGAATAACTCCCCCTCGAGAGGATTGTCGCCCGAGGGCGACAATCCTCTCTCGGGGGAGTTATTCCAGTTGTACACCACACAGGGATGTCATATTTGTATGATATCCATGGGGTTTAGACTATGTGTATTCTTGGTCCATGAATAAGTTAAAGAATTTTTGCATCAAGACTGAGGATTACTTTCAGGCACTGTTGTGACACCTACATATAGTACACATTTATAACATGAAGAGGACTCACATTTCCAGGGAATCGAGCAGAAGTTTGTAAGTCAAGTGTCTTTGTCCCATGCTTTAGAGTTAACCCTTCATATGTTGAGGTCACTTTCGTCCCAAGCACATGAATGCAAAGAGTTTTTGAAAACCATCTAAACCCTGTCAGGTTGGTATTCATTGGATAGCTCTCGCTGAGTACTCTCAGAGAAGTACCATGTTCTAGGGTTTCAGTCATTTTTCCAGGTGTTTTGCCTCATTTTATAATGGCCAAATTAGCCACCAGCAGCATAATATAAGCAGGTATCGCAAGGACGAGGACACAGTCCACATATCTTTTTGACGCATAGTCAAGTGGTATGGACACAGAGGTGTGAAGTGGCTGCGGACGCATAAAATTCCCATTAAGAACCCATTAATTTCCTGTTCACAACAGTTCTTTGAGCTGTAAGCAGTAGCACAGTCAACTCAACTTCACAAGCTGGATAAAGAAATCTACCCATTAAACCCCTTACCCCCCTAAGTGACCACATTTGTTGGCATAGTAAGTCAACACTCATTTGTGGCCAATGATCAGGACGCAGGATTTTCTGAACCTTGATATTAGTGTGGATGCAACTTTTTTTGACCCTATCGCTAACACTGATAAGGGTTATTAAATGCTAGACATGGTATCCAGAGGGCTAGGATTGGACACCCTTAACATTTTTCCTATACAATACCCTATCGATATTTCCTTGACAATATTTCGAACAATACTGCCTGCCTCACAGGGACCAAATTATGTTTAAATTCAGCAGTCACCTTAGGAGATTTCACTAATGAATAGTGAACAGCCTTTGTGTGGAGACATCTAGGTAGCAATTAGGTCAATTCTATATGTATCTTAAATCTTAACCCTTATGCTGCTGGTGGCTAATTTGGCCAATAGAGAATGATGCAAAAAACCTAAAAATATATGACAGAAACCCTGGCATATGGATACTTTTCAGATAGTATTCAACAAAGCTTTCCTATGAATACCAACAAGACTTACAGTGCTGAAAACAGTTTGCTAAGCCTTGGTGGTCAATAGGTCCATCAAAATGAATAATCTAGTGGTCCACCAGAAAAAATAGTGGTCCGTATCACTTTGATAACCAACATGGTAGCTAACAGCAATTTCATAGCTGAACATTCATGGTTAATTGTGCTAAATTTATGAATTGTGACAGTTACAATCTAATGTAGAATAAATGTGAAACTGTATGCGATGCTTACTAAATTAATATGGTCAGAAGATTTAGCACACTTTCTGGACAAGTAAACATAGACTTTTACTAGCCCATTCAAATTTTTGGTAGAAACGGACCAGTGGGCTACTGTCTATTTTCACCACTGGATTTGGTAAGGATTGTTTTCATAATTTTTTTGCCTTCTTGTGCATTTGACAAAAGTAACCTCCGCATCAGGAGGGTAAACACTTTTTTCAATTCAATATCGGTATTTGGTAGGTATCGCACCCTATAGGGGGCGCTGTTAGGTAGTGATGGGACGATGATCGACTGTAGTCGAAAGTCGTCAGCAAGTTAACAGTAACCAATTAATCGGCTGGAGACTTTACAACTAATTGTTAGTCGGTATAATAGCCCATTAAGCCAGCCCACATCCTCTAAGGTCAAAGGGTTCCTTGCCAGATATCCCACAGAGAAAGTTGCTTGTCTCACGTACTGACCTACTGGCCTGTTTATACCTTCTAAGAGCCAGCACTGTAATAGGTCTAGTATGGGTCATGCAAGTAGTAAGTAATAGCATACCAAGAAGTATACCTACTGACTCTGATAAAAACTGGGGTACTGAGCCAACTAGATATTTCAGATTCCTTCTAAATGTAGAAATATGAGTTGGATGAAATGTGTTCTATGATGTGTCTTTCATTATTTTTCTAAAGACGTCTTTTAATGCCTTCATACATATTGTAAAAAGTATTTTGATTTATTAGAATACTGGTAATTTGTCTCTAAGTTACTGAATAAAAATAAGAAAGAAAACATACAAGTATATCTAACCTGCACTGTTTACATGTATACTCCTTCATAGCATAAATCAAAAACACTTGAGAAAGTTTGATGCCAAGATAGAATAGATAATTTGAAATAGTACAATATTATAATAAGTGTTAACATGCTAAACTTAAGCTTTGACAAGCAAACATTCTCATGAAAGTGCGATGAACCGATTAATCGGTGATAGTCGGTTGGCCTAGCTGACTGATGATCGGTTGGGAAAATTCAACTGACTCCCACCACTACTGTTAGGAGACTTACGAAGTCCTCGAAGGCTGTGATCTCCTCCTCTAGAAGGTCTACGCTGACCTTATCATCCTCCACAACACATGAGATCTGCAGCTTCTTGATGCCGTACGCCAACGCGACCAGCTTGGCTGAAAATAAAGAGCGTCATTGTTTAGAACTTTTTCACAGTTCGATACATAAGATGTTTTGTTTTCAATATCAATTAGACCCAGGGCTTGAAATCTGGGTGTGTCTACCGGCTCCCTCGAATTATCCTGCAGCTGCTTCAGATTTCTGCAGGGAGCCCAACGATGTACCGATTTCTATACACAACACTTTAAGGTAGCTTTTGAAGATGCAATTGGGCTCCCTGGAATAAAACTTAATTTCGAGCCCTGATATCATTGCTGAATTTCTTTAATAAGTCTTCATTTTCATTTTTTTTTACTTTTCAATGCATTGATGTGTATTGACATGTAAAAGCAGGTTGTAATGTTTGAGGAAAGTTATCGATATATCAATATATCATTGTTTAGAATTCTTTCACAATTCTACACATAGATGTTTTTGTTTTTTTCGATTTCAACTATATTGATATGATGCACTGATATGTTCACGAAAACGACTTGTATGCCATAAGGGAATCACAAAGCACATAGCATTCATGTTTTTTAAAAGGTAAACAGGGCTCGACATTGGTGCTTGCCCCGTTGCCCAGGGCAAGTAGAATTTGTAAATTATAGCTGTAGGGCAAGTGAAAACTGTATCTTGCTTGCCCCACTGGGCAAGTACGCTGTGTATATTTCAGGTTTACTTTTGAAAATGTGTACAAGTTTTGTGGTCTGGAATCCAAGCTTGTCCTAGAAAATATGCTTTCACATGTCAGCACCATGTTCTATTTGGTTTTAAATGAAACATAATAAAACATAAAACTTTTCAAGGGCAGGTTAAGGTTTAAGTGGGGCAAGTGAAAGTTGAATCTCACTTGCCCTACTGGACAAGTCGCCGCAAAAGTTAACGTCGGGCCCTGGTAAATGTATTCGGTTTAGAGTCTTGTATCCACCGAAATGTTCACACGACCTTCCTCCCCTAGCAGGCCTGTACACATGGAAACCATTTTAATCCCCCAAGGGATATTCCAGAGCAGCTGGCAGTATATAGCGCACAAGCTCTTAGCACTGCCTTATTAATGCTAGGTACCCATTTTGCAGCTCGGTAGACTGAAGCAATATGGAATAAGCAATACCCTATCATAAAGATTGTCCCTCACTTCCTGATGCAATGGAACAAGAAAAGTGAGGCACAACAATGTAGAGGAATGCTTATAAACACCATGTGATTTCAATGCTGGCAAGATTCATTGCTGAGTTTCTTCGACAAGTCTCCATTTTCATTCTTTTTCAATATTTCGTTGCATATGTGTATTGACAAGTAAAAGCAGGTTGTAATATTTGAGGATAGTTAGGGAAATATCGACATGGGCCATACCAATGACAGCCCTACTGCAATATTAGCTATCCTTGTTATGAAAATGGTATACCGTTAGGTTGTTCTTGGCCACACTAAGTGATACTGTATAACTGGTATTTTTTAAAAGCATTCAATGCATTCATGCTCCCCATGATAGCGCTAAATATCTATATAGTAATAAATATATAGTTTGAGTGCTTGAATGCGCAAATTTTAAATGGCACAATCAACCTCAAGCAGGGCTGTAAAGCGAAATTTTAGCACTCCAAATTAAAGCCGTATATAGTAATAGGTTAGGGACTTACATGCTCCCCACAAGAGACCGTCTTTCTTGATGGTTCGGACGTTATCTTCCAATGCCTTCATGTCAGTCTCATCGTCCCACGGCTTGACGTCCAGGATGATATTCGACTTGGCAATAAGTGCAGGCTCTGAAACAATGAAAATAAACAATGAAAGTCAAAACAAACAACTACAACCTAACACAATAACAAGAACTGATGGATCAAGCGAACTGTATCTTTAAATAGACATAACCTTGACCGCACCGTTGATTGTGAATCAATGTATGTATGTATGTATGTATGTATGTATGTATATACACACATGCTTGCATACACCCACATATATATATATATATATATATATATATATATATATATATATATATATATATATATATATATATTTATATATATATATATATATATATATATATATATATATATATATATATATATTTATATATATATATATAAATATATATATATATATATATATATATATATATATATATATATACACACATATATATATATATATATATATATATACACACACACATATATATATATATATATATATATATATATATATATATATATATATATATATATATATATATATATATACATATATATATATATACATTTGTATGTATGTATGAATGTGTGTGGGTTTGTGTGCATGTGTGGGTTTGTGTGCATGTGTGTGTAAATGACATCATCTTTTTCCCTTACATACTCTATACTAAATCAATGAATTCCAATATAAAATGATAATTAATCGATCACTTACTTTTGGCTTTTTTCGCTTGGTATGCTTTTACGCGTTCCGCTTTTACTCTTTCTGCCTCAGCATCATCCTGGAGAAAAAATAAATCACATATTATAGAACTGACTTGTCACAATTCAACTGGTAATTTCTGAAACTTCTACTAAGATATTGGATGAAAAAACAAACCATGAGTACTGTCTGCACAGAGAATGATAAAGGTAATGCAAAATAATTAGGTTCTCTTTTATTGAAAGACGGGCCACAAATAGAAAAACATCTAGCGCTAACGTTTCATATGCCTTGTAGTTGGAATGGCGATAGAATTTCAGCCGCATTCACCCTTCAAAAATTTGATTAGACTATCAATGTTGAGTCCATTTATGCAGATTTAACTCTTAATTATCTTCCAAATTATAACTGCCCCCAAAATTTCAGAAAACTCGCATAATATTACCAGTGATCCATCTCTGCAACGAAGAATTTTCATTTGTTGGGTTTGCTTAACATAGTGCTTCAATAGAATATATTCCTATAACCTAGTACACTAAACAGGTCAGGGTGCAACATAGGTTGCAAAACATAATTCGCTGAGCGAGGCAAGCTCCCCCTGAAGTTAACTTGTCCCGCCGCCACTTCCACTTGCCCCGCCACTCTGTTAAACAAAGGTGAGATTGGACTTTGCAGAAAACATAACTTGCCGAGCGGGGCAAGTCAAGGTCTTGTTCAGCTTGTCCCATTGCCATTTTTTGCCGAATTCACTTGCAACTTGCAACGGGGCAGGTGGTTATGTTGCATGTTGCAGGTGCGTTTGTACTAGGGTTTGGATGCTAAGAGATTTTTTGAATCGATTGATCGAAAAATATTTCGAACAATTAATCGATTCGGTTAGAGTTTAACAGCCACATTGCCATAATTTAAAGCCAAACGATTTTAAACATTATTGTGCAGCATCATGCTCCGACACACATGCGGTGTACCGCTGCAATTGATGAATTGGTGCACCAAATATGGCGCGATAGATTTGTTTACTCTTGAGTTTTGACACGGAGCCAGTCCGTGTCACTTTTCGAAAGTATTAGAGAATTTTCTTCTCTTTCGCGCCGTTTTACGGTGGAACAAGATAAGTTTTCTTAAAGTCTTTATTATTTTTTTAAGCATTGGCTGCGTAATTTCGCAAAATTCATCCAGAAATTTCCCATTTGAAGTAATCAATTTTTTCAAATGCCGTTCCAACGGGTCGAGTCGGCAACACCTCAACCAAATGCTCGAGTTTTCGCTTAATCGTCCGACCACTAGTTGGTACCTTACCTCGCTGTCTGAGCCGAAAAGATCTTCATCACTGTCGTCGTCAGCTGCGGCTGCTGCGGCCGCGGGAGGGGCGGCAGAGGCAGGCTGAAATACACAACACAGGAATTCAGCATAAAAAACACATGTTGAGCGATAGGTTACCCTTATGCTGCTGGTGGCTACTTTGGACCAATACAGAATGATGCAAAAAAAACACTACAGAAAAATGGCTGAAACCCTGGCAAATAGGTACTCATCTGAGAGTACTCAGCAAGAGATATCCAATGAATACCAACATGACAGGGTTTAGATGGTTTTCAAATTCTTTTGCTTCCTTGTGCTTTGGACGAAAGTAGCCACAGCAGCTAAATAAAGGGTTAAGTCAGGTACAGTAGAATAGGAAATGAATACGAGGTTCAAACTATCTGAATTTGTGATTTTGTATAGTTCCGAGATTTTTTTATTCCCAAAAGCCAATATTGGAGATTAATATTCTAATGACTTATGACAGGAATAATACATTCGACTTTCATTATACCTTACTGACCCCACTTGGAAAAGTTTGGCAGAATAAACCACCCACATTAATTTCCTATTCTACAGTATGCTATTCAAGACACATAAGGCGGACTGAAATATATGACACAGTAATTAAGCATCAAAACACACATGCTGAGCAATAGTTTAGTCAAGTATGCTTTTCAAGAAATATAAACGCAGACTGAAATATAGACACAGTAATTAAACAATGAAACACACATGTTGAGCGATACTTAAGTCAAGTATGCTATTCAAGTCGCATACATGCAGACTGAAATATACGAATCAGTAATTAAGCATCAAAACACACGTTGAGCGATTGTGAAGTCAAGTATGCTATTCAAGACACATAAATGCAGACTGAAATATACAACACAGTAATTAAGCATCAAAACATACAAGTTGAGCGATAGTTAAGTCAAGTATGCTATTCAAGACACATAAATAATTCAGCATCAAAACACGCATATTGATCATCTGTTTAGTCAAGTATGCTTTTCAAGAAACATAAACGCAGACAGAAATAAACAATGCACAGTAATTCAGCATCAAAAGTATCAAAACACACATGTTGGGTGACAGTTGAGTCAAGTTTGTTAATCAAGAAACATAGATATAGACAGAAATTGACAAGAATTCAGCAGTGAATGCACACGTTGAGCTATAATACAGTATACAATACAATACATATCAAACACCACAGAAATATTGCCAAAAAATGGACACATTGTATGTTCTCAAGAAATGTCCCCTGGATGCATGAAAATATTCAAGGAGACAAATTATCGTATTCCTCCGTTTAAGCGCATGTGCGGGTAACAGGTTCGGAAAAAATTAGCTAGAGGTATTGACAATCTTCCGTATATCTGCACCCCACAGCCACTACGAGTTGAATGATCTCTTTTGTCTTTTGATACACCAGGCACCGACGTAAGTACTAGCACGCTTGCCCCGGCCAGTGAACTTTTGAAAAAAGGGCTTTCGGGCAAGTACATATTAGTGTGCACTTGCCCGAACGGGCAAGCTGAATTTCTGAACACAACAATTTTTATGTAGAAAATGTCACAAATACCCAGAAATGTACAGACAATGCATGCAACAACTAAAAGGAAATGGTTTTAAAATCATTAAACCCATGATAAACAATAAATGCCATTCTAGCATATGCTATAACTTATTTCGGGCAAGCCAAAAATGATGTCGGGCAAGTAAAACTCATTAACTACTTGCCCGGCATGGTAAGTTAGTTCTTATGTTGGTGCCTCCATGCCTAATTAGTAATTAAATGCTTCAGCGATTGCTGCTCCGCAGCTAGGACTGATAGTGCAAAGTGTTCAAGCGCTTGGAAAAACAATCAATGTACGGCCCACAGCAGTGAAAATACGATTAGCATATAGTTTGTGACTGTCCCATTTGTAAAGGTTAGGAAACATTTACCTTAGCAGGCAGGTTGGGGAGGTTCAGAAGGCTTGCCTGTTCCAAAAATTTTCAGATAAATGGGGGTGCGCTTATTTGGGGTCTGTGCGGTTAAAAGAAGGAATACGGTAACTCATAAACAACATCCATTATGATAAACACCTCACTACCTAAGGCATTGGTAACGCCGCTTAACCCTCCCAATGCTGAGGCTACTTTTGTCCAGAGCACAAGGATGCAAAGGTTTTTGAAAACTATCTAAACCCTGTCATGTTGGTATTTATTGGATAGCTCTCACTGAGAACTCTTATATGAGTACCAGTGTGCCATGGTTTCAGTCATTTTCAGCTTTTTTGCATCATTTTGTACTGACAAAATTGGCCATCAGCAGAATAAGGATTAAATCAAATCATTAAACAAAAACACCAAAGATAAACATGCAGTCAGCTCTTAGTAGCCAAGCTGTTCAATACATGCAAGCTGCAAATACATGAAGCAATGCAACAAACACCGGTGAAGTGTTGATATTTGAGCCCATTTAAATTCCCTGCAACCCTTTTTTGCACCTATTCACTTGAGATATCAATTAAAACATTTGCATTTGTAGCATACACATGGTCTGACATCTATGACAAACAAATATTCTTACCCTTCAAATGCTGAGGCTACTTTCGTTCAAAGCACAAGGATGCAAAGATTTTTTAAAACCATCTTAACCCTGTCACGTTGGTATTCATTGGAAGCTCTCGCTGAGCAGTCCCGGATGAGTACCCATTAAGAAGTATCGGCCAAATTAGCCATCAGCAGCATAAGGGTTAAAATATATGTGACAGGTTATATTTAACATGCCGTTCAGTTGCAAATGGCTTAAGAGAGATCTTTTTTTATTTCAATTGCACTAGCAGCACAACTTTGATGACAGGGTTTGAGTTTCCCAGGGGCATATGCCCCTAGATTTTGCAGTGGGTCCCTAGAATTTTCAGACTAGGGGCCCGAAATAGTATATATATTAAATTATTAATACAGAAATCCTGTTTTTGACCACTAGACTTATCAAAAGACCTTTTCGGGCCCCTAGCCTGAAATCTAAGTGTCAGACCCTGGATGAGTATCAACCCATAACCCAAACCACAGCCGCTAATAGCTTGTTGGTTGTCTGAGAAAAATTGGCATACCGGCATATGTCAAGACATAAATGAAAGCCATGCAAATTAATTACAAAATGTTGGAGGAAGAAACTTATCAAAGCAACTGTTGTTCTCTGAGACAGTACAAGAAACAAGCCAGTGCCTTAACCCTTCCAATGCTAAGGCTACTTCCGTTCAAAACACAAAAATGCAAAGATCTTTGTGAATCATCGGTGCACAATATACAATGGTGCACAATTGTGCGTGTTCAACTGTATTACTAATATCAAGTCTGCGAAACAACAGGTGCTTTCAACAACCTCAAGCAAAAAACATAATCCTATATATATTCATAGAATTCTCACGGAATCATCATCGTCCCAGAGAGGTCCAAAGTCTCCATCACTATCATCATCCTCACTTGAACCAACTTTTTTGCTTTCCTTTTTAGTAGGACTTTGTGTTTGAGGTTTCTTGAAAGGCAAGCAAGAAATGAAATGAGCATTCTCCATATTCCAATGTGACAGGATGTACTTGAAAATATTATATATATATATCATACAATTAGTTTATTTCAGTATAAATACAAGTACATGTACTATTTAAATTTATTTACAAGCACATCTAATTCATTTTCTACATCTATATAAGTACAGGTAAATTGGACATAAACCAAAAATATTCATTTTGTAAACCCTATATATTTTCCAATCACATGTGTGCAATTTTTTAAAAAACGTCACAATTTCTTTATTGTCAAAATTGCTAAGTGCTTTTCCTTATAGGTTTGACAATGTACCTATCAGATATTGTGTAACATGCATATGAGTAAAGAAATGAATGTTTGTGATGAGAGTGAACATGGATTTGAATACATATTCATACATGCATACAAGGATGTACCCCTCTATACTTGAGGGGACTGTTAGTCAAACGAGCCTATACAAGGACTCTACAATCAAACACTAAGAACTTATTACAGATACCACACAATAATCTGAGAAGATTTGGTGGTGACAGAGCATTCTGTGCCTATGCACCACGCCTTTGGAATGAGCTCCCTGACAACATCAAGGCTGCTGATAGTGTGCAAAACTTTAAAACTCAGCTGAAAACATTGGTCTTTTGAGAGGAGTTTATTTGACTGTATGGATCATAAACATCTGTCCATCTTTATAAAGTGCCTTTGAACCTTATATGTGGAAAGGGCGCTATATCAAAAATCAATCAACAATACAACGTTAAGAGTGCATCCATTCGAGTGATGAGATCAAATATAAATATGAATTAATGTACATATTAGGTCAAGAGTGCACTTAGCCGACTTAGTATTCTAATGCATATATTCCATTCAAACTTGAAAATATATTTGATAAAATAGCATTTCCCATGCACGAGTCTTGTCAAGTACTAAAATTCCCCTGAGGTATGTTTGCATGGTAGGGCAAGTAGCCTGACAATCTACTAGCCCTTCTCAAAGCTCTACAAGTCTTACAACATGTAGTCATTTGACATTGGAGCTTGTGATTTTGTGACCACACCTCAAAGCATAGGAGCCAAGTTCGCGAACCAACATATCAATTATCAACTGGAACACTTTGACAAAGTTTTTTTCTTTTCAATTCAAATCTTTTTCGGGCCAATAGTGCCCCAAATTCTATCTCCGTCGGAGCACTATACTTTCCAAATTTTCTGGGGTAGCGTGACCCAACCACCTCCCCCCCCCCCCCCCCCCCCCATTTGTTCTGAACAGTACTTCATGCACAGGTAACTACTTACTCCTAATTAATTTCATCCTACAGGGCTCTACGGTCCCCAGAAGGGCCAGGTAGGTTGGCGGGGCTACCTGAGCCCAAAATCAGGTAGTCCCGCCAGCATTTTAGGTAGTCCCGCCATTTATTCCAAAAAGGCAAAAAGGTTCTTTTTCCCCCTTTTCATGTTAGTAATGGTACTTATGCTTTTTTCTTCTATTTTTAAGGTTGCATGCTTAAGGAATGCTATGCTATATTTTTCTTTTTTTCGCTACCATTTTGTACCATTTTAGTGGGGAACCTCCCCAGGATTCAGGTAGTCCAGCGGGACTACCTGAATTCAACTTTAGGTAGCCCGACAGGGCTGTTTTTGGAATTCAGATCTCCCGAGAGATGGGACTATGCTTTATGTTGAGCCCTGTCCTAGGTGGAAAAAAAATTAAAATCATAAGTGCATAACATGCATGGAAATAACCATACCCCTCACTATGAACTTCAGAGAGTAGGGCTCTCACGAATACAGTAGGTGGCGAATACAAATGTATTCACGACTATAGGGTCACGAACACCAATGCTTAGTATTCGTAGAATGCCCGCTGATTCTCCCTTATTTGGAAAGATCTACTTGAACGATCTGAAAACCAGAGCACCGTTTTACCTTATAAGGACAGGAACCGTCCCCAAGCTCAACCGGTATAAGTAATCGTGCGCCCTCAACGTATAATGGAGGCACTTCAAAACTTAGCGCTGCTGTTTTGAAGTGATATCATCAATTTCCAAGGCCGCAAACAGGTAGGGCATTTCATTTTTGTGTATATTCGTCTGTATTCGAATATACAAATGCGTATATTCGAATACTATTCGCATCACGGCAATCCGCGTGCAGAGACTATACGAGTGTATCGCGGGAGCCCTATCAGAGAGGTTTGGTCTTTTTAGCAGGCATTTTCCTATTCAGCAGTGGACCAATGCTGATGTCAACACCTTTACAAATTGTGCAATATAAATTGCTGTGCCAAGACGCTGTAAAACTAAAAGTGACTTCCAAGACTTCATGCATAAAGCAGACACATAAAGTGAGGCCCTCAATGCTCACATCGTCATCATCATCATCGTCCCAGAGAGGTCCAAAGTCCCCGTCACTATCATCGTCCTCACTGGAGTCAACTCTTTTGTTTTCCTTTTTTATTCCTTGGTCCTTTTTAGCAGGACTTTGTGTTTGAGGTTTCTTCAAAGGCAATCAAGACAAAATAAGCGCCTCTTCATCACATTTTAGTGTGTGTGTGTGTGTGTGCATATATATACACACACACACATATATATATATATATATATATATATATATATATATATATATATATATATATATCAATATATATATATATATATATATATATATATATATATAAATATATATATATATATATATATATATATATATATATATATATATATAAATATAAATATGCATATATATATATATATGCATGTATGTGTATGTGGTGAATGTGTGTGTGTGTGTGTTTGTGTGTGTGCATGTGTATTCACACAAAAATATGCATACATATTAACATATGATTTTTTGCATGTACTTCAAATATCAACTATTTGTACATTTGCATGTACATGTAAAGTGTTCAACATCAACATGTAAATTGTATGAACCCTAACTATATACATAATTATATAATGAAGTTATTCATGAAAGTGGTATTCAAGTTCCCTAAATTACATTACAAAGAACAAACAGTACAAGCAATCACAGAGACTGGCAACAATCCGCAAATGAGTGCCAAGCATCTAAATGATTACACAAAAGCATGAACTGGTCAAACAAGAATAATGGACAGTCGATTAATTGTATGATTCACCAAGCCATGCCCACACAGGGCACGAACCTCTCAATAGGCAAACTGGGAGCTAATACAGCTAAGAGAAATGTTACAGGTAACTGCATCCTAAGTAGGCCAAAATAAAAGTCATTAGTTTTCTGCAACCAGGCCCTTACAAGCTTTTACTCGAAAAAATCTCAACACTGAGTTTATTTGGGCCTTTCCAACTCCCTTTCCAATGACACATGCATCTTTTGAAAAAAAAATTATCCATTTTTTTTATCCTCCTACCTACATTTTTTTCAGAGTGTTACAAGAATCAAACACTTTTTAAGGCCAAATGTGCAAATGCAAAAGCATACCATAATCCCTAACTCTAATAAGGCCAGATATCCAGCAACACAGTCGAATTTCCCAGATTTTGCAATGGGCCCCTAGTTTTCTCTGACTAGGAGAGTTCAGTTGTAGGTAGGGGGCCTAATGTTCTGACTGACATTGCCCCATCAAATATTTCCTAACTTTGTTTTTTTTTGCTTGCGAGTCCTCCTCATCAGCATTGTAAGACTGCTTCTAGCCGCAGTGAGCATTGATGGGAAAGCATTATCTATTTCTATGGAGGGGACTTTTAGGGCCTGTACATATCGACAGGCGGCCTTTCTTACCAGGTGATCTTCCTTAACCCACTAAGGCCCAAAGCGGCCAAAAGCATCCCAACAACTTTGATGAGACTTTTCAGGTACATGCAAAGTTAGGATAATATTTGAAGGACAAATTATATTCAGAACATGACAATCAACTCTCCTTCAAATATTTTCCAAGATCACTTCTAATTTCAAAGTTATTATCAAGTTTACCATAAATCCAGTACAAAATTTCTAGAAATATTCTGAGGCATAAATAGTTGAAAAGGTGGTCTTTTGAGCAGTTTTGACTGATTAAGTCAATATGTTATGGAATTCTTTTTTGCGGAGAAGCAGTCAAGCCAATATTCTTTGGAATCAATACCCCTGGAAAATCTTTCTTTTCTAGGTTAGTAGAAACATATAGTATCACAGCCCAGGGAGAAATACAATCACAGCTGAAAAAGGAGAAGCAACATGTTGAGAAATAAAAACCAGGGCTCGACTTATGTGCTTGCCCAGTTGCCCCGGGCACGTAGAATGTGTATATTAAAGCTGAAGGGCAAGTGGACACTGTATCTTGCTTGCCCCACTGGGCAAGTACGCTGTATATATTTTGGGTTTACTTTTAAGAGTGTGTGCAAGCTTTGTGGTCTGGCATCCAAGCTTGTTCTAGACAATATGCTTTCACATGCCAGCACTATGCTCTACTTGGTTTTAAATGAAACATTATAAAACATTCAATTTTCAAGGGTATGTGAAAGTTGGAGTAGGGCAAGTGAAAGTTGAATCTCACTTGCCCTACTGGGCAAGTCGCCGTAAATGTTAATGCCGTGCCCTGAAAACCAACAAAATCAACATAACTTTCTAGCAATCCCATCATGCAATGCAGCGGCACATGTCATCTTCATCGCTGAAGAGTACAAAATAATCATCGTCATTGGAATAAAAAACAAACAAAATCAACATAATTTTCTAGCAATCCCATCATGCAATGCAGCGGCACACAGAGACTGCACCTCATCATCATCACTGAAGAGTACGAAGTCATCATCGTCATCCTCCTCTATCGTAGCCCGTGCCGCCGCCGTCTGGGCTGTGGCTCCCCCTGGTGCCAAATCCTTTCAACATTGAATGGGTACAACATTGATATCAACCCGCACATTGGATTTCTAAATCCACTTTGCAAGGAATTCTGATCATCAAAGGTTAGGAAATCTGACAAATCTTTTTTTGACATCCAATCGGTATAACATCGATATCAACCCGCACATTGGATTTCTAAATCCACTTTGTGAGGAATTCTGATCATCAAAGGTTAGGAAATCTGACAAATCTTTTTTTGACATCCAATCGGTATAACATCGATATCAACCCGAACGTTTGATTTCCAAATCCACTTGGCAAGGAATTTTGATCATCAAAGGTTAGGAAATCTTACAAATCTTTTTTTGACATCGAATCGGTAAAACATCAATATCAACTGCACATTTGATTTCCAAATCCACTTTGCGAGAGTTTTTATCATCAAAGGTAATGAAATCCAATTTCAGTTGCTTAACACAGGAAAAATAATCCTAATTCAATAATTAAAATTTTCGTTTTAATTCCTAAGTTTCGTTCCTACCATAGCTGGTTACCTGGTGGATTTTTTGATTTTGAATGGAAAATATATCTATTTATCTATTTTACTGATCAGCTAAAAAAAGAAAAGTAACTTTGGATTTTCCTTTGAACAGCATTTTGAACCTACCATGCCAGAGAGAGAGGAAATTCAAAATGGAATACACAATATCTATACATCAAAGGAAGTAACAAATGGTCTTAGCCAGCAGGGCCTCTGGGTGTCTTTTTGGACACCCAAAACCCTAAAAAGCACCCCTGTTTTCCTCTTAAAAGCACCCCTGGGAGGAATTTCTTAAAATGTCAATCTCAAGTATATAATTGAATATTTTCATCTCCATATAATTCCTATGACATTGTATAAGGATATCATGCCTTATCTTGATAAATTTATACATGTATATGGTTGAAATCTGAGTTTATTGTGGTCCCCCCTCCTAAATTTGGACGCCCACAATTTTACAAATGCCAATTTTGGGCATCCAATTTCTAAATCCTGGCTAAGACCATGAAGTAACACCCAATTATTAGTCATACACCCTTTCAAATCAGGAGAGTAGGCTTGGTCTGCCTTTTATGTAAATACCTTGACAAAGAAACGATTATGAAAGGAATATTTGACTGAAGTAGACTGTTCCATCCCTATTCAAATATGTTCTTAAACATCAACAAATTAGTGAGTTAACCCATTCATGCCTGAAGTACCCAAAACCGCCTGACCGATTTTGTAATATCTCTCAAATGCAATTTTCATAAGATATTTGAAGAGGAAAAGTTGAGCAGATCTCCTTCAATCATACAGTATTCCAATTTATGATTTATTCTAAAGTTATTTCAGAAGTATCATAGGTCCAGATGATACTCGACAAGAAGATTTCCAGGCATAATTGGGTTAAGCTCAAAATTGTCAGACCACACATGTACTCCATGTGTAAACGGTTATGCTGCTGCTTGCTATTTTGGCCATTACAAAATGATGCAAAAAACCTGAAAAATTATGGAAACCCTGGCAAATGGGTACTCATCTGATAGGACTCCGCAAGAGCTTTTCTATGAATACCCAAATGACTTGGTTTGGATGATTTTCATAATTTCTTGCATTCTTGTGCATTGAACAAAAGTAGCCTCAGCATTGGGAGGGTTCAGGCAAGTGTGATATGGTTTTGTGTGTGTACTGTAAATACGAAAATGAGTACATAATAACATTATCATTTTCTCTCATTTTGGGATGTTTGGTTCTTCTTATTTTTGCGTTTATCGCCACACGTCTGATACCTGAAACTAGGTAGAGATATTTGGTGACTGGAAATAAGTGTGTCAGTTATGACGCAAAAAACGCACCAATTAACCCTTCTGCTGCTGGTGGCTAATTTGGCCAATACATTTAATGATGCAAAAAAACTGAGAAATGACAGAAACCCTGGCAAATGGGTACTCATCTAAGAGAACTCAGCGAGAGCTTTCCAATGAAAACCAACACAACAGGGCCTAGATGGTTTTCAAAAATCTCTGCGTTCTTGTGCTTTGGAAGAAAGTAGCCTCAGCATTGGAAGGGTTAAACACATGCACTTGATTCCAGATTTTACAGTATTCGTTTAATAGTGGTGTTATGATATGGTACTCACTGAGGCGGCGGAGGCGGATTTGTTTCCCAGTTCCAGGGCGGCGATGCGGCTCTCCAGCTTGGCAACCACAGCCTGAAGATCTGCCGTCACTGCAAGCAAAGAAAGACAAAATCATTTTCCAAAACACAGGGATTGACCTTTATCGGTTGTTTAGGGGCATTTGCCCCTGGAAGACGTGATTTTGCTACCAGATGTTGAATTGTAGGAGCCAAATTTGCAAATAGATATATCAACTGGAACACTTTAAAACGTCTTTCTATTTTTATCTCCCTGTACTTAACCTTATAAATAGTAGAGGTGCACTCACCACTCACAAACTCAAGGATCGAGCAGGTGAGCTGAGCTCGAGCTGAAGTCGTCAACTCGCAAACTCGTCTATGTTTGGAACACAAACGTAACACAGAACATTTAACACTAACTTTCTTAATACTGCTTATCGCTATTTTGTTTTGTTTACAATCCCCAATGTATACAGGCAGTGTTGAGCATTATATTGACCTTAGTAGCGCTCTATAGAAAGCAATATGTAAATATAGGAATGTATTCTTCTATGCAGGCACATTTTGAAATTTAATAACCATGTAAATGTTAGCAATTCTCCATCAGTAAGTATCTATTTCTTAATTGGTGTGCTGAATAATGAATATTCATTTTAAAAACCATGCATCCACAAGCTCATGAGTCAAAATGGTGGTGGGCTCATGAGTTGATCTCCCTCTGTGAGTGCAGCTCTAATAAATAGTGCTCCAAAATGCATCTCAGAGCACACATTTTTCAAAGATCTTTAGGGTAACATGCTCCAAGCCCACCGCAGCCAGGCCAGTGCACTCTACCACATTCTTACCGCAGCATTGGAAGGGTAAAAAAGGTTAAATTTTTTGTTGGTTCTCTTCTCACCTTTCCTCAGACCAGAGTTCTCTGTCTCGAGGGTCTGGATTCTGTTGAAGATTTCTGAGTCTTGGCCAGGAGCGGATATTCCCTGTCCCTGAAAAAGTGAGAAATACAAATTATATAAAATGAACTGGCTGCAAAGTTGGGTGTTGTACAAGGAAGAACAGAGAAGGGAGCTGAGGCACTCAATCCAATATGTAGGGTTCAATCTGGAAAAGACAATTTCTAAAACTTGTGTTGATTTCAACATTATTTCAGTTGTATATCTATTTCACTTCATTAGGAAGATCATTGAAAATAATTAAATTTTCAATATCAATATTATATTCAAAATGCTCTGCCTCATTGAATTTATATCTGTAGTATGTATAAATTAAGTGACACATGGTTTTATATAAACATACAAACAAAAGATTTATACATATGTATGAATGTATGAATATGTGTGTATATATATATATATATATATATATATATATATATATATATATATATATATATATATATATATATATATATATATATATATATAAATCTATATCATATATATATATATATATATATATATATATATATATATATATATATATATATACACACATATATACATTAATTAAGAATTGTATAATTATACTAAACACTTCCTCCAGTGAATAGAGTTATCTTATCCCATAAACCAAGATTGTGATTTAGATGTGCAGCTGGTACTTAAATACTCGGTGGTATACGGTTGGAAGAATTAAAATCATAACAGGTCCAATAATAGCCATATTCTTTCATTGGCAATAATTTACTCTCCTCCAATTACAAGATATGATAACTGAAAAGTTAATCAAAAGCTATAAAATGAATATACCTTATAACTTCACTAGAAAATATTTACTGTTTTCAAAAGAATTGATATTTTTTTTGCTCGGACAGGCTAGGAAAATTGGACTTTGAATTTAGTACATCATCGATTTTTCTGCCACATCGAGATTAAATTAGACTAACTTCTAGTAGTTGTTGATGGTGGAGTGCTTTGGGAAAAACCCAGGCCTAACTCATAGTCACTGGTAACTTGCTGCCAAGCCCTCAGCTGGCTTTAAAGGAAAACTTAAATTTGTACGCCAGAAATTTTATGGTTGATGATATTAGACAACCTATAGGAGTCCTCCACATACGCCTTCACTTGAAATTTGGAATTTCATTTAATTTTATTGCCACTCTTTACTGCCAAATTTGGACAAATTATGACTAACCAGTTGTTAGTAGCGGAGGAATCTGGAGTGCATGGCAAAAAGCACCACCTAACCCCAAGTCAGTGGCAACTTTCTGACATGCCCGGCTGGGAATTGATCCCAAGCAGCGGAGAGAGACAGTGAGCAGTCAGTGGCATCCCCTAAGACCACTTGGCAATCAGGGCTGGCCCTTCCCTCTTAGGCAATCTTAGCTATATCTTAGTCTTAGACCTCTAGTCGGGCAAGTGTAATTGTTGGACCCTGAGCTATGATATCTAGAGCAGAAAATTGACAAAAAGTCTACCCTGTGTACTGTGGTAGAAAATTGTAAATTAAGAAAGAAATACAGAAAAAGTTAATTTCATTAGTGAATCTAACTAAACATCCAATGGTATTCCATTCATAATGTACTATAAATAGCAAACTTCCAAGGCTGACATGAAAGAATATATTAATCGTGCAAATACATGTATAACTTTCCATGCTTAAAAACACTCATGATCTGATGCTTTTCATGCTAGTCTCTGAACAGACACCCACTTTATATACAAGGCCAAGAAAAAAAGATTGTTTGTTTCCTGTAACAGTTTGCATTATTCTTTTGGTCAAAAATGTATGTTTTATGCATGTTTTACATTGATTGGGAGTTGGGAGGGTGGAAAAAACTTTGAGGTAGGTTTTTTTTATTTTAATAAAAACTTGTTAGGGTAGGGTTACAGGAAACAAACAACTTTTTTTTTAGGCCCAAACATAATGGTAAATGAAAAATATATCAAATTGACAGATGATACCACAAACGCACACAGACAAAGAAGGAGCAACTCATGAAACTGCAGATTGCTGAGCTGAAATATTCACCGTTAAAGCAAAATACCGAGACAGCTGAAGATGGAACTGGTTCATGTGATAGATAGTTGAATTTTTTGAATTTGAATTTCGTCACATTTATGCCAATTCGTGACTGGCTAGTTCGTGACTAGCCAGTTGTAAGTAGTGGAGGAAACCGGAGTACCCGGCGAAAACCACCGCCTAACTCCAAGTCACTGGTAACTTTCTCACATGCCCAGGCCGGGATTCTAACCCAGGAAGTGGTGAGAGACAGCGTACAGTCAGTGGCGGCGCCTTAGACCACACGGCCGTCAGAGCAGGCCCTGTGATAGATAGTCCCATGGATAGATAGTCACCTGAGTATAAACTTTCAGGACATCAAAGTCAGTCTTTAACCCTTAAGCTGCTGGTGGCTAATTTGGCAAATATAAAACGATGCAAAAAACCTAATTTCTTTTTTACTGAAACCCAGCCACACGGGTACTCATCTGAGAGTACTCAGCGAGAGCTATCCAATGAATACCAACATGACAGGGTTGAGATGGTTTTCAAAAATCTTTGAATCCATGTGCTATTGATGAAAGTCGCCTCAGCATTGGAATGGTTACGAAATAAATATTAACAATTTCGGAAAACTGAATCCTAACAAATTTACCATTAACCCTTTGAAGTCTTTAGTCCAATAGTCCCTCTTGAAAAGTGTTATCTGGACCTAGGACTGTCATGTCATTGACATCCATTTTTCTTTGATTCGATCATTGACATTTTATTTTTCGATTCCGATTATTTCGATTCGATTTTGAAGAACTGCACTAATAGAGTATTTTCACATGTTCTACACTATTTTTGTAGCTAGGATCCTAAGATTTTCACAATGTAAAGACAATGAAGGTTTTCTCAACACATTTTGATTGAATACTTGAGTTTCTCTTCAAAATTCTTATTAGCGTTGGCTAAAAATGGCGTAAAAGGCTGAAAAAATGTGTTTCGATTAATTGATATAACAATTGACATAATATTTTTTTCGATTAATTGGAAAAATTATTTCGATCGATCGATACTTGTCATATCAATGACAGTCCTATCTGGACCCATACTAATCTGAGGAATGCTGGCTAGATAAACATAATTTCACAAAATGAGGAAAGTTTTAGATTGAGGGTTCCAACTATCCGATTTCAAAGTATTTTCCAAACGTCACTTTTGTTGGAATGATAACACCAAAATAGTCAGTCATGAAAATGATAGGAACATGTGCATGCAATAAATAACTGTGCAAAACGCAGAAGTGTTCAATGTGAAATACAGATAAACACCAAAGTGTTCAATGTAAAACATAGATAAACGCCTAAGTGTCCAATGTTTAATAAAGATAAACACCAAAGTGTTCAATGTAAAATACAGATAAATGCTGAAATGTTCAATGTGAAACATAGATAAACGCCTAAGTGTTCAAAGTTTAAAACAGATAAACACCAAAGTGTTCAATGTAAAAGATAGATAAATGCCAAAGTGTTCAATGTAAAATATAGATAAATGCCAAAGTGTTCAATGTAAAATACAGATAAATGTCAAAGTGTTCAAAGTGAAATACAGATGTGAGAAGGTGTGTGAGTAACCCGCTATACCATTGTCCATGTTGGCTTGAAATGGATAGAAACAACATTTGAACATATAGACATGTGGTTTTTCCGCACCAAAATACCCTATTCCTGACAACAATGCACACATGCAACAACACAAAGTAACAATGATCAGACAACAATTGATACATGCAACAATACTAGGTAACAATGGGAGTTGTGCCATTGTTAGATACAATGACCCCGAAAGCATAAGGCCAATAGGAATGATTTTGTTTGGCGAAACAAAACATCACATTTTACCATACAAATTGACTGGATTCCATTCCACCACAGTTATGACATATATACTTGAATCGGACCATTTATAATTCAGGAGTTAAGCGGCTCAGCATTGTTCAATGATCGTTGGTACCATTTGCGTAATTAAGGTATTACCGACCTACCTACCCAATTTTTTTCAGATCCTTACAGGAAACATTTAACAAACAATATTTTTCTTGGCCTTATATCAAACAGGATTTTTTTTTGTCTAAGAACAACCTATTCGCCCTTAAGTCTTCAGGGGATAACATGTTTGATAATCTTCCTTGAGCACAACAATTTACCCTTCCAATGCTGAGGCTACGTTCTTCCAAAGCACAATGATGCAAAGATTTTAGAAAACCATTTCAACCCTGTCATGTTGGTATTCATTTGAAAGCTCTCGCTGAGTACTGTCAGATGAGTACCCATATGCATGGTTTCAGTCATTTCTCAGGAGCTTTGCATCATTTTGTATTGGCCAAAATAGCCACCAGGAGCATAAGGGTTAAATGTTTTAATTGAACTACAGAAGGGAGCTAAAACATTTAGGGATGCACATTTCTTGAGAAAAAGATACAAAATCTTAGAGCTGAGTCAGTGCCCAAGATTTTTACTACGGTACTTTAAACTATGTTTCTAATAAGGGTTTGCATATTACCAGAAATCCAGATTCATTCTTGTCTGATCTAGACCCAAATACATTCATTAGTAACAACAAGCAAGCGGTTTATTCAATACAGCTACCACCACAACGGACATTGCCATGCTTGGGTTATATGGGTATTCAAACCATTCATGCCTGTAGTGCCCAATACTGCCTGATTATTTTGCTGATATCTCTAAAACAAAAGTAATTTCAAGGCAATACTTGAACGAGTAATGTAAATCGAAAATTAACCAACAACTCCCCTTCAAATATTTTTCCAATTTCTGCTAAATTTCAAAGTTATTTTCAAAAGTATCATAGGACCAGACGACAATGGTCAAGGAATTCTCAAAGCATGAGTGGGTTAACCCATTCATGCCTACAGATTAACAAAGCATTGTCTTTATCTATGAATCTTTTGAAAATTTGAAAATAACTTGGAATTGAGCATAATTTCACAAAATATTGTACAAAAGCTGTAGAATAAGTTTATTAGCGACGCATCTCCTTCATATATCTTTTGAGAAATGCTGCGGTAAAAACGAAATCTTTAAAAGGAGGCATTCTTCGGCATTTCAAACATGAATGGGTAAAATAGGTTCAGTGTTATGAAGTTACGAATGCAGTGAAAATGTGCGGTGAGGGGGTCATCTATTGCTGCATATTCTGCCCCCTGGTGGTGAGGGTGAGAATTGAATAAAATAATAACTGTCGCCTGGGACATTGGCTTGAGTGCTAATAGGCTAGTGATTGGGGGGGGGGGGGGGGGGGGGGAGGAATGGGGGCTAGTATTTTGAGTGATAAAGAGAGAGAGAGAGGGTGAGGGTGAATTTCTAGAATTATATTTGGATTAAAGGCAAGTTTTAAGGTTGGCCATGGGCCAAGTGTTTAGGGAACAGTGCAAGTAGTATTAGTTATGGGGCATGTATTTGGAATATGGGCAAATGCCTGGGTTGTATGTGAAGGTTTATCTGGGGGCAAGTGTTTAGGTAAGAGCCAGCTGTTGTGTTGTATCTTTTTTGGCTGGGGTCAGTATTCGGGTTAGGGGCAAGTGTTTAGACTGGGGCAAGTATTGAATAGGGTATAAATGTGTCAGGTTGGGACAAAGTAGTTGAATTGGAAATACGCTTTCGTGTTGAGATGCAAGTTTCAAGACAAAGGGTTTAGGGCAAGTACTTGGTTGGGGGGCATGTTTCCGTGTAGAGGGGCAAATACATGGGTCAGGGGCTAGTGCTTAAAGATAGCAAATTTTTGTGTCATGGACATGCACAAAAGGTTAGGGGTATTACTGTTTGGTGTTTCTAAGTGCTGCTTGGATGATTAATCGATATATTCCATAGTTTTGCCATGATTTCTGATAAATCGATCATTCAAACAAAAGATTGATCATTTTCCAATATGTTCTCTGCTCATATGGCTGAGGTTTCCATTCAAAAGGGACCTTATCTACCATGAAAACCATACATAAAAGTCAAAGATTATTGTGATAAACATTTATTTTTATTTTTGGAAGCCTAAAAAAAGGAAACAGGCCTTTTTTGTTTATTTTATTGTGATAAACATGAACTGTAATTTCCTGACCATTTATCATTCATATTTTAGGGGTAACCAGCCTATTAAATAACAGACACTGGCAAGTGGGCATATTAACATACATAATTATTGATTATAATCGATTAACTGATTGAAAATTTGAACAATTTATCGAGCTGAAATTTTCCCATGACTCCCAGCACTAATATTAAGTTTTTCAAATTTTGTAGGGAGGAATCTAAATTGGCAGGGGACAAGTGTTTGGAAAGAGAATTGAGGTGGCAAGTACATGGATTGGGACAAGTGTTTGGGAATAGAATTGAGGTGGCAAGTACATGGATTGGGGCAAGTGTTTGGGAAGAGAATTGAGGTGGCAAGTACATGGATTGGGGCAAGTGTTTGGGAAGAGAATTGAGGTGGCAAGTACATGGGTTGGGGGCAAGTGTTTGGGAAGAGAATTGAGGTGGCAAGTACATGGGTTGGGGGTAAGTGTTTGGGAAGAGAATTGAGGTGGCAAGTACCTGGGTTGGGGGCAAGTGTTTGGGAATAGAATTGAGGTGGCAAGTACATGGATTGGGACAAGTGTTTGGAAAGAGAATTGAGGTGGCAAGTACATGGATTGGGACAAGTGTTTGGGAATAGAATTGAGGTGGCAAGTACATGGATTGGGGCAAGTGTTTGGGAAGAGAATTGAGGTGGCAAGTACATGGATTGGGGCAAGTGTTTGGGAAGAGAATTGAGGTGGCAAGTACATGGGTTGGGGGCAAGTGTTTGGGAAGAGAATTGAGGTGGCAAGTACATGGGTTGGGGGTAAGTGTTTGGGAAGAGAATTGAGGTGGCAAGTACCTGGGTTGGGGGCAAGTGTTTGGGAAGAGAATTGAGGTGGCAAGTACATGGGTTGGGGGCAAGTGTTCAGGAACAGAATTGAGGTGGCAAGTACATGGGTTGGGGCAAGTGTTTGGAAAGAGAATTGAGGTGGCAAGTACATGGGTTGGGGCAAGTGTTTGGAAAGAGAATTGAGGTGGCAAGTACATGGGTTAGGGGCAAGTGTTTGCAAAGAGAATTGAGGTGGCAAGTACATGGGTTAGGGGCAAGTGTTTGCAAAGAGAATTGAGGTGGCAAGTACATGGGTTAGGGGCAAATGTTTGGAAAAAAATTGAGGTGGTAAGTAGTGGATTGGGGGCAAGTGTTTGGGAAGAGAATTGGGGGTGGCAAGTACATTGGTTAGGGGCAAGTGTTCAGAAGAGACCAAGTGTTCGGTAGTGGATGGACCAGAAGTGGGTGGTTGTGGGAATAGACGAGACAAAGCTAGAATCTGCGAATGTTACTCACTGCACTGCTTAAGGACTTTTGTATGTGTTCCCGTGCGCGAGCAATCTCAGAGACGAGTGTACTCGAGCCGCCCTGTAGTAACGAACAGACAACGAGAGGTTAGATCATAGTCTTAGCCAGCAGGGCGTCTTTTGGACACCCTAACCCTCAAAAATCACCTGGCAGGACACCCAAATTTTATAGTAAGTAATTTCTGAAAATATCAATTTCAAGCATATTTAAATGATAGTTTTTCACCCAAATCCTCAGAAACACCTGTCAGGACAAACAAATTTTATAGTAAGTAATTTCTGAAAATGTCAATTTCAAGCATATTCAAATGTTATTTTTTCACCCAAACCCTCAAAAATCACCTGTCAGGACACACAAATTTTATAGTAAGTAATTTCTGAAAATATCAATTTCACGCATATTCAAATGTTATTTTTTCACCCAAACCCTCAGAAATCACCTGTCAGGACACCCAAATTTCATGAGAAATTTGTGAAAATGTCAACTTCAAGCATATTTAAATGAATTATTTTTTTACCACAATATAATTCCCATGAAATCGTATAAGGACAGTATGCCTGATTTCAATAAGTAATTGCTTGTTTAATATTGTTTATGTCTGTAATCTGGGTATATTGTGGTATCCCTTGAAAGATAGGACGCCAAAAGTTTTACAATTGCCAATTCTGGGCACCCAGTTTCAAACTCCTGGCTAAGACCCTGGGTTAGATGGTCAATCAGTCAAACCTGGCTGGGAAATCACAATGGAAATCAAAACACAGCTAAAAAAATAGGTGCAATCAAAACATACCATGCTCAGGACCCCTTTTTGAAAACATGAAACTCATTGCCAAGAAACCTTTATGATTTCCATATCCTCTTTTTTTTTCCATTTATAGCAACATTTTCATGATGATAAGAGTTTACAGCAATTATTTTCAAAGAAAGTGCCAGGCTCCTGAGATCTATAATGTGCTCTTACGCCATAGTGAATTCACTCACATATGTATTGTAAAATCACAAAATGAAAACATGAAATAAGCAGTCTAGCCAAAAATTGAAAAAATCTTGACTATAGTTTCTGAGATTTTCGGTTATTATTGTGCAAAGTAGGTAACAAAAGAAAATCTCTCAATTTTTGTCTAGGTCTTTTTCTACTACTGCGGTTTGGACCATACTGGGGCCTATGGTACAATGGCCTGAGACTGGCATATTCATGACATAAATTTGCCCTGAAATTACTGTTCAATACCGAAAACATATTTTGGGTCAGGATGTGAGCAACTGAGCAAGATATCTGATCACATATATTTTACCTGTGTGATGGGTAGCTGTGAAGCTTACGGAGGGAGGGAGGGTGGGTGGTGCATATATGAATCATCAACAGCAGTTTCAGTATTAAAAGCTATCCTTGATTATGAAATAATCATTGCAGCTGCAGTTTTTAATACAGCTTACATTTAAGTATATAGCATTTTTGCTGTGACATGCTGTCATCATCAAATGAGAATACTAAGGCCTAACAAAAAAAGGTGTTTGTTTCCTGTAACCCTACCCTAACAAGTTTTTATTCAAAAAAATCCCTACCCTTAAGTTTCTTCGGCCCTCCCGACTCCCAATCATCAAAAAACATGCATAAAACACACATTTTTGACCAAAAAAATAATCAAAAATTTTTTTCTTTTACCAACCTACCTACCCTATTTTTTTCAGACCGTTACAGGAAACAAACAATTTCTTTTTTTAGGCCTAAACTTGTCATTGCAAACAGCGGGTAAAGCAAGTGAATTGAGATCATTCTTGATCAAACCGGTGCAGGAGTTCAATGAAAATAACCACAATTTAGCATCTTGCCATGGAAAAAAAATAGCTTAAATTAAGAATTCTGTGGTCGATAAAATTTTCTAACTTTTATACAAGGGAAGGAAACAAGCACAATAATCAACACTGCACAAGATGAAAACATAAAGCCCTCAATATGATTAGCAAAACCACAAAGAGCATTGTGAGACATTCTGAGGACATTTTCAAATTGTACAGTAATTATCCCATTCAGGCATGTGTTGCCAAAAATCGCTGACAATTTGGGTGATATCTTTATGATAATAAGAGCATTTTTTCTGAAAATATCTGATAAAGAAATGCTAGTCAGAAGCAGAACCACAACTCTCTTTCCAATAGTTTGTGACCCCATGCTTAACCCTTCCAATGCTGAGCCTACTTTCGTCCAAATCACAAGGACGAAATTCTTTTTGAAAACCATCTAAACCTTGTCATATTGGTATTCATTGAATAGCTCTCGCCGAGCACTTTAAGATGAGTACCAATATGCCAGGGTTTCAGTCATTTTTCAGGTTTTTTGCATCATTTTGTATTTGACAAATTAGCTACCAGCAGCATAAGGGCGAATTTCAAAAATATTTTCAAAACTGTCATAGGTCCAGACCCCATGTGTAGGGTAGAGCTCCATGCATGAAAGAGTTAACAAATGTGCAATACAAATAAAAATATTTTTCAGGAATAAGAGCAATAAAAGGCTCCTATCTTTCTCAATCTGTTCCATGTTATGCCACATCAAAAATGACACAAAGACGCCCAACACAAAGATAGAAATGAGAAATGTACTGTTAAAGAGTCTGCCATGCTAAATGTAAAAGGTCAAACATTGAATGGACTGATGCAAACGATTAGTGAAAGAACAAATCTTTACCTATTCCTTCCTGTATTCCCCCAAAAAGACCTTTCTATTAAAGAAAATACTCCGAATAAAGGCATATCTTGGAAATAGTAGATGGAGAAATGGAAGAAGTTGACCATCACATCTCCTTCCTACTAGTATTTAACCCTTGTGCTGCTGGTGGCGAATTTGGTGAATACAAAATGATGCGAAAAAAGCTGAAAAATCACTGAAACCCGGGCAACTGGGTACTCATCAGATAGTACTCATCAAGAGCTTTCAAACCCATACCAAAATGGCAGGGTTTAAAAGATTTCTAAAATTGTCTGCGTCCCTGTGCCTTTGACAAATGTAGCCTCAGCTTCGAAAGGGTTAAAAAAGAAAAAAAATCATAAATATTTCCAAAAGGCTGTGTTTCTAAGCCACACTTTGTATGAGACCTTTAATCATGAATTGTTAATGCAAACCCTTCATTTCAAATTTCATATCATGGCCTCCATGGGTACTGTTATTCACAAACTTCCAGTATTGTAATACTAAAGAACACTGACCACTAGTGACCAGGGAAAATTGTTTTTTGCATGCGCCATCAAACAATGTTAATGACAATTGATCAATATACCAAAATACATGTACTGACAAAACCACTATCATAAATCAATACACATGTGTTTGAGACATATACTTAGAATAAATAAAATCACAAAAATTGAGAAAAGTAAAACTTGACAGGGCTGAGATTGATCATCTTGAGCGCAAAACCTTCATATCAAATAAATAAATGGATCAATAAATCAATAAATATATAATTAATAAATCAATAAATTAGCGATCCACCAACTTGATCTTTCACTGAAAAAGACCGCCACCCACTGAAGTGTAACTAGAGCTGCACTCACCACTCACGAACTCGAGTGGCTCAAGCCCTGGCGCAAACTTGCCGAGCTCGAGCAGAAAACTTTAAATCGTGAGCTCGTCTATGTTGGGAACACAAACGTAACACAGAGCACCTAACACACATCATTAACATAGATAACTGCTTATCGCTGTCATGTCTTCTTTACAATCTCCAATGTATACATTCAAGCGGTGTTGAGTATTTATACTGACCTTTGTACCTCGTCAGCATGTTTTTAAATTAAATACACATGGCAATGTTAATTAAATCTCCGCCAATAGATATTTATTTCTTAATAGCTGGGATGGAAAAGAAGTATTTCTTTGGAAAATTAGAACGTCCGTGAGCTCATGAGCTCACGAGTCAAACGGGTGGTGAGCTCATGAGTTGATCTTCCTCCGTGAGTGCAGCTCTAAGTGTAACTTTGTATAAGATTTAAAAGGTTTGTTTCCTGTTTTGTCAGACACAATTGTAGAATCATGTGCCAACATATTTCATAATTTCTAGTCTCAACATGTAACGGGATGAATGATAGATCAAATATATTTTTGTAATAAAAATAGTGCAAATCTGAAACTTTTAAATGAGATATGTTTAACTTATTCCAAAACCAAAGTTTTTTTTCGCATTATTTTGTATTGGCTGCATTAGCCGTGCACCACCAGCATAAGGGTTAAACCTATTGGATACATTTCAATGTCAAAATCTGCACCAGTTTAGATAAGGTTTTCCTTCTAAAAATAGTGTTGAATTATCAAATGTGTTTATTAATCAAATTTGGATAGGATGCGCTCTCGATCAGATGAAAGATTTAATAGCTTCAAGGCCACACGTCAAATGGTTTTGTTATTTTTAGCGGGCATACTAAATAAGGGCATGCACACAGCAACAGTCGCTCACGGCAACACACCAAGCAACGGGCAGCGCTGTACCTGCTCTGGCGAAGGGGGTGGTGTCGGTGCGTCCACTTGGGGCGGTGAGGGTGCACCGCTGGCAGGGGGGGTGCCGTTGGCTACTGGGTCTGTGGCCACTGGGTTGCCCGCTGCTGCGGTCTCAGCCTCAGATTCCTGGTCAACACCACAGAGACTAATGTTAGGATTTACATCCGTATATTTTTCCATGTTTTTCAGCACGATTAGGCATGAAAGTTATTTGTTTCTTGTAACCCTACCTTAACCAATTATTTTTCAAAAAAATCCCTACCCTCGTGTTTTTCCGCCCTTCCAACTTTCCATCAAGATAAAATATGCATGAAACACACATTTTTTGAAAAGAAAATTATCAAAGATTTTTCATTTTACCAACCTAACAACCCTATTCTTTTTGGATCGTTACAGGAAACAAACAATTCTTTCTTTAGGACTTAACTGTTCAGAGTTTTGATTGATTAATTAACCATATAATAGATTACTTCCAGTTGGTGTTATGTACTAAAATATGGATGCTATCTAAAACTGCACCAAGTTTACTTTTAAAGCATTTAGAAATATAAACAAGAAGATGATAGGTTTTACATGGGACTTGAGCAAAATCTAAAGATTAAATTGAGTAGATATGGTGAAAAGTCTTATCTCAGATTTTTGGGCAATAATCATTTGGCAACATTTTTTTTTATTTTCACAGTAAATTATAATATTGATTGTGATAAAACAATTGATCAATTTAGAAGTTTAATCATAATACTAAAAGACACATGTTTTCAACTACAGATAACACACCCAAGGAAAAGGTTCAATAACTGTAGAATGGAAAAGTTCCTACGTAAATTTATACATGGGAATTTAATACTCAAACCACAAAATATTCTTTTTTCTTTATTCAATTTCAAATTCAAATGTTAAATGGTGGAAATTGAATCGTGTATAAAGTCCTTAAATAAATAACCAGATAATATCAATCAGAATAAAGTTATTATTTCAAAATTATCATGTCACAAAATGAAACCTTGTGTTTTCATTTTTTGTGTATTTGGTGTCACAGATATCTTATCATTAAAATCATACAAATTTTATGAAATAACAATTTTTTTACAAAATAAAACATTCAAAAATATTTCCATCCTACGGTAGGAACCAGGTCCTGACCAATCAAAGGTTTGATGGCATTGCATACTTCTTTGAAGTTTTCATTAAGCCAGTCCAAGTTGATTTTTGGTCTTACAGATTTTTTTGCTCCAAATAAGTTTGTCAGGCGCAAAAAACTAAATAAAAACTTCAAAACTCTCGGTCCAGAGGACAGTGTTTACTTTGCACAAAGCAGTATGTTGTTTTTCATGCGCAATGCATTATGGGCGCGCCAACGTCGAAGTGGTGCCAAATATGGTTACCAGTTCAGACAATATTATATGCGATAAGACAGGGATCGCATAATTAAGTTTATTTTGAATACTTTCTTTAAATCTAGTGGCCTGAAAACGTAAAAACAAAGGCCTTTTTGTGGGTGAGTAGGTAGTTTTTCCTTAAAGGGCGAAATATAAAAATTCTTTTTAGAAAATCAGGAATTAAATTTTTTTTCTTAATTTGCCCAAAAATCAGTTGGCGATTCCATAAGACCACAAATTGACCTGGCCTAATGGAGAAAGTTTTAAACATGGCGGACACTGCACCGATTATTCATTTTTTTGCTGCTTACCTGAACGACCAGACCAGAGTGGGCCTGTGCCTTGCTCTCTTCGAGCATTTTCTCAGCATCCTCGTAGCGGAACTTGTCGAACCAGATGTTTTCTGACATAAGTGGGTGAGCCATGATGGTCATCTGCCTGAAAAGGAGAAACTTTTGGATCAAGTTCCGATTCCGAACTGGTCTTCCCAGTGCTTTGGATGGCACTTTAACCCTTATGCTGCTGGTGGCTAATTTTGCCAATACAAAATGATGCAAAAAAGCTGAACAATGACTGAAACCCTGGCAAATGGGTACTCATCTGAGAGTACTCAGTGAGAGCTATCTTATGAGTACCAATATGACAGGGGTTAGATGGTCTTCGAAAATCTTTGTATACTTGAGCTTTGGACGCAATATTAGTCTCAGCATTGGAAGGGTTAAGCTGTATGTTCGGTCACTGCGGTCAGCCAGCCGCACATGTTTACTTAGCGTTTATTTACCCTTGTTAAGAGTTACTGACTTAAAATAAAGGTTACTTCACTTCTCTTAAAATATAGACAGCAAGCATTATTCACCAAAACAATTAAGACTAGGCTCGACCAGGAAATTCATTGCTGGTGTTGAGGTTGGTTGAATCGGTCAATCCTGGATATCCTGACAGACCAAAATTTGTCACTGATTAGTGCTGAAAACAGTTTGCTTAAGCCTTAGTGGTCAAACGGTCCATCAAAATGAATAGTCTAGTGGTCCACTAGAAAAATTAGTGGTCCATATGACTTTGAAAACAAAAATGGTAGCCAACAGCCATTTCATAACTGAAAATTCATGGTTAATTGTGCTAAATTTTTGAATTGTGACAGCTATAATCTAATCTTCTTCTTCCTTGCTACCACCTTACTTCTCGTAGAAGACTCCAGTGGGGATGAGTGCCTTGTTAGTGTAGGAAAAGTAGAAAGTAGTGATGGGAATCATTCCAAAAATTTAGGTCGATTAATCGACTTTGAACGATTATACATCGCCAAAAATCTAATTCCAACTCTTGACCTTCCTGATGTTTCCTAACACCAGAACTGCACAGTACTGGTGTTAGGAAACATCAGGAAGAAGTTCAAGATTCAAGAACCATGGAGAATGGTGCAGAAATATGATGAAGATATGAGTGCAACTGTCCGTTTCCGTTGGATTCGCCATGTGCGTGAATCCAACGTAGT
The DNA here is from genome assembly GCA_963942565.1 of Maea johnstoni. Lineage (NCBI taxonomy): Eukaryota > Metazoa > Annelida > Polychaeta > Spionida > Magelonidae > Maea > Maea johnstoni. The sequence continues at coordinate 18,090,246 of OZ012700.1, read as the reverse complement.
GGACAAGCGATAATCGACAAAAATCAATTGTTCATTTCGCCGGTCGTTTAATGGAATTTCGGCCCAATCCGACCGATTGCTCGACACGGCAATTGATCGTTACAACACTAGTAGAAAGGTTGTGGTAAAAAGGGTTTATTTTGTTAGATATTAAAAAGAAGAAAGAAATGTGAAAGAAAGTGTAGAAGAAATGTGAAACTGGACGTGATGCTTACTTAAATTAATGTGGTCAGAATATTTAGCAGACATTCTGGGCAAGTAAACATACTTTTACTAGCCCATTCAAATTTTTGGTAGAAACGGACCAGTCACTGACTCATACAGGCATGATTTTTTTTCTACCAAAAGTAGCACAGCAGTGACCGAAAAATGCTGTGCTTCAGGATTTATATACTCATACTGGGAGACAGGTAACCCCTGCCCTTGGCCAAGTGACCATATTCTATTTTGCATGACAGGAATTGCGCACACTGAACTAAAGGAAGTCAATAAATGCCACTTTCTGACTACTAAAGGGCCCTAGAACTCCTACATCAAGTTGCTAACTATTGTATCATATCATTCCTTAAATAAATATCCCACTTTTGCGCAGCTATTTCCAAGAAAGCTGCTTTTATACTCAATCTTCTTCAACGAGTGGAAATCTGTAAAGCTGTCACTCCTTACACGTTGACACCCCCGCTAGCCGGGGCCGACTCTAATACTCATTTTATATATTGACGTTATTGGTATAAGAGTCGGGGAAAGCCCGTATACCCTACAATGTTATTTTTCAATCTTCCCAAATTTCTCCGTCGGTGTCAAAGTTACCTCATACCTGACTGCACTAGGATGACTAATATGAGCTAGCAATGCGTGCCGCTAACTTCGTGTGTCGGTAAAATCACTTTTAACGGAATGGTAGTCCAAAGATTTCTTGAGAAGATTTGTTTATCAAATGGTCACCACCATCTTGCCGAGTTTGCGAGAGGTCAGAGCGAGATTTAATCAAAGAGCGACTTCTATTTGTAATTCGGCACATGCCGCCTATTGTTTATGAAAATGGTCTTGGGCCTGCCGAATGTGCCGAATTACAAATAGAAGTCGCTCTTTGATTAAATCTCGCTCTGACCTCTCGCAAACTCGGCAAGATGGTGGTGACCATTTGATAAACAAATCTTCTCAAGAAATCTTTGGACTACCATTCCGTTAAAAGTGATTTTACCGACACACGAAGTTAGCGGCACGCATTGCTAGCTCATATTAGTCATCCTAGTGCAGTCAGGTATGAGGTAACTTTGACACCGACGGAGAAATTTGGGAAGATTGAAAAATAACATTGTAGGGTATACGGGCTTTCCCCGACTCTAATACCAATAACGTCAATATATAAAATGAGTATTAGAGTCGGCCCCGGCTACACCCCCGCCAATACACATAACAACTAGAACGTCAGGGGCTGCCAGAGGCAGCGTTCCCGAGGGGGTCGACTAGACAGGAAGCACTGCTGTATCACAGTGTGCCATCGTCCTGGAGACTACACAAGTGGAGTTTCCAGGACGGTTGGCAGTGTGGCCATATCCTGGTAATGGAACATACAGATTTCTCATAATTGAATACACCAATACATTTACAGTTAAGAAATAATGAAATATCATACGAACAATGGTTGGGTATAAATTCACTGTATTCAACTGTAGTATGTACTGTCTTAGACTTCTAGACTTTAAAGTTTAAGATTAGAGAAGCCGGTTCATAAACTCCACTGAGTGACACTGACAGCCGGGCCTCAGGAAATGGTAATGGTTTCACATATATTTTTCTATTCACTTGTATAGAGATCACCAAGAACACAAATAGCTATTCTAAGACATGACTTGACATTTCAAGGAACCAAATACCGAAGTAAAATCATCAGATTCCCTTTTACACTTTGACAATTACCTGTTGAAGTGCAAGTAAAAGTTGACACCGGACCTATCAAGATGGCTATCTGCCGAAAGAGGGAGACCTACACGTGTGGGGCCTCTCTGTCAAATCCTCTTCATAACGCACCTAGTACCGCAGATATGTTGTTGGAGCGCCCTCTATAATCATAATGGCAGTACTACAAAGCAGGAACTTTGTCACTTTTGAGAGGCTCGTACGGATTTTAGATCCGATTAAAATATTGCTTTACTTCTGAGTAAAGAAAAACATCTTTGTCATCATACTCTGAATTTACTTGCATTTTTTAAAAACATAAACTTTGATAAGCCTTTAATAAAGGCTTAACAGAGCATCAGTAGTCAAATTCCATGCCACCCTGATGGCCAACCATTTCCAGAGTACCATTCCTGTCATCCCCAAAGGTAGTTCAATAATATTGAACCTTATACAAATATGCCATGCCAGTGTGGGTATCATGATGGAATGACTCCCCGAGGGAAAACCATCCTCCCGAGGGGAGACATTCCATCAGGATACCCACGCTGGCATGGTATATTTGATTTAGTATACCGAACAAACCCCATTTTGGTGAAATATCAATAAAAAACAATGTTTATAATGTCAAGGTCACAGATGACTGGTGATTCACACATTCCCCGCTAGGCGTCACTAGTGACAATGGTGGACATGAAGCCCATCAGTGGACATGATGGAATGGCCAACCTTTGTAAGCCAATCACGGCTTACGATCTTCAAGTGAGGTATAATAATACTATATATGCAACGATATGTTATTGTGGATGTTGTGTGTTGCAAATATAAGGTTCAATGCCATCCTCTAATGTTATGTTAGCAGCAGTGGTTTAGCATAAAACCCATAAACGGAACAAATGCTAGGCTTCTTGGTCCGGAAAGTGTCCTTAACTACCATATATTATGACTTCCTCCAGCAAATATTCCGGATATTTCGTAATAGAAACAAAACATACTATTCAAGTTATTCAAATCCAAATTTCCTTTCTGTAAATAATTACGACTTTTACAAGCAATATGGCGGACATTTACAACTTCTCCAACTCGATCGCCGGCTGGAGGAGAAAAGAGTCTGATATAGTCCAATTAAACGGCAATGAATTTTATCTATGACGGCAATACATAGAGCTAGCCGTCGGTATTTGATAAGAGAAAAAATAAGTTTGCAAACTGTTTGTATGTGCCCAGATTATGGCAAAATGCTTCCGCCTTAGTTTCGGGTGGAAATCTGCTAACAAACTTTATAGGAGGTGGGACTAAACCCTACCGTCCGTATGATATCAGAAACGGGAAAATAGCTGTGGTTGCTCATCTAAGGAAAATATGTAGGGTTTATGTCTGAACTACCCCAAATTAAAGGAACCTCAGCAGGCTAAGACACATACACTGGAGTTGGTTAGGATACGGGCTTGGGAGGGGGGGGGGTGCTAATGGTAATGTCAGGAACTTAAGATGGATTAAGGCTTGGATGAAGAAAAGAATGGATATGTAGCGAGGTCAAGCTAAACATGCTAGCCTCAACCAGTGTCAACTAATAGCTCCTTATAGGCCAAAATTGGTGCTCTTGAAATCCCCAGCTGGTGGTGGAGATAAGGTTTCTCTGTGATGTAATCGATACGAGAGCCCTGATTGGTCCTTGTTCCCACGTGACCTCGCGCTGATGCTTTATCTGGTACTCCTGGCGAGAGACCAATTACTATATGCCCTATAGTTTAGAATTGGACTCATGCCAGGAGTACCAGATAAGGCATCAGCGCGAGGTCACGTGGGAACAAGGACCAAAATACCCGAAATACTCTTGGCTATAACCATGCCAAATTTCAAACACTTCTATTAACATCTGTTATATACAGTCTGAATGCATGTGTGAAGCGACCACGTTCCGGTGAAATTCGATACAGAGAAAAGGGTCAAATGCCTTTCCTATGTGCAAGCTTTTGGTAATGGTTGGTCTCCTATTGTGCTCAGTGAGGGCTTAGATGAATAGACATTCGTGGTGAGGGCCTATATCATGATAGACATTCGCAGTTGATCTGGTTATAAAGGTAAAGGTATTCGGTGCGTAGTCTTGTATCGACCGAAATGTTCACACGACCTTCATCCCCCAGCAGGCCTGTACACACGGAAACCATTTCAATCCCCAGGGGGATATTCCAGAGCAGCTGGCAGCATATATCGCACAAGCTCTAAGCACTGGTTATGTAAAAATCTCAAAGTCACCCTATATGTCACACATCATAATACACGCTGGAATAATAAACCTTAGTTTTTGCGATGGCCACTGTCCATCGCTGCAAAATTTGCCGCGTCTTCCAATCTTCGTTTGCGCCACGGTTTGCGCCGAAGCAGAGCGACGCCGGTCAAAAGTCAAGTACTAGGCGCGTTATTACAAACATAGAAAATGGCGGATAAGGCGGGCACTCAAAGTTCGTGCGCCTGCACTCTACCCTACTCCAGGGTAAAAACAATTATGAAAAGTTCGCCCGATGTAAACAGCGTTAGCCAAGATGCTCTCTACATGATTACAAAAGCTACAGTAAGTTTTGGTGCAGTTTGGGTTAGAACTGAGCGTGTTACCCTTCGTCCTATTCCAAAGCTCCATTGTTGTCATTGTAAAACAGTACTCATTCATTTCTACTTCTAGAGGCTGAGTGAATTATCCATTTGTTTTTATTGCTTTGAACAACCGAACATCCTACATTTAAAAATCATCCTAGATTTTACTCCTAAGATCTTAGTGCAGGTGTAAGAGTTCTTAGCTTAGTATCACTGGCTCTGTCTGACAAATACTCACAATTCACACAGCCACACTGCAGGACCCACATTCTAAGATTCTTGGACTGTGCCTGTGGGAATCTTTGAAAATGAATATTTCAAGTAATGATTGAATATGAAGGTGATGAAAGAGCATCCAAAAAAGGCTTGTCTCCCTGCAGAACATTTTTCTGAAGATAGCGATCGAGCAGACGATAGCGGGGACGAGTTTTAGAAGATAAAGGATACAATAGGGTTTGCTGTGTGTCTTTTGTATTGTTTTGTGTGGGAATAGTGTACGTTTCTGTTGGTGTGTTTTTTGGAAGTGGGGAGGGAGTAATTTGGGAGATTTGAAAGGTTGTGTGGGTGAATAGGTGTAGCGTGGGTAACGTTTTTGGCGGGAAAATAAAAGCTGGGTAAAGTCTTAGAAGACCAACCACTTAATCCAAGGTAAAGTGAAGGAAAAGTGGATTGTTTTAGTAAAAGTTCAATTGGGGGTGAGAGAAAAATGAGTAGAAGGAATAGTAGAGATGGTGGGAAGGGGGGAGAAGACTTTTTCGTTGAGTGTGAGAAGTGCAAGCAGTGGATTAGTGGGGATGGTTTGGGGTTAGACAGGGGAAAGGTAAAGAAGATGAATTTTGTATGTGAGGCCTGTGTAGAAGGGAAGAGGTGGAAGAAAGAAGCCAAAGAGTGGAAGAAGAAGGCAAGGGAGTTGGAGAATATGAAGACAGGGGAGAAGGAGTAGGAGGTAGAAGAATGGAGAAGGGAAATGGAGAAAAGGGTACAAAGGTTAGAAGAGATATCATAGCTGAAAAAGGGGTTCAAAGACAGGAAACAGAGAGTGCAGGAGAAAGTCAAAGGAGGAAGGGGATGATAGAAGCAGAAGAGGGAGAAGAGGATAGGGAGCACAGGGGAGGGGGAGAGAAAGAGAGAGAGAAGTGATGGAAGAGGAAGGGGAAAAAGGGGGGAGACATGAGATGGGAGTGAAAGGGACAGTGGAGTAGAGGAGAAAGAGGGGAGACAGGGAATGGAAGATGGGAGTGAAAGGGTCAGTGGAGTAGTGGGAAAAGAGGAGAGGGGAGAGGTAGACATGAGGAGAAAAGATAGGAAGGGGAAGGATGAGAGAGAAAGAAGGGGGAGACCGAGGGAGAAGTTCGAAAGGAGAAGAGAAGGAGGAGGGGAATCAAGGGGGAGGGCCGAGGGAGAAGTTCAAAAGGAGAAGGGAAGGAGAAGAGAAGGAGGAGTGGAAACAAGGGGGAGGGCCGAGGGAGAAGAGAAGGAGGAGGGGAAACAAGGGGGAGGGCCGAGGGAGAAGTTCGAAAGGAGAAGAGAAGGAGGAGGGGAAACAAGGGGGCGGACCGAGGTAGAAGTTTGAAGGGAGAAGGGTAGGAGAAGAGAAGGAGGAGGGGAATCAAGGGGGAGGGCCGAGTGAGAAGTTCGGAAGAAGAGAAGGAGGAGGGGAAACAAGGGGGAGGGCCGAGGGAGAAGTTCGAAAGGAGAAGAGAAGGAGGAGGGGAAACAAGGGGGCGGACCGAGGGAGAAGTTCGAAAGGAGAAGGGAAGGAGGAGGGGAAACAAGGGGGAGGGCCGAGGGAGAAGCTCGAAGGAAATAGTGGGTTTAGTTGGGGAGCCATCAGAGGTACTGGCTAGAACTGTGGGAGATGGGGTGAGGAAGATGATGAAGAAGAGAGAAGGGGAGAAGCGATAGGGGTGTGCCTGTGTACATATATGTTTGTTATCTTTGTCTAACACATTTGTTGGTTCGGACTAAACGGTAAAGGGGAAGAGAGCTGGTGGTGTAAGGGAGGGGCACCGAAACAGGTAGGCACGGAGGATACAGGAGGGGAGACCAGAGTTTCACTGATGTTTTAATTGTTTCGGTTATTGAGATAATGAGTTAACATAGTTTGTTTGTGGGGTTTGAAATATGTTGAGGGGTTCTTTTCTGTGGGGTTTGAATATATGTGTAGGACAGAAAGACAAGGAAGAAACAGACCAGAGACTCGATAGGGTATATGTATAGGACAGGAGGACAGGGGAGGGTACGGACCGGATGCAAGAGGCATTCATGACAAAAGTATGGGGGGAGAGGGAACAGAGACTGAGACAAGGCCCGGGGGTGACGAGTGGCCTGGGTGGTAGAGGGTGAACTCCGTAGGTCCTCCTTAGGGAGTTGACCCCGTGGGAAAATTGCGGTTACGGATCACAAACAAACAAACAAACAAACAAAAAACAAAAAGTTCCCATGGCATTACAGGTTTAAGGGTATTTTGACCTAATTCAATGAGTAAATATCTGTATATATGATTGTTATATGGTCTCCCACAGAAATTAGAATGCCAAGATTTTTTACAAAAAATTGTACTTCAAGATTCAAAGCCGATCGAAGGGCTTCATTTCCCCCAAAAGTTGTTTGTTTCCTATAACCCTACCCTAACATGGTTTTACTCAAATACATCCCCATCCTCAAGTTTTTCTGCCCTTCCAAACCTAATCAACATGACATATTCATAAAACACATTTTTGAACAAAAAAATACCCCCCCTCCCAAAAATATGTTACCGACCTACCTACACAGGTCTTCATGTACGTACAGGAAACGAACACTTTAATTTTTCTATGGTTAAGACCATGCAATCAAAATATTCAATCAGTTATAAAGACATGCTTCCATGTCTCTGATTCATTTTAAAAAGATATGTGCAGGGCCCAACAATACCCGGCCAACCCAGGTAGTCAGGCGGGGCAAGTTGGACCCAAGATCAGATAGTCCTGCCAGGTGTTCAGGTTGCATGGGCAATTTGATAGCAATTACCTTGTTTAACCTTGACCAGAGAAATACATCACCTTGATCCGCAACCCCATAGGCACAGCATGCTAGTACCTAGGGTATGTGCGCCTCGGGTTACGCGGTAGAGCCTGTGGAAGTATTGGTCACGTGATTTTTTTCAGAAAGAGGCTGGCTGACTGGCTGGCTGGGTACACAGAATGTCATCCTATCTAGGTCAGATAGGTTGCCAAGGAGATGGGGGTCAGCAGGCAGGGTATACAGGTTATCTATGACTCAGTGGGAGGCAGCGAAATTTGATGATGCATGCAAAGTGCCCACTCCCTGTCTACTACTCTCAGCCTTGACATAGAGACAACAACATTTTCTTAATTTTTAAACTTTAGGTCTGATGTTATTTCTGTATATATATTTCTCACCCATTTTATTTCCGTCTAAAGTTACCCTTTTTGACTCTTCAAGGTTGCTGTCAACCATATTGTTATTCAAAAGATCCTGTACTGAACTCAATGAATGTACCTCTCAATTTCCATTCTCATGTTAGATAGTCAAGCGGGGCAAGTTGAGGGCTCGTTCAGCTTGCCCGAAATGCCATCTTTCAATGATTAGATAGTCATGACTATAGGGCTATCTGTTATGTCAAGCCCTGATGTGGTAGAGTATATAATAAGTAGCAGTGGCTTAGACAGCACTGTATGGTGTCACTCAAATTCTCAAAAACAGCACATTAAGACACCCAAGACTTTTGGAGATGAATTTCTAGAAATGCCAATTTCAAGCAAATAATATTGAAATGTACGCTTTAATGTGCATTCTTGGACATTCGTTAAAGGTATTATTCAGTTTAGACTTATTAAGAAAATGTATCTTTATGGTATTTAAATTGAAAATATTATGGTCTCCCTCAGGATATCTATTGGATGCCCCAAAATTTTGTGATACCAAATTTTGGGCACCCACTTTAAAAATCCTGGCTTAGTCTGTGATAAGTAGTATGGGTGAGTTCTTGTGAAACATATGTATCAGAAATAATTTCAAAATTCCAATCCAATTATGGTTATACAGGGCTCGACATTGGTGCTTGCCCCATTGCCCCGGGCAAGTAGAATTTGTAAATTATAGCTGTGGGGCAAGTATAAACTGCATCTTGCTTGCCCCACTGGGAAAGTATGTTTTGTATATTTCAGGTTTACTTTTGCAAGTTTCGTGGTCTGCCATCCAAGCTTCTGCTAGAAAATATGCTTTCACATGCCAGAACCATGCTCTACTTGGTTTTAAATGAAATATTATAAAATTATTATTATACAATTTTATAAGGGCAAGTGAAAGTTGGAGTAGGGCAAGTGAAAATCGAATCTCACTTGCCCTACGGGGCAAGTCGCTGCAAAAGTTAACGATGTGCCCTGTTATACTATTTTAACAAGAATTCATTCATTTTTTAGGAACTGTTTGTGGAAGATCTGGCACTAACAACCTTGCGACAGGAACCTGAAAAGCGGGAGGTGAGCTACAAAGCACTGGCGGAACTGGTGAACGAAGACGAAGATATGCAATTCCTACAAGGTTAATAAAACAATGTTGATTACCAAGTTAGCGATTTTTAGAGGTTTAACTTTGGTGTTTTGTTGTGCTTTCGTGTGTGGCCATGTGCGTGAATCCAACGTAGTGGACAAGCGATACTCGGCAAAAATCGATTTTTCATTTCGCCGGTCGATTAATTGGAATTTTGGCCCAATCTGACCGATTGCTCGACCTGGCGATTGATCGTTACAACACTATTACTAACCCTTCCAATGCTGAGGCTTCGATCTTTGGCCTAAAGCACAAGAATATGAAAATCTTCTTAATCTTAACCATAAATCATGTTGGTATCCATTTGAAAGCTGTCACTACTCTCAGATGAGTACTCACGTGTGCAGGGTTTCAGTCATTTTTAGTAGTTTTTTTGTATTGATCAGCCAAAATAGCCAGCAACAGCATAAAGGGTTAACCTATCCAAGCCAGAGTTTGTCCTGCTGGGCTTGTGATTGTTGGTGATTTTAATTCGATTTCAAGGTAAAATTCCAAAGAAAGTTAGCTATAACTGATGCAAGTTCCACAATGGGAAATTTATGATAGTTGCAATTTTCAACCATTCATATTAGAATGTACTTACAGGGTATGACTTCGGATATTTTCTAGATTCCCCTTAGGGTAATTTTACAAGAAATGGGATTGCTCCTGGTGCATTGACTGCTAGAAGCAGCACATATGGCGTGGATACTGTATATCAAATTACAAATGACATTCTTTCATAAATGTGAACAAAATCACCTATTTTCAAATATCGTTGTTAAGTTGTAAGACGTAATATATCATATTTTTCCGATTAAGCGCACATTACCGATTTACCGGTAATGATAAATTTAAATGAAAATATATGTTGGTGAATATTATGCAATTTTTTTTTGTTATTTTAAAGAAAAATTTATAGTACCAGTGAATATGTTGCGAGACCAGTAGATACTAGGTGATACTGGTCCCACACTGACCCACAGGGCCAGTAACATTTTGAGTTAGTGTTGAGCAGGGTCTCAGCCGTCAGGATGTCTTTTTGGCACCCTGGTCCACGAAAAATACCTATTTTGGGGGGGGACAAGACACCCTATCTTTTGATTAGAACTTTTTGAAATTACTAATTACAAGTAGATATTTAAAAAAGTGTTATTCTTAAATGCAAACTAAAACATTTGTTGAAGAAATAAAGCATATAATTACTTGATTTGTCAATGTACATGGTCAGTATGATGACTTATTTTTTTTTGGACACCCTGTCTTCTTGAAACCCCATTTTGGACACCCTGTAATGAAAATCCTAGCCAAGACCCTGGTGTTGAGGCCTGTTTACAATGGTCGCCAGATCATGCATGAACCCATCGATTTGTGCTAATATTTCATATATCGATTTCCCGTTTTCAGATATTATTCCCAGAAAAATCAGAGCAGGTGATTGGCTAGCCAAGAATCGGCCGAGGATGAAGGTGACGCAAGTGACGAAAGTCCAGAATGAGGTCATCAATCTCGATACGGACAGCAATAGTGGTCAGAGCATCATAGACTTAACGGACGACTGAAGCTGGCAGAACGCTTATAGGATTATTCTAATGAATTGTACATACAGTTGATAATAAACCGTTCAGGATGAAATGTTCCTTAAACATTAAGATTGTAAATGTGGAAAGTTTGTCATATTTTGATACCATTTATGTATTGCTAGGAGGGTCTTTGCCAGGATTTGGAAACTCGTACCCAAAATTGACAATTTCGTAAATTTTGGGCGTACTATTTTTCCACAATATACTCTGATTACAACCTTAAACATGTTTTTGATTATTGAGCTAAGGCATGATATCCTTATACAAATGTCATTGGAATTATAATGAGGTGAAAATCTTCAATTATATGCTTGAAATTGATATTTCACGAAATTTTTGAGAGTTTGGGTGTCCAAAAGACACCTAGACAGCCTGCTGGCTAAGACTATGGTAGCTAGTGTGTAATCCTTGAACTCCTCAATCTTACATTATGTCAGGATCCTTTGCAAGACAGAAATTTGTAGTTACAAAATGATGCAAAAACCATGAAAAATGACTGAAATCCTGCCATATGGGTACTCATCTGAGTGTACTCAGTGAGGGTTATTCAATGAATACCAACATGACAGGGTTTAGATGGTTTTCAAAAATCTTTGCATCCTTGTGCTTTGGATGAAAGTAGCCTCAGCATTGGAAGGGCTAAATGAACATGTATGAATGAAGTGAACATAGTATCATGAAAGGGAAGGCAGCAGAGCCATGCAATGTTGCCATTTAAAATGATTTACAAGAAGTTTCAGCTTGCATTATTCGAATCATTCAAAGCAAGGTATTCTTTGTCGTTTGATAGTGAAAACCATGCCCCGCGATAGCTAACATGAATTTGTTACAGGAACTCATCCAAGCTAAAGGCACTCAAGCTTTCCAAAAGGGTATGATCACAATAATCTAAGAAACATTTTTGAAATATTAGAGAGATTGGGCTATCCCGTTTCCGACAACGGGAACGGGATAGGCGACGATGACGTCACCATAGAATGTGTTGACGTCATCGTTTCCCACATAGCTCGGGTCTGCGGCGTTCTCGTAACCCGACATAAACTGGCTGTATCCCGTAACTATCGAACGGCGTAGCTTCTTGCTTAATTTATGCTGTAAGCAGTTTGTTAAAAACATCTTACAGTGGCTACGTGGAAGCTAACCATACGTATTGTGTAACCGAACTGTATTTGCGCCACATTTCAATTGTTTCATGTCGACAGAAGGAGTTTTGTTTGTTAGTGGCCTTGTCAGTACGACTCCTCGGCCTAGCGCCATGGTCAGATACTTATCCCGACGGCATAGCCCAACCTTGGATACGATGTTCCAACATCGAGATCGGGAACGGCATAGAAGGTGATATGCTAACCCGATCTCGATGTCGGAAACGGGATAGCCCAACCTCTCTATTATGCAGGGTAAGTGGAGGTGCTTAACTTGGCCTTTCTGTAAAAAGAAAACCCTCGCTTTATTTGTCAAGATTAAACTCAACCTATAGTGTCTTTCCAGACAAAGCAAAACATGTCTCTTGAATCAGAATAAAAGTGAGCAAAAAAGTCAACGTTGTTCTGCATGTAACTCTTGAGGGTACATCAAACATTATTCGGTTTAGTGTATTTTGTATCAGTATTTTTTCAATAAAAGATTTTTTCTTTAAACTTGAATTTCTTATTTCTGGTCAGTGTTGAGAAGGAATCAACCCAATGCTTACATTGTCAATCCAGGCCTTAGACATTATAAAACAGTTTCCAAAATAGACAATTCTGAAAGGTGTTGGTGTCATATTGTTAAGGAGAGAACATGGCCCAACAGTCACCTTAATTGGGTCCAGCAATTTAGCCAGGACATTAGCTAGCATTTTCTTCATTTATAGCTTGTAGGGGGTTGTAGCACCCAGTAAACCTAGAAAGACACCATTTTCTAGGTACATGTATGTGTAATGTATGAACTTCTAATCCATCCAAGTTGAATTGGCGTTCAGACCCGCTGCTGGGAGCTGAAAGTGATTTAATTGAAAACAACATTTTACATTTTTCTCAATAAAACACTGACATTTAAGAAAAGATAAATTATAGTAGCATTGAGAGAAAGCTAAAAAGGTATTCTTTCAGAATATATATATAGTTTACTGGGTGGGTGTCACAAGCTGCAAATGAAGAAAATGCTAGCTCATGTCCAAAGTGCTGGACCCTCCTTAAGTATCTGTTAGTCCAGAGGGAAAAGGTGTAACCAAAATCAGGTTGCCCTGACAGCAATTTGTTGCCCCACCAGTTTTAGAAAAAAGATATCTATTAACCCTTTCTCCTATATTTTGTTACAAGTAAGTAATACATTGTGTGCCTAGTGAAGCCCCATGTTGAAGGGGTACTGTTGCGTCAGGATTTATAAATATGACAGTCCAAAACACCAATTCACAAAATTTCTGCCCTTCCAAATATAGCATCTCAGCATCTTCAATCCGTATACCAACTATATACCTTTCTTATCAATAAATACAATTCACACTTCAGCCATATCTTAATAGGGGGTTTGTAATGAAAATATCGGATTGTTAGTCCTTAAAAATAAAGATTAAAAATTCTTCATGGAAATGTTTGCCTGTCTAAAAAGGAGTTTTTCAGAAGACTGCCTGTCTAAAAGAGTTGAAAAGACATTAGATTTAGAACCTGTATGCCCAAAATTGGCATTTGTGAAATTTTTGGGCGTCCAAATGTTTTAGGGGGACCACAATATACTCACATTTCAACCACAAACATGTATGAATTTATCAAAATAAGGCATAATATCCTTATACAATGTCATGGGAATTTGTGGAGATGAAAAAAAAATCAATTATATGCTTGGTATTGACATTTTAAGAAATTCTTAACAATTCTTTTATGTGTCCTGAGAGGTGCTTTTAAGGGTTTTGGTGTCCAAAAGATGCCTGGAGCCCTGCTGGCTAATATTACTATGGCTGGACGGGGTCCTTGGCTAAGTCCTGCCCACAAGTCAAACAGAAACTGTGGCAGGCGAGAGAGAAGTGACCAGACAGTTGTAATGACTCAGACTAGGCTATCAGGGCATTTTTTCTACTAGCAGATAACTACATTCAAACTAGATAAGGCCTAAAAAATATGTATTGTTTGTTTCCTGTAACACCCCAAGAAAAATTAGGGTAGGTAGGTAGGAACATGTTTTTATTTTAAGAAATATTTTTCTAGATTATTGATATGCTCATAGTTGAGCTGTTCAGTTTTTTCATTCGGAATACCATGTTTTTGATTAAAAATGTCATAAAATGATTTAGGGTAGGGCTAACATATAGGGTAGGTAGGGTTACAGGAAATAAACAATTATTTCTTTTAGGCCTAAATTAGTAGCTGGCATCAAATACATAACAAAGATCTTATTTATAAATATATCATAGCTTTCATTTTATTATTTGAATATCCAAGCAAGATGGAAACAAAAGATAAATAAAAATTGTAATAAAAAAAGTTTTGAAAACATGAATATTCTGATTAACATAACCTGGACAATTGTAGAATATTCTACATATCCAAGTTTACTGCACACTTTTCATGTTAATGTAGGGATCTCAAATCTCAATATTAAGTCATTCATTGAAGTTTAGTTCTATTGGTTGAATAGACAATATAAGGGTATTTTTTATAAACATAACAAATAAGATTAATACTAGCACAGCTAGTGTATCTAAGATAACCTTATAATACAAATCTTCTAACTGTTTACAGGTATGTTGCATTCATTAACACAAACATACATTTTGCTCAAAATATATATCTCGTGTTTGTCTTTTCTGGAACTTGTGGGATTGGAATTCAGTTTCCTGTTTTCTTGAAGGTATGCATGATTTATTATTAGTGCTGGGAATCACTGGAAAATTTCAGCTTGATTAATAGTCAAAATTTTCCATCGCTTATAAACGATTATTATCAGTGTTTATACACCCACTTGTCAGTGTCCGATATATGGCTGATTACCCCTAGATTTTGAGTGAGAAATGGTCAGGAACTCATAGTTCATGTTTATACAATAATCTTTTACTTTTATGCATGGTCTTTATGTGAAATAAGGCCCCTTTTGTATGGAAACTTAGACCATGTTTGAGAACTAATCGAAAATGATTTTGTTTTGATGATTGATCAATTAGAATTCACGACAAAACGTGCGATTAATCAATTATATTGACAACTACTAATCGTCCAAGCACTAATTATCATGTTGAAAATCAAAGGTTTTTCAACAACCCTGACAGTAGGGTTGTAATGACCTAAAATACCCATGTTATTTTGTTGGCCATACTAAGAGACTTTATTGAGCTGGTGTTTGCTTGGCTGCTGTAGCGAAATCTAA
>OZ012700.1:17936138-18075092 GCA_963942565.1 Maea johnstoni | reverse complement strand
AATTTTCGTTTAGTAAGATCAATATAAAATATGACATACGATATGTCATTTACACCCGTCCTAATTTGGTTCTTCCTGTTGAAAGATATCATTTATGAATTTTTGTCATTCGGTATGATTTACAGACTCGTTTACAACTTTTTAAAGCTAAGATTATTAATGGGGTAGGTTAGAGGAGGAAACACAGATGTATAAACCTCTTACACTTGAATGGTAGACTCTAATGCATTCTACACGAACTGTGATATAACAATTCGTAGCTTTGCTTGCTTTCTCCTCTGCCACTTAGGGATACGTAGTGACGGGTGCCGTAGTAAACGGCGAACACCACCTACATACCCTTAGCCCCCATTGCCATTCTCATCACGCACCCCAACCTAATTGGAGTTGAAGAATGTCGTGAGAGAAAGCTCGCAATCGTTCACTGCGCTGGATTCTCTCTTGGCAATAATGCAATTTCAATAAAAGTGCAACACAGTAATCTGCTTAGCATAATTGGCCAACTAAACATTTGCAAGTTATTTGATTGAATAAATGTGGTCAGTTCATATATAAATTTGTCAAAATCGTAAATAGTTTAAAACATTTATTGAAAGAAATATTCTTTATTTTACCAATTTGCGGAATTCAGTACTCTTTACACGTCTGTTGGTAACTTCCTATGTTGTTTTAAAGCTGCACATGAATATTAATTGACCTAAGTTCCGCAGGTTAGGTGCTAAATATAATCATATATATATATATATATATATATATATATATATATATATATATATATATATATATATATATATATATATATATATATATATATATATATGTGTATATATATATATATGTATATATATATATGTGTATATATATATATATATATATATATATATATATATATATATATATATATATATATATATATATATATATATATATATATGTATATATATATATATATATATATATATATATATATATATATATATATATATATATATATATATATATATATATATATATGTATATATATATATATATATATATATATATGTATATATATATATATATATATATATATATATATATATATATATATATATATATATATATATATGTATATATATATATATATATATATATATATATACCGGGTATATATATATATATGTATATGCTATCAATGAAATATGTTGGGAATAAAGTCCAGATACGAAGAGAAACGTGGAAAGAATGTGTATGAGTTGGCCAGTAAGCATTTTGGTATGATTCTACCCACAAATTATTTCCAAATGATACTTTTTATGTGGATATCCTCCCCCTCTCCCCAAAAATAATAAATAGATTTTAAAAAATGGGCTTTTATTTGAGCTGCTACGCTATGATTGTTAAGGAAATGTAAAAACAATACTATTTCAATAATTGTTGAAGGAAAACATATTCCAAAGGAGGCACAATCTTCGTTCAAACACGGATTAATTCCAAGCATACCCAAAGTGAGGTATGGGCATGAGGTGGTTCTATAAAATATACATAAACATTAAGTTCCATCACAATTTATTTTGATAAAGATAACTTTCAAATTGTATCTTTTTAAAGCCGGGTAGCTTATATACTGGCTGTATGGAAAACATTTTTTGGAACAATAGAAAAGTCAAATATGCATGTTACCCATGCACCACCGTAGTATGCTGAATTGTTTGGGTTTGTTCAAATGCTCTCTCATTCTCTAAGCGCACAACCTTTGATTGTGTTTTTTCCCAAGGGATGTGTCCGTACGCTCTTAGCGCCGATGAAGGCATTGTCCATTGTGTCCATGCCGCCTAAACCCTTTCGGTGCATGCCCAGGTTGCCTTTGATTACCCGGTAAGCTACGCTACTACAGTGTGCGTGCTTCTGCCACCGGACAACCAACAAAGTCCGTGCAGTGCAACCCAATTGTGGAAGCAGAAGTTTGATATCGGTTGTACTATATATCGCCGGGTGGTCATACCACACCCGGCCGTGCTTGAGGATAAGAAATCAGCATCAAAAGCACCTTTTTGTTTAATTCTTTGAAATTAGTTTACGTTAAGAACCATCTAGATACACTCGTCCACCAAACTGCCAACTCAGAATTAGGCAAACAGGCGCGGAAACGGAGATCATGCGTTGCAAAGGATTGGGCCTCCTCTCTTATAATATATATATATATATATATATATATATATATATATATATATATATATAGAGAGAGAGAGAGAGAGAGAGAGAGAGAGAGAGAGAGAGAGAGAGAGACGTATTTGTTTCCTGTCCCATTTGTGATAAGACCAAAAATGTGTAACAATTGAAATGGCAAATTCTTTCCCGAGTCTTACCATTCCAAAATTCATTAAAAGTGTTTTCTTTGTTCTGTTTCTAATCCTCAATACCAAGGGTTTTCTGTGTAGTGCGTTATTTCTTTAAACATTGTTTCTAAAATTTGTGTATTTAATAAAAAAAGAAAGTTATATACACGTTCAACTGTCTTTGTTCAGTCCTTTTTCTCTCGTTAAAGAGGAATGCTCATTGAATTAGTCAAACTTACTCAAACTATATTATTATTTGTAGTAGTACTAGGAGTAATATTATTGATATTTTTAGTATGTGTAAGACTCGAACACACTATATAATCATCGATAGTAATAGTAGGAGTAGCATCAATAGTATTATTGTTATCACTATTGTTATTATTATTATTATTATTTATTATATTTTACTAATTATTATTATTATTTTTGCTATTATTATAATCAATAATATTATTACTTTTATTTTGTTTTCATTATTATTATTGTTATTGTTATTATTATTATGGTTATTATTATTAGTAGTAGTAGTACTATTGTTATATGTACTATGCATGAGGTTAAAGACATACTAAAAGTATGGCAGGAACATTTCAGCCAGTTAGGAACCCCTATAGAGTCAGAAGACTTTGACAATGCACATTTCCAACATGTAAATGGTAAAATACAGGAGTGGTTAAATTTAGATGATGGTGATGATTTTACAGCACCAAATTTCAACATTAATGAGATAAGAAAGGGGATCCAAACTCTAAATGGTGGAAAGGCCCCTGGTAATGATAAAATCACAAAGGAGCACATTCAGAACGCAGGTGAGAAGATCCTTGATGTCATAACTTTACTATTTAACTGGATAAAGCACACTGAATACATTCCTATAAATTTCAGGAGAGGGGTGCAGGTCCCCCTATATAAGGGTAAGAATACTTCTATCTTAGAAGTAAATAATTACAGAGGGATAACTTTACTCAGCACATTTAACAAACTTTTTGAAGTGGTCCTATGGAAACGTATTGAAAAATGGTGGGTAGATACAGGGGTAATATCACAGCAACAGGGTGCCTGTAGGAAAGGTATATCATGTATTCATAGTGCTTATATGTTACAAGAGTCAATATCCACACTCTTAGAGACAAATGAAAAGGTCTTCGTCACGTATCTAGACGTGACGAAGGCCTTTGACGGGGTCTGGATTGGAGGCTTGTTTTACCGCCTAAGAAAGATAGGTATAAAGGGTAAATTATGGAGAATTTTATACAATACCTATATGGGTTTCAGATGTTGTGTACGAATACAGGATAGTCTATCGGAGTGGTACCCCCTAAAATGTGGAATTCATCAAGGGGGGTACCTCTCATTGATAAAATATCTTGTATTCATTGACTCTCTTTTAATTGAGTTAGAAGAGAGTAGGGCATGCAGTGTAATATATGGTATTAGTGTGTCGCCGATAGGCTATGCCGACGATGTGGCGGCCGCATGTATAAACAAAGCAAAAACTGACAAAATGTTGAATATTGTGTATGAGCATAGTAAAAAATGGCGATATAGATTCAACCCTAAGAAAAGCGCCATATTAGTATATGGAGAGTCCCCTAAAGAAAGTGCGACGAATTCTAAATATAGGATGTATAGATTAGGAAAGGATAGAATAAAAGAAGAGACTAGCTATGATCACCTGGGATTAAAGAATAACAGCCTAGGTAGAGGGTACGAACGTACAGCTGAAAAGATTAGCAAAGGTAGGAAAGCCCTAAACGCGGCCTCAGGTTTGGGCCTAAAACCGGGTGGGCTCACCATTCAAGCATGCAGTCTAATTTTCTGGTCAATGGTCATACCAATAACAACATACGCTTGTGAGTTATGGGTAATGTCTGATGAAGAAATAAAGTTATTAGAAGACTTCCAGGTTTACTCAGGACGTCGAGTCCAAAGGTTTCATCAGAGCTCCCCAAGGGAAACGAGTAATGCAGGTCTTGGATGGATTAGGATTGAATTATTTGTATACATTAAAAAGCTTCTCTTTATTAGAAATATCGCAAATCTAAAAGAGGATTCTATATATAGAAAGGTATTTAATCAAAGACAGTGTATGCAAATAACAAGATATTAAGCCGGCAGAATAGACATAATAGTCCTACTTTTGATATTTTAAGGATATCAGAAATTTTTGACATTTATGAAGAAGTTAATATGATGCTACAAGGGACTAGGTACTATACAAAACTGCAATGGAAAGAGTTAGTTTGGTCTAAAGCATGGGACCTGGACAGACAGGATTGGCATTTTAGAAAAACTGTATTTAGAAGTACTATGTATCTGAACAAGATATTAATTCCGTCCTCAATGCTAATATGGTGGCAACTTGCTGCCGAATGTCCAGAGCTCATGCATCAATGTGAGACAATGGTAAAACTAATATGTGGTGCTAGCAGGCTAAAATATGACCATTATCACTTTAAGAGAGACAAGACCAAGCATTGTTACTGTGATTGTTGTATGGATCTGAAAATTGAAAATGTAGAGCATATGATTATGTACTGCCCAGCTTTAAATGACATCAGAGAAAGTTTGTTAATTGAAATCAATGCTTTGGAAGAAGAATTTGATAGAAAAATAATTGGTACTGAAGTAGAGCTCTTCGATATGTTATTAGGTAAATGCCCAATGCACATTCAACCGGAAATGCTCCTGAGGATGCATAGGGCAATTGCCATGAATGTACATAAGATGTACTGTGTAGTACTGAAGAGTAGAGAAGGGATTGGATAAAATCCCAAACCCCCCTTCCCTCTAGACTTTATACGAATCCGACTTTTTTCTATTTTTTTTCTCTGAGTGGTTCTCATACCAGATGCTGCTAAGTATACAATGTAACATGAATATGTTGAAAATACATTTTCGATTACATTCTGGAAAGAATGGATTCAAAAGCAATCCCTCTTCTTTCCCTTTTTAATTTTATTATTTTTTCTCCGTTTTTAACTATTGAGATGAGCAGGTCAGCTTTAAGCGACCATTTCCTCCACTGTTTGTATGTTCGATGCATACATGCTTTTGCTCAACTCTTTTTCCGCCAGGAGATAAACATTTAGAATTCTCGCTCTACCCTCTCTCCCAAAACCTCTATATCTACGTATATAGAAGATATTCAGTACTATCAGTAAACCGTTATTATACCAACTTCTTGGACAACGTCCAGCTTATCTCGATGTATTTGATATAACTAATACTCGAACATGAGTATGTGGTTTTTGTAATATTATATTACAGTCAATAAATACACACACATTTGTATTATTATTAGTATCATTATCATGGTTATTATCATCATTATTTTTTATTATTATTATCATCATCATTGTTATTTTTATTTTTGTTATTATTATTTTTATCATTATTATTATTTTTATTATTATTATTATTATTATTATTATTATTATATTATTAGTATTATTATTATTATTATTATTATCGCAATTATTAGAATTCCAAACACCCTCTTACCAGCGTTACCATTACTATGGAGCATATATTATCTTGTGGTTTATTTCTATAACCTTGTTACGTGTTTTGTTAATAGATGGCGCCAGTATACCAATTCTAATACTTGTCGCATATATTCTATTTCCTTCGTGACGTGTGAATGTACATAAATAGCATACATATTTTGTATCTTAGTTAGTTGCGTTTTTCCTCAATAGATGGCGCAAGATGTGTTATTTGGCACTGCTATACAATCATGTATATGGTTTTGTAACTTAACTGCTGAAAAGATGCGAGACAGCAATATCAGTTATTGATCCCTCACATAGCCATTAATTTACCGGTTTTTCCAGTTACCAGGTATCATTAGAGCCAATTCGATTTGCAATGATAGAGTGCTGGCATTTAATTCCTGCACCAGTCGACCGGATGTTCGCTAGTGCCTGGTTGTACACTTTCTGGCCAAACATTTTCCATGACATGTAATTCCTGCACTAAATGCGTGGGCAGCCTGAGCATAATACACGACCGCACGCCCGATTGCCAGCCAGTTTCTTGGGCATGGATGTATGGATGACTATACAGCTGGAAGTAGCTTTGATTCACAATCTACGTGGGTTATTGATGTGCTTGCCACATTTCTTTGACATGTTATCCCTGGGTCTTTGTACAACCGGACACTGGCACACGCCCGGTGGACCAGTGCAGGTATTGAATATATGTACTGTAGAACATAGATATCTCATGGATTTTTATCAATGGAATTGCCTTCAGACTTAAATTTCATCTCGTGCAAGAAGGGGCTGCCTCTTTGCAGAAAAGTTAAGCGCAACTGCGCCAACTGCTTAGTGTATATCCACCGGGCATAAGGTCCTATGTGAGCTATATGATTTCTTTTTGTCAAAGACTATGTTCAACTCTCTTTTTCCAATACTTTATCATTGCCTAAAGGGAAAGTAGCTTAAACAAAAAAATATGAAAATACAATTACCTTTTTTTTCCAAAACACTCTAGAATAAACATATATCCATAAACAGTGTAGGATACGGCCATTTTCTCTCTATCGGGCATACATATTTTACCGTCCTGATGACCGGGTGCTCTAATACGTTGCCACTTGCCGTCTCTTCAATGTTCTTAATCCTGGTGGAGGGAAATAATAATGATTTATAAGTGTGTTTGATGGAAACCATGTGTAAAAGGAGGTAAATGCCTATATATATATATATATATATATATATATATATATATATATATATATATATATATATATATATATATATATATATATATGTGTGTGTGTGTGTGTGTGTGTGTGTGTGTGTAAATTTATATTTATATCATTTATATATTCATGTATAATGATCTGAATCAAAAAGAAGCCGTGTGAATCGAGTGGAGGATAACAAAAATGGCAATATAAGAAATGTAAAGAACACTCAAGACGATGTAAAGGTAAAGGGGTTTGATGTTTATTGTTCTATCCGGATTGTAAGTAAGATATTTTCAGTGCTAACAAAACATTGATGAAGGAAAAACAGGTAGTCTTAACTATCCTAAAAGGGCAAGTATTAATATACTAATGGAGTTCATATCGAAGTGAATGATAGAGTTAGTGGATGTTTCCAAATCGACTAGACTTAGTCAAGTATCCTGGAATCTCTGTTATGGATAATTATGGAAGAAAGTCTTGAGCTTTGCACATCATATGCATTGATGAAACTACTCACTACTCTAGGTTCGAGATGGAAGGTTCCTTATAAACAGCATGTGAGAATAGTTCCGAAGGCTCATCAATAATGGGCGATTTTAGAAATAAGGAAAACAGTCCAGACTTGTGACGAAAAACATGGCGGCGCTTTGGCCAATTAGTACCGGATCTTGACACTAGAGGGCGTCGTGAAGAAAACCACCTCGCGGCGGAAGTGATCATTGGTTCCATATCTTGACGGTAGGGGGCTAAATTTCAAAAAATCACAAAAATGAAATCCGTTTCGGTTGAGGCATTCCTTACTCCTCCTCTTCCTCCTCCCTTTTCTCGGAACCAATGTTGGCTGCGGCCGCCATTCTAGCAATTTTGGCTGCATCGTTGGCGTTTTGGCTCGCTATCTTGGCTGCGTTAGCTGCCTGGTTTGCCGCCATCACTGCCTGGGCGACTGGGCTTACTGTGGTGGTTGTCGTGGCATTTCCAGCAGCGGCTCCAGTCGTGGTTGCTGCAGACGGCGTGGTTGTTGCAGCATCATCGCGCTCCTCCAGGAACATGAAATCTGCAAAGGAAACGAAAAAACTGATGAGAAAAGTAGCCCTTTTTAAGGATGAATCGGGTCTTCAGTTTACTGTAGGAGGATTTATGGCATGTGGTATATTTTGATAGGTGGTCCCTTAATTAAGGGGGTCGGCGGAGAGTCGTCTCTTCTTACGAGTGGTTCCTTAAGATTTGATGGCAAGTGGCATTTTTGAATGGCATTATATGCGAGAATTGTGGGTCAAATTAGCCAAGCCATGTGCGCGACAAATGATGATAGCTTGGTGGGGGTTGACCATAATGCTAGATACGTGGGAACGAAGCGACGGCGTTGCAATTGCTAATACATAATCACATTAAAACCCCAGTGCGCAGTGTGAGTGTTATCGCTGGTTGTTCAACGCCCACATTGTAATTAGTGCTTCAGGCGATTTATTAAAGACTGAGATGAAGAGAATAGAACACGCCTATTGGCTGCAAGCAGGGTATATCAGTTTATCCCCTGCTGTGACCCGCAACGCAGACCACGCAGCGAGATGTGGTGGCTTCCAGTCCATCTGGATATCCGTCTTAGGTTTCACTTACCATCATCGGCGGTTTCCGCCTTTGAGACGTAGAAGACCAGCGCCAGGACCAACAAGCTCAAGATAACACGCATTTTCAAGATTGGTTTTGTGTATTCGAGAGTATATCTGAAATATCAAACAAAAAGAAACATCATTTAGTTAGGTCCGGGAGAAAATTATGGATGTTACTTATGCCAGACGAGTTGATTAAAAATATGCTCGATGTGATTATGAAAATAAAGGGGTGAGAAAGTTGCCAGTGACTTGGGGCTAGGCGGTAGTTTTCGCCTGGTCCTCCGGTTTCCTCGACCAGTTATAACCGGCTAGTCATGACGTAGCCGCAATATGGCAGAAAAGGTGATGAAAAACGAAATTCACAACTATGGAAAATGAAATATCCAGCAAAAAGACATCAATAGTTAGGTCCGGTAGAAAAATAGGGATGTTTATGCCAGACGAGTCGATTGAAATATTACAGCGAAAAATAACTGCATCTGCATTACCAGATACCAATAATGTCTTAATATGCATTACTATTACTATCGTTTATTATTATTATTATTATTATTATTATTATCATTATTATTATTATCATTATTATCATTATTATTATCATTATTATTATTATTGTTATTATTATTATTATTATTATTATTATTATTATTATTATTATTATTATTATTATCATCATTATTATTATTATTATTATTATTATTATTATTATTATCATCATTATTATCAATAATAATAATAATAATAATATTATTATTATTATTATTATTATTATTATTATTATTATTATCATCATTATTATCAATAATAATAATAATAATAATAATAATAATAATAATAATATTATTATTATTATTATTATTATTATTATTATTATTATTATTATTATTGTTATTATCATTATTATTATCATCAACATTGTTATTATTATCATCATCATCACCATCATCATCCTCATCCTTATGATTATTATTTATCACCGTATACTAATCACCATCATTACCAACGTTTTAGATGATATTACCCCTTATTTATATCATCATCATCATCATCATCATCATCATCATCATCATCATCACCATTGCATTTACGAATATGGAAAATGTATAGATCTATGGCCACACTCTTCTTTTCCAAACAGTCGCATATTTAGTGTTAAACGCGTAGAAATCGATTTAGTTCAGATATTTTATTGAGAATAAAGTAAAGTATTGACTCTGCTATTCTATTTTTAGAGTTTTGAGAACATGTGCCATGTTCATTGAGTCGGTGTAGACATATGATTCGGCATGTGTCGCCGATAGAGGTCGCTTTATATGTACCTTCCCGGTAAAACGAGATTTCGAGGGGGAGTGATGAATCGGTTAAACCGTTTGTTTGAAAGAGAGTCTTTCTTGAAACGAACGTCGATCAGCGGATACGCAACCAGCAGACTTCTCTCAACCGCCTCGGCACAAATCATAGCCCTTATATTTAGGAGAACCCCTCAAGAAGTGCGTTCTGCGCATGTGCGTGAACAACTTACTCTATAATGTAAACGACACGAGAAAATTCATTAGTCTCTGTCCTGTAGTGACGTCACACTGAGACTAGAATCGGCGAGATCATGTGTGTCCATGGCTTTATGATGGGTCCCATGGTAATCGGTCTGGATACCAATCCATACTATTCTATTCAACTAAGGTCTTGGATATATTTCGAACTAGTTGACACTTATTCAATTCACCCAAGCATATGTGATAGATAGAATGCGAATACCAATCGACACACACACATTTTCATAATTCAAGGAGCCGAATATTTACGTTTGAAATTAAATGGTCGTTTATTGTAAACATTTTTTTCTCAATCCTTCTATTCATCGTTAGATTTGTCAAGTATCGTCCATTATGTCTTTTATGCTTTTGTGATTTAAAATGTATTACTCATCAGAAGGCTTCTCAGGCAATATGACCTCTGTATAGACTGAACTGCCAAGTAAAAGTTGGGTAGTGGAAAACCTGAGTCCAAGAACATAACCCTACACGCTACCTCCAGTGAATTAAACTATAGAAGTTGTACATTTAAATCAGACACCCCCTAAGATGTTACCACCCATTAAATTGAACATATATCTGCTATCACCTCGCCCATACAAAAGCTTTAAAGGTTTTAGATCACATTTAGTACCTTAACGAATTTTTTTTTTACTTATGTGAACACATTTCCATCGTCCCTAAAACGACAAGAAGACTTGACACTCTAGTGCATTGTTGTAAGATATACAGTTATATTTTTACTGTACATTTCCGAAGAAAAGGAAGAATTGAAATTATTTTTTTCTCAAATTTACCTAGTTCAATTTACTACAAATTTAAAATTAAATTGATTTTATTTCATTTAAATCTATTTTTACTGTTAATTTGCGAAGAACATGGAGGTGTGTACTTGAGGGCATTGCAGTACATGTACACGTCATGCATAGCCTGCAGTTTTAAAATATACAGCTACCACCACTATTATGTTGAGTTATTTTCTGTTCGCACTGCAACACGTGTGAAAATATGAAAGTGATCAATAGGCACAGCTGTTCTGCTTTTAGAGTTGATTGTATCGAGTTAAAAAGTCGTGTTTAAGTTACCTTATGCGGATATTCAAGCTCATTTTCTCTCTTCAAGCTGCATTTGACGATTTATTCCTTTCATTATATATATATATATATATATATATATATATATATATATATATATATATATATATATATATATATATATATATATGTATGTATGTATGTATGTATGTATGTATGTATGTATGTATGTATGTATGTATGTATGTATGTATGTATGTATGTATGTATGTATATGTATGTATGTTTGTATGTATGTATGTATGTATGTATGTATGTATGTATGTATGTATGTATGTATGTATGTATGTATATATATATATATATATATATATATATATATATATATATATATATATATATATATATATATATATATATATATATATATATATATATATATATAATTATATATATATATATATATATATATGTCATTTAAATGAAATATTCACTGACATAATCATTCACTGCCATATAAAAAACGTGATATTGCATATTAAAAGTGATTTCCTTGTATTGACGGTATATTGTTTTAGAGGAAAGGATTCAATGTGCGATTGAAATCACCTATTTAAGAAAAGGGGCACTGAATAGTTGGGGTGAGTATAAATAGGCATATAATGAGAAATGCGGTACCCATTTATCAGAGGTAAGTCCAAGAATGCTGGTTAGTTAACTCTATCCGTTTGGGACTAAACCCTAACAAGGCTGAGGCTACTTTCGTCCAAAGCACGAAGATGCAAAGATTTTTATAAACTTTCTTAACCCTGTTGTATTCGTATTCTTAGATAGCTCTTGCTAAGTACTCTCAGATGAGTACCCATGTGCCAGGGTAGGGTTTCAGTCGTTTTAAAGTTTTTTGTATCATTCTGTTATGAAAGAAATTACCCAGCAGCTTCATGGTTAAGTGTACACGTGGCCTGACAATTTTAAACGTAACTCAACTATTACAATAGAAAGTGACAACTCTTTCAGAAGGGTTCGCTGATCACATTGCTGCATACGAGGACGTAAACCAAATACAGTCAAACCTGTGCAAACGACCACTTCTCTTAAACGACCACTTGCTGTGAACGACCACTTCAAATCCCCCAAAGGCGATTCCGTGTATATTCTACCTTGATTAAACAACCACTTGCTAGACGTGACCAACTGTATTGTATTGTATTGTATTTTAGGTTTATTGACTCTCCGTCGAAGGACAAAAGATATCAATATAAAGTACAAAAATAATCAACAGATAATAACATAAACAACATGAACTAATATAATGGTGTTGTTAAATAAGTAACTTAAACTGGAAATAAACGCAAAAACGAAAGGTGAGAACATCTTGTCCCCCCCCCCCCCGCCCCATAGATCTTGAAATATTATCCCTAACAGTAAATGACCCTTCATTCAACGGCCACATGAATGCTTAGACACCTTGTCTATTGGAAAGGCCATAATAAAATGATGAAATAATCGGTAAAACTGAAGGAAAATATAATTATATATATATATATACATATATATATATATATATATATATATATATATATATATATATATATATATATATATATATATATATATATATATATATATATATATATATATATATATATATATATATATATATATATAACGGTGACAAAGGACCGTCTCCGAAAAATAATGATA
This sequence comes from Maea johnstoni, assembly GCA_963942565.1. Taxonomy (NCBI): domain Eukaryota; kingdom Metazoa; phylum Annelida; class Polychaeta; order Spionida; family Magelonidae; genus Maea; species Maea johnstoni. The sequence continues at coordinate 18,062,192 of OZ012700.1, read as the reverse complement.
GATAACAATGATTGATATTTGGTATTGCAAAAATATATGTCTAGAATGGTAAAGACCATGCTTATTTACCAATTCAAAACTCGAATCAATAACAGTGCCAACAGCATCATTCAAACAGTAGAAAAGTATATTAGAGATAGTAGTGTAGGTAAACACTGGGAGACCTCCCTGTACAACTTCTAGTCAATATTGTACCTATGTATATCGACCACCTGTGTCTGAAATAAAGTATTGAATTGAATTGAATTTTTCAAGGAAATACCGGCTACGGATATTCTCACTAACTTAAAGTTGCCTATTAATCCTTCCAATGCTGAGACTACTTTCGTCAGAAGACAAGTACACACATATCTTTGAAAGCCATATTTACCCTGTCATCTTCGTATTCAATGGATAGCTCTCGTTGAGTACTCTCAGATGAGTACCAATGTGCCACTGTTTCGGTTAGTTTTCCATGTTTTTGCATCGGTTTGTAATGACCACATTAGCCACCAGCAGTATAAAGGTTAACCTCACTTTTTGTTTTATGCGTATTGTATGATTTCGAAGATGTGCAATATTCAGTCGATAAACTTACATACATACAGGCATATATTACAGACACTCTGTATCAGTGGATGATTTCTTAAAACATTACATTGTTAAAAGGATGTATGCATAAGAGTCAGATCCTCTCCACCCTCCAGCCGAAAGGGTGTTTGTGTTGCCCCTTCCAATGCTTAGGCTACTCTCGTCCAAAGCACAAGGATGCAAATACTTTTTTAAAGACACCTAAACCCTGACATTACGGTATTCATCAGATAGCTCTTGCTGAGTGCTTTCATATGCGTACCAATGTGGCATGGTTTCAGTCATTTTCAGGTTTTAGCATTACTTTGTATTGGCCAAATTAAACCAACGTTCCTTCAGCAAATGTGAAAGCCCTACATAGCATACACATATATCTAACATACGCCAGAAGTAGCATATGCAAAGTAAACTTTTTCACTTTTCTTAAACGGAATTTCTAATACCAATTGATATAAAAACAGAACTTTATGATATATTATATTGTGGTTTAACATTAGAATAACTTTTCTCACCTTTAAGACGGATGATCAGACCTGTGTCGGATGGTCAGCTTGGTGTGTGACTAACCTGGTTGAGAAAAGGAAGTACTATTAGTATAAATGCCAATACTGCCCATTTCATATACGTTTCAAGGATTCCACAGGCGTGAAAAAACATCTGGAAGCAATCAGCTGTGATATTCTAGCCGTATGTATTATTGGAGTTTCGAGCTAATTGGTTTTGTTGAAAAACGTTAAAACACGCATCATCTATTTATATTGATCCATGGAAAAATTGAGCTGGCATTAGGCGGGGAGAATTCAGTGCATTGAGGCCAGGCTTTAAACACATGGAGGATTGACCGATTGGAAGAATACGTACCGGAAGTCTCTCTCTCTCTCTCTCTCTCTCTCTCTCTCTCTCTCTCTCTCTCTCTCTCTCTCTCTCTCTCTCTCTCTCTCTCTTCAGTAGTTCCATGTTTCCATAGCCATAACTAAAATGACTCTCAACCGCAGCCTTTTCTATATCATTTATCATGCCAAATAAAATGGTCATACTGCAGACTTACCGGTATATATATATATATATATATATTATATATATATATATATATATATATATATATATATATATATATATATATATATATATATAGTATATATATATATTTTATATATACTTATATATATATATATATATATATATATATATATATATATGTATATATATATATGTATATATATATATGTATATATATATATATATATATATATTTATATATATATATATATATATATATATATATATATATATATATATATATATATATATATATATATATATATATATATATATATATATATATATTATTTATTTACCTGTGTTTAGCCCTGTCACGTGGATATTTAGTTCCATCATTTCTCACCGGGGAAAGCCGGCCATATGCAGCAACACAGGTTGGATCAGCTATGTTCTCCAGTGCACACATTAAAGCCATGCTGTCGAATGTATACAACTCTTATTGAAACAGATAGTGTTGTGTTGTCCTAAAAGAAGTTATATTCTCCATGAGGAAAAATATTTCATTTTAAGATTCGTTTGCATTGATGTGAAAAAATGTGCGTCTACTTTGTATCGGTCACCCTCATAATATCATCTGTTATTGGCGGGGCCCTCAGGCCGCACCTACCTGGGAAGCTGTTTTAAGATGTTCATGGGCCAGACGTCACGTGCTCTAAATCCTGAGGCCGGACTGAATATAATTCTCTATTCTGATTGGTTATAATATAAATGTTGCCTTTGCCGCGGAAAATCGTGCCTTCCTTATTTTAAATTTTAGCATGAAGTTTTCAAATATATAAAATATTTTAAGCGGGCATAAAGTATATTTTTCAGTATAGGAAGGAAAATTACTAAGAAAAATATTACTGTGTGTATAGACTAGCGCCAGTCTCACAATCACGTCACGGATTAGGGACTGGTATCGCCCACCATCTATTGTTGGCGTGAAGCGGCTTATAGGACTGCCACTAGTCTACTATGTGTATAGAATGAAATCAGGAGACTTCGCAACCAAACTGGTTCGTAACCAAACTGATGCGTCCCCAAGTAGCTTCGCACCCAAGAGATTTCGAAGTCTCCAGCTTGCGCCTAGAATTCCGATATCTGTTTCATTTCTACAAAAATGATACAAATCTAGTCATTATAAATTATTTTCCTCTATAATGTTAATGTTCTTTATACATCCGGTTCCCTCACAAGTTCATAAATAACTTGGCCCCGCCTTTTGACTATTGATGCTTTGCATCTACAACCGTACTTGTATAGTGTTATAATGGGTGCGCCGTGGCGTGTTGCCATTTCTATACAACTCCTACATGGTTGTTGTTATCCCCTTCAAAAAAATTAATAGCGTACACCCATTCCGTTTGAAAAAATGAAAAATGGACTTAATTTTATTCGTCCCATCATTGCCATTTAGGTTCCTATCGTCATTTCCCGGGAGGGGGGGACTCAGGTACAGAGGGGGGCCGCACCCGCGTTACGTATTTCGCGGAAGAAGGGGTCTTTTTTAAGACCTCCGCATGTCCGCGATTGTATAAAAGGAGGGTACATTTTTGAATCCAGGTACGAAGTAAGGGGGGTGGAAATCCCCTTACAATCCACGAAATATACGCGGCTCTGACGCCGAGTGACTCCCGAAGTGACTGGACTTCCGAGTTTGCTGCCGCCACTTGCTGCCGCTAAACAGGCAGAGGATTATAAAATCTAAATTTAAAATACGTCAGCGTTTTTATTAAAATAAGGGTGCTTTTTTGGCCAGAAATCAGTGCTTTAGGGGTATTTTAAAATTTTGATAACAAGCGTATGCGCCCCCCTAAATACCAAGGTGCCCCCCACCCCCCACCGGGCGTCATTTAGCAGTGCTATGTTAGATATCTCGAGAATAAAAAACATCCTAAAACTTACCTTAAGATGGAATGTATAACTGACTCAACAGTTTGAAGTAAATAAAAAAAACAGTACGCCACGCACAGTGGGGGGGGGGGGGGCGAATGATACCCCCTTCGCACAGAGAGGGTGTAAGATACAGCCTCATACGCAGGGTGTATATTATCCCTCTCACAGGGAGGGTGTATGATACCCCTCTCACAAGGAGGGTGTATGATACCCCTCTCACAGGGAGGGTGTATGGTACCCCTCTCACAGGGAGGGTGTATGATACCCCTCTCACAAGGAGGGTGTATGATACCCCTCTCAAAGGGAGGGTGTATGATACCCCTCTCACAGGGAGGGTGTATGATACCCCTCTCACAAGGAGGGTGTATGATACCCCTCTCACAGGGAGGGTGTATGATACCCCTCTGACAGGGAGGGTGTATGATACCCCTCTCACAAGGAGGGTGTATGATACCCCTCTCACAGGGAGGGTGTATGATACTCCTATCACCGGGAGGGTGTATGATACCCCCTCTCACAGGGAGGGTGTATGATACTCCTATCACCGGGAGGGTGTATGATACCCCCTCTCACAGGCAGGGTGTATGATACCTCTCTCACAGGGAGGGTGTATGATACCCTTCTCACAGATGGTAGTATAATACCCCTCTCACAGGGAGGGTGTATGATACCCCTCTCACAGGTGGTAGTATGATGCCCCCTCTCACAGGCAGGGTGTATGATGCCCCCTCTCACAGGCAGGGTGTATGATATCCCATCTCACAGGCAAGGTGTATGGTACCCCCTCTCACAGGGAGGGTGTATGATGCCCCTTCTCACAGGCATGGTGTTTGATGCCCCCTCTCACAGGCAGGGTGTATGATGCCCCCTCTCACAGGCAGGGTGTATGATGCTCCCTCTCACAGGCAGGGTGTATGATACCCCTCTCACAGGGAGGGTGTATGATACCCCTCTCACAGGTGGTAGTATAATACCCCTCTCACAGGAAGGGTGTATGATACCCCTCTCACAGGTGGTAGTATGATGCCCCCTCTTACAGGCAGGGTGTATGATGCCCCCTCCCACAGGCAGGGTGTATGGTACCCCCTCTCACAGGCAGGGTGTATGATATCCCATCTCACAGGCAAGGTGTATGGTACCCCCTCTCACAGGGAGGGTGTATGATACCCCCTCTCACAGGCAGGATGTATGATACCCCCTCTCATAGGGAGGGTGTATGGTACCCCAACTCAAAGGCAGGGTTTATGGTACCCCCTCTCACAGGCAGGGTTTATGGTACCCCCTCTCACAGGCAGGGCGTATGATATCCCATCTCGCAGGCAGGGTGTATGGTACCCCCTCTCAAAGGCAGGTTGTATGGTACCCCCTCTCAAAGGCAGGGTTTATGGTACCCCCTCTCACAGGCAGGGTGTATGGTACCCCCTCTCACAGGCAGGGTGTATGATGCCCCCTCTCACAGGGAGGGTGTATGGTACCCCCTCTCACAGGCAAGGTGTATGGTACCCCCTCTCACAGGCAGGGTGTATGGTACCCCCTCTCAAAGGCAGGGTGTATGATGCCCCCTCTCACAGGCAGGGTGTATGATGCCCCCTCTCACAGGCAGGGTGTATGGTACCCCCTCTCAAAGGCAGGGTGTAGGGTACCCCCTCTCACAGGCAAGGTGTATGGTACCCCCTCTCACAGGCAGGGTGTATGGTACCCCCTCTCACAGGCAGGGCGTATGATATCCCATCTCACAGGGAGGGTGTATGATGCCCCCTCTCACAGGCAGGGTGTATGGTACCCCCTCTCAAAGGCAGGGTGTATGGTACCCCCTCTCACAGGCAAGGTGTATGGTACCCCCTCTCACAGGCAAGGTGTATGGTACCCCCTCTCAAAGGCAGGGTGTATGATGCCCCCTCTCACAGGCAGGATGTATGATACCCCCTCTCATAGGGAGGGTGTATGATGCCCCCTCTCACAGGCAGGGTGTATGATGCCCCCTCTCACAGGCAGGGTGTATGGTACCCCAACTCAAAGGCAGGGTTTATGGTACCCCCTCTCACAGGCAGGGTTTATGGTACCCCCTCTCACAGGCAGGGTGTATGGTACCCCCTCTCACAGGCAGGGTGTATGATGCCCCCTCTCACAGGCAGTGTGTATGGTACCCCCTCTCAAAGGCAGGTTGTATGGTACCCCCTCTCACAGGCAAGGTGTATGGTACCCCCTCTCACAGGCAGGGTGTATGGTACCCCCTCTCACAGGCAGGGTGTATGATGCCCCCTCTCACAGGGAGGGTGTATGGTACCCCCTCTCACAGGCAAGGTGTATGGTACCCCCTCTCACAGGCAGGGTGTATGGTACCCCCTCTCACAGGCAGGGTGTATGATGCCCCCTCTCACAGGCAGGGTGTATGATGCCCCCTCTCACAGGCAGGGTGTATGATGCCCCCTCTCACAGGCAGGGTGTATGGTACCCCCTCTCAAAGGCAGGGTGTATGGTACCCCCTCTCACAGGCAATGTGTATGGTACCCCCTCTCACAGGCAGGTTGTATGGTACCCCCTCTCACAGGCAGGGCGTATGATATCCCATCTCACAGGCAGGGTGTATGATGCCCCCTCTCACAGGGAGGGTGTATGGTACCCCCTCTCACAAGCAGGGTGTATGGTACCCCAACTCAAAGGCAGGGTGTATGGTACCCCCTCTCACAGGCAGGGTTTATGGTACCCCCTCTCACAGGCAGGGTGTATGATACCCCTCTCACAGGGAGGGTGTATGATACCTCTCTCACAGGGAGGGTGTATGATACCCTTCTCACAGGTGGTAGTATAATACCCCTCTCACAGGGAGGGTGTATGATACCCCTCTCACAGGTGGTAGTATGATGCCCCCTCTCACAGGCAAGGTGTATGATGCCCCCTCTCACAGGCAGGGTGTATGATATCCCATCTCACAGGCAAGGTGTATGGTACCCCCTCTCACAGGGAGGGTGTATGATGCCCCTTCTCACAGGCATGGTGTTTGATGCCCCCTCTCACAGGCAGGGTGTATGATGCCCCCTCTCACAGGCAGGGTGTATGATGCCCCCTCTCACAGGCAGGGTGTATGATACCCCTCTCACAGGCAGGGTGTATGATACCCCTCTCACAGGTGGTAGTATAATACCCCTCTCACAGGGAGGGTGTATGATACCCCTCTCACAGGTGGTAGTATGATGCCCCCTCTCACAGGCAGGGTGTATGATGCCCCCTCTCACAGGCAGGGTGTATGGTACCCCCTCTCACAGGCAGGGTGTATGATATCCCATCTCACAGGCAAGGTGTATGGTACCCCCTCTCACAAGGAGGGTGTATGATGCCCCCTCTCACAGGCAGGATGTATGATTCCCACTCTCACAGGCAGGGTGTATGGTACCCCAACTCAAAGGCAGGGTGTATGGTACCCCCTCTCACAGGCAGGGTTTATGGTACCCCCTCTCACAGGCAGGGTGTATGATACCCCTCTCACAGGGAGGGTGTATGATACCTCTCTCACAGGGAGGGTGTATGATACCCTTCTCACAGGTGGTAGTATAATACCCCTCTCACAGGGAGGGTGTATGATACCCCTCTCACAGGTGGTAGTATGATGCCCCCTCTCACAGGCAAGGTGTATGATGCCCCCTCTCACAGGCAGGGTGTATGATATCCCATCTCACAGGCAAGGTGTATGGTACCCCCTCTCACAGGGAGGGTGTATGATGCCCCTTCTCACAGGCATGGTGTTTGATGCCCCCTCTCACAGGCAGGGTGTATGATGCCCCCTCTCACAGGCAGGGTGTATGATGCCCCCTCTCACAGGCAGGGTGTATGATACCCCTCTCACAGGGAGGGTGTATGATACCCCTCTCACAGGTGGTAGTATAATACCCCTCTCACAGGGAGGGTGTATGATACCCCTCTCACAGGTGGTAGTATGATGCCCCCTCTCACAGGCAGGGTGTATGATGCCCCCTCTCACAGGCAGGGTGTATGGTACCCCCTCTCACAGGCAGGGTGTATGATATCCCATCTCACAGGCAAGGTGTATGGTACCCCCTCTCACAAGGAGGGTGTATGATGCCCCCTCTCACAGGCAGGATGTATGATACCCCCTCTCACAGGGAGAGTGTATGATGCCCCCTCTCACAGGCAGGGTGTATGATGCCCCCTCTCACAGGCAGGGTGTATGGTACCCCAACTCAAAGGCAGGGTTTATGGTACCCCCTCTCACAGGCAGGGTTTATGGTACCCCCTCTCACAGGCAGGGCGTATGATATCCCATCTCACAGGCAGGGTGTATGATGCCCCCTCTCACAGGCAGGGTGTATGGTGCCCCCTCTCACAGGCAGGGTGTATGGTACCCCCTCTCACAGGCAGGGTGTATGATATCCCATCTCACAGGCAAGGTGTATGGTACCCCCTCTCACAGGGAGGGTGTATGATGCCCCCTCTCACAGGCAGGATGTATGATACCCCCTCTCACAGGGAGGGTGTATGATGCCCCCTCTCACAGGCAGGGTGTATGATGCCCCCTCTCACAGGCAAGGTGTATGGTACCCCAACTCAAAGGCAGGGTTTATGGTACCCCCTCTCACAGGCAGGGTTTATGGTACCCCCTCTCACAGGCAGGGCGTATGATATCCCATCTCACAGGCAGGGTGTATGATGCCCCCTCTCACAGGCAGGGTGTATGGTACCCCCTCTCAAAGGCAGGTTGTATGGTACCCCCTCTCACAGGCAAGGTGTATGGTACCCCCTCTCACAGGCAGGGTGTATGGTACCCCCTCTCACAGGCAGGGTGTATGATGCCCCCTCTCACAGGGAGGGTGTATGGTACCCCCTCTCACAGGCAAGATGTATGGTACCCCCTCTCACAGACAGGGTGTATGGTACCCCCTCTCACAGGCAGGGTGTATGATGCCCCCTCTCACAGGCAGGGTGTATGATGCCCCCTCTCACAGGCAGGGTGTATGGTACCCCCTCTCAAAGGCAGGGTGTATGGTACCCCCTCTCACAGGCAAGGTGTATGGTACCCCCTCTCACAGGCAGGGTGTATGGTACCCCCTCTCACAGGCAGGGCGTATGATGCCCCCTCTCACAGGCAGGGTGTATGGTACCCCCTCTCACAGGCAGGGTGTATGATTCCCACTCTCACAGGCAGGGTGTATGATGCCCCCTCTCACAGGCAGGGTGTATGGTACCCCCTCTCAAAGGCAGGGTGTATGGTACCCCCTCTCACAGGCAAGGTGTATGGTACCCCCTCTCACAGGCAGGGTGTATGGTACCCCCTCTCACAGGCAGGGTGTATGATGCCCCCTCTCACAGGGAGGGTGTATGGTACCCCCTCTCACAGGCAGGGTGTATGATTCCCACTCTCACAGGCAGGGTGTATGGTACCCCAACTCAAAGGCAGGGTGTATGGTACCCCCTCTCACAGGCAGGGTGTATGGTACCCCCTCTCACAGGCAGGGTGTATGGTACCCCCTCTCACAGGCAGGGCGTATGATATCCCATCTCACAGGGAGGGTGTATGATGCCCCCTCTCACAGGCAGGGTGTATGATGCCCCCTCTCACAGGCAGGGTGTATGATTCCCACTCTCACAGGCAGGGTGTATGGTACCCCAACTCAAAGGCAGGGTGTATGGTACCCCTTCTCACAGGCAGGGTTTATGGTACCCCCTCTCACAGGCAGGGTTTATGGTACCCCCTCTCACAGGCAGGGCGTATGATACTGTATAACGGGTATATTTCCCGGGACTTTTATTTCCCGAAAAATGATGTTTTATACTTTTTCCCGTTTTTTAATTTCCCGTCCTGCTCATGGCTGCACTGATATTAAATTCACCGAAAGTGTGTGTTTTAGCTTCTGAGTGCAGACGAATGTTGTATGCACTGAATGTGCCGTGGTGTGCAGAAAAACAAAGCCATCCCAGCTCAATTGAGTTGACATGGCAGGCTCTATTGTTCTGCGCATTAATAGCAATTAGAGCAGCATAAATCCAAGTCGGACCGGTTCGTGGGCAGGTTGAGAAACTTTGTGAGTACTGCAAACAGTACTAGAATACACTCAAATTATCAGTCCGCGTGAATTTATCCATTAATACATTGGGCGTCTTCTACTGGACAGCTTTAAAATGTCTATTTGATATCATTGTGAGTTACTACTCACTAACTGTCATAAATGTTTTAGCCAAATGAATATGTTTTACTGTGTATCGTTGTTTGTTGACTTTTGGACATAAAAACCGCCACTATTCAGATAACTTAAGTCGCCATCTGCTGGGCAAGCGAATTACTTAAATATACGGCTGTATTACTCAATCTGAATACGAACATCGCTTGCCCCAGGATACCAACAAAAATGACTAAAGATAACGTTTTTATTGTTCCCGTCTCAAACCCATTCGGTAAATTCGGGAAGATTAAGCACACGTTAACATTACCCTTTATACAGTATCCCATCTCACAGGCAGGGTGTATGATGCCCCCTCTCACAGGGAGGGTGTATGGTACACCCTCTCACAGGGAGGGTGTATGGTACCCCATCTCAAAGGCAGGGTGTATGGTACCCCCTCTCACAGGGAGGGTGTATGGTACCCCATCTCACAGGCAGGGTTTATGGTACCCCCTCTCACAGGCAGGGTGTATGATGCCCCCTCTCACAGGGAGGGTGTATGGTACCCCCTCTCACAGGCAGGGTTTATGGTACCCCCTCTCACAGGGAGGGTGTATGATGCCCCCTCTCACAGGGAGGGTGTATGGTACCCCATCTCAAAGGCAGGGTGTATGGTACCCCCTCTCACAGGCAGGGTTTATGGTACCCCCTCTCACAGGCAGGGTGTATGATGCCCCCTCTCACAGGCAGGGTGTATGATGCCCCCTCTCACAGGCAAGGTGTATGGTACCCCAACTCAAAGGCAGGGTTTATGGTACCCCCTCTCACAGGCAGGGTTTATGGTACCCCCTCTCATAGGCAGGGCGTATGATATCCCATCTCACAGGCAGGGTGTATGATGCCCCCTCTCACAGGCAGGGTGTATGGTACCCCCTCTCAAAGGCAGGTTGTATGGTACCCCCTCTCACAGGCAAGGTGTATGGTACCCCCTCTCACAGGCAGGGTGTATGGTACCCCCTCTCACAGGCAGGGTGTATGATGCCCCCCCTCACAGGGAGGGTGTATGGTACCCCCTCTCACAGGCAAGGTGTATGGTACCCCCTCTCACAGGCAGGGTGTATGGTACCCCCTCTCACAGGCAGGGTGTATGATGCCCCCTCTCACAGGGAGGGTGTATGGTACCCCCTCTCACAGGCAGGGTGTATGATTCCCACTCTCACAGGCAGGGTGTATGGTACCCCAACTCAAAGGCAGGGTGTATGGTACCCCCTCTCACAGGCAGGGTTTATGGTACCCCCTCTCACAGGCAGGGTTTATGGTACCCCCTCTCACAGGCAGGGCGTATGATACTAGTATCCCATCTCACAGGCAGGGTGTATGATGCCCCCTCTCACAGGGAGGGTGTATGGTACCCCCTCACACAGGGAGGGTGTATGGTACCCCATCTCAAAGGCAGGGTGTATGGTACCCCCTCTCACAGGGAGGGTGTATGGTACCCCATCTCACAGGCAGGGTTTATGGTACCCCCTCTCACAGGCAGGGTGTATGATGCCCCCTCTCACAGGGAGGGTGTATGGTACCCCCTCTCACAGGCAGGGTTTATGGTACCCCCTCTCACAGGGAGGGTGTATGATGCCCCCTCTCACAGGGAGGGTGTATGGTACCCCATCTCAAAGGCAGGGTGTATGGTACCCCCTCTCACAGGCAGGGTTTATGGTACCCCCTCTCACAGGCAGGGTTTATGGTACCCCCTCTCACAGGCAGGGCGTATGATGTCCCATCTCACAGGCAGGGTGTATGATGCCCCCTCTCACAGGGAGGGTGTATGGTACCCCATCTCACAGGCAGGGTGTATGATGCCCCCTCTCACAGGGAGGGTGTATGGTACCCCCTCTCACAGGCAGGGTTTATGGTACCCCCTCTCAAAGGCAGGGTGTATGGTTCCCCCCCTCTCACAGGCAGGGTTTATGGTACCCCCTCTCACAGGCAGGGTGTATGATGCCCCCTCGCACAGGCAGGGTGTATGGTACCCCCTCTCACAGGCAGGGTGTATGATGCCCCCTCTCACAGGCAGGGTGTATGATGCCCCCTCTCACAGGGAGGGTGTATGGTACCCCATCTCACAGGCAGGGTGTATGATGCCCCCTCTCACAGGCAAGGTGTATGGTACCCCCTCTCACAGGCAGGGTGTATGGTACCCCCTCTCACAGGCAGGGTGTATGATGCCCCCTCTCACAGGGAGGGTGTATGGTACCCCCTCTCACAGGCAGGGTGTATGATGCCCCCTCTCACAGGGAGGGTGTATGGTACCCCCTCTCACAGGCAGGGTGTATGATGCCCCCTCTCACAGGCAGGGTGTATGATGCCCCATCTCACAGGCAGGGTGTATGGTACCCCCTCTCACAGGCAGGGTGTATGGTACCCCCTCTCACAGGCAGGGTGTATGGTACCCCCTCTCACAGGCAGGGTGTATGATGCCCCCTCTCACAGGGAGGGTGTATGGTACCCCCTCTCACAGGCAGGGTTTATGGTACCCCCTCTCACAGGGAGGGTGTATGATGCCCCCTCCCACAGGCAGGGTGTATGATGCCCCCTCTCACAGGCAGGGTGTATGGTACCCCCTCTCACGGGCAGGGTGTATGATGCCCCCTCTCACAGGCAGGGTGTATGATGCCCCCTCTCACAGGCAGGGTGTATGATATCCCATCTCACAGGCAAGGTGTATGGTTCCCCCTTTCACAGGCAAGGTGTATGATATCCCATCTCACAGGCAAGGTGTATGGTTCCCCCTTTCACAGGCAGGGTGTATGATGCCCCCTCTCACAGGGAGTATGTATGATACCCCCTCTCACAGGTAGGGTGTAAGATACGCCCTCTCACAGGGAGGTTGTATGGTACCCCCTCTCACAGGGAGGGTGTAAGATATCTTCTCTCACAGGGAGGAGGATATATGATACCCCCTTCTAACAAGGAGGGTGTATGATACCCCTCTCACAGGGACGATGTGTGATACCCCTCTCATAGGAAGGGTGTATGATACCCCCTCTCACAGGGAGGAGGATGTAAGATACCCCCTCTCACAGGAAGGAGGATGTATGATACCCCCTTCTAACAAGGAGGGTGTATGATACCCCTCTCACAGGGACGATGTATGATACCCCTCTCATAGGGAGGGTGTATGATACCCTCTCTCACGGGGAGGGTGTATGATACCCCCTCTCACAGGGACGATGTATGATACCCCTCTCATAGGGAGGGTGTATGATACCCTCTCTCACAGGGAGGATGTATGATACCCTCTCTCACGGGGAGTAGGATGTATGATACCCCCTTCTAACAAGGAGGGTGTATGATACCCCTCTCAAAGGGAGGGTGTATGATACCCTCTCTCACAGGGAGGATGTATGATACCCTCTCTCACGGGGAGGAGGATGTATGATACCCCTCTCAAAGGGAGGGTGTATGATACCCTCTCTCACAGGGAGGATGTATGATACCCTCTCTCACGGGGAGGAGGATGTATGATACCCCCTTCTAACAAGGAGGGTGTATGATACCCCTCTCAAAGGGAGGGTGTATAATACCCCGTCTCACAGGGAAGGTGTAAACCTACTCTCACAGGGAGGTTGTATAATACCCCTTGTCACAGGGACGCGGTGTCGTACCCCCTGTCACAGGGAAGCTGTATGAAACCCCTCTCAAACCTTCTCTTAGGAACGGTATATGATACCCATGCTCACATGGTGTATGCGCCTCTTACACGAAGGGGGGTGGGGGCACTTGTCATTTTAACATCACTATGCTTTACACATATGGTGACACAAGGACATAATGAGCATCCTCACTCATACTAAATATATACTAGTAGACGATGAATCCATGATAATGTGCTTTTATTTTCTCTTTTTTGGGGGGGAGGGGAGGATAAATTTCTTATTTCTATGTATCAAAGAGTTCAGGTCTCTTAGCATCGTCGTTCCAAAACATCTGTCTCAAACTGAATCGCAGAGTCGTCAAAGCCAAGATATTTATATTTGTGATGTTTGTAATTCTAATAATTTTGATTATTCCATCTCGGCCGTCTCCACCCCTGTCTCCGGTTGGAAATAAACAATTAGAGTCCATACCCTATATCTTCGTTATGTCAATACCGGGTATTCAAAATATATACCATGAAATGTAAAACGGCAGTGTTATTTTACTGATTCGAATATGTATTAAAATATCAATATATATATATATATATATATATATATATATATATATATATATATATATATATATATATATATATATATATATATATATATATATATATATATATATAAATATACATATATATATATATATATATATATATATATATATATATATATATATATATATATATATATATATATATATATATATATATATATATATATGCAAATATATATATATATATATATATATATATATATATATATATATATATATATATATATATATATATATATATATATATATATATATACATATATATATATATATACGTGTGTGTGTGTATATATATGTATATATAGAATAAATGTCATTAAGTATGTTTTGGAGCATTAACCGCAAGATCAAAGTTCTCAGTTTGCAAACACACTAAACCGATACTGTAATGATATTAACAATAGCATGCCAGCTGCATTGTTGCTCTTGATTGAAAAACAGCTGGCTGTTCGAAAACATGTTTTGATAAACAGGATCTTCATTGCCTATCGAGCATTTGCCAAGAAGGAAACGCATCATAAACAAGCAAATTGGTAAGCACCTTCATGGATTTATTTAATCCATTAATTTTAAAAGCGTATGTTTTGTTTCTCTAGACTAGTTCATCAAGAAACATCATCTCTCTCTCTCTCTCTCTCTCTCTCTCTCTCTCTCTCTCTCTCTCTCTCTCTCTCTCCGAGCACACCCATAGCTAAGCCCAATACCCCACACGCCCCCCCCCCCCTCTCTCTCTCTCTCTCTCTCTCTCTCTCTCTCTCTCTCTCTCTCTCTCCAACCGCACCCATAGCTTAGCCCAATACTGCCAACCGCCCCCTCTCTCTCTCGTCATGGGAGATGGGCGGTTTGGGGTATTGCGATGAGGGGTGGTTGGTGCTGTTGCGCAAACGTATGGTTGTGATTCTCAGGCCATATTAAGTATAATGCCCCCACCACTATATATACGAAGTAGGTTTGATGTCTCTCTCAAATTATAGATGGCAGCACTGTGTTCATGTGTTGCAGTTGATGATACAGACTACAACTCAAGTGTGACCCCTTTGAGGATTTATTCAGAACTAATATAGGAGTGAAATCAACTCAGGTTAGACCAATGAAAGAACCCGATATCACAGACTTGTAACAAGTCTAGGTGAGAGAGAGAGAGAGAGAGAGAGAGAGAGAGAGAGAGAGAGAGAGAGAGAGAGAGAGAGAGAGACTAGAGCACTTTGCGAAGTGGGGAAGGTGTAGGGTTGCTAAGTTTAGCGTAATGCATAAAAGGGTGGTATGCGTTTTGGAAGGATGGATATACTCGTAAGTGTACAGGGATAGCATCATAATTTGGGAGCTGACTAAGATTCAGTGCCTCTCTTCTGAAAGCTACCCAGGACGACTCAGTGACAAGTATGACAATTTCAATTATGACAACATCCTGTGATAAGTCAAACCATGTGTAAATCACTGAATTCTAACCGGTGAAAGCATTTTAACATAACTGTCAAAGATCTCGGACCCGGATCGAGGAATGAGAGAAAGATAACAAGTACAAAGAGTTGATGGGAAAAGCCGTTTATATTGCAAAAAGTAACGGTAAATTTGAAATAAGATTCAAATTGAAAAAGTATGAAAATTGGAATATTCATCTTTCTCTGCCATATTCAGGCCAAGTCGTGATTAGCCTGTGGTATGTTTGGAATTTTTGGAATTTTGGTTTTTGTCACTTTTCTGCCACATTGCAGCTAAGTCGTGACTTGTAAGTTGTAACTGGTAGAGGAAACCGGAGTACTCGGTGAACGCCACCGCCTAACCCAAAGTCACTGGCAACTTCCTCACCTGCCCCGTTGTTAGTAGTGGAGGAAACCGTAGTACGTGATAAATACCCTCAACGTCAAGTCACTGGCAACTTTATCACGTGTGCATCACCCTCGTTCTCAGTTGCATGTATATGATTGGCTAATCTTTCATTTTTCAGCGTGTATCACGTGATACCAAAATGCGGATTGCGATTCACCTCATGCTAGTTATGCTCTGCGCATGCTCAACGCTTGGGGCGCCATACCACAGAGGTAAGTCATAACAATAGCCCTTTATTTATCATAATTAACCAGGTACTGATATCCCCTTAGCCGTGTGGTAACGCATTGAATCCATCAAACGAAAAAGGTAAGGTACTGCTATATATCCTCTTTATCACGAGGCCTGCCTAGGCTAGGTTCCTAGTCCCTAAAAAGTTGACATTCGCTTCTGTGCTGACCAAGCAGTGTGGTGTAGTACCAGGTATGTAGATAGATGGCACCACCTGCTCCTCCTATCTCTAGAGGATTTTGTCATACTCAAACTGGATAATCTATTCCCCTGGTGAGATAAGTGTAAACTAAATTGACCACTGTGACACCTAGACTATTTGTGCTTGGTAACAGAAAAAAAACATAACTTAAAAATTCATATGACAGCCTAGAAATCTAGGCTAGGAGCCTGCCCTGATGGCCGTGTGGTATAAGGCGTTGCCACTGTCTGCTAGCTGTCTCTCACTACTGCCTAGGTTCGAATACCACCCGGGCATGTGTGAAAGTTGCAAGTGACTTGGGGTAAGGTGGTGGTTTTCACCACGCACTCCGGTTTCCTCCACCAGTTACAACTGGCTAGTCAAGATTTCGCCGCAATATGGCAGAAAAAGTAACGAAAAATGGATTGCCAAATTCTCTATTACTTCCTATGAGGTAGGGGCATCCCCTTGCCTAGTGGTATAGCATTTGGCGCACCAAAGTAAAAAGGTAAGTTACAGCTAGGTCTCTTTTTAACACTTCCTATGCGGTAGGGGCATCCCCTTACCGAGTGGTATAGCATTTCATGAATCAACCAAAAAAGGTAAGTTAGCGTGTCTCTTTTCATCATTTTCTATTAGGAATGGCCATCCCCTTATCGAGTGCTATAGAATTTCATGAATCAAACAAAAAAGGTAAGTTAGGGTGTCTTTTTTATCATTTCCTATTAGGTAGGGGCATCCTCTTCGCCGAGTGGTATAGCATTTGACGCACCAAACAAAAAGGTAAGTTAGGGTATGTCTCTTCTTATCATTTCCGAGTGGCAAAGCATTTGATGCACCAAACAAAAAGGGTAAGTATGGGCTATGTCTCTTTTTAGCACTTCCTATGAGCTAGGGGCATCCCCTTGCCGAGTGGTATAGCATTTCATGAATCAAACAAAAAAGGTAAGTTAGAGATATGCCTCTTTTGTAACACTGTCTATGAGGTAGGGCCATCCTCTTCGCCGAGTGGTATAGTATCTGATGCACCAAACAAAAAAGCTAAGCTGGGCGATGTCTCTCTTTGTAATACTTCTTATGAGAGAGGCCATCCCCTTGTCGAGTGGTATAGCATCTGATGCATCAAAACTAAGTTAGAGCTATGTCTCTCTTTTTAATACTAGTACTTCTTATAATCTTGCCGAGTGGCATAGCATTTGATTCACCAAACAAAAAAGGTAAGCTAGAGCTATGTCTCTCTTTTTAATACTTCTTATGAGGTAGGGCCATCCACTTGCCGAGTGGTATAGCATTTGACGCACCGAACAAAAAAGGTAAGTTATAGCAATGTCTCTTTTTAACACTTGTTTGAGATAAGGGCATCCACTTCGTCGAGTGGTATAGCATTTAATGCATCAAAGAAAGATAACGATGTCTTTTCCTCTTTTATCTTAACCCTTATGCTGCTGATGGCTAATTTGGCCAATACATATTTTTGCAAAAAACAACTAAAAATGACTGAAACCCTGGCAAATGGGTACTCATTTGAGAGTACTCAATGAGGGCTTTCCAATAAATACCGACATGACCGGGTAATACGATGGTTGTCACAGATGTTTGTGTTCTTGTACTTTGGACGAAAGTAGCCCCATCATTGGAAGGGTGAATAAGTTGCTCCTGAAATGGTCGTCAGGATCTCTGATACTCATGGGAATGGCATTGACATGATTCCTGAATTGGCAAAATATTTGAAGGGAGGTTGTAGGTTGGTATAGTTCTACTAGATGACTTCTTTAAATATTTTCCAAAGTATTGCTGATTTTGCCACCGATTGAGGTGCCTTTTTACAAATGCCTGCATTCCAATCAAAGAAATGTAATTATCCCACTTCTCTAAGGGTTAGTTTCCGTTTAAACACAGTGTGGCAGGTCTGAGACCAAGGAGTTTCATACTGGAACCCAGTATACCATAGAGACACCATTGGTTATACCTTATACCTCAAATTAATAGAACATGGATAGGTCGCCACAAACCAATTACCATAGAACCAATTACACGGAGATTGCCATACATAATCGTGCCGAATGTAGTCTCAGTGTGACGTTACTATCAGAGACAAATACCGATTAGGTCTCTCGTATGTGGGGTTCCTCCTGCACTTGTGCAGAACGCACCTCTTGAGTGGTTCTTGTCAATACCTGGGCTCGTAGTCGTGTCCAGGCTCTTGAGCGAGATTTGCTCATTGCGGATCCGGTGATCGATATTCATGGTTATACCTTGTACCTGCCCTCTATTGGACAAAGACATAACTAACTTTCCACAAAAAACACAAAGGGATCAATTGATCGTAACTACTAAGATTCGCACACTAGGGGCCGTTCCATTTAAAAGGGTAGGGGGGGGGGGGGGTGGAGGAACGGAAGATTTTTAGGGGGGGGGTCGATTTCTGAATTACTTTACTTTTCATCCCCTCACCTACCCCTTCGAATTCTAAATTTTGGTTGGGCGGGTGTGTCGAACTTTTGATGTGTCCCCCCCCCCCACAACAAACACTTTTAAATGGAACGACCCTAAGAACGAAATTAATTCGATGATCTTAAATAAAGCTGAGTGTTGTTTTTATAATTACAGGTACTCTTTCCCGTGTGAAACGAGTTATGCCACCAGCACTGGGTGGTGCAGCCCCCGCACCAGCAGCACCAGCGGCACCAGTTTCAGCGGGAACCACACTTCTCCCTCCGTGTCACCTACGTCTGAAGCTGCTCGGACTTCTAGAAAGAGAACGAGAATAAAAAAGAAAACGCGAGAATTCACGAGAATCCGCGAGAAACCACGAGAACCCATAGCCTCGTTTTGAGAAAGGAACGTGCGGCTAAAATGTCGTTTGAATTTAACCATTTATGGACTATAGTAAATAATCATTCACTTCTCAGTTTTTTATAAAACATGATTTTTGGAATGTTTATGTCGATTTGTGAAAGCTATCTTTTATTCCAATCATAAGCCATGCACAAAAAAGTATATATCAAATATTGTTTATAGCAGTCAAATTCAACAAATGATATTCCGACAACTTAAGCGAGAAAAATAAAATATTCATATCATGAGCACATCAATATCTTTTTTCTGTGTTCCTTCCTACTTGACTTCAGTCAGTGCGAACATCCATCTTGCCTTAGATGTCTCAAAGAATGGATTCGTAGCGAGAGACCAATTACTTTGTGCGCTATAGTGAATGCCTAGCTATGCCAAGGGTCTCGAATCTGGCCTAAGTGTGACATTACTAGGAGACAAAGACTAATAAGGGCTCGTTTCTCATTTCTTACATTACAGAGAAACTTGCACATAAACCAGAGATATATAGATTAAAGAGATATGACACAGATAGTAATAGCTACTACACCAGTCACACACTATTGTTATGCAAATGAGCTCTTATCTGCACCCCACTCATACCCAGGAGCTCAACCTGGCTCAGCCGGGCATGTGCACTGCTCAACCCATCACCACTTCCTGTGTAGGCTGTACCACAGGGTATATAGTTGTCTAGGTTATGAATGGGTTGAGAAAAGAGGCTAATCCAAAAACTCATGATGATTAAGTGTTTCTTTGAGTTGCCTTAGCAAAAATATTTCTGTAAATTGTACCATTCCTCAGTTCTTCACATCTTCATAAATTGAAACAAGACAGTTCTAAAATACATACCCCATCTATTTTAATACATTGTAAAGCTGTAAATAAGCCTATATTCCCTGAGTTCTTTACAGTACCATAGCTTTGTTGTCCAAAAAGAATACATGAAGTTTTCCTAACTAATGGCATTAGCTTAATGTAGAAGAGTTCTGTTAGTTTGTCTATTTCATGGTTTCACAGGTCCATAACATCAGACAGGATGCAGTGACAAAACATGATATTTTCCTGTCTCAGTGTATTGTCTTATTCTACTGTTGTGGATTGCCTTTACTCTCAGATCCACACCTGTCATGGGCAGTACAGGACACACCTGTCTGATTGCAATCCCCAGGTTGGGCTTCTTTTATTCCCTCAGGTCTTGAAAAGACGATAAGCTAATTGGTGTCAGACGGGATGGGCCTCATAACATCCTAAGTGAGGGTATTGTCTGCTGTCAACAGGCAGAAACAGAATTAGTCTAGATATTTGATTTGCAGACTTATCATAGAAGTGTCATTATAGCTTGGAAAACCTCAATTATGTTTGGTGGATGAAATGGGTTAATCAACCTCTCAAACATCTAGATAGTTTAAGTTTTTACCTTTTGAGGAGGCTTAACAACCTGGGCATTCTAGGAATGTATGTGAGTACTGTTAGATATTTTATTCATTGAATGGCTACGTTTAATTAATGTTAGCCTTGTTGCAATGAGCATACGTTTGCTTCAGTTTAAGACTTTTGACGTATTTTCAGGATGCTAACATAGGTATGTGTCATCAGCACTATTTCAATAAGTAACCCCTTATGTGACGGCCTATTTCTAGTTTATTTGTCTGTTGATTCCTTGGACCTGAAGTTGACCTCAAATTTGAGACTTCAAAATCCTGGAAACTAGAAAATGCAGCACATGATAGCTTGATAATAGGAAATTATAATCTATTAATATTTCAAAAAAAGTGTTTTATTCAACATCCAGCATACAAAATGGCAGAACATTTAATTCCATTATTTCCTTAGATAAGGTCCAGAAAACCGGGAAAAAAATACTATTTCAGGTGAACAAATTTCTTTGAAAATAGTACAGCTTCAGAGATTAACCTATTTATTTATCTATTTCACCTTATAAACAAACTTGAAAGTTTTGGTTTCTGAGAATTAGAAGGTGGAATTTACTAAAAATGACTCTCATGACTGATGTTTAGTCTTATCACAAGTGAAATAGAGTCCCCGATTGAACCACCCCAAATATGTGTATTGCAATTACACTAACAACAATTAAGCATCGTAAACAATAGTTCCTACATTCATCCCCAGAATCTCTGTATTGTTTAGCCTCACCAAAAAGTAAAATTCATGTCTTACATGTTTGAAAGTACAATAGGTCCATTCAACCTGCTACCCAACCTGCTAGGCAAGATGGCCGCCTTCTTATCTAACTGAGCTCCTAGGTAAGATTTCCCTCCACAGTGCAAAGCTAATGGACTGCATGCCACGTTGCCACTCCCTTTAGGTAAAACTCCCTGCATAAACATGCGCAGACTACGACTCCTTGGGCTTTTCGACGCAGCTTGTTCAAGTTGACCGGCCAGTTTCATATCCACTTGTTTTTATTCATCTAAAATCTTGCCCAGCAGAAAAGCGATTAATATGACGAGAAAGCAAAGCTTAAACTGCTGGCGTAGCTCGATGATATTTCTGCATCCCCCTTCAAATGCAGTCACGAATTTGTTATCCGTGACGTCATCTTTTACTTGTACTTCGCGGAAACATATTGGAAGCCCCTTGATACGAGCTTTATATTTGTGCAATAACCACACAG
The DNA here is from genome assembly GCA_963942565.1 of Maea johnstoni. Classification (NCBI taxonomy): domain Eukaryota; kingdom Metazoa; phylum Annelida; class Polychaeta; order Spionida; family Magelonidae; genus Maea; species Maea johnstoni. The sequence goes on along the minus strand of OZ012700.1, from coordinate 18,040,597 downwards.
TACGATTAGCGATCGACCGAAAATATGGCACAAAAATATTTCAATCTGTTGCAAAATCGTTATTTTGCAACAGATTTCAACTACAGTTAAGGCAAATACCCTAAAGGGAACCAGTAAGTTTAGTGGAAACTGTCTGACAGGTTCTAGCGTTTGCTGGAACCTTACTGACAAGGTTCCATGAGACAAAATCAATTCAAATCACTCCGTGGAACCTTCTTGATAAGGTTCCACTAGAGAAAATCAATTCACCTGACTTGGTGAAACCTTCTTGACAAGGTTCCACCAACTTTGGCTTAACTGGTGGAAACTTCCTGAGGAGGTTCCACCTCAGAAAATCAATTCACCTCACTCAGTGGAACCTTCTCATACCTGTCAACTCTACTGATTTGAGCAGTACTCTACTGATTTCAGACCCCAAAATTGCTGTGTACTGATTGGGCACCTGATTTGAAGAAATCTGCTGACTAACTACTGATTTTGCGCACTTTTCCTCAGCAAGTAGGTCAGTTTGCTACCTTTTATCCAGTGTATCTCATTGTCTCACCTGACCCAATTACTGTGTGTAGTAATTGATTCCTATAGCAATGGGTATTAATAGCTAATCCCTCACTTATTGGAATTATCATGTAGCCATGTATTGTTCTAAGCACCTTTAAGAGAGGAAGTTGCATTGTGGGCTAGCATCATCATATAGCATCTCAAGAAAAATCTACGATGGTTGACAAGGAAAATTCACCACCTCTTAAAATAGACAGGTATCTGTGTAAATTGAATGACAAAATGGCTCAAGAATATTCGGAAATTAGTAGTGCAAAGTGTGATAATTTTGCTAAAAAGCAATTCTTTCGTGTGAAATGAGGGAAAGCATGTAAACTTGCAAATAGGGGCTCCTGTACATGAGAAGAGTGCCAGGACAAAATCAATCATTTGTTACAATGAAAGAGGACACTAGTGTTATCCTCACAGAAACTGTTTTCGAACTTCATTGCTCAACAATTCAACAAGCTTTTAAAGCAAATGGGATCTGCTAAATAATAAAAAATAATTCATTAACATATTTGTATGGGTATCAATTTGCCCAATTAAGTTTAATATAAGAGCCCACTCCTAAACTAGAACCTGTACCCTGGTGGCCAGGATTGGAACTAAACAAAATGCCACGAAGGAGGCCCCTCACAATTCGCGTGAAATCTCCTGATTTTGGATGGTTGAATGTTGACAGGTATGCCTACTTGACAAGGTTCCACTAACTTTGGTTTAACTGGTGGAACCCTCCTGAGGAGGTTCCACCTAGTACATTACTTGCTCTCCTGCTTGTGGAACCCGAACTAATGAACTAGTGAACATATAAGTTTAAAATCAAGATCATTTTATTCAGAATTCATCAATAATACACATTTTTATGCTCTGTCATTACTGCATATAGATAAAGATATATATATATATATATATATATATATATATATATATATATATATATATATATATATATATATATATATATATATATATGTATATACATGGAACCATTTTCAGACAATTTTTTTATCAAGTAGTAGAAAAACATTGGATTACATATCTTTTAGAAATATTTAAACACATATTTCGCAATATTGAATTAAATTAACCAGTGATTTAGTGTATGATTGAGTGTTGCTCACTGTTCACTTCACAAAAAGGGCAGTTAATCATCAACTATGACCTGCCCTACTATAGGATTACTAGCTTTAAATGCTTTTATTTGACTTTGACTCTCCATCAGTTCATTTATGCAAATAACAGAAGACTGTAGTCAGAAGTTCCACTTCTTCTTCGGTCAGTCCATAGCAGCTAATGTGGCCCCACCTAATACAACCTGGTTCATCGCATCCTACCATTGGTTTACCATCATTGGTCTTTGCACCAGGGCCACCAAATCCTCTAAAACAAGTATAAATCTTCTCAAAAATAGTTGTCTTATCAATATGTATACAAATATAAATAAATATATATATATATATGTATATATATATTATATGTGTGTGTGTGAGAGAGTGAGAGAGAGAGGGAGAGAGAACGTTGTTAAAACACCTTCAAATATATTGAAAATTCTCCTGCAAGGGGGGACACTGTGGTACAGAGGGGGGTGGCGCACCTGTGTTACGTATTTCGCAGAAGAAGGGGTCTTTTTTAAGACCTCCGCATGTCCGCAATTTTGTAAAAGAAGGGTACGAAGTATGGGGGTAAAAATCCCCTTACAATCCATGAAATATACACGGCTGTGACGCCGAGTGACTCCCGAAGTGACTGGGCTTCTGAGTTTGCTGCTGCCACTTACTGCGGCTAAACTCGCAGAGGATTATTAAATCTAAAGTTAAAATATGTGTTCCTGTTCATCCAATGTCAGTGTTTTGATAAAAGAAGGGGTGTTTATTTAGTGGAAAATGTCAGCGTTTTTATCAAAATGAGGGTGTTTTTTTGGCCAGAAATCAGTGCTTTAGCGGTATTTTTTTATTTTGATAACGAGCGTATGCGCCCCCTTAAATAATATCTAATTCCTTTGTGCGGTGACGTCATTTCAGTGTCAAATTTCGACCCAGTAGATAGTAAGGGGTGTTTGTTTCGTCTTCTTCAAACGCTCTTTTTACATTAGGGCATTTACTGTAAATTTCCTCATACATCAGAACATGGTCATTGTGATAATACAGACATTGAGTAATAATATGCAATATGTCCTCTACGTGGTACATGTCGCAATTTGTACAAGTTCTATTACTCATCGGTAACCCTTTGAGTCTATAATCATCTCTCTTAAGGAGACTTGCATGACAAATTATTCTACTCATTGTCTCGCACATATGTACCAGCCTATAGTCTAGGTCACTTATGGCCCACCATGAAAGATATCTGGTATCACCAATAGTACTCTTAAGGAGGTCATTTTCCCGGAACACTGTATCGGATGCATGCCAGTTTGTGTCCTCTAACTTCCATGCACGTTCCCCGATGAGCTGTGACCAGACTTTCTTAGATGCTACACGTATCCTACCCTCAGTCATATCATGAATGGTGCCTAAAACACCAAAGATTAGTGCAATATCAAGAATATCATAGATAGGGCTGTGATGTGGGTTCTTTCTACATTCTTCTGTATCATCACAACATTTTCTAAACCTTAGCTTAAATATCTTGAGAATGATATTTTCTTGTCCCATTTTGTGTATTGCTCGTAGGAATAAAAGCTTCTTCAATGTGGGATGTTAACTTTAGCCACCCTAACCCATAAAAGCTACTATTGTTTGGTGCTCTCTGGGGAAATCTTTGCACTCGTTTACCCGCATACGATTGAAATGAGGCAAGAAGCTCCTCACCTTTCTCTGACATGTCCCATACTTCGCTTCCAAATATTACAGATGGTACCACGACCTGCCAGAATATGGTATTGCAAGTTCTCATGTTTAACCCATTTTTCCTTAATCCCAAACCAGAAGAAGCATTAAGGGTTTTCCTCCCTTTGGATATCTTTTCTTCAACACGTGTGGTGTTATCTTGGAAAATTCTCATCTTGACCCCCACATGGTCGTAGGTAAGTTTTTCCTTAACAGCCTCTTTACCTAATCTGAAGGTCCTAAATTTGCTGTTATTTAAGTTATCCTTTTTTCCCTCACCGAAAACCTTAACAGCAGATTTAGAAGCGTTAAATTTGAAACGCCATTTCTTCCCATAGTCGTTTACCATATCATGCACCATATCCGTAAGCATTTTAGATACAGTAGCCATGGCCAAGTCGTCAGCATACCCTGCTGGACTACTTGGGACATTTTCAATGACACAACACAAATTGGACAGTTTAAGTTTTACAAGTAGCTCATCGATAAATACCAAATATTTGACCAATGACAGAACCCCACTTTGATGAATTCCCCACGACATGGGGTACCAATCGGAAAAACTACTGGCTACATGAACTCTACAATTGAAACCCGTGTAGGTCCTGTACATCAAACGCCGTAGTTCCCTCTGATCCCCATGGCATGCAGCTTAGAAAAGAGGCCATTAATCCAGACCGTGTTGAATGCCTTGGATACGTCAAAGTAAGACAAGAATACCTTACTATGTGCCTCCAAGGCGTTCGCAGTTCACAGTCTCTTGTAATAGCAGGGAGGTGTGTACGCAGGACTGACCCTTACGACACGCTCCCTGAAATTTGGATATAACCTCATTCTGGTTCCACCATGGCTCTAGTCTATCCCAAATAACCATTTCGTAAATTTTACTGAATATGCTAAGAAGGGTGATACCCCCTATAGTTGTTAGTATCGGCACTACATAGGTTCTTTCCCTTGAATAGTGGTACCTGTATGCCACGTCTAAAGTTTAGGGGCACATATTCCTTTTCATTTATGATATTAAAAAGCATAGTTAAAGTAATTATCAGCATAGCTCCGCCATACTTGACGTGCTCTGCGCATATACCGTCGAAACCGCATGCTTTATTTGGTTTAAGTCCATTCACAGCTTTCTAAATATCTCTTGTGGTGAAGGGGGAATCCAGAAAGATACTACTATCGTTACTCTTGTTAAGTTCATCAACTTTCTTATTTATGGCAATAAAGTGTTAATTGTCGTAAGATACGTCGGCATGGCAAACGTCCATTATTACGCGACTTCGATCACTGTTGTATTGTATGTTTATTGACAGTATTGTTTAATACAAAGTCACCTCAAAACATTACAATATACATGAAATAAATCAAGGGAAACAATAATATCTCAAGGAAACCTCAAGTTAAACGCATGTTTAACAAAAATTAATAAATGTAAAACGAAACCCTCTTTTAGCAGTGAGATATTCAGAGATCTAAGTGACCTATTGAGTGACGTTATTACAGAGTTTCTATCATACCATACCCAAAATGGCTGTTTGAAGCGGCCATGGTTTCATGAACTTCGATTTAATAATTGTGAAAAGGCGAAAACATTTCTTGTTTGTGTGCAAGCCAAATTGGTAGCCTCTGTAAAACATTGTCTCTCAATCGGATTCGTGATTGTCAAGACATTCACGATGTATTACAATTTGATGAAAAAGATTCAGGCTTAAATCTACATATAAATCTCAAAATGACCCTATATTCCCGTTGCACACATATATACGTATTTACATACATGAAATGGAACTTTGCCGCTATATCTTAAGATGTTCACGTAATATCAACATACCATATTCATGCCTTTGTTACGAGGTTCATACTTAACAGAAAAAAGACACATTTGCTGGCTGTTTAAATATATATATATATATATATATATATATATATATATATATATATATATATATATATATATATATATATATATATATATATATATATATATATATATATATATATATATATGGGGGGGGGGAGAGAGATGGGGGGGGGGGGAGAGATGGGGGATGTGGTTGAGCAAAGGGGAGGGGGACCTATTCAAGGAGAGTAGGTTTAGTTGGGGAACCATTGGAGGGACGGTGGAAGAGGGGGTGAGGGGAATGATGAAGAAAAGAGGAGGGTAAAACATGAGAAGTAGGCGTAAGGGTGTATTTTTTGCTTGCATGTTTTCTTCACGGACTAACACAGTTGATGTTGGTTCACACTAAACGATAAATAGAAAGGGAGCCACCGATGTAAGTGAGGGACGCTGGAGCAGGTAGGCATGGAGGATACAGGAGGAAAGATATTTTAGAGGTATACTGGTGATGAAATTGTGTTAGAAGTAATAAATCAACACAGTATATATGTGGGGTTTGAAGAGTTGAGGGATTCATATTTGTGGGATTTAGATATATGCGTACGACGGGAAGACAAGGAAGGGACAGACCAGCTACTTAGTTAGGACATACTGCATGTACAGGACAGGAAGACAGGGGAGGGTACGGACCTGATGCAGGATGCATGACAAATGTATGCGGGGACAGGGAACATGGAGAGAAATGAGGCCTGTGGGTGACGAGTGGCCTGGGTGGTAGGGGAGCTCTCTGTAGGTCCCCCTTGGGAGTTGACCCCGTGAAACAAACAAACATATTTATAAATGCATAGACAGAATAATCATCACCAATTGGTCGACATGACCACTCCTCTACCAACTCTATTATGCACAAAACTAAGATTTCTGTAGGGTGCCACATCAAACTGACTTTGCCCATTATAACCATTTTTTGTCCTTTGAAATATCTGTTCCTCCAAACAGTCGAGAACAAGTGGGTTATAATCTAGGTGAATTTTGTTCAGAAAAAGATGAGGAATACTGTGTAATGAGGGCAGGTCTGGGACGGCGAAAATGCATATGTCGCGTACAATCTTTCCTTTACACATGGGGTTGTTTGTGCCAAAGTCCCAGACTTTGTATCGAACCAAAAAGGGATTGCTCTCTGACGACTCTGGTTCACCTGTAAAAGAGATGATAATTGATAATAATAATAATAATGATAATAATAATAATAATAATAATAATAATAATAATAATAATAATAATAATAATAATAATTATAAAAATAATTATATTAATTATGATAATAATAATAATGATAATAATGATAATAATTATAATGACAATAATGATAAAAATAAAGATAAAAATAATGATAAAATCAAGATAACAATAATGATAGTAATGATAATGATGATGCTGATGATGATAAAAAGAAGAATGGCAATAATATTAAAAATAGTAATAACTTTAAAAACAATAATAATGATAATAATAATAATGATAATATCAGTAATATGATAATAAGAATGCTGATGATGATAAGAAGAAGGAGAAGAATGGCAGTATTTGCCTGCCAATATGCATGACTATCGCATTGTGATAATGAAAAGCTAGCAACAGATGGAATGACATTCTATATAAAAAAGCTAAAAGAATGCTAAACTTTACCTTGGACATATATCGAAGGTTTTCAAAATCGAATTAGATCATGGTATTATCATTTGATACGATACCTAAAATTTGAGATGTCATTAAATAGTTTTTGACTATTTTCTGAAAGTACTGCTGATGACGAAGGAATTGTTCCAAAACACCAACTCCTCTGAGAGACATTCTAATTGTAGTATTGTATGTTTATTGGCTGTACGGTACTGTACAAAATCAAGTAATTATTACAAAAAGTATAAGAAAGCAATGTGAGGCTATCTACATAGTGTAGAAACATACATCTTGTCAGCGATAGAATGAAATATGTGCAAAGTGTGGTAGCCTTACAAAAAGTAGATATACAACACACACTGTTGTAGCTAACGGTATACCGGGTCGAAGGATCCGGTGTAACATAAAAAGTGTGCCCTCCACTGGTGCGACCGGGGTATACTAACCGGTGTAACAAGAAAGTGAGCCAGGTGGCTAACTATGGACGTGGAGGACCTTAAGTAGCGCAAGATGATCAAGTCGTAATAAACTGGGATAATGTTAGACAGTCAGCAGCCAGATTATTGAACGAGGCACTTACTAATTACGAGTCTGTACATTCTTGATATATTATGACTCGAAACTAACCAGATTTTAATCATTGACTGACATGATATGATACTAGCAGGCCTCCGTACAGAGCAGGGCTTTGGATTTCAAGACATACTGAATTATGTGGAGGACGTTAACGGTTAACAACCCAAACCACTCAATAGAATCCATTATGAACCAGTTTGACTTCATAAGCATTGTTCTTGCTCTTAGAGAGAGATTTAAAATAACTGAAGAATTTTTTTTAAATGATAGGCAAATGTTGTTAAAAATCACAGAAGTCTTAGTCAAGAATGATAATTAAAAACAGACTTGTCGCCTGCAGATCTCACCACCTGACCTGGGGTATGGGCAAACGCAGGGGAGCCACTGATATAACCTGCTTGCAGCCAATAGGCATTGGTGCTGCCCTCGGGTCATTAAGAAACAGCTATAATGCAGGTAAAGAGTTGTACTGATCGCTTTAAGCCACCTAGATATTCATTTAAGGCAAGAGAGCGTTAGATGAAGAGAAATGGAGGAGAGAGAGAGAATAGAAAAATAAAGAAAAAGACAAGATTGAATAGGAAATACAAAACAGGAGGGAATGCAAAATATTCAGAAGGTATGCATCAGTCAAAGAAGAACGGAGGTACAGGATGAAAAATAAAAGGAGAGAATAAGAAAGTCACGTAGAGCTTGAAAAAGCATGCTCTCTAAATACAGTATTCTAAAGTGCTCCATCCCACCCCAATGATGATTTCAATCAAAGAAATTAGGAAAATTCTCCCCCCCCCCTCCCCCCCAATACTGATAAATTTATATATGACTGGGATGTCTCTCCAAGTCCAACTACATCCACTGACATCTACATGTCTAAGAATGTAAGGCAGTATGGCGACCTGAAGCAAAAATAAACTATCAGCAAACGGCAAGATAAGGATATAATTATCACGGCAATTGGGCAAATACAGTGGCTTACTTGCAAGAATATAACATTTAAGTTATACTCGCAAATATGACATTTCGAAACAGAGTTTGTAACACGGCATGTTTTGGCTATGGTGATTATCATATTTATTGAATTTGATGTTTTAAAGCATTTTAAGAAAGTGTGTATGATCATAGATTTATGTATGTATGGGATTCCCTTGATAAAACATCTTCTATAAGAAAGGGTTAATGCGGTTCCAATTTGGTAAATCTTTTACACCATTTTTTTTGAAAATTTCCCCAAGATTTATATTTTGTTAACTTTACCCATATGTGATTCAAAAACTAACCTGATGACCTTTCGTTTTCTTTATGTCTCCTTGTTAAGGGCATTGTGTAGATAGTTTAGACAAAACTTGGTGAAATTAAACTAGACAATTCTGGCTTATAGCAATTTTGGGTTAAAAACCTGTTTCTTAAATTCCTTGATTTTGCCCCATAATTCCAATATAACAGCGGATAAAAAAGTATACATGCCAGAACTGCATTTCAGACTTTGTCAATATCTCTTAAGGGATAAATTAGCAAAGAAAGAGACAAATTTTGGAAAATAAGATGTCTGTGACATAAATTGTATTTTTTTCTTTAAAAATATGTGACCCCAGGATTTAAAGTTGTTTTGAGGATCACTGTGCTATGTTTTTCCCTCGTGCAAAGTTTCAGGAACATTTAACTCAGAAAAGTGTTGTAAGACCTTAATACCTAATAACAGCACTGTGATCCACGATAAGACGAGCTTTATAGTCAGATTCAATGAACTCTGTGTTTATACATACACAAACATACAGGTATGAATGTGTGTACTTACATTTGTGTATATGTATATGCACACACATTCATACATACATACATACATAAATACATACATAGTATCTGGAGCTATGTGTTATTGTTTAAGGTGGAGAAGAAGGGTAGTATCTGGAGCTATGTGTTATTGTTTAAGGTGGAGAAGAAGGGTAGTATCTGAAGATGTTGGTTATGGTTTAAGGTGGAGAAGACGGGTAGTATCTGGAGCTATGTGTTATTGTTTAAGGTGGAGAAGAAGGGTAGTACCAGGAGCTGTGGGATATGGTTTAAGGTGGAGAAGAGGGGTAGTATCTGGAGCTATGTATTATTGTTTAAGGTGGGGAAGAAGGGTAGTATCTTTAGCTATGTGTTATGGTTTAAGGTGGAGAAGAAGGGTAGTAGCTGGAGATGTGGGTTATGGTTTAAGGTGGAGAAGAAGGGTAGTACCTGAAGATGTGGGTTATGGTTTAAGGTGGAGAAGAAGGGTAGTATCTGGAGCTATGTGCTATTTCTTAAGGTGGAGAAGAAGGGTAGTACCTGGAGATGTGGGTTATGGTTTAAGGTGGAAAAGAAGGGTAGTACCAGGAGCTGTGGGTTATGGTTTAAGATGGAGAAGAAGGGTAGTATCTGGAGCTATGTCTTATTGTTTAAGGTGGAGAAGAAGGGTTGTACCAGGAGCTGTGGGTTATGGTTTAAGGTGGAGAAGAAGGGTAGTACCCGAAGCTATGTGTTATGGTTTAATGTGGAGAATAAGGGCAGTACCTAGAGCTATGTGTTATTGTTTAAGGTGGAGAAGAAGGGTAGTACCTGGAGATGTGGGTTATGGTTTAAGGTGGAGAATGAGGGTAGTACCTGGAGATGTGGGTTATGGTTTAAGGTGGAGAATAAGTGTAGTATCTGGAGATGTGGGTTATGGTTTAAGGTGGGGAAGAAGGGTAGTATCTGGAGCTATGTATTATTATTTAAGGTGGAGAATAAGGGTAGTACCTTGAGATGTGGGTTATGGTTTAAGGTGGAGTATAAAGGCTAATACCTGGAGATATGGGTTATGGTTAAAGGTGGAGAAGAAGGATAGATACCCTACTGACCTCTGTTCCATCCTGGTATCCGGAGCTATGGGTTATTGTTTAAGGTGGAGAAGAAGGATACACATCCTACTGACCTCTGTATGATCCTGGTATCTCTAGCTGTGGGTTATGGTTCAAGGTAGTGAAGAAAGTCTCGTCAGGAATGTAGGTTTTCTTGACCCATTCGAGGAAGTCTTGACTGATTGGATCATGCAGCAGGCTATCCACAAACCCTCTTTGTGCTACGATATGTACAGCCCCTGTAGTCACACGAATGCCAGGAGGGGGCGTCCCAGCCATCTTTCTTCGAATACTAAAATCCCTGTATGATTGTTAAACAGTGGACCTGAATTGTGTCGTCTAAACTTGCAGTTTCACCATGGGCGAGAAATCATCAAAAATGGACACATCAATATGTCTAAGATGCCATAATGATTCCTTTCAATACTTGGGATATGCAGACTAAGAGAGAAAACATTTTTTTGATAATAAGTTTGACCTTCAAATGACCTTGAACTGTGAAAAAAACAAATCGAAATTCTAAAATGATAGCATTACCTTATCAATACTCAAGTTCATTTTTTCAGAAATATGTTTTTGAAAAAGACATTCTTGAAACGGTAAAATGGAGCATGAAAAAATAACCACATTATCTCAAATAACAAGACTACCAACAATAACAGTAAGGTATAACCATGTCCATTGCAAAGATCTTTTTAAGTAGATATGATTTTCAAAAAAGACCAGGACAATATCACCTTTCAGAACAAAGTTAGGGTAAATTATAGAGATTCAAAATGGCCACTGACCTTGGCAGCCATTTTGGATGAAAATGTTGGCGGCCATTTTGAATTCACAAAATCAGCCAGAGCTTTGTCCTGAACGAAGATATTGCCATGGTCTTTTTTTAAATCATATCTACTCATAGAGCTCTTTGCAATCGACATTGTTCTAACTTGTTATTCTAAATTGTTATTATTGGTTGTCTTGTTATTTAAGATATTGTGGTTATTTTTTTCGAGCTCCATTTAACTTTTTCCAGAATGGCTTTTTCAACAAATTCTTTTAAAAGTATTAACTTCAGTATCGATAAGGCAATGCTATCTTTTTAGAATTTTGATTTTCTCTTTGTAAATGCATGAATGAAAAGGTCAAAATTTAATGTGTTTTTTTTCATAGTTCAAGGTCATTTGAAGGTCAAATCTTTTTATCAATAAAAATTGTTTTCTCTCATAGACTGCATATCCCAAGTATTAAAAGAAATCATTATGGCATTTTAGAAATATTGATAAGTGTCAATTTTTGAGGCTTTCTGGCCAAGTGTGTTTTTATTTGTTGATGTATGTGTCACTTTATAACTGGTTTTTTTTTTACAGATATTCAAATTTCAATATTTTCGCGCCAATATGACATCCTTCAAAGAAATATCTATATACTAATAGATATATAGTTTAAGTGTTAGAATGCACAAATTCTAAGCAGCACAGGCCTTTAAAGCGAAATATTTAGCACTCCAAATTTGAGCGGTACATGGTATCGCACTAAAATGAAAGTCATGTCTTTATTGTACTAGTTTTATGAAAGTGTTTTATTATCCTTCAAAAAAGTTCTGAAGTGCATAATTTCACCCGTTTAAATTCCAAAGATTGCTAATCGGATTGACTTATGACTGGATGACGCAATCCGGGTCTTTTTAAACAGAAGCATATCAATAAGTGTAGGTATACTAGATGCGGATACAAGCGTGTTTTAACCAATTATTACTTAAGAGTTCCCCCAGAAATTGTCGTCTGGATTTTTGACACTTTGGACAATGTTTTCGAAATTGAGAATCGTTTTACGAAATGTTTTAAGGAGAGTTGTATGTACTTTTTGATTGTTAACACATATACTGTAGTATCTAACAGTTTACCAGTGTGCAAGCTATATAGATAGATAACTTACACATTGAATTAGCCGGTGTAACAGAAATGAGTGACCCCCAGATCTCAGTGACCCGGGGTCACTGGCCCCTAAGGGGCCAGTGACCCCGGGTCACTAAGATCTGGTTCTCAGTGACCTACCTGGTTCTTAGTGACTCCCTAATTGTTTTTCATTCTTGTAAGTATGTTCACCTTTACATACATATGCATATATTTTAAGTATACTACATGGAGTCTGCCAATTCTCTACAAGAGGTCACCAGGTTCTGGGACACAAGCAACAGTGTACAGTGACCCCCTGTTTACAACTGGCTAAAACTGGACATAAGTATGCAAAGATTTCATGGGCTGCCAGCTCAATCCACCGTGGCCACATTGGTAGCACACTGGATCAGAGGTAAGTTGACTGTTATTCTATTGTTTGTTGCACACTAACCAGAATTTTTCTCATGCATGTTGGTTCGAATCCCAGTGCCTTCTGCTGATTTGTACATTGGAGTCCTGTTGCCTTTTGCCTATTTTTTTTGTTATTACTTTTTTTTCAAATCCTTTTTTTTCTTTTTTAAAAAGTTTTATTGCTTTCTAACATTTTGATTGTCATTTTTCGTCAGTCTATTTGGTTATTTTTGGAAAATATGGGTTAATAAGGTTATATCTGTATATTGTGTGATCAAGGCTTTGGGGTGTGTTTCAGGACGTCGATCATGCCCAAGTTCAATCCATGCCATCTACTGTTCACTTAAGGCAATACCTGAATAAAACGTAACCGTGTGACATCATTTCATGTATTTTATCAATGTTAGCACATTGTTTTTTGGTTGTTACATGTATTTCTGAGAGTATAGAGGGTGCATTTGTGGATTGTTTTGGTTGTTTGGCACATGCAAGAGAGCAGTACTTGCCAAGTGAATTGGTGTAATTTTAATTCAATCCATCAAGATTAATTAAGTCACATCCATCTAATATCAATTGCCTATAAGGAAAGTGAAATCATTGCTCTACCAGTTTGATTTTTATATGCAAATATGGATCATTAATGGATATAATAACATATTTAATGAAGAACAAAGGGTATATTTTAGCAGCTGTATTATTACTTAATGCTGTTCATGCCATCAACTATTCAGTTAATGCAATATGTGTGAAAGAAACTGGCTCTTTGTGATCATCTATTTATTATTATTATTAATAATAATAATATTTATAATGAGGGTACTTAAGGTGGCTATCTACCTTGAACATCTCAAAAAGTGTGGTCATGTCCAATAGTGTGAAAAATATTATGTCAGCGTGGTGTTTTTTGGTGTCTTGATATTATGGTGTCTTCGACTATCTGATTTATTTTCTTTCTTCAGGGGGACACTTGGGAAGAGACAAAACACGCTGGAAGATAATGCATCGTTATTTTTGGCCAAACATGTCTACTGATATTGAGGAATATGTTAAGTCCTGCGAAGTGTGCCAGAAACATGGGATAGCAAACTACAAAGTGTGGTATTTGCTTACAATACATCTATACAGCACACAACTGGATACAGTCCCTTTTTCCTCATGTATGGAAGGTAGGATTACGCCTAAATATGCCGTGTTTTAATTACAACATATGACATTTTTGTGGGGTAGCTGAAACATATGCTACCCAGCTGATTTAGAAGGTGGTATTGGCAAGTGATGATTAATTGATTTTTTATTATACATTTATTCATTAATCGAAAAATCTTATTAACTAGTTACATTCTCACTATGCTATTTTACATATACTATAAAACACCTCTCAAGTTGCACTATTTCTTCCAATTGCAAGTCTTGTGCAAAAATATGCACAGACTAGACCGAAAGGGGGGGGGGGGGGAACCAGAGTGTAGGTGGTTGGGGCCATACACCATTGCAGAGGCTATTGGGAAAAATAGATACCGTGTGAAAAAATTTTCTGGGATGCTTCTAAAGAAAACCTATCACTGTGCTCTCTTCAAACCTTTTGTTCGGTGAATAAAACTATATTCTGGAAAAAAAAAGTTTACTTCATACTCAAAAGAGGGTGCTTGTATAGTATTCATAAGGTCATTATTTGCTTGCAGTTACCTTTTTAATTTTGCCTTCTGATATAACAATATGAGTTAGTGAGGTTTGAAGTATATATTATGTATAAACTGCATCTAAAATGGAGGCTTACTGCATGACAATGGTATTGTAATACCTTGTTTTGACGTAAATGTTTTGTATTTTCATTACTAAATTGTATATTTCAGACGTAATGGGACTTCCATCTCAGACAGTGTTGAATTATCGCCAACCTTCTAAATCCCAAATATGTTGTTTGGCCAAGTGCGATACCAGGTGTGACCACTGAAATTATGGTATTTTTTGTAAAGCAGTGACATGTAATAAAGGGTGTTGATTTATTATTTGTGTTTGTGTTTTAAAGCCAGCCAAAGGAGGTCACTCAGAACTAGAAGATTATTTTTTCCATCTGAAAATTTAGTCCTCTGAATGCCAGTCTGTATGGTGGTTGGTTGGGGGGGGGGGTCACTGAGATCTAGCTCTCAGTCACCCGGGGTCACTGAGAACTAGATCTCAGTGACCCGTAGGTCACTAGGATCCAGACGGGTCACAGAGAACTAGATCTTAGTGACCCCATCAGGTCACTGAGATCTGGATCTTAGTGACCCGGGTCACTGAGAGCTAGATCTCAGTGACCCCGGGTCACTGGGAAGGGGGGTCACAGAGAACTGTTATACCGGTTCACCTGAACTTTTGAAATATACCCACACATGGATTATGAATGATCATACTTAATTAAAGAATATTCATGCTAATTCATAATTCAGCCTTGAATATGAGTATTTGTGATTTATCAATGATTAATCAAAATTGTATACAAAATATTTGCACACTTTACGAAATCATTTAGAAATATTCTTAAAACATTGTAATTAAGGATACTCAATATTCTGATGAACTAATCTCCAATTATCACAGATAAATCGAGAATATATGGAAATGAAATGTAAAAATTTTGAATTGGTTCGGGGATATTCGTTAATTGTGGTAAAGCAATTCCAAACATTCCTATTTCTGAAATTTAGTAGACTTTTAAGTTACATATATCCGTGATATTCAGAATTCAAACTAAGAATCACACTAGCTTACATCTTGTGATAAAACTCAGCAACATGTCTTTCTAAACTAATTTTGGTGTGGTGAGCTCAGAGAATTATGTTGCTGAAACTGAAAACGCTTCCTTGACACTCTTTTGGGCATTTTCCTCCAAAAATGGCCAAAACATGCGTTTTCTGTACTATAAATATATATACACCTGGTTCAGCACAGACACCTTAAACCGGGTAGGCCTATACACTACTAAATGTTGAGTAGCTCTTTGCATAAAAAAGCACGTGAACGCACCCTTAGTGCTTATGTCTGGGTAATTTTGACCATAAGTCACTGATATTTTTGTAATTTCCCCTGTAGTGAATTCACTGCACAACAGTTATCAAACTTCTGTCTATCTTTTTACAAAAGAATATCAAATAAATGAATAAGTTGCTCATGCGATGAATTTTGAGAATGCAAACTTTGGGGACATTTAAGGTGAAAATTAGTAAAAATGTCAAAAATGCTATTTTTGTATTTTTTCTTATAAAAATCATTATGGATTACAATAAACTCATGGATTTTTGCATGAGTATAACTGTTTTGGTGCTTATTATGTATGCTCTTAAAATTTGAGTGCAAGAGATATAGAGGTTCCATCACGGGTGAGTGATTTTGTGTCTTGGGACGAGGCTTGCCTAGCTAAACTAGGTCAGGCAAAGGTTGCCTGTGCAATAGTTCAACAATGGTAATACGCGTTTGTTGTGACGTGCACCGTTTGTTTTCCCTAGTAACTGGCGCCAGATCACGTGCGTGACGCTTGTTCAAATCCATGCGCACCATTGTTAGGTCTACATTTGACCCAGCAGCAGTGACCCCTTGACTGATATTGAGGGATCTGATTGGACAATTACACTAGTATAACCTTTAACCCCATTGAGGACAGGCCATTGAGGACAACTTATCCTTAACTGTAAAACACACATCAGAGTGGGAGAAATTGTAGTTCCTCTATTTGAGTTACATACTATGTCAACACAAGAACTGGTGTCAGGCCTAGGAGCAGGGAAGAGTCAAGATTTATTCCACAACCAGAACTCACACTATGATAGGTATGGGGACAAAGTAACTCAGTTGGTTAGGTGTTGGACTAGTAATCAGTAGGTCGCTGGTTCAATTCCCGGCTGGGGCACTTTGGTCTGTCCTTGGGCAAGACAGTTTATTCCATATTACCGCAGTCTACCCAGCTGCAAAATGGGTACGTAGCATTAATAAGGCAGTGCTTAGAGCTTGTGCGCTATATGCTGCCAGCTGCTCTGGAATATACCTAGGAGGATTGAACTGGTTTCCGTGTGTACAGGCCTGCTAGGGAAGGCAGGTCTTGTGAACATTTCGGTGGATACAAGACTATAAACCGAATACCTTTTAGGTATTGAGGTAAAAGTGCATAAAACTATGAATTTCATAACAATCTCAGAGTTCAGGGTACATACACAAATGGCATGTCAGTTACGCTACCAAGACACTCAAGTGTCCCAAAATAGTTAAGCAGGAGTTTCGTACCTCCTGAATAGTTATTGGGCACAAGTTCGAGTAAAATTAATGATATTCACTGAAATATTGATTTCATTTCCAGATTATATACCAGGATAATGTTATAGAAATATAACCTGATATTTCTAATAAAGAGAGAGCTCCAAGTATGGCAATAAAATCCATAGTGACCTGTTTGCACTCTTTTTAAAAGTTGTTATTCCCTGCTGCATCTGAACTCAATATATATTTCCAATAACTCATAATATATTATGTAGTCGGTAGGAGGATATCCTGTATTGATTTCGAAATGGCATGCCTAGTTTTGTAAATATCAAAAGTTGAAAGGTTGGGAACAACAGATCTAGCATGTAGGACGAGCTGTTGATGTATGCTTTTGAAATGATTGATATCTTTTTTCAGAAAAACTCGATTAAAAAGTGTTAAATTATCTTATCTATCAGAGTGATTTTTTAAAAAAATCCATACATATTTGAAATATTCTTTTTTTTTCAAGCATTCCGTTTGCAACCTGTTGAATAATCAATAGTAAATTAACTCTGTGATATCTCCAAAAATAGCAGAAGTTAGCAAAAAAACAATAATAGATTCATGAACCTTAAAATATGTTCTTTTTAAAGCAAAATGAAACAAGATTGTAAGTACTTTTATTTTGAAAATTTGAGGTCTGCTGACAAGTTACTGTGACATGCGCCTACACTGCCTTTATATATGAAAACAGGCAGCTGAACCAGCTTCCTTACTACCGAACTTTTGCCAGTATGGATGGGAGCTATTAGATGGGAAAATCTGCCTACAGCTCATAAATGAATCCCCCATACCTGATGAATGCATTGAACGTTTAAGCGAATGCATATGTGGTCGTAATTGAGAACATTCCTGGAACGTTAAAATGGAAACATTTGATATGACAAACTAATGAACAAAATATTTGGTATTTCACATGACACGCTATATTCATGCAGAATGTAAGTGGTTGGAAATCATTATGAACAATGTTAAGGCAAATCCTTAATAATATGCGTTATTGGCAAAGATTGTCCAAAATATCCTGAAAACAATAATGCTGTATCACTTACACGTACCAGTTTTCATCTTAAGAGTACCCAATGTTTGCATTCCCAAAATTTATCAATAGTGGGCAACATATTCATGTTTAATTTTCTTTTGTAAATGAATAGAAGATATGTTATGACTGGTGTGTAGTGTTTAAAATTCATGACAAGGGAAATTATACAAATGTCCTATTTTGTTAGTAATCTTAGGTCAAAATGATTGGGAAATAAGCACTTATGGTCATTCTCACTCTTCTCATTGCAATGTTCTAGTCGATACCCATAAGTTTATACGTGTATCAAGTTTAATGTTTCTGTGCTGAACCAGGTTTGTTTAGGTTTATATTACAGAAAACTCATATTATAGCCATTTTCGCAGGAAGAGGCCCCCCACGAGGAAACATTTTCAGTTTACATGTTTTTTCTAATCAGCATCTATAAAATAGGTTAGAGAGATATGATGCCGACTTTTAACACAAAATGTAAGCTAGCGCCATATTATTAGTTATCCTCATTGTAAAAAAGGGATACGGCCTGGTATCTGCGAGAAGCCAGCCGTATCGCACAAGGCCGGAGGCCGAGTGCGATATGGCTAGCTGAACGCAGATGCCAGGCCGTATCCCTTTTTTACAAGGAGGATAACGAATTTATCATCACTTTCTTTTTTAAATTAAAAAAAATATATATATATATATCATTTTTTTTTCATTAATTTAAAAAAAAAAAATTTGTTTCAATTTTTTTTTTTTTTTTTTTTTTTATTTATTTTTTTTAATTTTTAATTTTTTTTTGATTTTTTTTTAATATTTTCAATTTTTTTTTTAATTTAATTTTTTTTTTTTAATTCTAATTTTTAAATTTAGTTTTTTATTCTTTTTGTGTGTCTTGTAATATAAAAAAAAACAACGAGGCTGTGACCTGTAAACTTGAGGTCAACCATGGTAACCATGGCGAAGGAGGATAAAACATTGAGCCTCGATTTGAGAGTGAGGATAAAACACTGATCCCCATCCTGAAATTGACAACTAATGAAAAGCAATGAAATACAATCCAGTACCCAACAGCACTTGACCAATCAGCTGCGAGTATCAGAGTGAAGCTGATGATAATGTCAGATATTGCTTCCTGACTAGTAACAAAAAGGGTTTTAATTGGCAAGAGGGTAGTGATTAGTTAGAAAACGCCTGACTTCGTGGGCTTTCAAGCTATGAGCTATACTACTTTAAAGGGAGGTAGATAATTAAGAAAATGCCTAAGATTATTTGTTTCCTGTAATGGTCCGAAAATAATAGGGTGGGTATTGTAAATTCACACAAGAGTGTGTAGAGTAAACTTTGCGAATCTACAGAAAAACGATTTTTGCGTTCTTTAATTTTGCCAATTGGCTGCAACATGGAGTGCCAGCTATACACTTAAAGTGGCAGCACTAATCATTGCGTATTTTAATTTTGCGTCCGAGGCTAAACGCTAAAAAGCGCAAAAATTAAACTAACGCAATATTATCCGAATTTGCAGTATCTTCTGTTTCATGCATGTTTCATGGTGATGAGAAGTTACATGTAGAAAGGCGGAAAACATTTTAGGGTCGAGTAAAAGGAAACTAACAACGTTTTATGCCTAAGAAAAATACAGTAAACTGCTAAACGCTAAAAAGCGGAAAAATTTAACTTATGCAATATTTTCCGAATTTACAGTATCTTCCCCAAAAGTGTGTTTCATGCATGTTTTATGGTGATGAGAAGTTACATGTAGAAGGGTGGAAAACATTTTAGGGTCGAGTAAAAGGAAACTAACA
This sequence comes from Maea johnstoni, assembly GCA_963942565.1. Lineage (NCBI taxonomy): Eukaryota > Metazoa > Annelida > Polychaeta > Spionida > Magelonidae > Maea > Maea johnstoni. The sequence goes on along the minus strand of OZ012700.1, from coordinate 18,020,874 downwards.
ACGTTCTATGCCTAAGAAAAATGATTTGATCAGATATTGATTATAAGGACATACCGCATCGAACTCTGGACGTTATTGGCACCGTTGAAGACCTTAAGAATCTTGACCAGCTCTGCGTTAGTCTTCAGGGGAAACTCCTGCCCCGTAAGGTTGATGAAATATTTCCACGTGGCAGAGGCCTGCCATAGGCCCTCCATGCAGATTAGATCCGCCTCCAGGACACTGAACCGCCCCCACTGGACATCCACAGACCTCGAGGCGAGGAAGACATTGTCAAAACAACGTGCGATGGCCGCCAATGCCTTCTTGAAGGCGTCGCCTGATTTGCTGTCCACGTGTATGCAATATGAGTTCTGTGGCCGATAGATGGCGCGTAGAAGTCTCTCGACCTGAAATTGATAATGTTGATTTAAAATGTCTGTATTGCGAAATATGGCAGTAATCAGATAAATCATTTTTATGGGTGTATACTGTATGTAAATATATATGTATATTTTTAAAATTATGACAATATATTGATGTATATATGTTGATTTTTCTAATGTTGTATTTGTAGGCCGGTTAGTATAGCATGCCTTTTGCACATTTATTCAATATGTGCGAGGGAGATACAACATGGTGAGAAATGGATACAAGGTTGAGCTATTGAATGAGAATGAGGGACAACATGAATATATGGACGCAACATGCAAAGATGGGGCAACATTTGATATAATAGTAGACAATCTGTCAAAAATGGAGACAACCTGTCTAAACTGAACCAACATCTTCATAATTATATGGGACCTAAATATTCATGTGCCCAGGGATGTCACACGGCAGCAAAAATCAGGAAATCACTGGCGCACTTAACATGTATTACCCACGATAAACAATTATTTTTTATTCCCAATTATTAGATTCTTAATCCATATTCTTACCTGTAATAATGATATGTATGGCCAAAAAATAGGGGTCGAATGCACCACTAGAAGTATTTGACAAACATCAAGTCCTCCGTTGGCCGTTGAGACTCGTACGTCAGAGGACAAGAGGACACAAGGTTAAAGGTCAAGGCAACAGGTACATGTACAGACGCTACTTTCGGACGCGCGATGACGTCGATTGTATGACCTAACTGAACTAATAAATATTCAATTCCCATATGATTATTCTCAGGTTGGTTCCCTTTCATTCATGTTGTATCTTAGATGAGCAACCACAAGATATTTTGGTCTAGGGTTGTATCCATTTTTCCATGTTGCCTCCATTTATTCATGTTGCCACTAAAACTCAGAAAACTAGCCCCTCTTTCAAACTTCTTGCCTATCAATCTCTCAACCTTGCATACCTTTCTTACTATGTTTTATCTCCCTTGAACATGTTGAATAAATGTGCAATAGGAATGTCATAGGTTAGAGAGTAATAAAGTTTGTATTCGTATTCGTATTCGTACCTGCTCTATGTCTTTGTATACAAGCATACTATAGGCAATGGGAAAGGAGGCCTCCGATGCGCTCATGGAATCAAGTATATACCCACGCATTGTCTTATAGCAATCACAATCATTGCTTAGGTTGAGATAGTGTTCCTCCGAGATCGCTTGTTTAGGGTAACTTTTTTGGTAGCGCATAGCTTTTTCGATCTCTTCCCTTTCACCCTGGAATAAAGCCGAACAATTCGCCACACTGACAGATAAAGATGGCAGACTTACATGGGGAGATTTGCCCAACACACCACTTGAATAAGTCTCTGTCATATTAACTGCCTCAACGAATGAGGAATTCAGAGACTTTGATAAAGCATCTTTGTCGCATGACAAAATCATTCCCTTTTTGAATGCTGGGCTTTTTTGTTTTACTGTTATTACCCGATGAGGTATTGTGGGTAAAAACATCATGGCACATGAAACAATGCAGACGATACAGAAGAACGACAACAACAAAAAATGTTTTAGGAATGACGGGTTATTGTCTCTAAATGCCATTATGTAGGGCTCCACACTCGCTAGAAACACTTCTGAAATGATATGGAAAAAAATATTAGATATAAGTGTATAGTAACCATAAACCACACAATATGAGACACCAGACCCAATGGCGCAGATGACTTTCGGGAGGAAATCTCCGCAGGTGAATATATTTATATAACCTGACCGCTAGCCTTCCTAAATTGGAATGGCGTACTACACATGCAGCGTTCTCACGGCACCAAGAAAGGACCACCTGATATTGTTGTGATCGTTCGTAGTCAACAGGCAGGGATACTGATGACGTCATGAGGCTGACATAAGGGTGGTTGCCTCTATGTAATAAGGTGTGTTGAATGACTATATCCTTATCAAAGCGGTTTCGACCCTCGAGGAGTCTCATCAGAGGATTTATGATGGCGGCTAGGGTATATGATTGTACCCTATGTTGACAGTAGTATAAATGCGTCAAAGCATAGGAATGACCGATTAGAAATGTCGGTCCCACTGTTATATTGGGATGATATATAGTGAGGTGGTGCTGATGGTGATTGGAGTGGTCATCATATGAGGGAGATGGTTATCTTCAATGGAAGATATAGTTTCTGTTCCCGATGTCATGCGACATGGGCTGCTGATGTGTGGTACATAAAATTAGTATATATTCTGCCTAGATGATGAGTTTCCATGTGTTTGGATAACATCATGGGGGCATAGTTGGGCTGCAGAGCAACTTTGGGTAGTTAATTAGATAGGTAGAACGGGGTATGACCTTAGAGTAGCTCTGGTACCTGGGGTTGGGCCTGATCGGGAGGATAACTCCTGTCCATTTCTTGACATAGTAGGGAGGTAACTATGTGGACATGTGAAGTGGGAGATGGTAATACCCCACTAGGTGTTGCCTTGAGTATGTAGTCAAGGCAGTAATAATAGATGCAGTCAAAGAATATGGTGGGCACTAGGATATATGCGATAAGGGACTACATGATCACCCAGTATGATAGAAATGAGTGGGTGTAGTCTCTTCAGTAATTATCTGAGTTGCGCTCGGATTTTTTCATAAGGTTGAGGCCTGTCGGGACAAAGCATCTCAATCGTTTAATCCACATGGATTCCAGCTCCAGTCTCATAGTTAGACTTGTTTTGGAGTCTGGATGTCCCTTGGCGAAGTTGAGTACTTGCACCTGTAGTGATTTCTTGCCCTGGTGGCCAGGTTCATTGAAATGTCTATCTACAATATGAATATCAGTATTTTGGTTGATATTTCGAATGTGTTCTCTTAATCGATCTACTAGGGGACGTTTTGTTTGTCCGACAAAGTGTTTACCACATACTGTGCAGCAAAGACAGTATATGATGTTATTTGAGCGGCACGTTACTTTGGATCTAGTGTTGTATTCTTTATTGGTGACAACAATTTTGATTCTGCCACTAGTGTTGATAAGTGAGCAGTACTGGCAATGTGCTTTATTGCAATAGTTGCTGTCTAGTTTAGTCACACCTGTCATGTCTGAAGTTTTGGGTGGTATGGCTTTAGGGAGTCTAGCTCTTACTAGAATGTCCCTGAGATTTTTGGCTCTCCTGTTCCCCTTTATCAAATTTAGTTTAATGAGGGGTCTGGTAGAGCTTGATTTGTCTAAAATGTCCCAGTTTTTTTGGACAATTTTGTTACACTCCCTGAAATTGGGGTGAAATGTGGTGATGAGGAAGGTGTTGTCCTTGTCCTCTTCTACACTGTCATCAATGAAAGTGGGATTAAGGAGTGTGTGACGATCTAAGTGGTATACTTTATCGAAGGCACTTCTGATTACCTGGGGAGGGTAATCTGCTCTGATGAAATTTTTGGACACTTCTCTGCATTGATGAGTAAATGTCTCTTGTGTGCTACAAATGCGTTTAAGTCTGAGGAACTGACTATACGGTATGCCATCCCTGCAGTGGTGGGGGTGTGCGCTGTGATAGCTCAGGTAATTGTGACTGTCTGTAGGTTTAGTATACAGATCAGTCTGTATGTTGTGTAATTCGTCAATGGAAACTCTGACGTCCAAGAAGTTGATGTGAGACTTTGAAATGTCTGCTTCAAATTTAATACTGGGTAGGCATTGGTTAAGGTGGTATTTAAACTCTCAAGACCATTCTGCCAAATGACGAAAATGTCGTCGATGAATCGCTTCCAGACAGTTGGTGCTGGGTGGAATTAAACTAAATACCCTCTACATTAGGTATGTTGGTGTAGAGGCTCGATACATCTAGTGTTACTAGGATTGTATCCTGTGTGAGATTACCTATGGAGGACAAGACGCTGAGGAAATGTGTGGTGTCCTTAATGTATGACCTGATATTTTTAACTCCCGGTTGTAAGACGAAATCTACAAATTGAGATATTCTTTAGAGAAGAGGGTATAGAAGCATGCAGAATTATGCTCAATAATATCAGGCCCAACTCCAGGACTCCTGATAATGAAAGTCTAATCAAACTATTAACATTAGTCCTTAGCAAAAACAATTTTGATTTCAATGAGCGACATTTTTTACAAGTTGGAGGTACCGCTATGGGCACTAGAGTTGCCCCCTCTTATGCCAACACCTTCATGGGTTGGTTTGAGGACCAATTTGTATACACATTCCAACCAGCACCAACTGTCTGGAAGCGATTCATCGACGACATTTTCGTCATTTGGCAGAATGGTCTTGAGAGTTTAAATACCTTTATAGACCACCTTAACCAATGCCTACCCAGTATTAAATTTGAAGCAGACATTTCAAAGTCTCACATCAACTTCTTGGACGTCAGAGTTTCCATTGACGAATTACACAACATACAGAGTGATCTGTATACTAAACCTACAGACAGTCACAATTACCTGAGCTATCACAGCGCACACCCCCGCCACTGCAGAGATGGCATACGGTATAGTCAGTTCCTCAGACTTAAACGCATTTGTAGCACACAAGAGACATTTACTCATCAATGCAGAGAAATGTCCAAAAATTTCATCAGAGCAGATTACCCTCCCCAGGTAATCAGAAGTGCCTTCGATAAAGTATACCACTTAGATCGTCATCAATCCTTAATCCCACTATCATTGATGACAGTGTAGAAGAGGACAAGGACAACACCTTCCTCATCACCACATTTCACCCCAATTTCAGGGAGTGTAACAAAATTGTCCAAAAAAACTGGGACATTTTAGACAAATCAAGCTCTACCAGACCCCTCATTAAACTAAATTTGATAAAGGGGAACAGGAGAGCCAAAAATCTCAGGGACATTCTAGTAAGAGCTAGACTCCCTAAAGCCATACCACCCAAAACTTCAGACATGACAGGTGAGACTAAACTAGACAGCAACTATTGCAATAAAGCACATTGCCAGTACTGCTCACTTATCAACACTAGTGGCGGAATCAAAATTGTTGTCACCAATAAAGAATACAACACTAGATCCAAAGTAATGTGCCGCTCAAATAACATCATATACTGCCTTTGCTGCACAGTATGTGGTAAACACTATGTCGGACAAACAAAACGTCCCCTAGTAGATCGATTAAGAGAACACATTCGAAATATCAACCAAAATACTGATATTCATATTGTAGATAGACATTTCAATGAACCTGGCCACCAGGGCAAGAAATCACTACAGGTGCAAGTACTCAACTTCGCCAAGGGACATCCAGACTCCAAAACAAGTCTAACTATGAGACTGGAGCTGGAATCCATGTGGATTAAACGATTGAGATGCTTTGTCCCGACAGGCCTCAACCTTATGAAAAAATCCGAGCGCAACTCAGATAATTACTGAAGAGACTACACCCACTCACTTCTATCATACTGGATGATCATGTAGTCCCTTATCGCATATATCCTAGTGACCACCATATCCTTGGACTGCATCTATTATTACTACCTTGACTACATACTCAAGGCAACACCTAGTGGAGTATTACCATCTCCAACTTCACATGTCCACATAGTTACCTCCCTACTATGTCAAGAAATGGACAGGAGTTATCCTCCCGATCGGGCACCAACCCCAGGTACCAGAGCTACTCTAAGGTCATACCCCGTTCTACCTATATATATATATATATATATATATATATATATATATATATATATATATATAGAGAGAGAGAGAGAGAGAGAGAGAGAGAGAGAGAGAGAGAGAGAGAGAGAGAGAGAGAGAGAGAGATGGATAGATAGTTAGATAGATATATGTAGATATAGATATAGATATAGATAAAGATATATATATATAAATATAGATATATGTATATATACATATATACATTTACACACACACACATATATATATATATATATATATATATATATATATATATATATATATATATATATATATACATATACATATATACATTTATATATGTATGATGGTGGTACTTACATTAAGCACTCAAGAGATGTCATTTTTTCTCATTTAGCATTAAATGAAGTGTACTTACCCTATTTCCGATGATAATATTACCTTTGTAGGCAGGCTACTCGAAGCTGCTGTATAAGAATGCCAGAATATTTGCTAGTTATTCAAGAATCAACACTAACAAATTGTAATAGACTGTCTACCAGGGTGGTTGATTCAAAATCACCTCAGCAAAATGGCTCATCGTCCTTTTCAAGCTGTGGCATTATTACTTTTGTCAAGTTTTCCCTTGCTCTGATTTTGCTTTGTTCCTCAAGCGTCAGCTGGAACTGGGACTGAACATTAGTCAATACGTCATTGAAGACCAAAGGTGGAATGTCAACTCCCATTAAATAGGGAGCACGGTCTGTTGCATGATTAGATTGCAGACAGTTTTGAATTTGTTTTGTAATGTAAAGTTCGAAATATTAACGTGGAAGTAATATTACGCTCCGTTGATATTTGTTATATTCAGTATTCAAATTGTGCATCTAGCCACAATTACAATTTGTCAGTTGATAACCCTACGTACATACCTAGGCACACGTAAGTCCGTGCTGCGATGTATAAATGTCTCACGGTTCCCTGTTCCTTAATTGCAATATACCAATCAGAGCGGACCTTCACTGACACGTGAGTACGATAAACAGCAGCGTGGCGATGCTAGTTTAGTGCATAGAATCCGCGCGTTTCCAAGAAATTACGATTGCAATAGACCCGTTTTGACGATCACTCGTACTGTTCATAGCTCGATCGGATTATCTTAAGCCATTTATTTCACTTGTTAGCTGGTTGCGGCGTGATGAAACAGGGTCTAGTCAGCAACGTCTAGCACGAGTGGTAGATTAGTACACGAATTAGAATACCACTACTCAGATGGTGCTTAAATTGGTGACGTACCACACGCTAATATTACGTTCCACTATTTTGGAAAAACGGATCGATTCGCGGAAATATAGATTCGCTAATAATTCTAACTTTACAATATCTGTGTTGGCTAAAAAGTGTTTCACTAACACTTCCATTGAATCGATTCGGTGTAATATAAAAGTTGTCACCATACTGACCAAAGAAGTCCAGGCAGAAGTCTCGAAAGCCATATACCATGACTCTTTGAAGATCTCATGTTTGCCATGCTAGAATTTTTTTCTGTGTGCTGGCAGTTGCTTGGTAGCCCTCAGGTCGGTTTAAAAGTTGGCTGATCCATTTCCCAAAGAAACTCTAATGAAAAATAAATAATATTGTCTAACACACGCTGATTTCCCTGCCTAATGTGATAATTAGAACTGACATTAACATTCTTAATTTGTATAGTTATAGCTCTTTGTGTATTTGTACTCGTTCTCATCTCCTTAGTCTACACATACTGATTAATATATAGAGACATAGAATATCAACTTTATTTACATTGTTTACATATTGAGATATTAACTGACCCTCGCGGCCAAACACATTGCAACATAAGATTACCTTTACTTGATTTTTGTTTTCGCTTACATAGCGAGTATTGGTTCAATAACTACGTTTAAAGTTCAGAACATCAAGACATAACATACTACGACTCCATTTTTTTATTATATTATATAGCGAGATTTAAGATATTAATTGACCATTACGGCCCTCCGATATAACGAAAGTTGATAAATTCCAGTACTCTTCCGACATTTTGTTCGATTTCATAGACTTTATTTATATACCTATATTTTATATAGTGAACAATAGTTCAGTACTATTACATATACCGCTACGACCATACTATAATATAGGACAATCACTATTGTTTAATTGATTAACCGCCATTCGTGAACACATTATTACTTGAGGATAACCAAATAATTCGTTTGTATTGACTTAGGGTATTAGTGTCGATTTAGAGTGTAATCACACTTAAGGCAATCCGTGTACATATTACCTGCTTGCCGCAACTTATACCCGTGTGGTTTAATGTGTGTACATGCCATTGTCCGTAGTTTATAGTCTGTAATCCATAACTTGTAGTGTTTGAGTGCTGCGTCTATCAAAACTTTATTTCGTGGTTAAGCACTACGGAGCCAATCGTAACGGCTCTTGATTGAAGGTGACAGGTAGAATAGTCTCGGAGTATATTGACTATACATAGGGTATTGCGATCGATAAATATAGACTATAACTGCCGGTAAACTCACGGTTCAGAGTATACCTGAAGGATCACTACTTTGCCTTATGATTGTTTTGTATGCACAGTTATGTCTACATGTTTTGTTATGTCACGTTCATGTCTCTGTGGTGTCAATAAACACAAACATTCGCGCCGTTTCAGTTTTTAAGTATGTGCCGAAGCCCGCCCCAGCCGCCAGAACAGTAATTCCATTAACAAAATACATTTATGTCAAAAAACAATATGACAACATTACGCATAGAATCTTTAAATTGTAGAGGGATCAGGGACAGTATTAAAAGACTTGATATCTTAGACCGGGCTAGAAATAGACAGGCAAACATAATTTGCCTTCAAGAAACTCACATTACAGGAAGGGACATTAATGTAATAAAAAAAGAATGGAACGTAAAATACTTGATTTCAGGGAATAAACGTAATGCTAAGGGAGTCATGATCATAATGGACAACAATTTCGAGTACAAAATTCATAAAATTAATATTGACCCGGATGGTAGGTACATATTTTGTGAGATTGAAATACCAGAGGTAGCCTCGTTCCTTCTAGTAAACCTATACGCACCGAATGAAAATAAGGTGGATTTCTATAAGAAAATATTTAACTTAATTGATATGTGGGACAACAATAATTTGATACTAGTAGGTGATTGGAACACGATCTTAGATCCGAAAAAAGATACAAAATTTTATAATGACTCAAAAATTAAGAATTCAACAAAAGAAATATTAGAATTCATCAACAAAAAAGGGTTGCTTGATATATGGAGACTTAAACATCCAAAAATAGAAAAATACACATGGTATCGACCTAACCCTCAAAAATTTGGCAGACTTGATTTTTTCTTAATGTCAGATACCTTATTACCTTTATATGCTGACTCCGGAATATTAACAAGATATCGTTCTGATCACACCACTATATCTTTAGAAATTTTTATTCAAAAAACCCCAAAGGGGCCTGGATTTTGGAAAATTAACAACTCACATTTATTGAACAATGAGCTAAAACAAATTGTCAGAGATGAAATCCTTTTATGTGTCCAGACATATGCATGCACTCCCTACCATCCAGAATATGTTGAAAAAATTTTTAAAGAATACATTGACATCATGATTGATATCAGAGTATTCTGGGATACTTTACATGCACAAATACGGGGAAGAATTATTTCTTATGCTAGTAAAAAAAAAAGGACTCAGAATATGGAGGAGAAAAAATTGAATAAAAAAATAGAATTAGTAGAAGAAGAATATATTTTGGACCCTACAGACATAGAAAATAATGAAAAATTAAAGGATCTTAAAAATAGATTACAGGAAATAAGAGAAATAAAACTAAAAGGGGCCCTTCTACGTTCAAGGGCAAATATAACTAACTTCAATGAAAAACCAACAAAATTCTTTTTGAATCTAGAAAACAAAAATTTTATATCCAAAAATATCAGAGAACTTAAATTACAAAATGGAAATAAAATACATAAACCATGTGAGATTTTAGAAGAAATGTCAAAATTTTATACTAAATTATATGATAAACAGAAAAGTGTAGACATAGAAAAAACAAGTTTCAAAGGGATTGAAAATAAACTGCCCAAATTAACTGAAAATGAAAAAAATAAGCTAGAAATAGAAATAACAGAGGAAGAATTAAAAGAAGTAATTAAAAAATCAAAAAACAATAAAAGTCCGGGACCAGATGGGTATTCGAATGAATTCTATAAAATCTTTTGGCCAGAACTAAATAAATGGATGCAAAAACTATTTAACAAATATAGAGAGGAAAATAAACTAAATGATACTCAATTAGGCGGTATAATTACATGCATCCCAAAAGGGGAAAAAAGCAGAAATGAATTAAAAAACTGGAGGCCTATCACACTTTTAAACTCAACTTATAAATTTTATTCAGCTATTCTAGCAGACCGCATCAAAAAAACTTTAAATAAACTAATACATTCTGACCAAAAAGGATTTATAAAGGGTAGATTTATCGGTGAAAACATTAGACAGATTTATGACATGATACATTATTGCAATGAAAATAAAATAAAAGGCCTAATTGTACTAATAGATTTCGAAAAGGCGTTTGATTCGATAGACTGGGAATTTATAACTAAAACTTTAAACTTTTTTAATTTTGGACCAAATATAATTAACTGGATAAAATCAATACAACTAAACTCATATTCATACATCGTTCAAAATGGGCATATCTCGAAAAAAGTTCTCCTCCATAGGGGATGTAGGCAGGGGGACCCGGTTTCTCCGTATATATTTGTTCTGGCGGCAGAAATAATGGCGACGGCAATTAGGGAAGATAAACAAATTGAGGGCATTGAGGTATATAAAGATGAACAAAAAATTTCGCTCTACGCTGATGATACCACTCTTTATTTATCAGCGAAAGAATCAAATTTGATAGCAGCTCTAGAAACTCTAAAGCAATTTCAAGGCATTTCAGGTTTAAAGGTAAATATAGACAAAACTAAAATTATTAAAATTGGGGTATGGGGAGACAGTAGGGATACATATTGTTCAGAAAGGAACTTAATTTGGACAAATAAATTTGTATCTTTAGGGATAACTTTTGATGTTGACAATATAGAAAAAACTACAGAAATTAATATAGAACAAAAAATCATAGAAATACATAAGCTAATACGTCTATGGTTTCCACGATTCCTGACTCCCATTGGGAAAATAATAATCATAAAAGGTCTATTAACATCTAAATTCATACATATCCTACTGTCTCTCCCATCTCCTACAAAAGAATTATTTGATAAAATAGAACTTATATACAATAATTTTCTCTGGGACTCAAAACCAGCAAAATTCCGAAAGGAAATTTTATACAATCCAATTGAGTATGGTGGATTAAAATATCCTAACTTATCAGCCTTTGACAAATCATTAAAAATAACATGGCTGAGAAGAATTTTAAAAGAAAATAAGGGCTGGTGTATTTTTCCTATCTATTTTAATATTCAAAAAATCGTCTTATTCGGGGATCTTTATATAAGTACCATCAGACAATCTTGTACTAATCGCTTCTGGAAAGATGTCATTTTGGCATTCCAGTCATTATACAATAATATGTGGTGTGCTGAAAATGCCATTCATAATACCATGCCGATATGGTACAATACAAAAATCTGTACATATTTTAACAAAGAATGGTTTAATAAGGGTATCAAGTTCGTGAGTGATTTATTCTTTGAGAAAAAATTTGTAACATTGGAATATTTTCATAAAATACTAGGCGTTAAATGTAACTTTTTGGAATATGCAAACATTAAATCGAAAATATTGAAATTACGTGTTAAACACCCAAATGGTAATTTTTTGCCAATGCTTCCAGAAGTATTAAGAATAATACAACTAAATGGAAAAGGATGTCAAGATATTTATAAAATTATTCAAAACAAATCGGACAAAATCATCCCATCATTAAAGGAAAAATGGGAAACCATCTTAAACGAAGACGTTTGTGAGGACGATATTCAAAATGCATTTAAAATTACCCAAAAATTGCCTAATTGTGTATATAACAGGTACGTACAATTTAAAATATTGCACGACAGATTAAATACTAGGCAACTGTTACATAAAATGAAAATTTTGAACACTAACGAATGCCCGTATTGCACTAATCAGATAGATACAACAGCTCATGCCCTTCTTGAATGTCCAGAAACAGCCGAATTATGGAGACAAGCTGAAATATGGTTAAGGCAACACATTAATAGACATACTAAGATTTCCGACAAAGAGAAGATTTTTGGTATCTCAGATAATAAAAACCCTTACTCTTTCCAAATAAACATTTTTATTATTAGTACCAAGCTAGTTATCTATCAAAGAAGACCAGATGGTCAAAAATGTAAGGTAATGGATATTTTAAGAATAATTAAGAACGAAATGGTATCCGATGAATATGAAAATGAACTTAAACAAAACAATACAAAATTTAACATGAAATGGGGAGCCTATAAACAAAGTATTGCTTGATTTGTCTTGTACATGTGAATTATGAAAGTGGTATAAAGAGCAGTTTGGGAGTAATTTAGGTTAGTTTGCCTGAACATTAGTATATGTGAAAATTTGTATTTCTGTTTTATGTCATGTTACATGTCGTTTTATATATGTTTTAATAAATAAAAACCGTGTTACACAATTGTGTAATTTCAAAATTTAAAAAAAAACATTCTTAATTTTAGGACTATTTCTTGGTGTATTGATAGCAAATGTGGTGAGTGATTTGTCATAGCCAGAGGACTTATTTCAAGGGTGCAGGGACTACATGGCATCCTATACTTGATACTGATAAGACAAGTGGCTAATGGCGTTAAAAGACAATAAAAGTCCCAGACATTCAGATGAGGTGTTCTATATTTATCCCTTAAAAGAATTTGCTTGTGGATATACGAATGACAGCCGTTTCGCCAGAGTGGGACACTGTTGTATTTATCCACTTTTGGAAGACGAGTTGAATATTACCTTGGGACCGTTTTAACAGTGCTCAGTATCCCGGGGGGGGGGGGGGGGGGCAGTGACCCTTAGATCACTAAGCACTAGTTTCGGGTGTCCTTCGTAGTTCATAGTGACACCTTATATTTCTCTACCTATATATATTGATACTTCAAATTTAGTTCTAATGGTTAACATGATATTCACCCAATCTGCTATCTTTCAGCTGTAGATCCCTTACTACTGTTGCTTGTGCAACAGTGACAGGTGACCCCTAGTCGTAAATTGGCAAGAGTCTTGTTTACCACTGTTGAAAAAGAATTGGTGGCTGGCAGCTTGAACCTAAATAGCACATTAGTAGAGCAATTCCACTCAGCACTTATAGTCCAGGCAATCTGGCACATTTTTGCCTAAACCCCTCATTAATTGCAAAACAAATAAAACTTTTTTTTATTTCAAAGGAGACTATATGATGAATAATATGTAAAGAATCCCACTCAATCAAAATATTGAAATATACTGAAATTAAGACTAAAAGTTCCAGATTACTGAGGGTTTGGTAAGTCAAGGCAATGTACATGTAGAATGAAGTTTATATTACACTGAATATTTTATTTGTCCTATAAAAATGCCTCTAGAATAGGAGTGAGTGAAAAAAGCACCTTAAATCTGAAATGTGTTTTCATATCAACTATTTAACGTTTAAGAAATCATTTAGTGATTCTTATGACAGTACTTATATTAAGTCATCAAGAGAAGTATTAATTTTTCTTATTTAGCATTAAATCAAGTGTACTTACCCTATTTCCAATATTATCTTTGTGGGAAGACAACCTGACCCTGCTTTCTTATAAGAATGCCAATGTGTCCGCTAGTTATTTAAAAATCAGCAATAACAAATTGTATGTCGCATTGATTTCCTTGATTTAGTTTTCCTCTTACCAACTGTAGATACGCACTATGGCAAAGTGCAACCGCCTCTAGTAGACGTGGGGGCAGCACTAGTCATCTCTGTCTTCAACCTTTGCTTCACTTCTCTTTCCTCGAGTTTGGTTAGTATAGTAGATCTAGTGGAATGCAAGGCATAGCATAGGTTTCTACTACTACTCTCAATAGCTCTGATGGTCTCATTGTGGTTTGCATCCCATCCTAGAATTTTTGAGGAGTCCATGATGGTCTGCACCAGTGGATCATCGTCATTGATTAGAGTGTCAGCTTGGATATCTCCAAGTGTTCCGCTTATCAGTTCCCTTATTTGCCGTATATATCCTGGTCTGTTATGCTGTAATTTCTGGCACTTTATAAGGAAATGCTTTTAGACCTTCACTACCTTCATTACACAGCTTACAAGTGGGACTTGTATTCTTATACCTGGCAAGGTTTGCCTGTAAGTTGTACCTTCCCACGAGCAGCCTGGCTTTCACTTGTGCTTTCTTTATGTCTAAGTGATTAGGTTCTTCTGAAGTCCATATGTGGTGGAGCTTTCCTGGGGCATAACTGTCGTAGTTCAGATATCTCAGGGACGACTTGTTGGATGCTTCAGTAATCAGTTTATATCGCCAGTGGTGGTGTACAGCTTTGGTCACTCTCTTGCGCCATAGGCCGACTGGAGGAGGGTTTTCCAGGAGTTCATAAGGTGTCGGGAGGTCATATTTGTCAAGAATCTTGCGTGCTTTTGTGCGTCCAGCTTGCTGAGTCAAGGTCTTCAAGTGATAGCTGTCGCATGATAATCGCCTTTTCTCTTGATGTGTGGAGGTGAAGTATGCGTACATATAAGCTCATAACCATGGTGTCCAGTCTTGCCTCGACGGGTAGGGTTCCCAATAATATATGTACAGCACAGTTCGCAGTTTCAGCCGGGAGATAGTTGGTTCTCTTAAGCATAGCTCGCAGGAAGATTTTTAGGTTCTGTATATTCCTTTCTGATGTATCCAAGACCTCAAAGCCGTAGATTAGCACAGGGGAGATTCGAGTGTTGAATATGTGTACCGCAGTTGCTGGGTGTAGCCCATTTAAGCCTTGAAGACCATAACTTTGGTACAGGTAGCTGGCTCCTCTGGCTTTTTTGATCCTGTCTTGAGTAGCCTGTTCACTCTTGTTGTCTGGTGTGCGGATGAGGCCAAGGTGAGTTTCTATCTCAGAGTATTCAATCTCTGCTTGGTTAATAGTGATGGGATATTTGAACAGGTCCTTTCTGGTGTTCTTCTGAAAGATCATCGCTTTTGACTTGGTGGAGCTGTATTGAAATCGCTCTCTAGATGATTCCAGGTGTGCTAACTCAGCCATTGTCTGTAGGTCAGTAATGCTGTTGGCAAGTAGTGCCACATCATCAGCACAAGTTGGTGTACCCATGTAGATTGAGCCAACGTGGTTGCCTATTCAGATTCTTCCATCCGTTTTAGAAAGGGATTCGCTTTGCCGTCGAACACATGGGAGGAGTTAGCTCCACCCTGCCGAATGCCTTGTCCTTCTTCGAATTATTGTGATATCTGGCCTTTCCACTTGACATCTGAGGTCATGCCTTTATAATTATCGTTGAGGAGCATCCAGGCGTCTCCAACTATGTGTTGGTCATGAAGATGGTTAAGCATGGCGTTTTGGTATACACAATTTGCTAATACTGAATTTGCTAAGGCCTACAAAAATGTTTGGTTCCTATAACCCTACCCTACCTAGTTTGTGTCCCCTACCCTAAAGTTTCTTTGCCGATCCTAATGAAAAATGAACTGTTCCTACACAAAAACAGTAATAAATATATATAGATATATGTTAACTTAATCAGTAGGGCCACCAATGGAGGCCTTGCTATCCTAAATATAATTTCTCCAACCATGATTATCAATTTTTGGATGAACAGAAGTACAATTACTGCATATAAAGACAATAACAACAGAGCAAACTTTTATTGAAGCCATCCAACTCGGGGAAAACAGGCAAGTTAAAGAATAAAAATGATAGTTCAAAACCTACCTACCCTACCTATATTCTATTGGAATGAAATAGGAAGCAAACACTTATTTAACTAGTTTCTCGTGGGTCAGCTGGGTGCATGATTTTAATGAAAATTTGATGAATTATTGAAGTTTTTTTAATATTGATTTCTCGTGCACATCCTTTGGTCGAATCTATCTAGGGAGCCGTGCTCTGACTATAATGTTTTTGCCCTCCTATTGCCCTTAATAAGATTTAGTTTGAGCAAGAGTCTGATGGAACTGGATTTTTCGAATTAACCCAGTTTCTTTGTACTATTTTATCACACTCCCTGAAGTCGACTAGTCATCCATTACTGGCACCCGATGCCGGTTCCCTAGAGATCCAGGTACATACCCCAGTTATACCTACAATATATATATACATATATATATATATATATATATATATATATATATATATATATATATATATATATATATATATATATATATATATATATATATATATATATATATATATATATATATATATATGTATGTATATATATATATGTAAATATATATACAGGTGAACTTGGATATGACAGACAATCCAATGCATATCAAGTATTCGTCATATGTATACGACGGATTTTGCATATGACGGACCAATTTTCCTGGTCCCATTGAGTCCGTCATATCCAAGTTCAACTGTATAACATATATATTAACATATATATATATATATATATATATATATATATATAGTTATTTATATATATATATGTATATATAAATATGTATATATTTGCGCATATATATATATATATGTATAAATATATATATATATATATATATATATATGTAAAGGTTGTCATGCAGCAACCTTTGTGCTGCCACCTTTTGGCAAGTATGCGAACTATTTCTTTGTTAATGTCCAGCATTGTGCTTGTCATGCTGTCTAGGTGTTGTGGTTTTATTGGCTGGGTGCTTTCTGGTGTGTCAGGTTCTGATTGGTTACAAGGGGTGGCTGATGAGTATAAAAGAGGGTGCAAAACCCTTAGTCAGTCACTCCCAGGACAGGTGACCAAAGGACATCAGAACGGCACATCAGAAAGAGAGACCAATGAGGTATGTGTTACTTATGAGTACTTATCTAGTCTAAACTCTATTTCTAGTCAGTAGCCTACCTACTAGGCTGCTTATTATTCCCACAATCTTCTGCTTATTCTTCACAACACGTTTAGCCTATCATTTAGGTTTATATTCATTATTTGTCCTTTCTAGTAACATTAGCCTACCTACTAGGCTCTCTGAATGTATTTATGGTATTATATCATACTATTAAGGCAGTAGCCTATCTACTAGGCCTTCTATCCTTGTTATCGTATTCATTCTGCCTTGTCTGCCTGTCTACTAGGCTTTCTATCTTATGTATTAGAATCATTCTGCTTAGGCGGCCTATCCACTAGGCTCTTATTTGTATAACTTCTTGTTTATTGGTACGGTTTGCTATGTATTATATGCGTAATTGAGACTGAGCATGTTTAATACCTTTGTTATAGTTTTCACGGAGATCGTGGAGATCGTGGAGATCGTGGAGAATTTGGAGATTATGCGAGAGACATCTAAATAAACCTTTAACTCCCGTCGAGACCGTGGTCCAAGTTATCATTCACCCATACACCCCTGCATCTGCAACAATATATATATATAAATATATATATATATATATATGTATATATATATATATATATGTATATATATATATATATATATATATATATATATATATATATATATATATATATATATATATATATATATATATATATATATATATATATATATATACATATATATATATATATATTTATATATATGTATATATATATATATATATAAATATATATATATATACATATATATATATATATATATATATATATATATATATATAAATATGTATATATATATATATATATATATATATATATATATATATATATATATATATATATATATATATATATATATATATATATATATATATATATTAGGGCTGTCATTGATACCATACGTATCGATGAATCAATAAAAAATCCTTGTCGATTATCGATATCAAAGAAGGTACAAGATACCGATTCATATGCAAATTAGGTAAATAAATAATTTTTTAGGAAAACACAGCTTGAACAGCATTAAATCCCCTAGACATATGTTTGCTTCCATTCCATTTATCCTGAAATTCATGCAGATGAAATTGATCCATGGAAAGATGTACAGGCCTAACTAGTATTCATGTTCGCTTTGACGCTCACTGCATAAACAATGGCGCTTGTGAAATATGGTCTCAATGAACTAAATGGTGTATTCCTCCGAGTAGTACCATTGCATAGTTCCAATTAAAACTGGGGCTAGGCCCAATCGAGGCCTATAAATGGATATATATACAATTTTATTCAACTAACCTATTTGGGCCCAAAATCACGATATGACCCCCAATTGTTTTTGGATAAATTTAAAAGAGGATAATGTTCTGATCAAAAAAATAACAACTTTTGGTGTGAAAGGATGACTAGTTTTGGAGCTAGCCAAGCATTATTGTCATACCACAGCTAAAATTCGCCAGTCAGCTGTGGAATTAGTTCACCGAGACCATATAGTACAGTGTGGGCACACCCCTTCTCACAAAAGAAATGAAATGAAATAAAATCGGAAGGTCATATCGCTAGATTTTTCACAAAATGAGCATGCATGTGGAAAAGAAAAAAATCTGGATTTCGGCCAGTGTTGGCAGCTCTCCAGAGCCAATTTTGGCCAAATTTTGCCTATTTTGACAAGAAAATATAAATTTTGATGCAGAAAAAACCTCCAAAATTATCATCTTTGGACTTCATTGGTGGATTAAAACCACAGTTTGTGTTATTAAGTCAAAAAAGATTTTTTGGCCATCTCTCTATATCACCGTCGATAGCGCCATGATCACTTTCGCATGACGTCTTTGCACACGGTGGAATTCCTTCGTGCTGTGACGTCATTTTGTGCCATATTGCGCCGATAGAGAGCACGGTTTGTTGCCTGATCTTCGGCCGTCAAAACGTTGTTCAAATACAATTTAAGAGAAACAATTCATATTTATTATAAATTTTATATTTAAGCAACATTTAAATCATGAAAAGATCTCGAGGCAAAATGTGAACTTAAAGCAAAAAGTGATGTTCATTTCACAAGACATCATTGTCAAGCAAGACAAGAGACAAACAGAAAAACAGATACGGACACAATAAAATCGGCCTTAGTGTGTAGCAGGCTGTGGCGAGGAAGGTGACGACAGCCAATACTGTAAACGCCGCTGCGCTCGCTATAATCATATTGAAGTCGAGCGTCATGAAATCTTAACAACACCGTAGGACCTGTGTTACTCGGTGTTGACCCTCGGGGACGTTCGGCAGAGTTCGGCATGTCCCTGACGTGGACTGAGAGTCTATCACTTTAATATAACACACCGATCGCCTTGCCCCTGTCACATATGTCAGAAATGACGTCATGGAAACTTGTGATCTTGGAATCCCCTACATAGGGTTAAGGTAAGGGTTAGGAATCCGGTCTAGGGTAAGAATTAAGTTTACCTAACCTAATCCTAACCCTACCCTTAACCCTAAGGGATTCAAAGATCACAAGTGTCCATGACGTCATTCCTGTCATCTGCGGGAATTCAGAGTGTACCTGCTGCAAACTTGTCCTGTGCATGCACAGTTATCATCCAGTCGCTTCCGGCTGAAGCATGCTGTTTGCGAAGTCACCACTCTCTCAGGCTCTTCGATATGACTCATTCTTTTGGTGTGGGTTGCACAGGAATATACCATTATATACCAGTGGGGGATTTTACTTTCATACTTAAGTGTTTACATAGAGTAAAGATCAAATATTCCTTACATATTACTCATCTATCATTATACCTTTAATTAGTTACACCTATATTATTTATGTATTGTATTATATATTCACCTATAAATGTCTCTAATTTATAGTATCGACAACCTTAACTATACTACATCTATCGGGGATGAAAGAAACTACATTACCCACATCGTCAGGGTAGACTATATATCCAAACAGAACTCAATACCTTAGGACGAAGTCAAACCTTTTAATATCTTCAAGTTTCCATTAGGAATACGTTTAGCAATAACTATGCCCAAAATCAACCAAATTACCGAAATTGCATGCTCGAAGCAACCATATTTTGGTGAAATCCGATATCAGGAAAAGGGCCAGAAAACGTTCCCCTTTTGTGTGTGAACATATGGCAGTGAATGAATTAGTTTGTCTCTTAAGGCCGGATCACACACACCCGACAAGCTAGGACTTTTTGCCAAGACGTAGCTAGGACATGGCCGACGCCAGTGCCGACAAAAGTCCTAGGTGTTTAGTCACGACAAATATGCAAATTAGTAGTGTCGGCGACATGTCGGCGACACGTCGCCGACACGTCGCCGACCTAATTTTGCTTCATCAAGTCTTTGTTGAGTCAGTGTTAGGACATCTTGACAAAGTGAGAATGATACTCAAGACTGTCTCGGCTGTGTCGGCGACGGGTCGCCGACGGTGTTAGGACATTGAGGACGCCTTGCCGACGTTAAAATAAAACTTAAATTTGTATCCAGACGTAGCTAGGACTTCCTAGGTATGTCGGCGATGGGTATGGGACGCATAACCGACATATCTAGGACGTCTTGCATAGGTCGCCGACAGAAAAATAAAGGTAGATGAAATTTTTTAGTAGTTTTCAGTGTCAATACTATGTTGAGGTGAATTTCGCCATACATAAATAATGGCGGCATTCATGCAAAATCAAGATGTTGGTCAAATTATGGATGAAGAGGACATGCTACTTGTTGCGGCACTGTTGGTTCTGGACGATTATGAGGGGCGTCAGCAAAGGGTTCGGAGAAGAGCAAGAAGGAGGAGGAGGGCCCCAAGGACAGTTTGGGTGAGACCATGGCTTTTGAGACGCCCAATATTTGGACATTATGAGAATTTGATACAAGAATTAAATCGCGAGGACCTCAGGGGATACAAACAGTTCATGCGCGTATCACCGGAACTATTCATGGAAATTGTACATCGTGTCCGACCTCGCATTGCGAAACAATACACTAATTGGCGGCCACCTTTAGATCCAGGCCTGAAAATAGCCATAACTTTACGCTATTTAGCTACAGGTAACACCTACAGATCATTACAATATGGTTTTCGAGTGGCAGCCAACACAATCTCACTGTTCATACCAGATACATGTGAGGCCATCATCCAAGAATACTCACCGGAACATATGAAATGTCCCAAAAGCCCTGAGGAATGGAAGGAAGTGGCACAGAAATTCTCCACTGTATGGAACTTCCATAACTGCCTAGGCGCCATAGATGGCAAGCATATTGCCATTAGAAAACCCAAGCAATCTGGCACACAGTTCTACAACTACAAGGGCTTTTGCTCTATTGTTCTGATGGCTGTCGCAGGAGGAGATTACAGATTCCTGTTTGTGGATATTGGTGCCAATGGCTCGTGCGCTGATTCAGGGATATTTAAATTAACTAACATATACAAAGCCATCATTGATGGAGTGGCGGGATTACCTGAAGCTGATCAATTACCCAATGACGATATCGATGTTCCATACTCATTCATCGGTGATGATGCATTTGGATTACGAACATGGCTGATGAAACCACACCCTAGTAGGGGTTTAACCAAAGAAAAGAGAATCTTCAACTACAGATTGTCTCGAGCAAGGAGAGTGGTGGAAAATGCTTTTGGCATTTTGGCTCAAAGGTAACATATTATATATTTAATTTAAATTCAACTATTTAACACCTACTCAAATGTCCTTTAATGTTTATATGTTAAAACTAATGACAAAAAGAACAAATTTATATATTATACCAATTCTTCCTTTTCATTTACAGATTCCGTTGCCTCATATCACCTATGCTTCAGAAGCATGAGACAGTCCAAACTATAGCAACAGCATGTTGCGTACTCCACAATCTGCTCATAGACATCGATCCAAGGGGAGTTCAAGCTTTACTAGATGTGGAAGATCCAAACACTCATGATGTTAGACCGGGACCATGGAGGCAAGATATGGGTATGCTTGACTTCAATGTGAGACCAGGAAATAACACGCATAGGGATGGGAAGAAGATGAGGGACTACCTGACTAGCTATTACAACTCAGAGGCAGGATCAGTGCCATGGCAAGATGGAATGGTATAGGTGTGTTTACTAAGTTATATGTCAATGAATAACAAATACAGATGAACATTTCAACAGTAACATTTTTTATTCAAATAAATATCCCAAACCAACATAACTTTCAAATGTCAAAAAACATCATTTGTTACACAGCATAATCCGCAACAACACATATTTTCAGTCATTAATTAAAATTACCTACTGTAATTGTGTAATACATAAGTATGTATTAATTAACTGTTTTGTAATATAACAATGATGACAAATAATACTTATTCATGAGTGCACCTCATGAATATACATGGAATAGTACAAATATATATGTAACTTTTTAACTGAAATGTCTCCAAGTATTAAGATATTGGAAATTAATAATCACATAACAATTTGCATAGACATTGTCTGTATAAAATATAGGGTTCAACAACAAGATCTATATATTAATGTTACATATTATGATGTTTGAGCACATGGCAACCTTCATAAATTTCTCAAAAATAATGTTTCTTAAATGATATCTCATGGGACACATGTTGTGATAGCATAGCTATCTCCCCACTCATGGATACATAGTTACTAGTGTACATCTGTACACACGATGAGTATAAAGTGACCATTAATTACATCTACCACAAACTTGTGAGGGCCCACTATGAACTATACATAAATTATAAAGTTATCATTTAGAATAACATCATAATTAATACTACAAACATACCAGGAATGAAATGTTGTAATCCAACCAATGACATTAATTATTGTAATAACAATATGGAAATAAAATATGAAGTATCAAATAATAGAACAGATCTATATCAATTATGACTAGTCACATATAGCTACATATGTTCCATAATTATTCCTTAAAGCGAATTAGCAAAGTTCAACATATCAATCATCAACTATTAAGCTCTATATGACATATTTCTAAATGCCAACATCTCCGACATGTGCGTATAATCCAAACTGAACCTCATTTACTTGTGTTCTGCAGGAGGTAGTGCCATATCGGGCCTCATCAGATGTGCCGGAAGGGATGGTGATCCCATGAGAGCCATCCTGGGAGAGAGGAAGTCGCTGTACATGGGCTGACTGAGAGATGGTGTGGCAATGGAAGCCAGATAGCTGGGGAGATTCTGGGTGCTGGTTGGCTGGACCACGTTGAGGCTTGTCAGAGTGTTGATAGGTGTGGGATGGATGATCTCCTGCTTATCATCAACCACATTAATGGGTGGTGATGGGGGGGAGGGTGGTGGTGGGCTTGCTTGTTTGTCGCCACACACATACCGCCTGACAAGTCCCATGGTGTCCATAGTGAAATCCATCCACTTGCTCGAATCTATCTTCTTCATCTGGGCTTTCAGATAGTTGGAATAGTGTTCAATCTCCACATCATGGTCCGAAACTGTCACATTGGCCGCAACCGCCCTATCTTCGGCGGATTTGTCGACTCTATCCAGTAACTGCAAAATGAAGTTGTTATCACAATTATAAGGAGGGAAAAATATATATATAGGCTACTTTGGTATATGCATCTTTTACTATTTTAACTGTTTTATATAAGATAGCTACATTTAACATAGAAACAATAACCTCAAATTTTATCAATATAGTTCTTCAAAATCTAAGTAGCAATATGGAAGTAATTATGGAGTGTATTTATATTATGCAAATGTTATAAGCAACTAGTACTATAATGTAGTCAGCTAATCAACTTTATAAACATGTAATACATTCACAGTTGAAGGTAACACTTAGATGTTTCACATATTTTTATGTACAACACAACACCATTCCAATTATAATTCTAGACCTGTTTAAATATGTAAACTGTTAAAGTGAAAGGAAATATCATGTAAACTAATCATTGTTTTTCATGTTGATATATATATATATAAATATATCTCTATAATTTCATTGACCTATATAGAACTTTGTACATTTGCAATAAATGAATTCATGGCACCTGATATTTCATCCAAATCAAGTTGAGTTGTGTATTTATGTATGTATATAACACATAAATTTCTTACCTTCTGTGCAATAGTTAAATGTGCCTTCCCTTTGGCCGAACATTTCTGCGACGACTTCCCTTCCCCTTTGCCCTTTCCCTTGAATAGGTTCTTGCGCGAAGTTATGGTTGGCTCTTCATCCTCCTGCTGGCTAGACCCATCCGAAATGTTGCGGCCATCATCTTCCACATCACTCTCTGAATCAGATGACATAGCCTTCTTAGAGGAGAACTGGAAATAAAAATAAAATGGAGTGATATAATTTTTTTTGCATTGACTTGTTACATCTCAGCAGATGGAGGAATACTCCTAAAGTGATCGCAAATCAATGATAACATGAAATTGAGTATCAGTGATGAAAGCATACAAGGTTCAATGAAATGAACATTTACAACCAAGTACTCATTATTACATAATGATATGTAACGGACATTACAAAATTATTAATTACATGATCACTACATACAGAGTTGAACATGATAGTGAACGACATATTTCCTGCCTACCCAATATACTCATAATACATCCACAATCAGTTTCAATTAATTGATGTACATATTGAACAATGCCAAGACATATGAACTATATAGGTATATAAATAAAATAAATGAAATATGCTTTATATACACTGCAAAGGGAGAGGAGTTTAATATGTATTATTAGTTATATTTGCAGTGATGCTAAAGCTAGTGGTTAAAAAGGCTTATTGTCTCTTATATTCAATAATATTATAAATACTCACAGTGTCCGACTGCCTGCTCCTTGTCCTTTTGATGTGGGTCTTCAGGAAGCGGAAGTTGTTATAAATGAAGTTCTCTCTGTGGGACAACTGCCTCGCTCCCTGCCCTGATTTCTTTGACGATATCTTTCCAAACCTTGTCCTCATCGTCTCAAAGAAGGTTTTAAGTTGAGTTACTGAAATTGAAAGAAATAGGCACGTCACTCGCAGTGCAAGATGTACACAAATTACGTGGGAAAAGGGTTTATTAGGGTTCATTGTAAATAAACAAACAACACATAAAGCAAGTACCCATACATGATCATTCAACAAAATGTCTAGGCAATGTAAATATACAGGAATTGGTAGGGCATGTAGGGGTTATAAGTTAATACATACATTCATTGTTTTATACACATGTGACAAATTAAAAAGGTTTGCTAAACATAACTATACTTACAGCTGCATCTAGGATCCATCTCCATCCCCCTATCCTCCAGCAGGCCATTCTTCTTAGCACTGTTTTTGTAGTGCTTTTCACACTTGTCATAGAAGAGTGGATGCATCTGATACCACTCAGACAGCTCAGACTCTTGGTCATCTGTAAAGGTATAGGGCTCGCACCGTCTCCGACGCTTGTTGATAGAGGTTTCTTGTGATGCGAGGGTCCCATCAGTAGATTTCCGCGTACTTTTCGGTGTCTCCATGATCTGCGAATCGTCTGACAACTCATGACCGCCCATGTGGCTGCTTGTTGGTGTAGAAGTGGCTGTGGGCTTGGGTCTAGTTTTCGGCATCGAAATGTCTTCCAGACTCACTGTCGGGGTGGATAGGTTGTGAGATACCGCTTCAACCGATTCTCCATCTTCTACATCACTTCCAGATGCCATTGGACGGCTCAAGTTCGATGGTATCTGCTTCTTTTGTGCTGGTGTGGAGATTTTAGAAGTCGCTGGAGTCTTCCGCTTGCTGGTCTTCGTGCGCGCCATGATGGAAGTGGCCTCGCTTTGGTTCGGGGAATCCCCCTGTCACGTGATCAGGCCACGGCAAAAAGCGTGTCCTAGCAGCGTCCTGTGTCTGTCCTGAGTAAATCCTGGCGCGTCGGGGTCGGCGAAAACCTCCAGACACAGCCAGGACATTCCAGTCTCTGCTAGGACACGTCGGCGACACGTCGGCGACATGTCGCCGATTTAAATTTTGTCCTGGGTCAGAGCCGACATCGTGGCAAAATCTTCGACATGTAAATGATTTTGCCACGACGTCGGCTCCGGCGCCGATGCAGCTAGGACAAGCCCGATGTTGATAGGATGTTGTCAGGACACTGCTAGGACACTGCCACGATGTGGAATTGAACGAAATGTTTGAACGAAATTCCATGTCGTGGCAGCTCCTAGCAGTGTCCTGACACCGTCCTAGCTCTGTGTGATCCGGCCTTTACTCTGCTTATTAATGGCCTAGACTTTCACAGTTAATCTGATTATGAGGAGTTTGTGGGCCTTAGGCCCTATACTGCTGGTGCCTAATTTGGCCGATACAAAACGGTGCTAAAATCTAAGGAAAAGACTGAAACCCTGGCACATAGGTACATATCTGAGAGCACTCAACGAGATCTATCCTATGAATAGCAACATGACAGGGTTTAGATGGTTTTTAAAAACCTTTGTATCCCTGTACTTCGGACGAACATAGCCTCAGCATTGGAAGTGTTAAACCTGCCAATGTCACACACGCATATATGCGCTTGTGGTAACACGACCTACAGAGCCATGCACGCAAATATGCCTGGTGCCAGATAATCAAATCAACTCAGATATATATATATATATATATATATATATACACATGTATGTATGTATGTATGTATGTATGTATGTATGTATGTATGTATGTATCTATCTATCTATCTATCTATCTATGCATGCATGCACATATATATATATATGTATATATATATATATATATATATATATATATATATATATATATATATATATATATATATACATACATACATACATACATACATACATACATACATACATGTGTGTGTGTGTGTGTGTGTGTGTCTGTGTGTGTGGCTTGGTGTATTTTCTTTCAGGGCAATTATTACGCGACTTCGATCACTGTTGTATTGTATGTTTATTGACTGTATTGTCTAATACAAAGTCACCTCAAAACATTGCAATATACATGAAATAAATCAAGGGAAAGAATAATATATCAAGGAAAACTTTAAACGAGAACCACAAGTTAAACACATGTTTAACAGAAATTAATATATGTAAAACGAAACCCTCTTCTAGCAGTGAGATATTTAGAGATCAAAACAACAGCGACCTATTGAGTGACGTCATTACATAGTTTCTATCATACCTATACCCTTAGATGACCAAACACAAGTGGATTCGAAACCAGCCGGCCAACCCGAACATGGTTGGTAGCCTCTTTAAATGTGTGTGTGTATATATACTAGGAAAGTACCCGTCGGACGGAAACCATGTTAGTTCTTATAATGGCAAACATATCAGGGCACCCAGATATCCCCGATACCAAACAGTTAGGGCCACCTAATCTATGTATCAATAATTCAAGAAGCTTTGCAAACAGATATACCATTGATATATAAGATCATGGGTCATTACACCGGTTGTAATGAAGAAGATGGGGCAGTGTACGTTAATGATATCACTGATATATCTAATTCTAATTATTTCTACTAAAACCTATTTTCAAAGAAAACATTTATGGCATTTGTATATCTATCTGTCTGTTTGTCCGTCTGTCCATCTGTCTACCCGTTCCCCCCCCCCCTCTCTCTTTCTCTCTCTGACGTCACACCTGAAATAAGTAATCTCAGCACACGCGTATCTAAGTTCCTATACAGTATGCAGTGAGAGCTTGCTAACTATTGTGAGGTGTTGGCCTTTGTGTTGACCTCACCGATAGCTATACGGCTCCAAAAATCTGCAATTAAAAGCACCTTTTTGTATTTTTAAAAAGAATTGTATACGGCAATGATCATGTAGTCCGTAACCTCTCTCCTTCATTCTTTTAATTGAAATTCCTATATAGACTTCTTAACAGCTATATTTTAGAATTGTATATTACACTGACCTATATCATTTTTTTAAACTGAAAAGTGCAATGGTTGATACAAAATTCCTAGTTCTAAATTTCACACAAACCCGTTATATTACCATCTTTAATGAAATCAAAGTTATCCATCTATCCCTGAATATCCTGTTTTTATCTCATTCTTCTGAGATTCTCCTCTTCCTCATGGCGAAGAGAAAGGCCAAAGTTAAACTGCCGTCCAATCATCCAAACCCTGTCATGGTTGTTTCGGCTTTAGCCTTGTTTTCGTTTCCTCAGTCTCGACCTCATCGCAAATAAAACCAGAGCCTGGGACATGCACCACCTTCTGTTTTAGTTTTATACTTAGGCT
Source organism: Maea johnstoni (assembly GCA_963942565.1). NCBI lineage: Eukaryota > Metazoa > Annelida > Polychaeta > Spionida > Magelonidae > Maea > Maea johnstoni. The sequence continues at coordinate 17,992,524 of OZ012700.1, read as the reverse complement.
TCTAGGTCTTATGTTCTGCGTGTGTCGTCGCAAACAGAACATTATGGCTTCAATGCGGCACATCAGTGGGTTTTGTGGTTAAAGTCCCAAGGGCCACATTGTTTGCAGCTATTTTGGGGTGGCTAGCCCCTGACCTGATCAGGTGCACACGTTCTCCTCAACGGACCTTCCGGAGAGCTATACGGCTATAAAAACAGCGTCAAAAGCATATTTTTGTTTAATTTTTCAAAACTTGTTTACCATGTAGGCACACTTGTCCACCAGACTACCCACTCAGAATTAAGGAAACAGGTATGGCAACGGAGATTACCCTCTTGAGCAAAGAGGAGGGGGACATATTCAAGGAGAGTAGGTTTAGTTTGGGAACTATTGGAGGGACTACCTAGAACGGTGAAAGAGCGGGTGAGGGGAATGATGAAGAAAAGACGAGGGTCAAACATGAGAAGGAGGCGTAAGGGTGTATCTTTTTGGTTGCATGATTTTTTCCCGGTCTAACACAGTTGGTGTTGGTTCATATTAAACGATAAAGAGGAAGGAAGCCACCGATGTGAGGAGCGCTGGAGCAGGTAGGCATAGAGGATACATGAGGGGAGATATTTTAGAGGTATACTGGTGGTGAAATTGTGTTAGAAGTAATAGATTAACACAGTTTATATGTGGGGTTTGAAGAGTTGAGGGATTCATATTTGTGGGATTTGGATATATGCCTACGACGGGAAGACAAGGAAGGGACAGACCAGATACTTGGTTAGGATATACTGTATATACAGGACAGGAAGACAGGGGAGGGTACAGACCTGATGCAGGATGCATGACAAATGTATGGGGGACAGGGAACGTGAAGAGAGATGAGGCCCGGGGGTGACGAGTGGCCTTGGTGGTAGGGGAGTTCCACGTAAAACAAATGCGGTTACGAATCCAAACCAAACAGACATATATTCATATACGCATAGACAGAATAATCATCACCAAGTGGTCGACATGACCACCCCTCTCCCAATTCTATTATGCACAAAACTGAGATTTCTGTAGGGTGCCACATCAAACTGACTTTGCCCATTATAATCATCTTTTGTCCTTTGAAATATCTGTTCCTCCAAACAGTCGAGAACAAGTGGGTTATAATCTAGATGAAGTTTGTTCAGGAAAAGATGAGGAATATTGTGTAATGAGGGCAGGTCTGGGACGGAGAAAATGCATACCATGCGGACAAACTTCCCTTCACACATTGGGTTCTTTTGAAAGTTCCAGACTTTGTACCGAACCAAAAAGGGATAGCTCTCTGACGACTCTGGTTCACCTGTAAAAGAGATGATGATTAATAATGATAATAATAATAATAATTTTAATGATAATAATGATAAAAATAATGATAAAAATAAAGATAACAATAATGATAGTAATGGTAATGATGATGAGGATAATGATGATGATAATAATACGAAGAAGAATGGCAATAATACTAAAAATAATAATAACATTAAAAACAATAACAATGATAATAATGATAATAATAATGATAATATCAGTTTTATGATAATGATGATGCTGCTGATGATGATGATAATATGAGAAGTATGGCAGTATTTGCCTGCCAATATGCATGACCCCTGCATTATAATGATGAAAAGCAAGCAACAGAACGAATGACATTCTATAAAGAAAACAACTAAAAGAATACTGAACTTTACCTTGGAAATATATCGAAGGTTTTCAATATCAAATCATATGTTGGTATTATCATTTGATACGATCCCTGCAAATTTGAGATTTCATTAAATAGTTTTTGACTATTTTTTGAAAGTCCTGCTGGTGACGAAGGAACTGTTCTAAAACACCGACTTCTCTGAGAGTCATACTAATATGATACTAGCAGGCCTCTGTACTCAGCAGGGGGTTGGATTTCAAGACATACTGAGTTATGCGCAGGAATTAAAGAGTTAACAACCCAAACCACTCAATGGAATCCCTCATGAACCAGTTTGACTCCATAAGCATTGTTCTGGCTCTTAGAGAGAGATTTAAAATGACTAGAGATTTTTTCTTAAATGTTAGGCAAATACTAGTATTGTTAAAAGTCACAGAAGTCTTAGTCAAAAATAAAAAGACTTGTCGCCTGCAGATCTCACCACCTGACCTGGGGTATGAGCCATAGCAGAGGAGCCAATAATGTAACCTGCTTGCAGCCAATAGACATAGGTGCTGCCCTCGGGTCATTAAGGAACAGCCCTATTTTGCTAACTTTACCCATATGTGATTCAAAAACTAACCTGATGACCTGTCATTTTCTTTATGTCTTCTTGTTAAGAGTATTGTGTAGATAGTTTAGACAAAAACTAGACAATTCTGGCTTATAGCAATTTTGGGTTAAAAACCTGTTTCTTAAATTCCTTGATTTTGCCCCATAATTCCAATATAAGAGCGGAAAAAATTTCTACATGGCAGAATAGCATTTCAGGCATTGCCAATATAAGGGACAAATTAGCAAAGAAAGAAACCCAATTTTGGAAAATGAGATGTTTGTAGCATAAATTGCATTATTTTCTTCAAAAATATGTTACCCTAGGATTTTAAGTTGTTTTGAAGATCACTGCGCTATGTTTTTCCCTCGTGCAAAGTTTCAGGAAAATTTAACTGAGAAAAGCTTCATAAGACCTTAATAACTAATAACAACACTGTGATCCACGATAAGACAAACTTTATAGTCAGATCCAATGAACTCTGTGTTAATGCACACACATACATACAGGTATGTATGTATGTACATACATGTGTGTATATGTATATGTGCACACATTCATACATACATACATACATACATACATACATACATATAAATACATGTACCTTACTGACCCTTGAACTAAAAATAATGAATAATGATCATTACCACACGGATTCCTGTATGATCCTGGCATCTAGGTATGGGTTATGGTTTAAGGTGGAGAAGAAGGATAAATACCCTCTTTACCTCTATATGATCCTGGTATCTCAAACTGTGGGTTTTTGGTTTAAGGTAGAGAAGAAGGATAGATACCCTGCTGACCTCAGTATGATCCTGGTATCTTGGGCTATAGGTTATGGTTTAAGGTGGAGAAGAAGGATAGATGCCCTACTAACCTTGGTATGATCCTGGTATCTGGAGCTGTGGGTTATGGTTTAAGGTGGAGAAGAAGGATAGATGCCTTACTAACCTTGGTATGATCCTGGTATCTGGAGCTGTGGGTTATGGTTTAAGGTAGAGAAGAAGGATAGATACCCTGCTGACCTCAGTATGATCCTGGTATCTTGAGCTATGGGTTATGGTTTAAGGTGGAGAAGAAGAATATCCCTGCTGACCTCAGTATGACCCTGGTATCTTGAGCTATAGGTTATGGTTTAAGGTGGAGAATAAGGATAGATGCCTTACTAACCTTGGTATGATCCTGGTATCTGGAACTGTGGGTTATGGTTTAAGGTGGAGAAGAAGGATAGATACCTTACTGACCTCGGTATGATCCTGGTATCTTGAGCTATGGGTTATGGTTTAAGGTGGAGAAGAAGGATAGATACCCTACTGACCTCGGTTTGATCCTGGTATCTTGAGCTATGGGTTATGGTTTAAGGTGGAGAAGAAGAATATCCCTGCTGACCTCAGTATGATCCTGGTATCTTGAGCTATAGGTTATGGTTTAAGGTGGAGAATAAGGATAGATGCCCTACTAACCTTGGTATGATCCTGGTATCTGGAACTGTGGGTTATGGTTTAAGGTGGAGAAGAAGGATATATTCCCTACTGGCCTCTGTTCCATCCTGGTATATAGAGCTATAGGTTATGGTTTAAGGTGGAGAAGGAGGATAGATACCCTACTGACCTCTGGTCCATCCTGGTATGTAGAGCTATGGAATATTGTGAAAGGTAGAGAAGAAGGATGTATACCGTACTGACATCGGTATGATCCTGGTATCTGGAGCTGTAGGTTATTTTTTAAGGTGGAAAAGAAGGGTAAATAACCTACTGACCTCTGTTCCATTCTGGTATCTGGAGCTATGGGTTATTGTTTAAGGTGGAGAAGAAGGATAGATACCCTACTGACCTCGGTATGATCCTGGTATCTGGAGCTGTAGATTATCTTTTAAGGTGGAAAAGAAGGGTAAATAACCTACTGACCTCTGTTCCATTCTGGTATCTGGAGCTATGGGTTATTGTTTAAGGTGGAGAAGAAGGATAGATACCATACTGACCTCGGTATGATCCTGGTATCTGGAGCTGTAGATTATCTTTTAAGGTGGAAAGGAAGGGTAAATAACCTACTGACCTCTGTTCCATCCTGGTATCCGGAGCTATGGGTTATTGTTTAAGGTGGGGAAGAAGGATAGATACCCTACTGACCTCGGTATGATCCTGGTATCTGGAGCTGTAGATTGTTTTTTAAGGTGGAAAAGAAGGGTAAATAACCTACTGACCTCTGTTCCATCCTGGTATCTGGAGCTATGGGTTATTGTTTAAGGTGGGGAAGAAGGATAGATACCCTACTGACCTCGGTATGATCCTGGTATCTGGAGCTGTAGGTTAGCTTTTAAGGTGGAGAAGAAGGATAAATAACCTACTGACCTCTGTTCCATTCTGGTATCTGGAGCTATGGGTTATTGTTTAAGGTGGAGAAGAAGGATAGATACCCTACTGACCTCGGTATGATCCTGGTATCTCAAGCTGTGGGTTATGGTTCAAAGTAGTGAAGAAAGTCTCGTCAGGAATCCAGGTTTTCTTGACCCATTCGAGAAAGTCTTGAATGATTGGATCATGCAGCAGACTATCCACAAACCCTCTTTGTGCTACGATTTGCACCCCCCCTTTAGTCACACGAATGCCAGGAGGGGGCGTCCCAGCCATCTTTCTTCGAATACTAAAGTCCCTGTATGATTGTTAAACAGTGGACCTGAATTGTGTCGTCTAAACTTGCAGTTTCACACTGGGCGAGAAAGCATCAAAAATGGACACATAAATATGTCTAAGATGCCATAATGATTCCTTTCAATACTTGGGATATGCAGTCTAAGAGAGAAAACATTTTTTTGATAATAAGTTTGACCCTCAAATGACCTTGAACTATAAAAAAAACAAATCGAAATTCTAAAATGATAGTATTACCTTATCAATACTCAAGTTCATTTTTTCAGAAATATATTTTTGAAAAAGACATTCTTGAAAAAGTTAAATGGAGCATGAAAAAATAACCACATTATCTCAAATAACAAGACTACCAATAATAACAGTAAGGTATAACTATGCCCATTGCAAAGATCTTTTTAAGTAGATATGATTTTCAAAAAAGACCAGGACAATATCTCCTTTCAGAACAAAGTTAGGGTAAATTATAGAGATTCAAAATGGCCACTGACCTTGGCAGCCATTTTGGATGAAAGTGTTGGCGGCCATTTTGAATTCACAAAATCAGCCAGAGCTTTGTCCTGAACAAAGATATTGCCATGGTCTTTTTTTAAATCATATCTACTCATAGAGCTCTTTACAATCGACATTGTTCTAACTTGTTATTCTAAATTGTTATTATTGGTTGTCTTGTTATTTAAGATATTGTGGTTATTTTTTTCGAGCCCCATTCAACTTTTTCCAGAATGGCTTTTTCAACAAATTCTTTTGAAAATATTAACTTCAGTATCGATAAGGCAATGCTATCTTTTTAGAATTTTGATTTTCTCTTTGTAAACGCATGAACGAAAAGGTCAAAATTTTATGTTTTTTTTCATAGGTCAAGGTCATTTGAAGGTCAAATCTTTTTATCAATAAAAATTGTTTTCTCTCATAGACTGCATATCCCAAGTATTAAACTAAATCATTATCATAGCATTTTAGAAATATTGATAAGTGTCCATTTTTGAGGCTTTCTGGCCCCGTGTGTTTTTATTTTTTTGATGTATGAGTCACTTAATAACTGTTTTTTTTTTACAGATATTCAAATTTCAATATTTTCGCGCCAATATGACATCCTTCAAAGAAATATCTATATACTAATAAATATATAGTTTGAGTGTTAGAATGCACAAATTCTAAGCAGTACAGGCCTTTAAAGCGAAATATTTAGCACTCCAAATTTGAGCGGTACATGGTATCGCACTAAAATGAAAGTCATGTCTTTATTGCACTAGTTTTAGGAAAATGTTTTTTTTATCCTTCAAAAAAGTTCTGAAGTGCATAAATTCACCCGTTTAAATTCCAACGATTGCTAATCGGATTGACTTATGACTGGATGACGCAATCCGGGTCTTTTTAAACAGAAGCATATCAATAAGTGTAGGTATACTAGATGGGGATACATGCGTGTTTTAACCAATTATTACTTAAGAGTTCCTCCAGAAAGTGTCGTCTGGATTTTTGACACTTTGGACAATGTTTTCAAAATTGAGAATCGTTTTACGAAATGTTTTAAGGAGAGTTGTATGTACTTTTTGATTGTTAGCACATATACTGTAGTATCTAACAGTTTACCAGTGTGCAAGCTATATATATAGACAACTTACACATTGAATTAGCCGGTTCACCTGCACTTTTGAAATATACTCACACATGAATTATGAATGATCATACTTAATTAATTAATATTCATGCTTATTCATAATTTAGCCTTGAATATGAGTATTTGTGATTTATCAATGATTAATCAAAATTGTATACAAAATATTTGCATACTTTACGAAATCATTTAGAAATATTCTTAAAACATTGTAATTAAGGATACTCAATATTCTGATGAACTAAACTCCAATTATCACAGATAAATCGAGAATATATGAAAATGAAATGTAAAAATTTAAAATTGGTTCGGGGATATTCGTAAATTATGGTAAATCAATTCCAAACATTCCTATTTCTGAAATTTAGTAGACTTTTAAGTTACATATATCCGTGATATTCAGAATTCAAACTAAGAATCACCCTAGCTTACATCTTGTGATAAAACTCAGCAACATGTCTTTTCTAAACTAATTTTGGTGTGCTGAGCTCAGAGAATTATGTTGCTGAAACTGAAAACGCTTCCTTGACACTCTTTTGGGCATTTTCCTCCAAAAATGGCCAAAACATTTTTTTTTTGTATTATAAATCTAAAAACACCTGGTTCAGCACAGACACCTTAAACTGGGTAGGCGTATAGACTACTAAATGTTGAGTAGCTCTTTGCATAAAGAAGCATTTGAACGCACCCTTAGTGCTTATGTCTGGGTAATTTTGACCATAAGTCACTGTAGTGAATTCACTGCACAACAGTTATCAAACTTCTGTCTATCTTTTTACAAAAGAATATCAAACAAATGAATAAGTTGCTCATGCGAGGAATTTTGAGAATGCTAACTTTGGGGACATTAAAGGGCAAATGCACCATCAGAAAGATTTAGGTTCAAAATGATCCTATACATGTCACCTTTCAAATAAGACCTCCCCCCAACCTGTCCTCCTCAGCACTACTCAGTTATAGCTCACAGAAGTTCAGCAAGTAACAATCCTGAGGCAGCTATAGAGTGCCTCCATGCATCCCAAGATGCACTCTGTTTTTGACCTCTACTAAGCACCAGCCTGTGTCACCAGTGCTTAAGAGATAAATAGTTAGAGTCAAGAGTTATTCCACAACCAGAACTCACACTATAATAGGTATGGGGACAAAGTAGCTCAGTTGGTTAGGTGTCGGACTAGTAATCAGTAGGTCGCTGGTTCAATTCCCGGCTGGGGCTCTTTGGTCTGTCCTTGGGCAAGACAGTTTATTCCATATTACCGCAGTCTACCCAGCTGCAAAATGGGTACCTAGCATTAATAAGGCAGTGCTTAGAGCTTGTGCGCTATATGCTGCCAGCTGCTCTGGAATATACCTAGGAGGATTGAAATGGTTTCCGTGTGTACAGGCCTGCTAGGGAAGGCAGGTCGTGTGAACATTTCGGTGGATACAAGACTATAAACCGAATACCTTTTAGGTATTGAGGTGAAAGTGCATTAAACTATGAATTTCAAAACAAACTCAGAGTTCAGGGTACATACACAAATGGCATGTCAGTTACGCTAGCAAGACACTTAAGTGTCCCAAAATAGTTAAGCAGGAGTTTAGTACCTCCTGAATAGTTATTGGGCACAAGTTCGAGTAAAATTAATGGAATTCACTGAAATATTGATTTCATTTCCAGATTATATACCAGGATAATGTTATACAAATATAACCTGATTTTCTAATAAAGAGAGAGCTCCAAGTATGGCAATAAAATCCATAGTGTCCTGTTCGCACTCTTTTTAAAAGTTGTTATTCCCTGCTGCATCTGAACTCAATATATATTTCCAATAACTCATAATAACTAATATATTATGTAGTCGGTAGGCGGATATCCTGTATTGATTTTGAAATGGCATGCCTAGTTTTGTAAATATCAAAGGTTGAAACGTTGGGAACAAGAGATCTAGCATGTAGGACGAGCTGTTGATGTATGCTTTTGAAATGATTGATATCTTTTTTCAGAAAAACTCGACTAAAATATTCTTTTTTTTTCAAGCATTCCGTTTGTAACCTGTTGAATACTCAATAGTAAATTAACTCTGTGATATCTCCAAAAATAGCAAAAGTTAGCAAAAAAACAATAATAGATTCATGAACCTTAAAATGTTCTTTTTAAAGCAAAATGAAACAAAATTATAAGTACTTTTATTTTGAAAATTTGAGGTCTGCTGACAATTTACTGTGACATGCCCCTACACTGCCTTTATATATGAAAACAGGCAGCTGAACCAGCTTCCTTACTACCGAACTTTTGCCAGTATGAATGGGAGCTATTAGATGGAAAATCTGCCTACAGCTCATAAATGAATCCCCCATACCTGATGAATACATTGAACGTTTAAGCAAATGCATATGTGGTCGTAATTGAGAACATTCCTGGAACGTTAAAATGGAAACATTTGATATGACAAACTAATGAACAAAAGATTTGGTATTTCACATGACACGCTATATTCATGCAGAATGTAAGTGGTTGGAAATCATTATGAACAATGTTAAGGCAAATCCTTAATAATATGCGTTATTGGCAAAGATTGTCCAAAATATCCTGAAAACAATAATGCTGTATCAGTTACACGTACCAGTTTTCATCTTTAGAGTCCCCAATGTTTGCATTTCCAAATTTTATCAATAGTGGGCAACATATTCATATGTTTAATTTTCTTTTGTAAATGAACAGAAGAAATGTCATGACTGGTGTGCAGTGTTTAAAATTCGTGTTATCTTAGGTCAAAATGATTGGGAGATAAGTACTTATGGTCATTCTGACTCTTCTTATTGCAATGTTCTAGTCGATACCCATCAGTTTATACGTGTATCAAGTTTAATGTTTCTGTGCTGAACCAGGTTTGTTTGGGTTTATATTACAGAAAACACATATTATAGCCATTTTCGCAGGAAAAGGCCCCCCAAAAGTGTTGAGGAAACATTTTCAGTTTACATATTTTTTCTAATCAGCATCTCTAAAATAGGTCAGAGAGATATGATGCCGACTTTTAACACAAAATGTAAGCTAGTGCCATATTGTCAGATATTGCTTCCTGACTAGTAACGAAAAGGGTTTTTATTGCCAAGAGGGGAGTGATTAGTTAGAAAACGCCCGACTTTGTGGGCTTTCAAGCTATGAGCTATACTACTTTAAAGGGAGGTAGATAATTAAGAAAATGCCTAAGATTATTTGTTTCCTGTAACGGTCCAAAAAAATAGGGTAGGTATTGTAAATTCACAAAAGAGTGTGTAGAGTATATTTTGCGAATTTACAGAAAATCGATTTTTGCGTTTTTTAACTTTGCCAATTGGCCGCAACATGGAGTGCCAGCTATACACTTAAAGTGGCAGCACTAATCATTGCGTATTTTATTTTTGCGTCCGAGGCTAAACGCTAAAAAGCGCAAAAATTAAACTAACGCAATATTATCCGAATTTGCAGTATCTTCTGTTTCATGCATGTTTCATGGTGATGAGAAGTTACATGAAGAAGGGCGGAAAACATTTTAGGGTCGAGTAAAAGGAAACTAACAACGTTTTATGCCTAAGAAAAATAAACTGCTAAACGCTTAAAAGCGCAAAAAATTAACTAATGCAATATTTTCCGAATTTACAGTATCTTCCCCAAAAGTGTGTTTCATGCATGTTTTATGGTGATGAAAAGTTACATGTAGAAGGGAGGAAAACATTTGAGGGTCGAGTAAAAGGAAACTAACAACGTTTTATGCCTAAGAAAAATGATTTGATCAGATATTGATGATTAGGACATACCGTAGTGTACTCTCGATGTTATTGGCACCGTTGTAGACCTTTAGAATCTTGACCAGCTCTGCGTTAGTCTTCAGGGGAAACTCCTGCCCCGTAAGGTTGATGAAATATTTCCACGTGGCAGAGGCCTGCCACAGGTCCTCCATGCAGATTAGATCCGCCTCCAGGACACTGAACTGCCCCCACTGGACATCCACAGACCTCGAGGCGAGGAAGACGTTGTCAAAACACCGTGCGATGGTCGCCAATGCCTTCTTGAAGGTGTCGCCTGATTTGCTGTCCACGTGTATACAATATGAATTCTGTGGCCGATAGATGACGCGTAGAAGTCTCTCGACCTGAAATTGATAGTGTTGATATAAACTGTCTGTATTACTAATTATGACAATAATCAGATAAATCATTGTGACACACATAACTTTTATGGGTGTATACTGTATGTGTATGTATGTATATTTTGACAATTATGACAACAATGTTGATATATATATATATATATATATATATATATATATATATATATATATATATATATATATATATATATATATATATATATATATATATATATATATATATATACATATATATATATATATATATATATACATATATATATATATATATATATATATATATATATATATATATATATATATATATATATATATATATACATACATATATATATATATATATATATATATATATATATATATATATATATATATATATATATATATATATATATAAGATATGTGTGTGTGTGTACCGATATGTGTGTATATATGTTGATTTTTTTTAATTAACTGCAAAAGGCGGTTAGAGAGTAATAAAGTTTGTATTCGTATTGGTATTCGTACCTGCTCTATGTCTTTGTATACGAGCATACTATAGGCAATTGGAAAAGAGGCCTCCGATGCGCTCATAGTATCAAGTATATATCCACGCATTGCCTTAAAGCAATCACAGTCTTTGCTTAGGTTGAGATAGTGTTCCTCTGAGATCGCTTGTTTGGGGTAACTTTTTTGGTAGCGCATAGCCTTTTCGATCTCTTCCTTTTCACCCCGGAATAAAGCCGAACAATTCGCCACGCTGACGGATATAGATGGCAAACTTACATGGGGAGATTTGCCCATCTCACCACTTGAATACGTCTCTGTCATATTTACCGCCTCAACAAATGAGGTATTTGTTGACTTTGATAAAGCATCGTAGTCGCACGACAAAATCATTCCCTTTTTGAATGCGGTGCTTTTTTGTTTTACTGTTATTACCCGATGAGGTATTGCGGGTAAAAACATAATGGCACACGAAACAATGCAGATGATGCAGAAGAACAACAACAGCAAAAAATGTTTTAAGAGTGACTGGTAATTATCTCTAAATGCCATTATGTAGGGCTCCACACTCACTGGAAACACTTCTGAAATGATATGGAAAAAAATATTAGATATAAGTTTATAGTAACCATAAACACAACATATAAGACACCAGACCCAATGGTGCAGTGGCTAGATTGCCAGCCAGGAGTGCAGGCAGGCGTGGGTCCTGGGTCAAATCCCATGCCAGGGTGAGTTTCATTTTTATATATATATATATATATATATATATATATATATATATATATATATATATATATATATATATATATATATATATATATATATATATATATATATATTAATATATATGTATATATATATATATATATATATATATATATATATATATATATATATATATATATATATATATATATATATATATATATATATATATATATATATATGTGGTAGATAGACCCCAAGGAAGCTGTGGTGTATGGGATATACCCAAGGTGTTACGAGGCGAAGCCGAGTAACCCCAAGGGTATCCCATACACCACAGCTTCCGAGGAGTCTATGTGGCTTGTACCACAGTTGACTGCCTTCCACCAATCACAGGCCGAGAAAAGTATACCCTTGGGTAACACCTTTGGGTTTAGGCAGCTTAGAGAACAAAGGCCTGAAAAGTGTGGGGTATGTCCTATAACCCTACACTTTTCGAGGCCTCTGATTGGTGGAAGGCAAGCAACTGTGGTACAAATATATATATATATATATATATATATATGTATGTGTGTGTATTTATGTATGTGTATGTATGTATGTATATATATATATATATATATATATATATATATATATATATATATATATATATATATATATATATATATATATATATATATATGTGTGTGTGTATATATATATATATATATATATATATATATATATATATATATATATATATATATATATATATATATATATGTGTGTGTGTGTGTGTGTGTGTGTAGCTAGGTTTGAATGGAATGCAATATCTTCTGTGTCAGAAGATTTGAATACATAAGAGGAAGAGGAATCTGGGAATTCACTAACCATTCATAGTGCCAGTTATAGAAAGCTTAGACTGCTGAGTACTAGTTCAGATGACAGTGGCATAGCAATTGCAGTTGCAGAGTCTCCGATCATGACTGCTTTGATGGAAAGTTAGAACTATGGCTAGACAGTAGAATGCGACAAGAGCATTGATCAGCCCTATTTTGGAGATGTTTAAATGAAGATTTAGATGGAAACCGAGCAGAATTTCCTAGTACTTTCAAAAAAGGACAAGTTTTTTCTATTAATAGACAATCAGTTCTACCAGGACGCCTGTGTGGAAATGGATATAGTGCTCTTCAATAGTTCAGTGCAGCTATGAATCTGCTTCATCCAGTTACCCTCAAACGTTTCAAGAAGCATGAGGTATCTATTCCATACATATCATTACTAGAGAAAAACAACTAAAAAGCTAAATCCTACATACTTGTGTCTTCCTAAATCACCTTCACTCTTCTGGTTTTATCTCAGTGATCCGAGCTAATTTCAGAAGAAAAAAGTACTTGAAGTTAATCATGTATATGGTAAGAGCTATATTCAAAAGAAATATTTGAAGAAATGTTGATAAGTACCAAGCTAACAACTCTCCTCTGAATATTTTGTAAATATACCCTTATTCCCAGTTATGCTCATAATTACTTTATCTTAATTATCATATTCAAATATCTATATTATTAGAGCCATATTCAGAAAGATATTTGAAGAAGAACTGTTGATCCTTACTCCAAACTGCCAATTAGCAATTAGCAGTCCAATAGCTTCTTATCTTTCCTAATCAGCTGGGGAAGGAGCACTCACCAGGGGGTGCCAGCCTTTTCCAGTAGAAAGCTTATTATCTTCTCTAAAAATCCCCTTTTATTCCAGTAATTCAGGTACCAAGTAAACTATTATATATTCAAACCATTCTACCAATACAAGCTAATCATATTCTTATTCCAAAGTAACCCCAAAAGTTTTATAAGGGATCAGAAAGTCATTTTTGAGGGTGGAAAATGTATGATGCACTTTGGGAGGGCTTTTGACAGCTTTCTGAAATCAACATACTTCTCATTTTAAAAAAACCTCATTCATTCAATATTGATTCCAGGAAGCTGAAATTTTACTACATGATTACGAACATCCTTGGGCAGAGACAAACTTTTTACTTTTTTGATATCTGCTCTAATTATTTGTTAAAATGGCTTTTTAAAAATGAAGAAAATTGAAATCCTACAAAAAATATTGATCATGATTCTAACTTGCTCTGAAATCTATAAGAACAAAATTTATAAAAAAAAACCTAAAAATTGCTACCTGCCTAAAGATGTTTACTACGAATTATGTAAACATCAACAGTGTTGCACGTTCATTAAAGTAAGAAGGTTCTTCGCAACAACATATGTATTAAATCCTCATTTCTGCCTTCCGTCCCCATCCCCGGGAAATTGTGAAGATGTCACACAATAAGATAAGAATATTTGACCTCTCTGAGCTCTCAGCTTGTATAAAATATATTGTTTATTTGGGGTTTCCTGAACATTGACCAAACTATTTGTCAATCTTTACATGGAAGTTTCATTTAAAGAGCGAAGGTCCCGAGCCCCCTTAAGGAGATAGTATCTCGAGAAGCCTATAATTAGTAGAAGTTCATAAAGCAGGAAAAATCAGTGTGGACGATTTACCAATTAACGTTTAGGAAATCATTTCAGTGATTCCTATGGTGGTAATTACATTGAGTACTAAAGAGATGTCAATTTTTTCTCATTTAGCATTAAATGAAGTGTACTTACCCTATTCCGATGACAATGTTATCTTTGTGGGAAGACTACTCAATTCTGCTGTATAAGAATGCCAGAATTTCCGCTAGTTATTTAAAAAAACGCTCACAAATTGTAATAGACTGTTTACCAGAGTGGTTGATTCAAACTCACCTCAGCAAAATGGCTTATCATCCTTTCCATGCCGTCGCATTAAAACTTAAAAAACTTAAAGTAATTTGCATTTGCATTGATTTTTACTTTTTTTTCCTCGAGCGTCAGCTGGGACTGGGACTGAAAACAAGTCAATAAATCATTGGAGAACGAGGTGGATTGCCAACTCCCAATTTTATGATGGAAATCATAGTCAATAAATATACATACATTAGACAATAATAATAATAATAATAATAATAATAATAATGTCATTTGATATTGCGCCCTTTCCATATAAACATGCTCAAAGGCGCATTACATTCCATTGTCAAAGGATAGATGTTGATATCCACATAGTTAATTGTTATATACATCTTTGAACAGATGTGTTTTCAATCGTCGTTTGAAGATTGCCACACTCCCAGCTGCCCGTATATTATCTGGGAGCTGATTCCATAGGTTTGGGGCACAGGCACTAAACGATCTGTCACCGTAGGTTTTCATGTTGTTTCTCGGCTCGCAGAGTAAGTTCTTGGATGTTGATCTCAGTGTCCGTGGTGGGACATACTCTTTCAGCAATTCCCTCAGGCAAGAAGGTGCAGTTCCATGCAAACACTTGTACGCCAGTAGCAGAATCTTGAATTCAATTCTCTTCCTGACTGGTAGCCAGTGCAGTTCCTTAAGTACTGGAGTAATATGGTCATACTTCTTTGTGAGTGTGATCACCCTGGCAGCGCTGTTTTGTACTCTCTGTAGATAGGGAGCACGGGCTGTTGCATGATTACTTGCAGACAGTTTTGAATCTGTTATGTAATGTAAAATTCGAAATATTAACGTGGAAGTAATATTAACCACTTTAACGAGTGGGTCCAATTCGCAAATATTACGCTCCGTTAATATTTGTTATATTCAGTATTCAAATTGCGTATCTAGTCACAATTACACTTTGTCAGTTGTTAACCATACGTACATACCTAGACACACGTACGTCCGTGCTGCGATATATAAATGTCTCACGGTTCCGTGTTCCTTAATTGCAATATACCAATCAGGACGGACCTTCACTGACATGTGAGTTCGATAAACAGCAGCGTGGCGATGATAATTTAGTGCATAGAATCCGCACGGTTCTTAGAAATTACGATTGCCATAGACCCTTTTGACGATCACTCGTACTGTTCATAGCTCGATCTGATTATCTTAAGCCATTTATTTCACTTGTTAGCTGGTTGCGGCGTGATGAAACAGGGTCTAGTCAGCATCGTCTAGCACGAGTGGTAGATTAGTACACGAATTAGAATACCACTACTCAGATGGTGCTTACCACACGCTAATATTACGTTCCACTATTTTGGAAAAACGGATCGATTCGCGGAAATATAGATTCGCTAATAATTCTAACTTTATAATATGTGTGTTGGCTAAATAGTGTTTCACTAGCACTTCCATTGAATCGTTTCGGTGTAATATAAAAGTTGTCACCATACTGACCAAAGAAGTCCAGGCAGAAGTCACGAAAGCCATATATCATGACTATTTGAAGATCTCATGTTTGCCATGCTAGAATTTTTTCTGTGTGCTGGCAGTTGCTTGGTAGCCCTCAGGTCAGGTTAAAAGTTGGCTGATCCATTTCTCAAAGAAACTCTAATGAAAAAAAATAATGTTGTCTAACACACGCTGATTTCCCTGCCTAATGTGATAATTAGAACTGAAATTAACATTCTTAATTTTAGGACTATTTCTTGGTGTATTAATAGCAAATGTGGTGAGTGATTTGTCATAGCCAGAGGACTAATTTCAATGGTGCAGGGACTACATGGCATCCTATCCTCGATACTGATAAGACAAGTGGCTAATGTCGTTAGAGGACAATAAAAGTCCCAGACATTCAGATGAGGTGTTCTATATTTATCCCTTGAAAGATTTTGCTTGTGGATATATGAATGATAGCCGTTTCGCCAGAGTGGGACACTTTTGTGTTTATCCACTTTTGGAAGACGAGTTGAATATTACCTTGGGACCGTTTTAACAGTGCTCAGTTTCCCAGGGGGGGGGGGGCAGTGACCCATGAATCACTAAGCACTAGTTGTAGGTGTCAATCGTAGTTGTTAGTGACACCCTTATATTTCTCTACCTGAATATATTGTTACTTCAAAGTTGGTTTTAATGGTTAACATGATATTCACCCAATCCGCTATCTTTCAACTGGGGATCCCTTAGCACTGTTGCTTGTGCAACAGTGACAGGTGACCCCTAGTCGTAAATTGGCAAAAATCTTGTTTACCATTCTTGAAAAAGAATTGGTGGCTGGCAGCCCGAACCTAAGTAGCACATTAGTAGAACAATTGCACTCAGCACTTATAGTCCAGGCAATCTGGCACAATTTTGCCTAAACCCATAATTAATTGCAAAACAAACAAATCTTTTTTTTATTTCAAAGGAGACTATATGAGGAATAATATGTCAAGAATCCCACTCAATCAAAATATTGACACATACTGAAATTAAGACTTAAAGTTCCAGATTACCGAGGGTTTGGTAAGTCTAGGCAATGTACATGTAGAATGAAGTTTATATTGCACTGAATATTTGATTTGTCCTATAAAAATGCCTCTAGAATAGGAGTGAGTGAAAAAAGAAGTGTACTTACCCTATTTCCAATATTATCTTTGTGGGAAGACAACCTGACCCTGCTTTCTTATAAGAATGCCAGTGTGTCCGCTAGTTATTTAAAAATCAGTAATAACAAATTGTATGTCGCATTGATTTCCTTGATTTAGTTTTTCTCTTACCAACTGTAGATACGCACTATGGCAAAGTGCAACCGTCTCTAGCAGACGTGGGGGCAGCACTAGTCTTCTCTGTCTTCAACCATTGGTTCACCTCTCTTTCCTCGAGTTTGGTTGGTATAGTATATCTAGTGGAATGTAAGGCATAGCATAGGTTTCTACTACTACTCTCAATAGCTCTGATGGTCTCATTGTGGTCTGCTTCCCATCCTAGAATTTTTGAGGAGTCCATGATGGTCTGCACCAGTCGATCATCGTCATTGATGAGAGTGTCAGCTTGGATATCTCCAAGTGTTCCGCTTATCAGTTCCCTTATTTGCCGTATATATCCAGGTCTGTTATGCTGTAATTTCGGGCACTTTATAAGGAAATGCGTTTAGATCTTCACTACCTTCATTACACAGCTTACAAGTGGGACTTGTATTCTTATACCTGGCAAGGTTTGCCTGTAAGTTGTACCTTCCCACGAGCAGCCTGGCTTTCACTTGTGCTTTCTTTATGTCTAAGTGATTAGGTTCTGCTGAAGTCCATATGTGGTGGAGCTTTCCTGGGGCATAACTGTCGTAGTTCAGATATCTCAGGGACGACTTGTTGGATGCTTCAGTAATCAGTTTATTTCGCCAGTGGTGGTGTACAGCTTTGGTCACTCTCTTGCGCCATAGGCCGACTTGAGGAGGGTTTTCCAGGAGTTCATAAGGTGTCGGGAGGTCATATTTGTCAAGAATCTTACATGCTTTTTGCGTCCAGCATGCTGAGTCAAGGTCTTTAAGTGATAGCTGTCGCATGATAATCACCTTTTCTCTTGATGTGTGGAGGTGAAGTATGCGTGCATATAAGCTCATAACCATAGTGTCCAGTCTTGCCTCGACAGGTAGGGTTCCCAATAATATATGTACAGCACAGTTCGCAGTTTCAGCTGGGAGATATTGGGTTTTCTTAAGCAAAAATCGCAGGAAGATTTCTAGGTTCTGTATATTCCTTTCCGATGTATCCAAGACCTCAAAGCCATAGGTTAGCACAGGGGAGATTGGAGTGTTGAATATGTGTACTGCAGTCGCTGGGTGTAGCCCATTTAAGCCTTGAAGACCATAACTGTGGTACAGGTAGCTGGCTCCTCTAGCCTTTTTGATCCTGTCTCGAGTAGCCTGCTCACTCTTGTTGTCTGGTGTGCGGATGAGGCCGAGGTGAGTTTCTATCTCAGAGTATTCATTCTCCCACTCTGAGGTGTATTTTACAGTTAAAGATTTGTGGTCTCCAATGGGTGTTCTTCAACGGGGTCAAAAGGTCAAACTAATGTAATTGTCCAATCAGATCCCTCAATTTCACTGCTGCTGGGTCAAAGGTTGATTTTTTGACCAATCAAAATCTTTGTTTACATGCAGAGCCGGAACTACTTTCTTATCAATGATCTTCTGCTCAGGAGCATGAATCAGTCAATAGAAATTGGAGATATCTGTTTATTTAAAGGGAAATTTTGTAAAGTTTTGGAGATTGACAGGAACCTTGGATATAGCATCTGTACAGTTGAGCTGCAAGACAAATCTAGAAAAATTGCATTCACATATCATCTTGATAAGCAGGATCTCTACCACACCTTACTTACTTCACAAAGTATGGCAGAAACTGTAGACATAGGAGAGGGACCTATTCCTGCAGCTGAGGCAGAAACTGTAGACATAGGAGAGGGACCTATTCCTGCATGTGAGGCAGTGGGAACTAATAATCAACCTGGAAATATATTTATGGAAATTGATGATGATACCCTGAGTGAATTCATGAGCAAGCAGGAAAATGAAGCAACCAAAAAGAAAACAGCAACCCACATTAAAATACTTAAGAGCTATCTCTCAACTCAAGATGAGCTCCGTGATATTGAGTCAATCCCAGCAACAGAACTGAACAAACTTCTGGCAAAGTATATTGTCAGTGTAAGACAGAAATATGGGAAAGAATATGAACCGTCTTATTTGAGAGGAATGATGAATAGCTTTGATAGGCACCTCAGGAATAAGAACTATCAGTATTCTATAAATAACAGCCCTGAATTTGCTACTGCACGTAAGGCCCTGCAAAGTAAACAAGTCCAGCTTAAAAAAATGGGCAAAGGGAACCTACCCAAGAGGGCCGACAGCCTAACTGATGACGAAATTGATCAACTGTATGGAGTTAGGCAGCTTGGTAAGCAAAACCCTGCCTCAGTACTGAACACTCTCTGGTTAAATAACACAGTACACTTTGGTCTTAGATCAGTAACTGAACATCATGCCATAACCTGGGGTGATGTGTCCCTACATACTGATGCTGAAACTGGTGCCCAATGGCTTGAATACAATGAGAGGCAAACCAAAACCAGAACTGGAGAAAACCCAAGAGACATAAGAAAAGTGAAACCTAAAATGTGGGCTACCCCTGAAAATCCCGACAAATGTCCTGTTGAGATTTACAAACTATATCAAGCAAAGAGACCAGATGCTTACAATGCTCCTGATGACCCATTTTATGTATCTCCTGTGACAAAAGAGAAGAATCCCGGATCGAATGATAAGTGGTTTAAATGCCAGGCTGTTGGAATCAATAAAATAGGATCCCTGATGAAAAACATGGCTGTTCACATTCCTAGTTCTACTGGGAAACGCCTCACAAATCACAGTGCCAGGAAACACCTTGTACAGAAACTGACAAATAGCAACGTGCCTCCTACCCATATCATGCAGATAACAGGGCACAAAAATGTGCAGAGTGTGAACAACTATAGCACTATATCTGAAACACAACATCAACAAATCTCAGCCATACTCTCAAGCAAGCAGGAGTACCAGATCAGCCAGTATAATCCTGCTCACCATGCCTTGCCTACCCCCCATTCCCTGCCACCACTTCAGCCTGGAGCATCTATTCACCAACAAAATGTAACCAGTATTCCTTTCCATCAAAATATTGGCAGCAGGCTTGGTGGTTTATTATATGGCAACACGTTCACTGCACCGGTGAATATAAATTTCATGTCCAGCGAGACCAGTGTTTCTTCAAACATGCCTGCTGGAAATGCTGCAAATTAACTTAGATGTACTCCAGCTGGTCATAACTTTTAATGGCCCTGTTGACCCTTTAATTGGTCTTGTAACCCTAGACCACCAGTGTGTGGTTGGCTTGACGATATCTAGGATTTTATTGGTAATAAAAAAACCATTTACCTTGTTGACATTTTTCCAGACTGCTTACGCTGCGAACTATGAATTTTGAGCTTGACTGAACGATTGCTATCAAGCCTGACAAGCGGAAGTGTAAACTAGTGTTAATCTTTTAACTATTTTCTCACAGTTGATATAATATGTACATTTTCACATGTACATTTGTTCAATTTTTATCATGTTATGATGAAATAAATGCAAATACAATATTATTTTAATTGTCTAGTGTGATTATTTTCTGGCCCCATAACACGTCGTAAGTAGTAATCCGGTCCGCATCTATGCGCGTATCAATTTCACTTAGAGTGATCAACCCACGGTCAGGTTCCCGGCCAGTCTACTCGCTTCAGAAGGTAAAATCAGCATTTAAATTGCTTTTTTATCGTGGGAGAAAGAGGTTCTATCACTCGTGGATGGAAAGAGGAGGAATCTTGCACTCGTGAGTGATTTTGTGTCTTGGGACTCGGCAAGCCTCGTCCCAAGACACAAAATCACTCACGAGTGCAAGATTCCTCCTCTTTCCATCCACTCGTTATGGAACCTCTATATCTCTGCTTGGTTCATAGTGACGAGATATTTGAACAGGTCCTTTCTGGTGTTCTTCTGAAAGATCATCGCTTTTGACTTGGTGGAGCTGTATTGAAATTGCTCTCTAGATGATTCCAGGTGTGCTAACTCAGCCATTGTCTGTAGGTCAGTAATGCTGTTGGCAAGTAGGGCTGGGCTCGATTGCTAAGACATCGAGCGCTCGACTAAGTCTCATGATCGATACTCACCACCTTCTGACATCGAGCAGCGAACTCAATACACTCTACCACTACCTAACAGTTTAAGTCCCCCAAAGAATTCACAAGAGCCTACCTTGTGCTTTCATTTCTCAAAAAAAAAATGCGGCGCTAAGGTAGCCATCATTAAAACTGCACTGCGATAGACACTATTGCGCGAGGTAACGCTTTGAAAAGTGTGGTGAGGGCCACTTTATGTATTTTACATGGTGCTGGTCCGCCCCCCACCACACTTTTCCAAGCACTAACGCGCGCGACATAATCAAATCAAAAACATCGACATCAAAAACAAATTGTCAATTAATCGGATCGCTAAAAAATGGCTGATGAGCACAGCCCTATTGGCAAGTAGTGCCACATCATCAGCACAAGTTGGTGTACCCATGTAGATTGAGCCAACGTGGTTGCCTATACCAGATTCTTCCATCAGTTTTAGAAAGGGATTCGCTTTGCCGTTGAAGACATGGGAGGAGTTAGCTCCGCCCTGCCGAATGCCTTGTCCTTCTTCGAATTTTTGTGATATCTGGCCTTTCCACTTGACATCTGAGGTCATGCCTTTATAATTGTCGTTGAGGAGCATCCAGGCATCTCGAACTATGTGTTGGTCATGAAGATGGTTAAGCATGGCGTTTTGGTATACACAATTTGCTAATACTGAATTTGCTTAGGCCTAACAAATGTTTGATTCCTATAACCCTACCCTACCTAGTTTGTGTCCCCTACCCTAAAGTTTATTGCCGATCCTAATGAAAAATGAACTGTTCCTACACAAAAACAGTAATAAATATATATAGATATATGTTAACTTAATCAGTAGGGCAACCAACGGAGGCCTTGCTATCCTAAATATAATTTCTCCAACCATGATTATCAATTTTTGGATGAACAGAAGTCTATTACTGCATATAAAAACAATAACAACAGAGCAAACTTTTATTAAATCCATCAATCGGGGAAAACAGGCGAGTTAAAGAAAAAAAATGATAGTTCAAAACCTACCTACCCTACCTATATTCTATTAGAATGAAATACGAAGCAAACACTTATTTAGCCTAGTTTCTTGTGGGTCAGCTGGGTGAATGATTTCAGTGAAAATTTGATGAATTATTGAAGTTTTTTTAATGTTGTTTTGTCGTGTACATCCCTTGGTTGAATCTATCTAGGGAGCCGTGCTCTGACTAGAATGTCTTTGCCCTCCTATTGCCCTTGATAAGGTTTAGTTTGAGCAATAATCTGATGGAAATGGATTTTTCTAATTAACCCAGTTTCTTTGTACTATTTTATCACACTCCCTAAAGTCGACTAGGCATCCATTACTGGCACCCAATGCCGGTCCCCTAGAGATCCAGGTACATACCCCCGTTATACCTACAATATATATATATATATATATATATATATATATATATATATATATATATATATATATATATATATATATATATATATATATATATATATATATATATATATACATATATACATATATACATATATACATATATATATATATATATATATATATATATATATATATATATATATATATACATATATATATATATATATATATATACAAATGTATGTATATATATATATATATATATATATATATATATATATATATATATATATATATATATATATATATATATATATATATATATATATATATATATGTATATATATATATATATATAACATATATATTAACATATGTATATATATATATAAATATATATATATACATATATATATATATATATATATATATATATATATATATATATATATATATATATATATATATATATATATATATATATATATATATATATATATATATATATATATATATATATATATATATGTATATATATATATATATATAAATAAATATATGCATATATTTGCACATATGTATATATATATATATATATATATATATATATATATATATATATATATATATATATATATATATATATATATATATATATATTTATATATATATATAAATATATATTTATATATATATATATATATATATATATATATATATATATATATATATATATATATATATATATATATATATATATATATATATATATATATATATATATATACATATATATATATATATTAGGGCTGTCATTGATACCGAAAGTATTGAAGAATCGATAAAAAATCCTTATCGATTATTGATATCAAAGAAGGTACAAGATATCGATTCATATGCAAATTAGGTAAATAAATTATTTTTTAGGAAAACATAGCTTAAACAGCATTAACTCCCCAAGACATATGTGTGCTTCCATTCCATTTATCCTGAAATTCGTGCAGATGAAATTGATCCATGGAAAGATGAACAGGCCTTACTAGTATTCATGTTCGCTTTGACGCTCACTGCATAAACAATGGCGCTAGTATTGACATATGGTCTCAGTGAACTAAATGGTGTATCCCTCCGAGTAGTACCATTTCATAGTTCCAATAAAAACTTGGGCTAGGCCTAATCAAGGCCTTTAAATGGATATATATACAACTTTATTCAACTAATGTGGTATTTTTGGAATGGGGAGGGACTTGGGTTTTGTTTATTGCCCACAAAGTGAAGTTTGTTGCTTGGGCGTATGAATACTAAGCTTGAAGTGATCATGAGGGCAGAATCTGTCACTCTGACCTATTTGGGACCATGAAAAAATCACGATGTGACACCCAATTGTTTTTGGGTAAATTTAAAAGAGGAGACAGTTCTGATCAAAAAAATAACAACTTATGGTGTGAAAGGATGACTAGTTTTGGAGCTAGCCAAGCACTATTGTCATACCACAGCTAAAATTCGCCAGTCAGCTGTGGAATTAGTTCACCGAGACCATAATGTACAGTGTGAGCACACCCCTTCTCACAAAAGTAACACCTCTGACCGATTTCATTTTGCATCTGCCAATGTTTAATTCTTAATAGATGTATAATATCTATATTTTGTGTCATATCTATGAACTTTCTTCCAGCTTTTATGTAGATATGGTACCCCAAAGCAAATATATAATACCCCAAAATAGATAGTTTATGCCTAAAAACAGGTATAATTTGTCATTTTGGCTAATTTTTGCTGTAAAATTGGTCATTTTCTTTACCTTAAATGACTAATTAAACTTGCGCTTAAAAAAACAACAACATTCTAATCTTTATCATTTATTTATTTATTGCTTTGAAACTTTCACTGGAAAACGCTTTAAAAATCCGCAGATGATGCCAAAATGCCCAGAAATTTCCCATTTTTCACGATATTGTGGAATTCAGAGGTCGTTGCCTTGGAAACGGTCCATCCTTCTCGGGGATTGCAGCATATCAAAAGGATGGTGATAATGTGGACTTATCAGAAATGAAATAAAATTGGAAGGTCATATCGCTAGATTTTTCACAAAATGAGCATGCATGTGGAAAAGAAAAAATTCTGGATTTCGGCCAGTGTTGGCAGCTCTCCAGAGCCAATTTTGGCCAAATTTAGGCTATTTTGACAAGAAAATATACATTTTGATGCAGAAGAAACCTCCAAATTATCATCTTTGGACTTCACTGGTGGATAAAAACCACAGTTTGTGTTATAAGTCAAAAAAGATTTTTTGGCCATCTCTCTATATCACCGTCGATAGTGCCATGATCACTTTCGCATGACGTCTGTGCACACGGTGGAATTCCTTCCTGCCGTGACATCATTTTGTGCCATATTCCACCGATAGAGAGCGCGGTTTGTTGCCTAGATCTTCGGCCGTCAAAACGTTGTTGAAATACAATTTAAGAGAAACAATCCATATTTATTATAAATTTTATATTTAAGCAACATTTAAATCAAGAAAAGATCTCGAGGTAAAATGTGAACTTGAAGCAAAAAGTGATGTTCATTTCATAAGAGATTATTGTCAAGCAAGACAAGAGACAAACAGACAAACAGATGCGGACACAATGAAATTGGCCTTAGTGTGTAGCAGGCTGTGGCGAGGAAGGTGACGACAGCCTATACTGTAAACGCCGCTGCGCTCGCTATAATCATATTGAAGTCGAGCGTCATGAAATCTTAACAACACGGTAGGACCTGTGCTACTCGGTGTTGACCCTCGGGGACGTTCGGCAGAGTTCGGCATGACCCTGACGTGGACTGAGAGTCTATCACTTATCACGCAACGATCGCTTTGCCCCTGCTACAGATGTCAGGAATGACGTCATGGAAACGTGTGATCTTGAATCCCCTACCTAGGGTTAGGGTTAGGCATCTGGTCTAGTCCAAGATCACAAGTTTCCATGACGTCATTCCTGTCATCTGCGGGGATTTAGAGTGTACCTGCTTCAAACTCGTCCTGTGCATGCGCAGTAATCAGATATGGCTTTTTTGTACATACTGGAGATAGCTTTACCAGAAATACTCCAAAGACATACCATTTCCTCATCACTACATAAAGTAACCTTCTGACCCAGTAGATAGTAAGGGGTGTTGGTTTCGTCTTCTTCAAACGCTCTTTTTACATTAGGGCATTTACTGTAAATTTCCTCATACACCAACACATGGTCATTGTGATAATACGGACATTGAGTAATAATATGCAACATTTCCTCTACGCGGTACATGTCGCAATTTATACAAGTTCTATTACTCATCGGTAACCCTTTGAGTCTATAGTCATCTCTCTTAAGGAGACTTGTATGACAAATTATTCTACTCATTGTCTCGCACATATGTACCAGCCTATAGTCTAGGTCACTTATGGCCCACCATGAAAGATATCTGGTATCACCAATAGTACTCTTAAGGAGGTCATTTTCCCGGAACACTGTATCGGATGCATGCCAGTTTGTGTCCTCTTACTTCCATGCACGTTCCCAGATGAGCTGTGACCAGACTTTCTTAGATGCTACACGTATCCTACCCTCAGTCATATCATGAATGGTGCCTAAAACACCAAAGATTAGTGCAATATCAAGAATATCATAGATAGGGCTGTGATGTGGGTTCTTTCTACATTCTTCCGTATCGTCACAAAATTTTCTAAACCTTAGCATAAATATCTTGAGAATGATATTTTCTGGTCCATTTTGAGTATTGATCGTAGGAATAAAAGTTTCTTCACTTTAATGTGGGATGTTAACTTTAGCCACCCTAACCCATAAAAGCTACTATTGTTCGGTGCTCTCTGGGAAAATCTTTTCACTCGTTTACCCACTACAATTGAAATGAGGCAAGAAGCTCCTCATCTTTCTCTGACATGACCCATACTAGTGTGGAGGCTAAGAGCCAAAATTTGGGTCAATCGTTCACTTTTTGACAAAAGTGTGAAAATTGGCACAGTTGTACTTTGGACCATGTAGAATCATTAAAAGCCAGATACCCACCCAGGTTGCCATGGTAACCAGAGCCATATTGGATTTCAAATGGTCGCCACAAAAATCTGTTTTTCTTCATATCTCGAGCCTTAAAGTATGATAGAAACAAGATCTAAGTGTCTGAAACCATGTTTTATGGGTTGTAGAATCCATTTATGACATATTTAGGTCCCTTAGATGTCAGCTATCTTGAAATTCCAAGATGGCCGACAGCAGAAATCTTTATTTTGTCCTGATACATTTGATTTGATTCATGCCAAATATGATCTTATTTCTCTGTTTTGTTCTTAGAAATGCTATTTTTATGTCAGAATATATTATTTGGGAAAATGAGTGTCTTCTGAGGATGTCAATCCTGACTTTGTTCATCAAAGTAATGAGATTTAGGAGGTTATTGTGTTGTGCTTTGGAAATTGCTGTGATGCAAAAATGGCATAAAAATGTCCCAACTCACCACTGCTGAATGCTTGACAAGCAACATTTGAAGATTTACAGGCATTGCTATCTTTTACTAAAATAAAAAGTTATTAAATTGGCACAGTTGTACTTTGGACCATGTAGAATCATTTGAAGTCAGGTACCCACCCAGGTTACCATGGTAACCAGCGCCAGATTGGATTTCAAAATGGCCACCACTAAATATGTTTTTCTTCATATCTCAGCCTTAAAGTATGGTAGAACAAGATTTAAGTGTCTAGTACCATGGTTTATGGGTTAAAGAATCCATTTATGACATATATAGAACCCTAACATGCCAGCCATATTGGATTCCAAGATGGCCGACTGCAATCTTTATTTTCTTCATATTTCTTATTTGATTCACGCCAAATATGACTTTATTTTCTCTGATTCTCCTAAGAAATGTTATTTCCATTTCAAAATATATTATTTGGGAAAGTCAGTGTTTTCTGAGGATGTCTATCCTGACTTTGTTCATCAAGGTAATGAGATTGATAAGGCTATTGTGTTGAGCTTTGGAAAATGCTCTGATGCAAAAACTTGCATAGAAATGTCCACCACTGTAGTAAACTTGACCAGCAACATCTGAAGATTTACCAAGCATTGCCATTTTCTTAAAAAAAGAAAGTTATTGAAGTTGGGACAGTTGTACTTTGGACCATCTAGAATCGTTTAAAGTCAGGTACCCACCCAGGATGCTATGGTAAACAGCACCTTTGGCCTCATAGAATAGGTTTTAGATAAGATTGAGCTGGCATAAAACAATTGATATGTATCTCCCTAAGACTAATATCAATTGTAGAGCAACTACATTCTAATATGAATAGGTTAAATACCTTTCAGTAGTAAGGTTTCCATTCAGAACTCTGTTTCCAAGCTCAAAACTTGATGTGAAGCAAATTTTGTTAAAATTTGGTTGTCCCGGACAACTGGCAATCCATTTTCATGACCCCATATGTTTATACCATATTCAAACTATTTCAGCTATCAAACATGTATCAAATTGCACTTTCTGATTTGAAAATATATTTTTTTATCATTTTAAGCTATTATTTGGTTATTTCTGATATAGAGGTAGACGGAAAAGAAAGTCCATAAAATCACGCTCAGACTGAGTTGCTACCATGTTAACTCTATCCAATGTGTTCAACAGATCCAGTGGCAGTTTTTAATACACTAAACCAATGTTAACATGCACCTTGGGGTTGTGGCTGAGCTGAGAAATAAGATTTACTGCAAAAATAGCCGTTTTTTGGTGAATTTCCGGTCAAAACTGCCGAAAATCTGCCAGGGGTCATCTGAAGAGTAAAATCATATTTGGTGTTAATCCCCATGGCCATAAGTATATATGTACAACATCTGAAACTTTAGTTATGAAAAATGAATTTTCTATGAAGAAATTACAAAATCACTCGTTTTTGGCCATTTTCGCGTGAAAATGCCCTAAAACGCTCAGTCCAAATGAGTTTATGCAATGTTAACATGCTTCATTAGATGCGGCTTGTCCAGATCTATAAGGCAGTAACCAAGTAGTAGAGTACTGAGGGGGGGTGCTACGGAAACCCTACCTAGCCCACGGACTAATAGTCGATAATCCTATATCCTGTTATCATTGCAATATTTTGCCAATAGTGTCTGGGTTAATCCACCCGTTCCCAAATAAAGTATTCACAATTGTGCACAGTTGGTCAATTTTACAATAAGCAATTGTCCTTTTCTTAGCAAAGAGTTAGGTTTTCAAGATCAAATACCTACGCATATGCTGACCTTTTGCTCGTAAATTGTGCATTTCACCACGTAATCCTCTATAGAAAGCTATAAGTCATGTCTTTGCATCAAACTCACAGTTGTCAATGAGGTCAATGACTCCTTAACCATCAGTCTTCATATGAAATTATTGACCAGCTGTGCACTAATGTGAATATTTGTTTTGGTACGGGCTGTGACGGTGAACACAGCTTGTAAAAATGAAATAACAAAGTTGTACAATTTTACAGTATTTGTTCTAAATGAAACAAAATCTTTTTATATATTCAAAATATATCCCAAAGCGCTCAATGTAAATATTACTATTATAACTTCAGTTCTATGTGGAATTGAATTAATTCAATGAAAAATTGAATATGAAAAGATGATACTCATACCATAACTTTCTTGATGGAATAGATGAATTAGATGTATGTTTACCCTCATATCACCTAAGGAACGCAATGTGTCACTTAATTCATCACCTAATGTAAGAGAGAGAACATGTGTGTGTATATATGTGAGTGTGTGTGTGTGTGTGTGTGTGTGTGTTAGAGAGAGAGAGAGAGAGAGAGAGAGAGAGAGAGAGAGAGAGAGAGAGAGAGAGAGAGAGAGATGTAATCGATAATCCAATATCCTGTTAACATTACAATAACATGCCAATAGCGTCAGTGATTTATGTTGCAAAGATTCAGGTTTTCAAAGATCAAATACCTACGCATAAAAAATATTCACAATAGTGCACAGTTGGTCGATTTTTCAATAAGCAATTGTCCTTTTCTGTATATATATATATATATATATATATATATATATATATATATATATATGTATATATATATATATATATATATATATATATATATATATATATATATATATATATATATATATATATATATATATATACATACATATATATATATATATATATATATATATACATATTTATATGTAGATACACACACACATGTATATATATAAATATATATATATATATATATATATATATATATATATATATATATATATATATATATATATACTAGTATACATATATATATATATATATATTTATATATATATATATATTTATATATATATATATATATATACATATATATATATATATACACATATTTATATGCAGATACACACACACATGTATATATATATATATATATATATATATATATATATATATATATATATATATATATATATATATATATATATATATATATATATATATATATATATATATATATATATATATATACCGTAATTTCGCGTGTATAAGACGCACCCGTATATAGGACGCACCCATTGTTCAGGCCTTTGAAATGATGTATAGACCTTAGCTTTGTGTATAGTGCCCAACCCTTTTTCGGATATATTGTTCAAAATTAACTACTCTTGATTAAAGCTAGAAAGCCACTAAAACGCACTTCATTATGAGTGAAATGTGACATCAATGCGACATCAGTGCTTATCACTCTGTCTGTGCGTAATACCCATTGTCCTAGGGGTGATATTGATTGTAACCAATGCATTCCGACGGGGAGTGGTTCGGTAATTACAATTCGTAAATCCCATGGCAAACATCGTAGGGCACAGTCCTGGCAGCATTATAATTGTAATAAGGCGATCCCCGAGTGGCCTGGGGACTCGATGTAAAACACCCGAGATCCCTAGCTTCGTGTATAAGACGCACCCACACTTTGAGTGTGAAAATTTGTGTAAAAAAGTGCGTCTTATACACGCGAAATTACAGTATATATATATATATATATATATATATATATATATATATATATATATATATATATATATATATATATATATATATATATATATATATATATATATATATGTATATATAAATACATATAAATATATATTTATATGTATATATAAATATATATATATATATATTTATATATATATATATATATATTTATATATATACACTTTGAGTGTGAAAATTTGTGTAAAAAAGTGCGTCTTATACACGCGAAATTACAGTATATATATATATATATATATATATATATATATATATATATATATATATATATATATATATATATATATATATATATATAAATATATGTATCGTTATGGATGCATGGATGACCTCACAACTCAAAGTAGCTTTTATTCGCAAGCTACGTGGGTCATCATGAGCTTGGTTTATTTCATGTTGTCCCTTGGTGTTTAATTGAATCAGACTTCAAGTCAGTGATGGTGCATAGTATAACAGGCACTACGATATAAATGTTGTCGCACACAAAAGTTTTACATGTAAAACCTTTTTAAAAATCGCGGCTTTAGCTACGAACAGCTAAGAATAACTGCGACCAACCGCGATTAGCTAGGAAAGCTAAGACAAGCTGGGAATTTCCAATTCGCACCTTGTCTTACCTTAAAAGTTGTAAGTGGGACAGCATCTTAAGGTGATGTCCCACTGCGAATTCTATACACAATTTATTAAATATGTCAAATCTACGACGATAGCCACGAATTTGTTTCAAAAATTGGTGAAAATCACGTTCGCATGATGTATACGAATTGTTTGTAAAAGATACAAGACTATACAAAATCTCAAGACACTAGCTATGATTGATGTTCAACAACATTCTCAAATGTGCGACAAACTACGTTTTTTATCGTAATTTGTCATAAATAGGCGAACATAATCGTACTTGTGTACGAGTATCAAGGTGCGCATGTGTGCAAATGTGTGCAAATATATACAAACTAAGTACGAATGCAAACGACATACATACGCATATATACGCCACCAATTACGACAATATTCGTCAAAATACAAATATGTTCGACTAAAAATTGCAAAATTCGTAATAACACTATGATTTCTGTTTAAGTCACCACCAATTCGTGACTTCGAATGTTAATTTTGGCCAAATAACCTGTTAATTCATGATAAAGTGGGTCATGTAAATTTATTTTGAATGTTCAAGTCAGAAGGTACATTTAATTTCTGTACGAAAATGTACGTCAAGGTGCGAGTACATAGGAAAATGTACGATATACCATGAATCAATGGTCAACAATCCACAACAATGTACGATAATTTACGAAAATATACGAACATAGATGAAATGATGTTCAACTATGTACGTCAATGTACAACAAAAGACAAATCACTACGAAATGAATGTTGTCACACACCAAGGTTTTACATGTAAAACCTTTTTTTAAATTGCAGCTTTAGCTACGAAAAGCTAAGAATAACTGCGAAAAACCGCGAAACAAGCTGTGAATTCCCAATTCGCACCTTGTCTTACCCTAAAAGTCATAAGTGGGACAGCACCTTTACTCTCCCTCTTTTTCTTCTTTTACCTAGAATACTTATGCTTTGTCATTGTTCTTCAACAATGACAATGTACCACTTTTTGGCACTAAATGACCTTTGTGTGTACTCAAACGTCCTCCCACATCTGTTAGGATATGGCTCTGAAGGTGATATTTTACTTTTCCTGGGGTCTAAAGCCTCCTCTTCCGGGAGACATTTGAATTCTTTAGGAACTTCAGGCAACCTGCTGACCAAGGAGTAGCCATGCTAATCCTGCTTCTGCATACTCTGCAGCTGTTAGGTTGACATTCATGACTTATTCCCAATGAAAATGTGGAATGTAAGCAGCAAGGTTGCAGACTTCTCGGCTGATCCAGGCTGTGTGGCAGGTCAGTTTCGATCAAGAAGAAAAGTCATCAAGAATCAGCAGTCTAGAAATATGGAAGGTCTTCACATCATTACCAGCTGTAGTCATACCCGCGGAGGCGTTAAACAAAAGATGTTTGGTTTTCTACTCTGACTTAGTCATTTGTAGTTCTGGTAACTCAACCAGTTCAATACTTTGTTTGGATCAAAGGATAAATCTTGCTACATGTGTCTTTGATCATAGGAGAGAGATACCACAATCCCACAACTAGCCTTGTAGTGCAGGTATGCATCAGCTCCAAAGGCAAACTCTGGAGAATCACCGAAAATGTTCCATTTTGCTAATCTTTGTGGTAGAGTTGGTGTGGTGTCCTGATATCTCCAAAGCTTTTATAGCCTTCAGCTCATCCAACCACATCTGCCTTTTTTCCTGATTCTCCTCTGGAAGGGATTCATCCCAGTCCAGTCCACTTTTCCATAGAAACTGGATGATGAGTTTTGCCTTCCTGGTGAATGGCCCATTTCAATCAAAGGTTGACCTTCATGACTGATTCCTGATAAAAACGTGGAATGTAAGCAGCAATATTGCAGGTGAACGGTCCACTTGGATCAAAGATGGAACTGGCAAGACTAACAACGTCTCTCGTCTTACATTGATTAGTTCTATTCTGGCTTCCTTCTCTTGTCATATCCTTTTTACCCCACATCTTTTCCCCTTTCTTCCCTACCCTCCCCTTCTTGCAGTGTAAGCTATTCCTTAACTCCTTATCCCTATCTCCCCTTGGTCCACCCTTGGTATCGAAGCAGACCACATCCCTAACCCTTTCCTAAACTGTCTATTTGGTCCACTGGCCTACTTCCCAAACTCTCCCAAATCTAATTTCCCTGTCCCCCTCTGTAAGTAGCTTGTTACCACATGTACCACCACAAAGTCTACTTTCCTATTTACCCATTTCCATAGATCTCCTAATGTCCCACATTTAGCCCCGACATTGATATCACAGATTAAGGAAAATGAGGATATTTCAACCACCTCTCATCTGTCTTGAAAATAGGTAAAATACATTTCTCATAAGTAAACAACATCAGATTTAATCTGTGAATTATATTCTCTTTTACACTTTTTATTTCACTGGGATGCTCAACTGTTCATATGTAATACTTACACACAATGTAGGTAACATGTTTTGCTAATTGGAAACACAAACTTACTATAACTCACAACTCTGGATTCCAATATGGCTGCTCCCAAATAGATTGTTGTAAGTGTTGCTAAGGTAAGGAGAAATGCACTATGGGCAAGAGAACAGTCTATTATGGGTAATGATGTCATTGACATTCAATCATCTAGATCTGATCAACTCCAACTATAACTGTTGTAGTAAAATTGACATAACTCACTCATTTCTTTACAAATTGTAACATACCAGGTACCAATTTATAGGAAATTGAAAATTGCATCTATCCACTCTTTTTCCTTCATGGTCATTTGAAGGTCACCTGAAGGTCATATGATGATCATTTGAGTATTTTTCTGTTTAGTACGCACGGTAGGTAGCTCTGTTTCTACTGTTTCTAACCACCTCTTTTCATTATAGTTATCTGGAGCCAAATAAAGTTGTTTGAAGCGGAACAGCTTCTTTGCCTGTCCAACGGCCTTCACATGTGAAAAAAGCCATTTTGTGGTCAAATATGAGAAAATAAAACCTCTAGTGATACTGAAGATGACATAGATGAATTCCTGGTCCCTGAAAATGTTGGTATAGATACCAACATTGTTTAGCTAGGTTATTTAGAACTAAAGTTATGCGGGAAAAAAACATAATTTCACATGGCGGCCATCTTGAAATCCAAGACAGCCGCCTTCTTGATGCTATTTTCTATATCAGAAATAGAATCCTTACCCCATAAAACATTGTTTTAGACACTGAGATTGTATTTCTGTTACATTTTAAGGCAGAAATATGGCGAGAAAGAGAGTTCAATGGCGGCCATTTTGAAAATCAAGATGGCCGCCGGTTACCATGGCAACCGAGATGGGTACCTGGCTTTAAAAAATTCCCCATCCTCTAAGCTACACCTGTGCCAATTTTCACGCTTTTGTCAAAAAAGTGAACGATTTTCGCCCTTAGCCTCCCCACTATACTAAGCATTAAGGGTTTTCCTCCCTTTGGATATCTTTTCTTCAACACGTGTGGTGTTATCTTGGAAAATTCTCATCTTCACCCCCACATGGTCGTAGGTAAGTTTTTCTTTAACAGCCTCTTTACCTAATCTGAAGGTCCTAAATTTGCTGTTACTTAAGTTATCCTTTTTTCCTTCACCGAAAACCATAACAGCAGATTTAGAAGCGTTAAATTTGAAACGCCATTTCTTCCCATAGTCGTTTACCATATCATGCACCATATCCGTAAGCATTTTAGATACAGTAGCCATGGCCAAGTCGTCAGCAAACCCTGCTGGACTACTTTGGACATTTTCAATGACACAACACAAATTGGACAGTTTAAGTTTTACAAGTAGCTCATCGATAAATACCAAATATTTGACCAATGACAGAACCCCACTTTGATGAATTCCGCATGACATGGGGTACCAATCGGAAAAACTACCGGCTACACGAACTCTACAATTGAAACCCGTGTAGGTCC
This sequence comes from Maea johnstoni, assembly GCA_963942565.1. Lineage (NCBI taxonomy): Eukaryota > Metazoa > Annelida > Polychaeta > Spionida > Magelonidae > Maea > Maea johnstoni. The sequence continues at coordinate 17,957,229 of OZ012700.1, read as the reverse complement.
TGTACATCAAACGCCGTAGTTCCCTCTGATCCCCATGTTATGCAGCTTACAAAAGAGGCCATTAATCCAGACGTGTCGAATGCCTTGGATACGTCAAAGTAAGACAAGAATACCTTACTATGTGCCTCCAAGGCGTTCGCAGTTCACAGTCTCTTGTAATAGCAGGGAGGTGTGTATGCAGGACTGACCCTTACGACACGCTCCCTGAAATTTGGATATAACCTCATTCTGGTTCCACCATGGCTCTAGTCTATCCCAAATAACCATTTCGTAAATTTTACTGAATATGCTAAGAAGGGTGATACCCCTATAGTTGTTAGTATCGGCACTACATAGGTTCTTTCCCTTGAATAGTGGTACCTGTATGCCACGTCTAAAGTTTAGGGGCACATATTCCTTTTCATTTATGATATTAAAAAGCATAGTTAAAGTAATTATCAGCATAGCTCCGCCATACTTGACGTGCTCTGCGCATATACCGTTGAAACCGCATGCTTTATTTGGTTTAAGTCCATTCACAGCTTTCTGAATCTCTCTTGTGGTGAAGGGGGAGTCCAGAAAGATACTACTATCGTCACTCTTGTTAATTTCATCAACTTTCTTATTTATGGCAATAAAGTGTTCATTGTCGTAAGATACGTCGGCATGGCAAACGTCCATTATTACGCGACTTCGATCACTTGTATTGTATGTTTATTGACAGTATTATTTAATACAAAGTCACCTCAAAACATTGCAATATACATGAAATAAATCAAAGGGAACAATAATATCTCAAGGAAACCACAAGTTAAACACATGTTTAACAGACGAAACCCTCTTCTAGCAGTGAGATATTCAGAGATCTAAGTGACCTATTGAGTGACGTAATTACAGAGTTTCTATCATACCATACCCAAAATGACTGTTTGAAGCGGCCATGGTTTCATGAACTTCGATTGAATAATTGTGAAAAGGCAAAAACATTTCTTGTTTGTGTGCAAGCCACTTTGGTAGCCTCTTTAAAACATTGTCTCTCACTCTGATTCGTGATTGTCAAGATATTCACGATGTATTACATTTTGATGAAAAAGATGCAGGCTTAAATTTACATATAAATCTCAAAATGACCCTATATTCCCGTTGCACACATATATACGTATTTACATACATGAAATGGAACTTTGCCGCTATATCTAAAGATGTTCACCTAATATCAACATACCATATTCATGCCTTTGTTACAAGGTGCATACTTAACAGAAAAAAGACATACATTTGCTGGCTGTTTAAATATATATATATATATATATATATATATATATATATATATATATATATATATATATATATATATATATATATATATATATATATATATATATTGGGGGGAAGAGAGATGCGGGGGGGGGGGGAAGAGAGATGGGGGATGTGGTTGAGCAAAGAGGAGGGCGACCTATTCAAGGAGAGTAGGTTTAGTTGGGGAACCATTGGAGGGACGGAGGAAGAGGGGGTGAGGGGAATGATGAAGAAAAGAGGATAGTAAAACATGAGAAGGAGGCGTAAGGGTGTATTTTTTGCTTGCATGTTTTCTTCACGGACTAACACAGTTGATGTTGCTTCACACTAAACGATAAATAGAAAGGGAGCCACCGATGTAAGTGAGGGACGCTGGAGCAGGTAGGCATGGAGGATACAGGAGGAAAGATATTTTAGAGGTATACTGGTGATGAAATTGTGTTAGAAGTAATAAATCAACACAGTATATATGTGGGGTTTGAAGAGTTGAAGGATTCATATTTGAGGGATTTAGATATATGCGTATGACGGGAAGACAAGGAAGGGACAGACCAGCTACTTGGTTAGGACATACTGCATGTACAGGACAGGAAGACAGGGGAGGGTACGGACCTGATGCAGGATGCATGACAAATGTATGCGGGGACAGGGAACATGGAGAGAAATGAGGCCTGTGGGTGACGAGTGGCCTGGGTGGTAGGGGAGCTCTCTGTAGGTCCCCCTTGGGAGTTGACCCCGTGAAACAAACAAACATATTTATACATGCATAGACAGAATAATCATCACCAATTGGTCGACATGACCACTCCTCTACCAACTCTATTATGCACAAAACTAAGATTTCTGTAGGGTGCCACATCAAACTGAATTTGCCCATTATAACCATTTTTTGTCCTTTGAAATATCTGTTCCTCCAAACAGTCGAGAACAAGTGGGTTATAATCTATGTGAATTTTGTTCAGAAAAAGATGAGGAATACTCTGTAATGAGGGCAGGTCTGGGACGGCGAAAATGCATATATCGCGTACAATCTTTCCTTTACACATGGGGTTGTTTGTGCCAAAGTCCCAGACTTTGTATCGAACCAAAAAGGGATTGCTCTCTGACGACTCTGGTTCACCTGTAAAAGAGATGATAATTGATAATAATAATAATGATAATAATGATAATGATAATAATAATAATAATAATAATAATTATGAAAATAATAATAATAATTATGATAATAATAATAATAATAATGATAATAATAATAATAATTATGATGACAATAATGATAAAAATAAAGATAAAAATAATGATAAAAATAATATAACAATAATGATAGTAATGATAATGATGATGCTGATGATGATAAAAAGAAGAATGGCAATAATATTAAAAATAGTAATAACATTAAAAACAATAATAATGATAATAATAATAATGATAATATCAGTAATATGATAATAATAATGCTGATGATGATAAGAAGAAGGAGAAGAATGGCAGTATTTGCCTGCCAATATGCATGTCTATCGCATTGTGATAATGAAAAGCTAGCAACAGAAGGAATGACATTCTATATAAAAAAGCTAAAAGAATGCTAAACTTTACCTTGGACATATATCGAAGGTTATCAAAATCGAATCAGATCATGGTATTATCATTTGAAACGATCCCTGAAAATTTGAGATGTCATCAAATAGTTTTTGACTATTTTGTGAAAGTCCTGCTGATGACGAAGGAATTGTTCCAAAACACCAACTCCTCTGAGAGACATTCTAATTGTAGTATTGTATGTTTATTGGCTGTACGGTACTGTACAAAATCATATCAAATACAAATTATATGAAATAATAACAAATAAAGACAAGTAATTATTACAAAAAGTATGAGAAAGCAATGTGAGGCTATCTACATAGTGTAGAAACATTCATCTTGTCAGCGATAGAATGAAATATGTACAAAGTGTGGTAGCCTTACAAAAAGTAGATATACAACACACACTGTTGTAGCTAACGGTATACCGGGTCGAAGGATCCGATGTAACATAAAAGGTGTGCCCTCCACTGGTGCGACCGGGGTATACTAACCAGTGTAACAAGAAAGTGAGCCAGGTGGCTAACTATGGACGTGGAGGACCTTAAGTAGCGCAAGATGATCAAGTCGTAATAAACTGGAATAATGTTAGACAGTCAGCAGCCAGATTATTGAACGAGGCGCTTACTAATTACGAGTCTGTACATTCTTGATATATGATGACCCGAAACTAACCAGATGTTAATCATTGACTGAAATGATATGATACTAGCAGGCCTCCGTACAGAGCAGGGCTTTGGATTTCAAGACATACTGAATTATGTGGAGGACGTTAACGGTTAACAACCCAAACCACTCAATAGAATCCATTATGAACCAGTTTGACTTCATAAGCATTGTTCTTGCTCTTAGAGAGAGATTTAAAATAACTGAGGAATTGTTTTAAAATGATAGGCAAATATTGTTAAAAATCACAGAAGTCTTAGTCAAGAATGATAATTAAAAACAGACTTGTCGCCTGCAGATCTCACCACCTGACCTGGAGTATGGGCAAACGCAGGGGAGCCACTGATATAACCTGCTTGCAGCCAATAGGCATTGGTGCTGCCCTCGGGTCATTAAGAAACAGCTATAATGCAGGTAAAGAGTTGTACTGATCGCTTTAAGCCACCTAGATATTCATTTAAGGCAAGAGAGCGTTAGATGAAGAGAAATGGAGGAGAGAGAGAGAATAGAAAAATAAAGAAAAAGACAAGATTGAATAGGAAATACAAAACAGGAGGGAATGCAAAATATTCAGAAGGTATGCATCAGTCAAAGAAGAACGGAGGTACAGGATGAAAAATAAAAGGAGAGAATAAGAAAGTCACGTAGAGCTTGAAAAAGCATGCTCTCTAAATACAGTATTCTAAAGTGCTCCATCCCACCCCAATGATGATTTCAATCAAAGAAATTAGGAAAATTCTCCCCCCCCCCCCCTCCCCCCCAATACTGATAAATTTATATATGACTGGGATGTCTCTCCAAGTCCAACTACATCCACTGACAACTACATGTCTAAGAATGTAAGGCAGTATGGCGACCTGAAGCAAAAATAAACTATCAGCAAACGGCAAGATAAGGATATAATTATCACGGCAATTGGGCAAATACAGTGGCTTACTTGCAAGAATATAACATTTAAGTTATACTCGCAAATATGACATTTCGAAACAGAGTTTGTAACACGGCATGTTTTGGCTATGGTGATTATCATATTTATTGAATTTGATGTTTTAAAGCATTTTAAGAAAGTGTGTATGATCATAGATTATGTATGAATGGGATTCCCTTGATAAAACATCTTCTATAAGAAAGGGTTAATGCGGTTCCAATTTGGTAAATCTTTTACACCATTTTTTTTGAAAATTTCCCCAAGATTTATATTTTGTTAACTTTACCCATATGTGATTCAAAAACTAACCTGATGACCTTTCGTTTTCTTTATGTCTCCTTGTTAAGGGCATTGTGTAGATAGTTTAGACAAAACTTGGTGAAATTAAACTAGACAATTCTGGCTTATAGCAATTTTGGGTTAAAAACCTGTTTCTTAAATTCCTTGATTTTGCCCCATAATTCCAATATAACAGCGGATAAAAAAGTATACATGCCAGAACTGCATTTCAGACTTTGTCAATATCTCTTAAGGGATAAATTAGCAAAGAAGGAGACAAATTTTGGAAAATAAGATGTCTGTGACATAAATTGTATTTTTTTCTTTAAAAATATGTGACCCCAGGATTTTAAGTTGTTTTGAGGATCACTGTGCTATGTTTTTCCCTCGTGCAAAGTTTCAGGAACATTTAACTCAGAAAAGTGTTGTAAGACCTTAATACCTAATAACAGCACTGTGATCCACGATAAGACGAGCTTTATAGTCAGATTCAATGAACTCTGTGTTTATACATACACAAACATACAGGTATGAATGTGTGTACTTACATTTGTGTATATGTATATGCACACACATTCATACATACATACATACATAAATACATACATAGTATCTGGAGCTATGTGTTATTGTTTAAGGTGGAGAAGAAGGGTAGTATCTGGAGCTATGTGTTATTGTTTAAGGTGGAGAAGAAGGGTAGTATCTGAAGATGTTGGTTATGGTTTAAGGTGGAGAAGAAGGGTAGTATCTGGAGCTATGTGTTATTGTTTAAGGTGGAGAAGAAGGGTAGTACCAGGAGCTGTGGGATATGGTTTAAGGTGGAGAAGAGGGGTAGTATCTGGAGCTATGTATTATTGTTTAAGGTGGGGATGAAGGGTAGTATCTTTAGCTATGTGTTATGGTTTAAGGTGGAGAAGAAGGGTAGTAGCTGGAGATGTGGGTTATGGTTTAAGGTGGAGAAGAAGGGTAGTACCTGAAGATGTGGGTTATGGTTTAAGGTGGAGAAGAAGGGTAGTATCTGGAGCTATGTGCTATTTCTTAAGGTGGAGAAGAAGGGTAGTACCTGGAGATGAGGGTTATGGTTTAAGGTGGAAAAGAAGGGTAGTACCAGGAGCTGTGGGTTATGGTTTAAGATGGAGAAGAAGGGTAGTATCTGGAGCTATGTCTTATTGTTTAAGGTGGAGAAGAAGGGTTGTACCAGGAGCTGTGGGTTATGGTTTAAGGTGGAGAAGAAGGGTAGTACCCGAAGCTATGTGTTATGGTTTAATGTGGAGAATAAGGGCAGTACCTAGAGCTATGTGTTATTGTTTAAGGTGGAGAAGAAGGGTAGTACCTGGAGATGTGGGTTATGGTTTAAGGTGGAGAATGAGGGTAGTACCTGGAGATGTGGGTTATGGTTTAAGGTGGAGAATAAGTGTAGTATCTGGAGATGTGGGTTATGGTTTAAGGTGGGGAAGAAGGGTAGTATCTGGAGCTATGTATTATTATTTAAGGTGGGGAATAAGGGTAGTACCTTGAGATGTGGGTTATGGTTTAAGGTGGAGTATAAAGGCTAATACCTGGAGATATGGGTTATGGTTAAAGGTGGAGAAGAAGGATAGATACCCTACTGACCTCTGTTCCATCCTGGTATCCGGAGCTATGGGTTATTGTTTAAGGTGGAGAAGAAGGATACACATCCTACTGACCTCTGTATGATCCTGGTATCTCTAGCTGTGGGTTATGGTTCAAGGTAGTGAAGAAAGTCTCGTCAGGAATGTAGGTTTTCTTGACCCATTCGAGGAAGTCTTGACTGATTGGATCATGCAGCAGGCTATCCACAAACCCTCTTTGTGCTACGATATGTACAGCCCCTGTAGTCACACGAATGCCAGGAGGGGGCGTCCCAGCCATCTTTCTTCGAATACTAAAATCCCTGTATGATTGTTAAACAGTGGACCTGAATTGTGTCGTCTAAACTTGCAGTTTCACCATGGGCGAGAAAGCATCAAAAATGGACACATCAATATGTCTAAGATGCCATAATGATTCCTTTCAATACTTGGGATATGCAGACTAAGAGAGAAAACATTTTTTTGATAATAAGTTTGACCTTCAAATGACCTTGAACTGTGAAAAAAACAAATCGAAATTCTAAAATGATAGCATTACCTTATCAATACTCAAGTTCATTTTTTCAGAAATATGTTTTTGAAAAAGACATTCTTGAAACGGTAAAATGGAGCATGAAAAAATAACCACATTATCTCAAATAACAAGACTACCAACAATAACAGTAAGGTATAACCATGCCCATTGCAAAGATCTTTTTAAGTAGATATGATTTTCAAAAAAGACCAGGACAATATCTCCTTTCAGAACAAAGTTAGGGTAAATTATAGAGATTCAAAATGGCCACTGACCTTGGCAGCCATTTTGGATGAAAATGTTGGCGGCCATTTTGAATTCACAAAATCAGCCAGAGCTTTGTCCTGAACGAAGATATTGCCATGGTCTCTTTTTAAATCATATCTACTCATAGAGCTCTTTACAATCGACATTGTTCTAACTTGTTATTCTAAATTGTTATTATTGGTTGTCTTGTTATTTAAGATATTGTGGTTATTTTTTTCGAGCTCCATTTAACTTTTTCCAGAATGGCTTTTTCAACAAATTCTTATAAAAGTATTAACTTCAGTATCGATAAGGCAATGCTATCTTTTTAGAATTTTGATTTTCTCTTTGTAAATGCATGAATGAAAAGGTCAAAATTTAATGGTTTTTTTTCATAGTTCAAGGTCATTTGAAGGTCAAATCTTTTTATCAATAAAAATTGTTTTCTCTCATAGACTGCATATCCCAAGTATTAAAAGAAATCATTATGGCATTTTAGAAATATTGATAAGTGTCAATTTTTGAGGCTTTCTGGCCAAGTGTGTTTTTATTTGTTGATGTATGTGTCACTTTATAACTGGGTTTTTTTTTTACAGATATTCAAATTTCAATATTTTCGCGCCAATATGACATCGTTCAAAGAAATATCTATATACTAATAAATATATAGTTTAAGTGTTAGAATGCACAAATTCTAAGCAGCACAGGCCTTTAAAGCGAAATATTTAGCACTCCAAATTTGAGCGGTACATGGTATCGCACTAAAATGAAAGTCATGTCTTTATTGCACTAGTTTTATGAAAGTGTTTTATTATCCTTCAAAAAAGTTCTGAAGTGCATAATTTCACCCGTTTAAATTCCAAAGATTGCTAATCGGATTGACTTATGACTGGATGACGCAATCCGGGTCTTTTTAAACAGAAGCATATCAATAAGTGTAGGTATACTAGATGCGGATACAAGCGTGTTTTAACCAATTATTACTTAAGAGTTCCCCCAGAAATTGTCGTCTGGATTTTTGACACTTTGGACAATGTTTTCGAAATTGAGAATCGTTTTACGAAATGTTTTAAGGAGAGTTGTATGTACTTTTTGATTGTTAACACATATACTGTAGTATCTAACAGTTTACCAGTGTGCAAGCTATATAGATAGATAACTTACACATTGAATTAGCCGGTTCACCTGAACTTTTGAAATATACCCACACATGGATTATGAATGATCATACTTAATTAAAGAATATTCATGCTAATTCATAATTCAGCCTTGAATATGAGTATTTGTGATTTATCAATGATTAATCAAAATTGTATACAAAATATTTGCACACTTTACGAAATCATTTAGAAATATTCTTAAAACATTGTAATTAAGGATACTCAATATTCTGATGAACTAATCTCCAATTATCACAGATAAATCGAGAATATATGGAAACGAAATGTAAAAATTTTGAATTGGTTCGGGGATATTCGTAAATTGTGGTAAAGCAATTCCAAACATTCCTATTTCTGAAATTTAGTAGACTTTTAAGTTACATATATCCGTGATATTCAGAATTCAAACTAAGAATCACACTAGCTTACATCTTGTGATAAAACTCAGCAACATGTCTTTCTAAACTAATTTTGGTGTGGTGAGCTCAGAGAATTATGTTGCTGAAACTGAAAACGCTTCCTTGACACTCTTTTGGGCATTTTCCTCCAAAAATGGCCAAAACATGCGTTTTCTGTATTATAAATCTATATACACCTGGTTCAGCACAGACACCTTAAACCGGGTAGGCCTATACACTACTAAATGTTGAGTAGCTCTTTGCATAAAAAAGCACGTGAACGCACCATTAGTGCTTATGTCTGGGTAATTTTGACCATAAGTCACTGATATTTTTGTAATTTCCCCTGTAGTGAATTCACTGCACAACAGTTATCAAACTTCTGTCTATCTTTTTACAAAAGAATATCAAACAAATGAATAAGTTGCTCATGCGATGAATTTTGAGAATGCAAACTTTGGGGACATTTAAGGTGAAAATTAGTAAAAATGTCAAAAATGCTATTTTTGTATTTTTTCTTATAAAAATCATTATGGATTACAATAAACTCTTGGATTTTTGCATGAGTATAACTGTTTTGGTGCTAATTATGTATGCTCTTAAAATTTGAGTGCAAGAGATATAGAGGTTCCATCACGAGTGAGTGATTTTGTGTCTTGGGACGAGGCTTGCCTAGCTAAACTAGGTCAGGCAAAGGTTGCCTGTGCAATAGTTCAACAATGGTAATACGCGTTTGTTGTGACGTGCACCGTTTGTTTTCCCTAGTAACTGGCGCCAGATCACGTGCGTGACGCTTGTTCAAATCCATGCGCACCATTGTTAGGTCTACATTTGACCCAGCAGCAGTGACCCCTTGACTGATATTGAGGGATCTGATTGGACAATTACACTAGTATAACCTTTAACCCCATTGAGGACAGGCCATTGAGGACAACTTATCCTTAACTGTAAAACACACATCAGAGTGGGAGAAATTGTAGTTCCTCTATTTGAGTTACATACTATGTCAACACAAGAACTGGTGTCAGGCCTAGGAGCAGGGAAGAGTCAAGATTTATTCCACAACCAGAACTCACACTATGATAGGTATGGGGACAAAGTAGCTCAGTTGGTTAGGTGTTGGACTAGTAATCAGTAGGTCGCTGGTTCAATTCCCGGCTGGGGCACTTTGGTCTGTCCTTGGGCAAGACAGTTTATTCCATATTACCGCAGTCTACCCAGCTGCAAAATGGGTACGTAGCATTAATAAGGCAGTGCTTAGAGCTTGTGCGCTATATGCTGCCAGCTGCTCTGGAATATACCTAGGAGGATTGAACTGGTTTCCGTGTGTACAGGCCTGCTAGGGAAGGCAGGTCTTGTGAACATTTCGGTGGATACAAGACTATAAACCGAATACCTTTTAGGTATTTAGGTAAAAGTTCATAAAACTATGAATTTCATAACAATCTCAGAGTTCAGGGTACATACACAAATGGCATGTCAGTTACGCTACCAAGACACTCAAGTGTCCCAAAATAGTTAAGCAGGAGTTTCGTACCTCCTGAATAGTTATTGGGCACAAGTTCGAGTAAAATTAATGATATTCACTGAAATATTGATTTCATTTCCAGATTATATACCAGGATAATGTTATAGAAATATAACCTGATATTTCTAATAAAGAGAGAGCTCCAAGTATGGCAATAAAATCCATAGTGACCTGTTTGCACTCTTTTTAAAAGTTGTTATTCCCTGCTGCATCTGAACTCAATATATATTTCCAATAACTCATAATATATTATGTAGTCGGTAGGAGGATATCCTGTATTGATTTCGAAATGGCATGCCTAGTTTTGTAAATATCAAAAGTTGAAAGGTTGGGAACAACAGATCTAGCATGTAGGACGAGCTGTTGATGTATGCTTTTGAAATGATTGATATCTTTTTTCAGAAAAACTCGATTAAAAAGTGTTAAATTATCTTATCTATCAGAGTGATTTTTAAAAAAAATCCATACATATTTGAAATATTCTTTTTTTTTCAAGCATTCCGTTTGCAACCTGTTGAATAATCAATAGTAAATTAACTCTGTGATATCTCCAAAAATAGCAGAAGTTAGCAAAAAAACAATAATAGATTCATGAACCTTAAAATATGTTCTTTTTAAGGCAAAATGAAACAAGATTGTAAGTACTTTTATTTTGAAAATTTGAGGTCTGCTGACAAGTTACTGTGACATGCGCCTACACTGCCTTTATATATGAAAACAGGCAGCTGAACCAGCTTCCTTACTACCGAACTTTTGACAGTATGGATGGGAGCTATTAGATGGGAAAATCGGTATTTCACATGACACGCTATATTCATGCAGAATGTAAGTGGTTGGAAATCATTATGAACAATGTTAAGGCGAATCCTTAATAATATGCGTTATTGGCAAAGATTGTCCAAAATATCCTGAAAACAATAATGCTGTATCACTTACACGTACCAGTTTTCATCTTAAGAGTACCCAATGTTTGCATTCCCAAAATTTATCGATAGTGGGCAACATATTCATGTTTAATTTTCTTTTGTAAATGAATAGAAGATATGTTATGACTGGTGTGTAGTGTTTAAAATTCATGACAAGGGAAATTATACAAATGTCCTATTTTGTTAGTAATCTTAGGTCAAATGATTGGGAAATAAGCACTTATGGTCATTCTCACTCTTCTCATTGCAATGTTCTAGTCGATACCCATCAGTTTATACGTGTATCAAGTTTAATGTTTCTGTGCTGAACCAGGTTTGTTTAGGTTTATATTACAGAAAACACATATTATAGCCATTTTCGCAGGAAGAGGCCCCCCAAAAGGAAACATTTTCAGTTTACATGTTTTTTCTAATCAGCATCTATAAAATAGGTTAGAGAGATATGATGCCGACTTTTAACACAAAATGTAAGCTAGCACCATATTATTAGTTATCCTCATTGTAAAAAAGGGATACGGCCTTGTATCTGCGAGAAGCCAGCCGTATCGCACAAGGCCGGAGGCCGAGTGCGATATGGCTAGCTGAACGCAGATGCCAGGCCGTATCCCTTTTTTACAAGGAGGATAACGAATTTATCATCACTTTCTTTTTTAAATTAAAAAAAATATATATTTAAAAAATATATATATATATATCATTTTTTTTCATTAATTTAAAAAAAAAAAATTGTTTCAATTTTTTTTTTTGATTTTCTTTTTGATTTTTTTTTTTTTTTAAATTTTTTTTTGATTTTTTTTTAATATTTTCAATTTTTTTTTTAATTTAATTTTTTTTTTTTAATTCTAATTTTTAAATTTAGTTTTTTATTCTTTTTGTGTGTCTTGTAATATAAAAAAAACAACGAGGCTGTGACCTGTAAACTTGAGGTCAACCATGGTAACCATGGCGAAGGAGGATAAAACATTGAGCCTCGATTTGAGAGTGAGGATAAAACACTGATCCCCATCCTGAAATTGACAACTAATGAAAAGCAATGAAATACAATCCAGTACCCAACAGCACTTGACCAATCAGCTGCGAGTATCAGAGTGAAGCTGATGATAATGTCAGATATTGCTTCCTGACTAGTAACAAAAAGGGTTTTAATTGGCAAGAGGGTAGTGATTAGTTAGAAAACGCCTGACTTCGTGGGCTTTCAAGCTATGAGCTATACTACTTTAAAGGGAGGTAGATAATTAAGAAAATGCCTAAGATTATTTGTTTCCTGTAATAGTCCGAAAATAATAGGGTAGGTATTGTAAATTCACACAAGAGTGTGTAGAGTAAACTTTGCGAATCTACAGAAAAACGATTTTTGCGTTCTTTAATTTTGCCAATTGGCTGCAACATGGAGTGCCAGCTATACACTTAAAGTGGCAGCACTAATCATTGCGTATTTTAATTTTGCGTCCGAGGCTAAACGCTAAAAAGCGCAAAAATTAAACTAACGCAATATTATCCGAATTTGCAGTATCTTCTGTTTCATGCATGTTTCATGGTGATGAGAAGTTACATGTAGAAAGGCGGAAAACATTTTAGGGTCGAGTAAAAGGAAACTAACAACGTTTTATGCCTAAGAAAAATACAGTAAACTGCTAAACGCTAAAAAGCGGAAAAATTTAACTTATGCAATATTTTCCGAATTTACAGTATCTTCCCCAAAAGTGTGTTGCATGCATGTTTTATGGTGATGAGAAGTTACATGTAGAAGGGTGGAAAACATTTTAGGGTCGAGTAAAAGGAAACTAACAACGTTCTATGCCTAAGAAAAATGATTTGATCAGATATTGATTATAAGGACATACCGCATCGAACTCTGGACGTTATTGGCACCGTTGAAGACCTTAAGAATCTTGACCAGCTCTGCGTTAGTCTTCAGGGGAAACTCCTGCCCCGTAAGGTTGATGAAATATTTCCACGTGGCAGAGGCCTGCCATAGGCCCTCCATGCAGATTAGATCCGCCTCCAGGACACTGAACCGCCCCCACTGGACATCCACAGACCTCGAGGCGAGGAAGACATTGTCAAAACAACGTGCGATGGCCGCAAATGCCTTCTTGAAGGCGTCGCCTGATTTGCTGTCCACGTGTATGCAATATGAGTTCTGTGGCCGATAGATGGCGCGTAGAAGTCTCTCGACCTGAAATTGATAATGTTGATTTAAAATGTCTGTATTGCGAAATATGGCAGTAATCAGATAAATCATTTTTATGGGTGTATACTGTTAATATATGTATATTTTTAAAATTATGACAATATATTGATGTATATATGTTGATTTTTCTAATGTTGTATTTGTAGGCCGGTTAGTATAGCATGCCTTTTGCACATTTATTCAATATGTGCGAGGGAGATACAACATGGTGAGAAATGGATACAAGGTTGAGCTATTGAATGAGAATGAGGGACAACATGAATATATGGACGCAACATGCAAAGATGGGGCAACATTTGATATAATAGTAGACAATCTGTCAAAAATGGAGACAACCTGTCTAAACTGAACCAACATCTTCATAATTATATGGGACTTAAATATTCATGTGCCCAGGGATGTCACATGGCAGCAAAAATCAGGAAATCACTGGCGCACTTAACATGTATTACCCACGATAAACAATTATTTTTTGTTCCCAATTATTAGATTCTTAATCCATATTCTTACCTGTAATAATGATATGTATGGCCAAAAAATAGGGGTCGAATGCACCACTAGAAGTATTTGACAAACATCAAGTCCTCCGTCGGCCGTTGAGACTCATACGTCAGAGGACAAGAGGACACAAGGTTAAAGGCCAAGGCAACAGGTACATGTACAGACGCTACTTTCGGACGCGCGATGACGTCGATTGTATGACCTAACTGAACTCATAAATATTCAATTCCCATATGATTATTCTCAGGTTGGTTCCCTTTCATTCATGTTGTATCTTAGATGAGCAACCACAAGATATTTTGGTCCAGGGTTGTATCCATTTTTCCATGTTGCCTCCATTTATTCATGTTGCCACTAAAACTCAGAAAACTAGCCCCTCTTTCAAACTTCTTGCCTATCAATCTCTCAACCTTGCATACCTTTCTTACTATGTTTTATCTCCCTTGAACATGTTGAATAAATGTGCAATAGGAATGCCATATGTTAGAGAGTAATAAGGTTTGTATTCGTATTCGTATTCGTACCTGCTCTATGTCTTTGTATACAAGCATACTATAGGCAATGGGAAAGGAGGCTTCCGATGCGCTCATGGAATCAAGTATATACCCACGCATTGTCTTATAGCAATCACAATCATTGCTTAGGTTGAGATAGTGTTCCTCCGAGATCGCTTGTTTAGGGTAACTTTTTTGGTAGCGCATAGCTTTTTCGATCTCTTCCCTTTCACCCTGGAATAAAGCCGAACAATTCGCCACACTGACAGATAAAGATGGCAGACTTACATGGGGAGATTTGCCCAACACACCACTTGAATAAGTCTCTGTCATATTAACTGCCTCAACGAATGAGGAATTCAGAGACTTTGATAAAGCATCGTTGTCGCATGACAAAATCATTCCCTTTTTGAATGCTGGGCTTTTTTGTTTTACTGTTATTACCCGATGAGGTATTGTGGGTAAAAACATCATGGCACATGAAACAATGCAGACGATACAGAAGAACGACAACAACAAAAAATGTTTTAGGAATGACGGGTTATTGTCTCTAAATGCCATTATGTAGGGCTCCACACTCGCTAGAAACACTTCTGAAATGATATGGAAAAAAATATTAGATATAAGTGTATAGTAACCATAAATCACACAATATGAGACACCAGACCCAATGGCGCAGTGGCTAGATTGGCAGTCTGGAGTGTAGGCAGGCGTGGCTCCCGAGTCATATATATATATATATATATATATATATATATATATATATATATATATATATATATATATATATATATATATATATATATATATATTATATATATATATATATATATATATATATATATATATATATATATATATATATATATATATATATATATATATAGACGATATGACGGGGTATGATGACTTTCGGGAGGAAATCTCCGCAGGTGAATATATTTATTTAACCTGACCGCTAGCCTTCCTAAATTGGAATGGTGTACTACACATGCAGCGTTCTCACGGCACCAAGAAAGGACCACGTGATATTGTTGTGATCGTTCGTAGTCAACAGGCAGGGATACTGATGACGTCATGAGGCTGACATAAGGGTGGTTGCCTCTATGTAATAAGGTGTGTTGAATGACTACATCCTTATCAAAGCGGTTTCGACCAATTTGTATACACATTCCACCCAGCACCAACTGTCTGGAAGCGATTCATCGACGACATTTTCGTCATTTGGCAGAATGGTCTTGAGAGTTTAAATACCTTTATAGACCACCTTAACCAATGCCTACCCAGTATTAAATTTGAAGCAGACATTTCAAAGTCTCACATCAACTTCTTGGACATCAGAGTTTCCATTGACGAATTACACAACATACAGACTGATCTGTATACTAAACCTACAGACAGTCACAATTACCTGAGCTATCACAGCGCACACCCCCGCCACTGCAGAGATGGCATACGGTATAGTCAGTTCCTCAGACTTAAACGCATTTGTAGCACACAAGAGACATTTACTCATCAATGCAGAGAAATGTCCAAAAATTTCATCAGAGCAGATTACCCTCCCCAAGTAATCAGAAGTGCCTTCGATAAAGTATACCACTTAGATCGTCACACACTCCTTAATCCCACTATCATTGATGACAGTGTAGAAGAGGACAAGGACAACACCTTCCTCATCACCACATTTCACCCCAATTTCAGGGAGTGTAACAAAATTGTCCAAAAAAACTGGGACATTTTAGACAAATCAAGCTCTACCAGACCCCTCATTAAACTAAATTTGATAAAGGGGAACAGGAGAGCCAAAAATCTCAGGGACATTCTAGTAAGAGCTAGACTCCCTAAAGCCATACCACCCAAAACTTCAGACATGACAGGTGTGACTAAACTAGACAGCAACTATTGCAATAAAGCACATTGCCAGTACTGCTCACTTATCAACACTAGTGGCGGAATCAAAATTGTTGTCACCAATAAAGAATACAACACTAGATCCAAAGTAACGTGCCGCTCAAATAACATCATATACTGCCTTTGCTGCACAGTATGTGGTAAACACTATGTCGGACAAACAAAACGTCCCCTAGTAGATCGATTAAGAGAACACATTCGAAATATCAACCAAAATACTGATATTCATATTGTAGATAGACATTTCAATGAACCTGGCTACCAGGGCAAGAAATCACTACAGGTGCAAGTACTCAACTTCGCCAAGGGACATCCAGACTCCAAAACAAGTCTAACTATGAGACTGGAGCTGGAATCCATGTGGATTAAACGATTGAGATGCTTTGTCCCGACAGGCCTCAACCTTATGAAAAAATCCGAGCGCAACTCAGATAATTACTGAAGAGACTACACCCACTCACTTCTATCATACTGGGTGATCATGTAGTCCCTTATCGCATATATCCTAGTGACCACCATATCCTTGGACTGCATCTATTATTACTACCTTGACTACATACTCAAGGCAACACCTAGTGGAGTATTACCATCTCCAACTTCACATGTCCACATAGTTACCTCCCTACTATTTCAAGAAATGGACAGGAGTTATCCTGCCGATCGGGCACCAACCCCAGGTACCAGAGCTACTCTAAGGTCACACCCCGTTCTACCTATATATATATATATATATATATATATATATATATATATATATATATATATATATATATATATATATATATATATATATATATATATATAGAGAGAGAGAGAGAGAGAGAGAGAGAGAGAGAGAGAGAGAGAGAGAGAGAGAGATGGATAGATAGTTAGATAGATATATGTAGATATAGATATAGATATAGATAAAGATATATATATATAAATATAGATATATGTATATATACATATATACATTTACACACACACATATATATATATATATATATATATATATATATATATATATATATATATATATATATATATATATATATATATATATATATATATATATATACATATATACATTTATATATGTATGATGGTGGTACTTACATTAAGCACTCAAGAGATGTCATTTTTTCTCATTTAGCATTAAATGAAGTGTACTTACCCTATTTCCGATGATAATATTACCTTTGTAGGCAGGCTACTCGAAGCTGCTGTATAAGAATGCCAGAATATTTGCTAGTTATTCAAGAATCAACACTAACAAATTGTAATAGACTGTCTACCAGGGTGGTTGATTCAAAATCACCTCAGCAAAATGGCTCATCGTCCTTTTCAAGCATTGGCATTATTACTTTTGTCAAGTTTTCCCTTGCTCTGATTTTGCTTTGTTCCTCAAGCGTCAGCTGGAACTGGGACTGAACATTAGTTAATACGTCATTGAAGACCAAAGGTGGAATGTCAACTCCCATTAAATAGGGAGCACGGGCTGTTGCATGATTAGATTGCAGACAGTTTTGAATTTGTTTTGTAATGTAAAGTTCGAAATATTAACGTGGAAGTAATATTACGCTCCGTTGATATTTGTTATATTCAGTATTCAAATTGTGCATCTAGCCACAATTACAATTTGTCAGTTGATAACCCTACGTACATACCTAGGCACAGGTAAGTCCGTGCTGCGATGTATAAATGTCTCACGGTTCCCTGTTCCTTAATTGCAATATACCAATCAGAACGGACCTTCACTGACACGTGAGTACGATAAACAGCAGCGTGGCGATGCTAGTTTAGTGCATAGAATCCGCGCGTTTCCAAGAAATTACGATTGCAATAGACCCGTTTTGACGATCACTCGTACTGTTCATAGCTCGATCTGATTATCTTAAGCCATTTATTTCACTTGTTAGCTGGTTGCGGCGTGATGAAACAGGGTCTAGTCAGCAACGTCTAGCACGAGTGGTAGATTAGTACACGAATTAGAATACCACTACTCAGATGGTGCTTTTGGTGACGTACCACACGCTAATATTACGTTCCACTATTTTGGAAAAACGGATCGATTCGCGGAAATATAGATTCGCTAATAATTCTAACTTTACAATATCTGTGTTGGCTAAAAAGTGTTTCACTAACACTTCCATTGAATCGATTCGGTGTAATATAAAAGTTGTCACCATACTGACCAAAGAAGTCCAGGCAGAAGTCTCGAAAGCCATATACCATGACTCTTTGAAGATCTCATGTTTGCCATGCTAGAATTTCTTTCTGTGTGCTGGCAGTTGCTTGGTAGCCCTCAGGTCGGTTTAAAAGTTGGCTGATCCATTTCCCAAAGAAACTCTAATGAAAAATAAATAATATTGTCTAACACACGCTGATTTCCCTGCCTAATGTGATAATTAGAACTGACATTAACATTCTTAATTTTAGGACTATTTCTTGGTGTATTGATAGCAAATGTGGTGAGTGATTTGTCATAGCCAGAGGACTTATTTCAAGGGTGCAGGGACTACATGGCATCCTATACTCGATACTGATAAGACAAGTGGCTAATGGCGTTAAAAGACAATAAAAGTCCCAGACATTCAGATGAGGTGTTCTATATTTATCCCTTAAAAGAATTTGCTTGTGGATATATGAATGACAGCCGTTTCGCCAGAGTGGGACACTGTTGTATTTATCCACTTTTGGAAGACGAGTTGAATATTACCTTGGGACCGTTTTAACAGTGCTCAGTATCCCCGGGGGGGGGGGGGGCAGTGACCCTTAGATCACTAAGCACTAGTTTCGGGTGTCCTTCGTAGTTCATAGTGACACCTTATATTTCTCTACCTATATATATTGATACTTCAAATTTAGTTCTAATGGTTAACATGATATTCTCACCCAATCTGCTATCTTTCAGCTGTAGATCCCTTACTACTGTTGCTTGTGCAACAGTGACAGGTGACCCCTAGTCGTAAATTGGCAAGAGTCTTGTTTACCACTGTTGAAAAAGAATTGGTGGCTGGCAGCTTGAACCTAAATAGCACATTAGTAGAGCAATTCCACTCAGCACTTATAGTCCAGGCAATCTGGCACATTTTTGCCTAAACCCATCATTAATTGCAAAACAAATAAAACTTTTTTTATTTCAAAGGAGACTATATGATGAATAATATGTAAAGAATCCCACTCAATCAAAATATTGAAATATACTGAAATTAAGACTAAAAGTTCCAGATTACCGAGGGTTTGGTAAGTCAAGGCAATGTACATGTAGAATGAAGTTTATATTACACTGAATATTTTATTTGTCCTATAAAAATGCCTCTAGAATAGGAGTGAGTGAAAAAAGCACCTTAAATCTGAAATGTGTTTTCATATCAACTATTGAACGTTTAAGAAATCATTTAGTGATTCTTATGACAGTACTTATATTAAGTCATCAAGAGAAGTATTAACTTTTCTCATTTAGCATTAAATCAAGTGTACTTACCCTATTTCCAATATTATCTTTGTGGGAAGACAACCTGACCCTGCTTTCTTATAAGAATGCCAATGTGTCCGCTAGTTATTTAAAAATCAGCAATAACAAATTGTATGTCGCATTGATTTCCTTGATTTAGTTTTCCTCTTACCAACTGTAGATACGCACTATGGCAAAGTGCAACCGTCTCTAGTAGACGTGGGGGCAGCACTAGTCATCTCTGTCTTCAACCTTTGCTTCACTTCTCTTTCCTCGAGTTTGGTTAGTATAGTAGATCTAGTGGAATGCAAGGCATAGCATAGGTTTCTACTACTACTCTCAATAGCTCTGATGGTCTCATTGTGGTTTGCATCCCATCCTAGAATTTTTGAGGAGTCCATGATGGTCTGCACCAGTGGATCATCGTCATTGATGAGAGTGTCAGCTTGGATATCTCCAAGTGTTCCGCTTATCAGTTCCCTTATTTGCCGTATATATCCTGGTCTGTTATGCTGTAATTTCTGGCACTTTATAAGGAAATGCTTTTAGACCTTCACTACCTTCATTACACAGCTTACAAGTGGGACTTGTATTCTTATACCTGGCAAGGTTTGCCTGTAAGTTGTACCTTCCCACGAGCAGCCTGGCTTTCACTTGTGCTTTCTTTATGTCTAAGTGATTAGGTTCTTCTGAAGTCCATATGTGGTGGAGCCTTCCTGGGGCATAACTGTCGTAGTTCAGATATCTCAGGGACGACTTGTTGGATGCTTCAGTAATCAGTTTACATCGCCAGTGGTGGTGTACAGCTTTGGTCACTCTCTTGCGCCATAGGCCGACTGGAGGAGGGTTTTCCAGGAGTTCATAAGGTGTCGGGAGGTCATATTTGTCAAGAATCTTGCGTGCTTTTTGCGTCCAGCTTGCTGAGTCAAGGTCTTTAAGTGAGAGCTGTCGTATGATAATCGCCTTTTCTCTTGATGTGTGGAGGTGAAGTATGCGTACATATAAGCTCATAACCATGGTGTCCAGTCTTGCCTCGACTGGTAGGGTTCCCAATAATATATGTACAGCACAGTTCGCAGTTTCAGCCGGGTGATATTAAGCAAAGCTCGCAGGAAGATTTCTAGGTTCTGTATATTCCTTTCTGATGTATCCAAGACCTCAAAGCCATAGGTTAGCACAGGGGAGATTGGAGTGTTGAATATGTGTACCGCAGTCGCTGGGTGTAGCCCATTTAAGCCTTGAAGACCATAACTTTGGTACAGGTAGCTGGCTCCTCTAGCTTTTTTGATCCTGTCTTGAGTAGCCTGCTCACTCTTGTTGTCTGGTGTGCGGATGAGGCCGAGGTGAGTTTCTATCTCAGAGTATTCAATCTCTGCTTGGTTCATAGTGACGGGATATTTGAACAGGTCCTGGTGTTCTTCTGAAAGATCATCGC